>CM070837.1:26078742-27278742 GCA_036326025.1 Chrosomus eos
TCTCCCGGTAGCACCTGCTGCCGTGAGAGCTCGTCGGCTGCACGGTTGAGCAGGCCTAGAATATAAATGGCATGAAGCGACCTCAGATGCTTCTGACTACAAAGGAGGAGATGGCGGGTGATTTGTGACATGCAGTGGGAGCGTAGACCACCCTGGCGGTTGATGTATGCAATGGTCAGCAGTGCTGTCCATACTGACCAGTACATGCTTGCCTAGTAGCGCCATTTTGAAGCGGCCCAGCCCAAGGTGTACTGCTAACAACTCAAGGCAGTTGATGTGCCAATGCAGTTGAGGCCCCGTCCACAGACCTGAAGCTGCATGCCTGTTGTACGTGTCCCCCCCAGCTGGTGGCAGAGGCATCCATGGTGACCACAGAGTGCCTGGACACTTGTTCTTCTTGTTATTCACATAAAATAAGTGGATGGAAACATAGCTAGTGAGTGAACTGTTATGTGACAGGAATAGTGTACAAGCATGATCACAAAGGCACATGGCAATTGTTTTTGTGCTAAATTTAAAGTCATTAAAGAAATACAATACCAGTTTTGTTACTTTAAATTGTCCACTGTATTCAAAACTCATTATTCGTTGTTCTTCAATAACATTCTTTCATACATTTATATTGTGTTAATCTTATTTCAGCAAATTAGCTCTCATTGTTACATCTATCCCAAACCTATGTAATGTAACAACAGAACTCTTTGTGTTTGACATTAACTCACATAATTTGTGATTATGCTGTAGGCTACATGTCCAAGGGAGTCATATATAGCTGACAAATGTGGCTACCATGTATCAAATTTTGAGATATATCCACCTTATTCCTGACGAGCTTACTGCGTTTTGAATTATAGGTGGCACTTCCGGTTTGTTTGGGGAACTTCCATTCAAAAAGACTGAAACAAATAATTTCAAATCATTAGATTGCCTTACAAATAAAGCTGACCTGTCAGTTTGACTGAATGAGCTGTCAATTTTCCTTCATGATTTATTTTCAGACATCATGAGAATAACGTAACACTTGGTATTTTTAACGTGAAGGTTATGACAAGAATATCTATGGCAAGAGCTCGTTTCAGTCGCTGCTTGCGTTTCCTCGTGATCGTTTTCTTTTTTCCCTTTTCATTTCGCTGTAATAGTATGAAAAAATGACAACATATTAGCCTAGGTACTGCACATTTGTGGTCTGTTCTCCCGATTTAGTTTATGATATATCTCAGTAATAATTCACTGGAATGCACGAAGCATCTCTCATTTTTCTCCTCAATCCTAACGTCTCTTCTTTCCAGGTTTGTTTTCACAATTTATTTTCTGTCAAAATTACGGAAATAACTTTGAAATAGTATCACGCAATGCTGAAGAAATGAGCATTTTTTATTAAGGCAACGTGTTACATATTTAACCCGTCTGTTATTACCGTGGAAAGAATCTCGCTTTTGGGGTTATTTATGGTCTCTTGTTGAAAGTATTTCTTGTTGATGCTTTTACACTTTTACATGTCCTTTTAATGTTCGATGGTTGAAGGGTGAGTAGAATAATACCATCTCATTGTACACAGTGTACAGAAAAAAACATTAAAAAAAGAAAAACGTATATTTGCGTTCATAAAGCGAGCCTTTCACGGTTTCATTGTTTACAGCTTAACGGAAGTTACACCCATAATTCGCGCAAAGCGTCATGGGGCGTAGGAATAAGGTGGATAGCATAAACAACCACTGAGTTACCAATGCTCAAACAAAAGGCGTCTTCCATTCGGCTTGCGTGTGCTGAATGAATTTATACAGCGGGGTAATGATATCGGAGTAAAAAGAATAACGTTAAGGTAACATTAAACTAACGTTAGAATAACCTTCTAAAAAAACAAAACTAACGTTCTATTTCCTTTTGGAAAATCTTTGGCTAACCAAAAACATTCTGGGAACCAAAAATTGTTAGCTGGGTATATCTTACATATAAATGGACAAATTTAATCTTATTTAAAAATTAACATTCTGGGAACCAAAAAATATTAGCTGGGTAGTAAATCGTACATATTAATGGAGAATTTTAAAAACTAACATTCTGGAAACGTTGCTCTTCCCTATGATGTTTGATGTGCTCAGATTATTCGTATTAATTAAACAATAAATAAAAACAAGATATGGTTTGTATAATACTGATTAGGTGGTCATAGATCCATCTTCTTTTTTTTGCCTTTTTTTTTTTTTTTTTTTTGCCTTTCAGAACTCCTGGAAGTATTACCATCTATCATCCCTGAAAGTTATGAAGTGAAATGTCTATCAAATAGGCCTGTATAAAATATATATATTATATATATATAAGATTTTTAATGTTTTTAAAAGAAGTCTCTTCTACTCACCAAGGCTGCATTTATTTTATTAAAAATACAAAACAAACCCAGTAATAATGTGAAATTTTATTTTGTAAAACAGCTGTTTTCTATGTGAATATATAGTAAAGTGTAATTTATGTTAAAACTGTATTTTCAGCATCATTACCCCAGTCTTCAGTGTCACATGATCCTTCAGAAATCATTCTAATATGATTATTTGATGCTCAAGAAACATTTATGATTATTATCACAGTTGAAAATAGTTGTGCTGCTTCATATTTTTGTGCAAACCGTAATTCATTTTTTTTCAGGATTCTTTGAAAGTTCAAGAGAAAAGCATTTAATTAAAAAATAATAATTTTTGCATTATTATAAATGTTTTTACTGTCACTTTTGATCAATTTAATGCATCCTTTCTGAAGAAAAGTATTACTTTCTTAAAAAAATATATATATATATATATATATATATATATATATATATATATATATATATATATTATATATATATATATATATATATATATAATATATATATATTATATATCGTATTGACCCCAAACGTT
This sequence comes from Chrosomus eos, assembly GCA_036326025.1. Taxonomy (NCBI): domain Eukaryota; kingdom Metazoa; phylum Chordata; class Actinopteri; order Cypriniformes; family Leuciscidae; genus Chrosomus; species Chrosomus eos. The sequence continues at coordinate 26,081,640 of CM070837.1, forward strand.
TGAACTGTAGTGTATATGTGTATGTGGCTTCTTTGCTTACAAGCTGTTTGTTTTCAGCATATGCAAAACATCAGAAACTAGCGCTGAGATGGATATCAGCTCTTCCCATGGCAAACATGATTTCCCAACATGGAAAGAATTGGTTCATTGTTGGGATTCCCTTATAGGAGATAGAGATGACGGAGAAATCCTGGAAAAAATAAATGATATTATATATTTCATTATATTAAGATTTTTTTTAATTTTTTTATTTTAAGGCTCTTAAAAGAGTGACATATATGTGTTCATAACTGAGCACGCATCAGCAAACTTGTCTGTTTGATCACACTTTATATTAGGTGCATTTAACTGTACGTATATAAAAAATGATTTGGTACAATGTATTTATTGTGTCCTTTTATTGCAAAACACGTGTGCTGCTATTGAGGTGGGATACGGTTAAGGTTAGGGACAGGTTTGTTATATCAAAAACTGTGCTGAGACAAAAAGGTTGAGGATCCAAATGCAGTATTTATTGAACAGCACTGTAATGAATTGCTGTAAAAATTACAGCATTATTTTACAGCAGCTGGCTGTTTTCTAATAGAGAGCCTAAGTCCCTCCCCTTCCGGTCGACCACCATGGGACCTTAATTCGGAAAAATATTGTATGGTAGTCAATGGCGAATGACAACAAATATTTTGATCTCGTTTGAATTGTGCCCTGAATTACACATATGATGTTTATCAATTTAAAAGATACATTTTAAAGTCAAGAAAGTCGCAGTTTGATGTAAAACTGTTGAGGTATAAGACTGAGAAGATACGTAATTACAAAGACTACAAACCCAAAAGGCGCACATTTTCTCTCAATGAATGAAGCTAACTTTACTGAAGCTAAAGTCTGTCATTTTTTCTATATTCTTAGGTTATAATCGTAACGTGACGCCGTCATGCCTGAGTGTTTTGTAGCAGACTGCACACACGCGAGCAACCGGATCTTGCTCGTTGTTTCACTTCCCGGGAGATGTAGTTCATTGAGCGATTTTCACATAAAACTAAATGTTACTCTTCTGTTTTATGACAAACTGCGACTTTCTTGACTTTCATAATTATCTTTTAAATTGACAAACATCATATGTGTAATTCAGGGCACAGTTCAGACGGAATAAAAAGATAACTTGTCTCTCGCCATTGACTACCATACATATTTTTTCCGAAATAAGGTCCCGTGAACCGGAAGCGGAGGGGCGGGACTTAGGCTCTCTATAATACAGCATATTGCTGTAAACTGCAATGCATTCTGGGGTCGCTGGGCGGTTTGATTCAAAATACAGAATGTTGCTGTAAATTTCAAATCTACAGAGACGTGATCTTCAACGGTCGTGTCGTCGTCTTTCGGGTAGCGGCAAGAGGAGTGATTCTCAACTCTGTGGTAAGTGACTTATTTCAGTTTGTTATTTTCATGTTGGGTTACTCGTAGACTATGAAGGGAAAGTTATATTCGCGGTTCATATTGGTAACCCGGATCACGCATCCTCCGTACGGGGCGCGAGGGGACTTGTGCGGGGCTTCAGTAGCGCGGACGCGGTAGTATTTCACACATTCCTCGGGATCTATGGGCTCCTATGTTAAGAATTACATGCTTTAATGACAACAGTCGGTATTCACACGAGCTTCGTGTTGATCAGCACACTTCGTCGTGATTATTTTATGGTGTAAATTAAATCAAAATCAAGTCATCTGTTAAAATGGGCGCCGAAATGAAAACGCTGTTGCTAAAACTTAAGTTAGCTTGCTTCAGACTCACGGAGGATGTGTGTAATATATAACCTAACTTACATTCTGAATGGTGCCGTAATACCAGTTTTGTCGCATGTTTAATATGCCGGTGTAAAAATCCCTTAAGTAACGTTACATTTCAGTACGAATAGATATAACTTTAGTTAGCTATAACGTTAACTTAGCCTACTCTGTGTGTGTAATTTGCTTATTGTTTGTATGCCGCCTTTGTTAATTTTATTTAAAAGAAAGAGTTCCTGCACTCTGAATACTAAAATAAAGTTTAAATGTAAAAAGCTGAAAAATAAAAATGGTATAGTAAAAAATAAACTATTGTCACATGTGGTATTGTTTTAGGAGACACTGACAAATGGACACTGGAAGGCCAAGTTGTGTGTGAGGAGAGCATTCAGCCCAGCTGAAGATCCTGCCATACTGTTCACTGCATATTACATATTCAATCAGGAGGAGGCAGCCTGCACCTTGGAGTTAATTTAAAGGTAATGATTGAATTCTTAACAACCTCAGTACATTTTACAAATGTATTCAATGTCAGAACTTGCCTTTAGATATTATCTGTTGAGTTAATGAGTTAAATCAGGTGTTTTAATTAGTGGACATTATAAAACTTCCTGGGAGGTCCTCATGACTGGAGTTGAGAAACACTGCTCTAACAGATATGGTCCAATTTCAAAAACATGATTACAAGCATCAAAAACTTAAAACCAATCTTAATTACATATTGTCTGTTTCCTGACCCTTTAGGTCCTTTGTATGCATCAATCCGGAGAGAGTTCTGAACTAAGAAGAAAATTGCCATCTAAAACGACAGGGCAAATGGTACAGAAGAAACAGGTTGCAGTGAACCCACATGTTGCCACTCTTCCCAGCAAAGTGGTGGGTTATCAGTGGAATTTCTGAAATGTAAGTAGTACACACACACACACACCACACACACACACACACACACACACACACACACACACACACACACATATCTATTTTTCCTTTAATTGTAATTCTCTATCTTTCTCTGACTGTATCATTATGTTTTGTAATATATTGTCCTTTTCAATATTTCTAGTCACTCTTTGCATCCTGTGATGGAACAGTATCTGGAGCTGAATTATTCTCCATTTTTGATCATAAGTTTGTTGGACTCACTTGGGGCCTTGTTGTTTGGACATGTTTGACTGGTAATGAAGTGGTGAAAATTCATCCGTGTCTGTGTTTTTCAGAACCATTTTATTCTGATCATGTTGGTCAGCTTGTGGTTTTAAATGTATGTCGTTTGCGTATTTCTTCTTTGTGTGAAGGGCCATGATGGCTAATTTGTTTCAAGTAATTAAAAAATATTAAATTTCATGTCCATTAAAAAAAAAGTTTGTAAATAAAAATTAAATCAAAATATTACAAAATACACTTTTTTATGACTTTTTTCATGCATATTTTAAAGTTATAAATTAAATAAATGTTGACCTGTTTTTCAAGATTAGGATGTTGAGTAATTTGTTTGTTTTGTGAAGTAATAGGGAATTTAAAATTCAGATGCCAGTCATTAATATTCAGAAATCAGGAAAATACAAAGATTCACGTAACTTACTGTAAAAAATACAACAATTAAAAAAATACTGTAATCAGAGAATACAGTAAAATTCTGTAAATTAAATTACAGTAACGCTACTGTAAAAAATACAGTAACTGGCTGGCAACCCTGCTGCTGTAACAATTCAATGTGTTTGAGTTCTGTTTTGTGATCTTGGTTTCCCCTGTCTTTGTTATTTTGGTTCAGTCCTGTTAGTTTTCCCGCTCTGCCTAATTAGTTATTCCCGTCACCTGTGTTCTGTTCATTTTCCCATTATTCCTTGTGTATTTAAGCCCTGTGTTTTCTCCCAGTGTTTGTCGATCGTCGTCTATGTATGGTTGTGTGTAAACCCTAAAGTCCTGGAGTTTTGTTCTTGTTTCATTTTGAAAGTTTCATTTTGTTATTAAAACTATTATATTGAAGCTTCCGTGTCCTCGTCTTCGGTCACCTGCACCCAAACCCTGACAGAACGATCGACCTACAAAAAGAAAGAAAACAAATATGGGCCGAAGGAGGAAAAGCAAGGTGGTGAGCCCCTTTGAAATGCCTATCCTCTTTCAAGGCCAACGCTCCCTCGAAGAATATGCTGGTCTATACCTTGAGCTCTACGATGATGTGACGCTGGAGGAAGAAGAACTGAAAAAGAGTTTCTGGGGTGGACTAAAAGACCCTCTCGCCCAGATAATTTTGGTGAAGGACCTCAATCTATCCTTCCTGGAGTTTTTGGATCACACGCTGTGGGCCTGTGGATCCAGCTACCACTTGGAAGATCTACCACTCCAACCAGCTCCAAGCACGCCAACGCCTGAGCCCATCACCTGCACGCCGGCCCCTGAGCCCATCGCCTGCCCGCCAGAGCCTGCACACCGCATCAGCCCTGCCGCCAGATCGGTCCATGGACTTCCCCGGCTGATGTCCTGTATGACTGATCCCCCACTGATGTCAGTGCGATTAGCCAGGAGGATGGCTGCCGAGGCTGGGGTTCACGTCAACCACATCCAGCCAGATCCTGAGCCCGTCGCCTGCCCGCCAGAGCCTGAGCCCGTCACCTGCCCGCCAGAGCCTGAGCCTGTCGCCTGCCCACCAGAGTATGAATCCAGCCCCAAGCTCCCTGATGTGCTGGCCCCGTCCAGTTCCGAGTCCCCTGATGTGCTGGCCCCGTCCAGTTCCGAGTTCCCTGATTTGCTGGCCCCGTCCAGTTCCGAGTCCCTTGATGTGCTGGCCCCGTCCAGTTCCGAGTCCTATGATGTGCTGGCCCCGTCCAGTTCCGAGTCCCATGATGCACCAGAGCCAGAGCCCGTTGACCCAGAGCCAGAGCCCGTTGACCCAGCGCCAGTGCCAGAGCCCGTTGACCCAGAGCCAGAGCCCGTTGACCCAGAGCCAGAGCCAGAGCCAGAGCCAGAGCCCGTTGACCCAGAGCCAGAGCCAGAGCCCGTTGACCCAGCACCAGAGCCCGTTGACCCAGCGCCAGAGCCCATTGATGTCAAGTCAGTTCCCGATCCTGAGCCTGTCCTCCCAAGAAAATTTTGGGGGGGCGCTATACGCCTTCGCCGTGGCCGGCCAAAGACCCACGGAGGCCTGAAAAAAGTTCACCACCGTGGCCACCTGATGAGCCTGCACCGCCATGGCCACCCGAAGGGTCCTCACCGCCATGGCCACCCGAAGGGTCCTCACCGCCATGGCCACCCGAAGGGTCCTCACCGCCATGGCCACCCGAAGGGTCTTCACCACCACGGCCGTCTGAAGGGTCTTCACCACCACGGCCACCCGAAGGGTCCTCACCGCCATGGCCACCCGAGGGGTCCTCTCCGCCCTGGACGCCCGAGGGTCCCACAGCTCCGCCCTGGACGCCCGAGGGTCCCACAGCTCCGCCCTGGACGCCCGAGGGTCCCACAGCTCCGCCCTGGACGCCCGAGGGTCCCACAGCTCCGCCCTGGACGCCCGAGGGTCCCACTGCTCGCCCTGGCCACGCCCACAGCCTGCTCCGCCCTGGCCACGCCCACAGCCTACTCCGCCCTGGCCACGCCCACAGCCTGCCCTGGCCACGCCCACAGCCTGCTCTGCCCTGGCCACGCCCACAGCCTGCACCGTCGTGGCCACGCCCACAGCCTGTCCGTCCTGGAATGCTTCCTGGACCTGCACCATGCCTCGTTCATCCAGGCGCTCCCTCCAACCCTTTGATTTATACGTGGCAGACGCGCTTCGGGGGGGGGAGGTACTGTAACAATTATGTGTTTGAGTTTCTGTTTTGGTGACTGTGGTTCCCCTGTCTTGTTATTTTGGTTCAGTCTGTTAGTTTCCTGCCTCTGCCTAAAGTTTTTTAAAATTAACTATCAACCTGTTTTCTGTTCATTTTCCCATTATTCTTGTGTATTTAAAGCTGTGTTTTCTCCAGTGTTTGTCGAATCGTTGTCTTTGTAAGGTTGTGGGTAACCTAAATCCTGGCAGTTTTATATTCATGTTTCATATTTGAAAGTTTCATTTTGTTATTAAAACTGATTAATTGAAGCTTCGTGTCTTCGGTACTGCCCCAACCCTGCATGCCAGTATTTTACTGTAAATTTTACAGGTAATTTTTAACAGTGAGGGTAATCCAAAGACATAATCCAAAGTACAGGCAAGGTCAAACACAGGCAGATGGTTATCCCGGGCACTCTCACTGGTGATCGTTACAGGTTAGGGTTAAGGGGTAAAGGAAGGGTCAACGGTGTAATTATAGTCATAATTTGAGCTGTAATTACATGTTTTTACATTGTATTTAAAAAAACCTACATGTATGGACACAAATGAGAGCATTGCATCAAAAGATTAATTTAAAGGGTAACTATTATGGATTTTTGAAAATTGCCCTTCATGTAGTGTGTAACATCTAAGTGAACGAAAACATCCTGCAAAGTTTTAAACATGAAAGTTCACCGTATACAAAGTTATTGTCTCAAAAGTAAGAGTCGACTGAGTCGCTGATATGAATCGTTCGACGAACGATGCTTTTTCTTTGACTAGATGACATCAACTTGACAAGTTATTTGAATACGATAGGCCCACTTAATGCGTTCGGAGACGCCAGGGAAAACTAACATCATGTCGACGAGACGCTGTGTTTTGAAGTGCGATGCAAAAGCAAACTTTTTTCATCTGCCCAGTGAGGAGCATTTGAAGACTAAGTGGCTACAGTTCATATAAACAACTATACCACACAAGTATAGCCTGAACCTTGTTCTGTGTTCGCGTCATTTTGAAGATGATTGCTTCACAAACCTAAAGTATGGATTTGCGAGCCGTCTGATACTGAAGGAAGGTTCAGTACCGAGTTTATTTGGATCAGCTTCCTTCTCCGAATCACAACCTGTAAGTATTATTAATATTAATTGTTGCTTTTATGTTTTATGTATCATGCTCAATAATTATTTTGTGTGTTGTGTACGCACAGCGCAGCTTCTAGGTCTTCAATGTCAATTGTATTGAAATATGTGAAGTGTTTGTCGTTGTTAATGGAGTTGTCATAAAGAATATACCTCTTTAGCCTGGGAAAACCCAGACAACTTCCGGCAAATCTAGATTTGCTCTGAAAGTTAGTCTGGCAAAGAGCTCATTCAAGTCCATTTCCAGTCCGCAGAAATCGCGGCACCAATCAGAAGCGTTGGGGCGGGCTTAACACGATGACGACAGCGCTGGGATTTTGAAGCAAATACATTTCAAAGATGGATGCAGTCGTCAAACATCACTCGTTCGAATCAGCTATCACGTCTGTTTTAAGCGATTTAAAAAATTCCTTTTCGTTATAACCCGAGCAAAGTACAACACTCAAAGCCTTCATGTCTAAAAAATTTGTTATCGCTGTCTTACCGACTGGATTCGGCAAAAGTCTGATGTACCAGTGTGGCGAGCAGGACGATCGAGGCCGAGGGACGTGAGAGAACGGCGTGAGTGAGGCCGGTCTCGCATCTCTCACGGAGGAGCGGAAGCATGAAAGGAGGAGCGACGACGGTGAAGATCGAGAGAGGACAGGCCTGAATTTTATTTGATGTTTTGTTTTATTATGTGGGACCGTGAGGGACTCATTAAAATGTGTCATTAAAATGTGTGAATGTTCGCCGGTTTCCGCCTCCTCCTTCCCATAACAACGAGCTGCACACTCACAGGGCTCAGACAGAGGTGGATAGTATTTCACCAGCGTAGCTGCACTCACAGGGCTCAGCGAAGAGGATAATTATATTTCACCAGCGTAGCTGTATACTCACAGGACTCAGACGGAGGATGATAGTATTCCACCAGCGTAGCTGTACTCACAGGGCTCAGACAGAGAGGATGATAGTTTTTCACCAGCGTAGCTGCAGACTCACAGGGCTCAGACAAGAGGATAATTGTATTTCACCAGCGTAGCTGTATACTCACAGGACTCAGACGGAGGATGATAGTATTCCACCAGCGTAGCTGTACTCACAGGGCTCAGACAGAGGATGATAGTTTTTCACCAGCGTAGCTGCACACTCACAGGGCTCAGACAGAGGTGGATAGTATTTCACCAGCGTAGCTGCACTCACAGGGCTCAGACAGAGAGGATGATAGTTTTTCACCAGCGTAGCTGCACACTCACAGGGCTCAGACAGAGGTGGATAGTATTTCACCAGCGTAGCTGCACTCACAGGGCTTAGACAGAGAGGATAATTATATTTCACCAGCGTAGCTGTATACTCACAAGACTCAGACGGAGGATGATAGTATTCCACCAGCGTAGCTGTACTCACAGGGCTCAGACAGAGAGGATGATAGTTTTTTCACCAGCGTAGCAGCAGACTCACAGGGCTCAGACAGAGAATGATAGTATTTCTCCAGCGTAGCTGCACACTCACAGGGCTCAGACAGAGAGAATGAGAAGTATTGCACCAGCGTAGCTGCACACTCACAGGGCTCAGACAGAGGTTGATAGTATTTCACCAGCGTAGCTGCACTCACAGGGCTCAGACAGAGAGGATGATAGTTTTTCACCAGCGTAGCTGCACACTCACAGGGCTCAGACAGAGGTGGATAGTATTTCACCAGCGTAGCTGTACTCACAGGGCTCAGACAGAGAGGATAATTATATTTCACCAGCGTAGCTGTATACTCACAGGACTCAGACGGAGGATGATAGTATTCCACCAGCGTAGCTGCACTCACAGGGCTCAGACAGAGGTTGATAGTATTTCACCAGCGTAGCTGCACTCACAGGGCTCAGACAGAGGATGATAGTTTTTCACCAGCGTAGCTGCACACTCACAGGGCTCAGACAGAGGTGGATAGTATTTCACCAGCGTAGCTGCACTCACAGGGCTCAGACAGAGAGGATGATAGTTTTTCACCAGCGTAGCTGCACACTCACAGGGCTCAGACAGAGGTGGATAGTATTTCACCAGCGTAGCTGTACTCACAGGGCTCAGACAGAGAGGATAATTATATTTCACCAGCGTAGCTGTATACTCACAGGACTCAGACGGAGGATGATAGTATTCCACCAGCGTAGCTGCAGACTCACAGGGCTCAGACAGAGAGGATGATAGTATTTCTCCAGCGTAGCTGCACACTCACAGGGCTCAGACAGAGAGAATGAGAAGTATTGCACCAGCGTAGCTGCACACTCACAGGGCTCAGACAGAGGTTGATAGTAATTCACCAGCGTAGCTGCACACTCACAGGGCTCAGACAGAGAGGATAATTGTATTTCACCAGCGTAGCTGTATACTCACAGGACTCAGACGGAGGATGATAGTATTTCACCAGCGTAGCTGCACTCACAGGGCTCAGACAGAGGTTGATAGTATTTCACCAGCGTAGCTGCACACTCACAGGGCTCAGACAGAGAGGATAATTGTATTTCACCAGCGTAGCTGTATACTCACAGGACTCAGACGGAGGATGATAGTATTCCACCAGCGTAGCTGTACTCACAGGGCTCAGACAGAGGATGATAGTTTTTCACCAGCGTAGCTGCACACTCACAGGGCTCAGACAGAGGTGGATAGTATTTCACCAGCGTAGCTGCACTCACAGGGCTCAGACAGAGAGGATGATAGTTTTTCACCAGCGTAGCTGCACTCACAGGGCTCAGACAGAGAGGATGATAGTTTTTCACCAGCGTAGCTGCACACTCACAGGGCTCAGACAGAGGTGGATAGTATTTCACCAGCGTAGCTGCACTCACAGGGCTTAGACAGAGAGGATAATTATATTTCACCAGCGTAGCTGTATACTCACAAGACTCAGACGGAGGATGATAGTATTCCACCAGCGTAGCTGTACTCACAGGGCTCAGACAGAGAGGATGATAGTTTTTCACCAGCGTAGCAGCAGACTCACAGGGCTCAGACAGAGAATGATAGTATTTCTCCAGCGTAGCTGCACACTCACAGGGCTCAGACAGAGAGAATGAGAAGTATTGCACCAGCGTAGCTGCACACTCACAGGGCTCAGACAGAGAGGATGATAGTTTTTCACCAGCGTAGCTGCACACTCACAGGGCTCAGACAGAGGTGGATAGTATTTCACCAGCGTAGCTGTACTCACAGGGCTCAGACAGAGAGGATAATTATATTTCACCAGCGTAGCTGTATACTCACAGGACTCAGACGGAGGATGATAGTATTCCACCAGCGTAGCTGCACTCACAGGGCTCAGACAGAGGTTGATAGTATTTCACCAGCGTAGCTGCACTCACAGGGCTCAGACAGAGAGGATGATAGTTTTTCACCAGCGTAGCTGCACACTCACAGGGCTCAGACAGAGGTGGATAGTATTTCACCAGCGTAGCTGTACTCACAGGGCTCAGACAGAGAGGATAATTATATTTCACCAGCGTAGCTGTATACTCACAGGACTCAGACGGAGGATGATAGTATTCCACCAGCGTAGCTGCAGACTCACAGGGCTCAGACAGAGAGGATGATAGTATTTCTCCAGCGTAGCTGCACACTCACAGGGCTCAGACAGAGAGAATGAGAAGTATTGCACCAGCGTAGCTGCACACTCACAGGGCTCAGACAGAGGTTGATAGTAATTCACCAGCGTAGCTGCACACTCACAGGGCTCAGACAGAGAGGATAATTGTATTTCACCAGCGTAGCTGTATACTCACAGGACTCAGACGGAGGATGATAGTATTTCACCAGCGTAGCTGCACTCACAGGGCTCAGACAGAGGTTGATAGTATTTCACCAGCGTAGCTGCACACTCACAGGGCTCAGACAGAGAGGATAATTGTATTTCACCAGCGTAGCTGTATACTCACAGGACTCAGACGGAGGATGATAGTATTCCACCAGCGTAGCTGTACTCACAGGGCTCAGACAGAGAGGATGATAGTTTTTCACCGCTGCTTCACCACAAGGGATTCCTCTTCAAGAAGATACCAGAGGAGATCGGCACGTTGATGAAACAGGCCCACCACTGCCGCAGCAAACACCCCCGAACTCGTGTTCTGTTACAATCTTCACAAACAATCACACGTGAAAAGGAACACAGCAAACACTGCAAATCACTGCACTCACGAAATTAAGGCTCTAGCGTGGGGCTCGGTCCACCACCCGTGCTGTATATTCGATGGAGATCAGTGGTGAAGCATTAGGCACATCCAGAAAACAGCCAGTACGTCCGAGGCTTCCGTTTCTATGGTGTTCTCTCCAGACGCTTGCTGCATGAAACAATTGTACTATAATCCAGTTCCCAGTATCACTCATCTGTCTCAGCCACCAAGTCTCCCTCCACTCTCCAACCGAACTCCCGCTGGTGTCACTTCCTTGCCCGGTTTCCGATCGTTCGTCACATCTGCTTCCTGAATCCCCTTTTTGGCCCAACACAATCAAACTGAAACCACTCCGTCCACAAGACTCGACGACCATTAACTTCCTTCTCCCTGTCACTCCTGCTGCTCTAGAGCGATGTACTGCCTTTTTATCCTCCCTTCCGTCAGCGCGGGCTCCAATCACCACACCCCCGCACCGGTTTCTAATCACTGTTGACGAACTTCGCCATCGGCCACTATCGCCGAGCCCGGAAACTTTCCCAGGTTCCTCACCGGAAGCTTCTCCTCCCGGAAACTCTAGCTCCCATCAATGGTTCCGCCTCGAACGATTTGTCACCCGTGACACGTTGGTCAATACTAAACGAATGGGTTGGTCTCAGCCAATTGCGCCAAGAGGCATTTGAGGGACGTCCGTTGGTGACGCCCCTTTGGAAATGATTTGTCTATGGAGCTTTGCCAGACCCTAACTCAGTTTCAACTGAGAAGGGCTGGTTTTAACCAGGCTATTACCTCTTAGTACTGCATTATCAATATTTTTATGCGTTGGGCTAACGCAAACAAAGACTGAATGTGCTTTTACCACTAAACTTGGGCTATGGTAGCTAACATATCACCGCAGATTAGCGTCACGCAAAGGCGGGGTTTGGAAAAATGACTCGCGAAACGATTCATATGGGAGTCGGTGAGCAAATCAGGTAAAAATAAATGCGTTATTATAAGACAACAAAAGTGTTTTTTGTCATTGCATGCTTGTAAAACTGTTGTTGGGGACTCCCAGAACAATATTAGGAACATTTTAAATGCCATAATAGGTACCCTTTAAAGGTTAGTAACTTTTGGCCCTCTAGTGGTTTACAAACAAAACTGCATGCGTTTTGTGGAAAAACATTGTTTTGTTTTATTTTTTATTTAATTCTTTATTTGACAGGGATAATGGACAGTAAAAAAACTGCCCCAGAATTAGCTACAAAGCTAAATTTCATCTGATTTCCCTGAACAGGAGAGTACCTAATCACATTGCACGCCAAAAGATCAAAACATACAATAAAATCCGCCCACAAATGGAAAATATATACGACATATAACCCATCACATAACAGTAAAAACTGCAATCCAAATTACTACCAAATATCCCCCAATAAACATACTACAAGATATCACACAATGTTACAAATTCAATCCCCCCAAATTATAACACCATAACAAAACACAAAAGTATTCAATGTTCACAAACATGACTCTTTAACCACATTTTCAAATGTAACTTAAACTGTGCAAAAGTAGGACACTGTCTAATATGAATTGGTTAATTATTCCAGTATATTAACAGCTCTAACTGAAAAAGCTGACCAACCAAACTCAGTTACTCTAATAAATGTGCTTCAGTCAACTCTTGTTGAAGCTCTTGTTTGTCTTATATTTTATGTAGGCCTACATGAAGAAACAAATGCTTTTAAGGGTGAGGGTGCAAGATTATTAACAATTTTGTACATTAAACAACAATTGTAAAACATAATAAAATTGTCAAAAGTAAATAAATTGTGCTTTTCAATTGTAAAACAATGATGATATATATTAGGTTTCTTGTCAAATACTTTTAAAGCATGTTTATACACAAGGTATATAATGGTCTAAGAGTATATTTTCCTGCTTGTGACCATGAGGTAATTCAATAAGAAAAAATTAGAAAAAAAATCAAAGAATGCAAATAAATTCTTGCAGCTTCCAATGAAAGTTGATGAAAGTATAAATTTTAAATTTCTAAGTTGAGGTGTCACTGCACAGACTATTTTTTATATGCTTTTCAATTGTTAAGTGTCTAAGATAACTCCAATATATTTAAATTCTGGCACAATTTGTAATTTTTCACTATTAACTAAAATATCTGGAAGGATCTCCTCCTTCCTTTTAATCTGAACATTTAATGTTAAACAACACTGGGTAAGCCAGTCAGAGATTTTGGACATTGCGACACAGTGTCATCATCTGCATACATTTGAATATACATCAGGACAAACATCTGGAAAATCATTCAAATACAAACTAAAAAGTAGGGGCCCTAATACAGACCCCTGAGGTACCCCTGTAAAACAATGTATTTTAATCCGGATGCACTGTGTGGGAGAAATTAAATATGTTCTATATGTATGACTTTATACGAGAAATGTACAACCGAGACAGAGGGCCTCCACTACAAGGGTAGCATATGATAAGCAAATCTAACTAAGTTAGTTATGGCTAAGAAGACATATCTTCATTTGGCCTAGAGAAATAACCTTGGCGGCAAAGACTGTCTTTATGAGTGAGTCAGTGTGAAGACTTTTACATTGAAAGGATTCAAACTTGTGATCACGGATAAAAAAGGCGCAACTGACAGATGAGATGATTATAGGAACAGAAAACCCCATAACTGTTAAAAGGACAAGATATCGCAGCGGACATTCAAACAGATTTTTGTATTATGAATATAGGACTGACCTGAAGGAAAATGCTACAGTAGGCCTATGTCTACTGTAAATGCTCGCTTACTCGATCTCTCACAATACTCTAGCTGAAATGAACAATATCAATGAGATCAAACAAGTGTTTAAGTTGCTAAGGGTGGTTGCTAGGGGTGTTGTGTAGTGATACATAGAACCGTTGGGTAAAGCGGTCTTAGCCGTGTTTTATCGTGAATAAAACACAGCTATTGACCAATCAGAATCAAGGATTGGAACTAACCGTTTTATAAGCTTGCATATAAAATAATCACACCCATATTGTGTAACATCGTGAAAGGCAATCAATTAGGCAATTTTTACAAAGTTTGAACTTGACAAAGGTTCTAAAAAGGTCTAATCACGTGTTTAATCACATGTACATCAACACATTATTTGTGGACTAAAGCAAAAAAAAGAGTGTTATAATTTAGCACTACATTTTATGGTGAATATTGCATTTGAAATGTTTTCAATCATTAAAGTTCCCCCCTACATTTGGGAAACAGTATTGTCTACTACTGTTGTGAAATCTGTCATGGTTACACCAGGGAATACATGTGCAAAGCCGATACCATCTTTAGTTATAGCGAGTTCTCACGTCTTGGGCAGACTGCCAGCATTGCGTGTGAAATGTCTTCATCACAGGTACATTGGCATATATTTCAGCATGTCATATGAATATAATGTCATGGGTTTTATTTTTTTTCAAACGCCAAAAGATTGCGTAGCTCACGTTTACAAGCCAGCGTCATTATAGTAGCCTATGTATTGGCTACTGTTTTACGTAATGGATATGCTAATTCAATTCAATTCAATGTTTGTGTGGTAGGTAATAGCCATATATCGTCAATATTAAAATATCAAGCTACCATAGATGAATCTGCTAATTTGAAAAATCTATTTGCATTATAGCTTGAGGTAAGACACTTTCACCAGAAAAATAAATAAACAAACATGACTATCAGCCTGCAGACATTAGGATAGTTATCCTGAAAGATTATTTTGTCCGTCTAATCATGTATTATTTACTTGCAAGAATGTAGCCCTACCAAAGTTGTACATGCCGTTTAGACATAGGCTTACTTATGATTTTTTTTTTGTCCTAAGAAAATGGGCTTCGTCATCATAATACAGCATCGGTCGGGCACCCCTCCTCCTCCATTAGCTCACGCCAGCAAGCGAACGCTGGACCAATATTGATCCTCGTCCGGCCTTTTATTTTGTCACTCTCCCTTTTTCTATTTCTAGTCTCCTCCGACAAAACCTTTGCCTTCTTCGTTTTAGTTGCTGTTTCGGCCATGACAACAACATACAGACGGCAAACTAACGCTAGTTGGGCTCTCACGTCAGAATTTGAGGAAGTGGGGAAGTTAGGTATGCCATAAAGCAGTCGAATTTTGTAGTTCTTTTTGTGCTCGGGTTACTACCCGAACCCCCAAGTTACGGAGTGCCAGTAAAAGCGATACAAACACTGTCAGGCTATGGCAGACGTGTCATTCAACTTTCAGCTTTACATTACAGTTTTACAGGTTAAGCAGCCATTAATCAAACTAGTATATAACAAAAGGAACAGTCAACACATTCTATTTTTAGAGTCTTTCTATAATATTCCATCATTGATGAACAGAACTCAAAGTTGTGGCAGTACTAACTTTGTTACGAACAGCCTTGCATTACTGTTAAACACCCATAAATAAAAGTTTTTAGTCTAAGAAATTTGTTTATGGCTTTATGGTTTTTGCTTTAGGTGTTCCGCCATTGCTGCATCAATGTCCGAGTCTGTAGCATTTGGGCTCCACCTCTTCACAGCATCTGAGGGAAGAGAATATGGTTTAAAAAAAATAAATAAAAATTGAGATAATTGACATGTACTTTTTTTCAAATGTCGGAAAATAACCGTTTTTTTACTGCATAATAATCTCATGCCAATAAAAGATGTTCTGCATTAAATGTGTTTGAATAGTGAAAAAAAATAAAACAGCATTGACCCTCTTCTACTGTGGTGCCCTTAAGAAAGTATCTGTGTAAAAATGTTGCTTTGAATGGCTTCTTTTCAAGTTGGCCGCGCCCCTTCATACTGAAATTCGCCATTTAATGAGGCATTTGACATGATTCTGTGAAAGAAATTACACAGGATTACTTCACTTCAAAAAAATTAAATCCACGTAAAGGTCAATTCATCTTTGGCTAAGCCCCGCCCCCCTTAGTTACTGTTGCTACGTCCGAAAAACTTCATCTGGGCTCTGGTTTGGTATCAACATGGCTTATGCTGTGACAGCTCTTCCTGCTGAAATTTTATCAAACTTTTATAAAGCAGCAAATAAAGTGTCCGATAGAAGTAGGCAAAAGGGGCTGCAATAGGCCTATGTCACACTTCCTGCTTCCGGAACGCGGAGTAGGGATACAGAATACAGGGATACAGGGATACTTCCGGTCAACAGTATTTCTCGATAAGGATTTAGATAATCAGCCATAATGTCTAAACTATCCGAAGTAGACTCACCACGAGCTATGAGGTTGTGAAACAAAGGTTTTTGCTCCTGTAGAAGCTATAAGTTCGTATAAAATCAACCTTGTTTTAAGAAAAACATGTTTAATCCGCGATCTTATGAAAGAAAACTACCCACAATCCTAAGCGTAGCAGCAACGTTTGGATGTTTGGTCAAACTCGCTGTTACCATAGAAAGGTTTACCTTACTGGCGAACGGCTACACCCGCAGCTGTTGTTGTAGTGTACCGGGTTGCTCTGCATCAGGACGTAGACAGCCATACCAAGCTTTCACACTTTACTGAAGGACAAAACACTTGGGTTAGTCTTGGGTTAGGTTATTAAGGAGGGATGAGGGGCATGCTTTTAATATTCTCCGGGGCAGCACTTTCGTTTGCATTTTGAAAAGGAGAGCATCTACGTCTAGGAAAGTGGTCGGAATAGACTTAAAGCCAATACTATACCAACCCGGTTCCCCTGGAATAACTGGGGGAATAATGAGCCCCGTCATTGGTCAGTTTTTGACCATGTTAGGCAGTTTGCAGAGAGATTTGGTCCAGCGGTATCTATCGGACTCTGCCATTGTAAAAAGAGACCGGAAGAGCCGTATCCCTACTAAACGATGTACTTCCGGTCTTCAATTTTTTTCGTGACATAGGCCTATATGCGTTCAAAGGCTATATTCAAGACATACAGATAAAACGCAAGGAACAACAAGGCATCCAAAGAGAGGCAAAAGCATGCCGGTCAGTGTCAAAAAATTAACCACCGCATATCCTACTAATCGAGACAGAGGCTGGGACTAACAATATCAAGGAGCAACACTGTTCATGCAAAGCTGGTTAAGTCTCTATTCACTTATATAATCGTAAATTTTATTTTCAATTTTATCCAAACTCAAACTACATTTCAGTTGACAATGTGGGAATCATTTATTTCGGTTCCTTCGAGGCAAACAATTAAATCTCAATCACATTTATAAAATAATACAAAATTTTACTTAACCAACAGCAGATTTTTAATAATTCGTCAACGTTTTGTAATTCGGCAACACAACAACGCACCCTCAAGTCCTGCTCGCCTCGTGGTTGTAGAAAAACTGGAAAATGTGTTAACGTTCCATCTGTTTTGTAGGTCCAAAACAGTCACGGTAGGAAGGCATAAATCAGTTAAAAATATGTGGAGCAGTGGTGGACCTAAACTGTCCTAGACTGTGGAGCAGTGGTGGACCTATACTATCCTAGACTGTGGAGAAGTGGTGGACCTAGACTGTGGAGCAGTGGTGGACCTAGACTGTGGAGCAGTGGTGGACCTAGCCTGTGGAGCAGGGGTGGACCTAGCCTGTGGAGCAGTGGTGGACCTAGACTGTGGAGCAGTGGTGGACCTAAACTGTCCTAGACTGTGGAGCAGTGGTGGACCTAGCCTGTGGAGCAGTGGTGAACCTAAACTGTCCTAGACTGTGGAGCAGTGGTGGACCTAGACTATCCTAGACTGTAGAGCAGTGGTGGACCTAGCCTGTGGAGCAGTGGTGGACCTAAACTGTCCTAGACTGTGGAGCAGTGGAGGACCTAGACTATCCTAGACTGTGGAGCAGTGGTGGACCTAGACTGTGGAGCAGTGGAGGACCTAGACTGTCCTAGACTGTGGAGCATTGTTGGACATATACTGTCCTAGACCGTGGAGCAGTGGTGGGCCTAGACTGTCTTAGACTGTGGAGCAGTGGTGGACCTAGACTGTGAAGCAGTGGTGGGCCTAGCCTGTGGAGCAGTGGTGGACCTAGACTGTGGAGCAGTGGTGGACCTAGACTGTCCTAGACTGTGGAGCAGTGGTGGACCTAGACTGTGGAGCAGTGATGGATCTAGACTGTCCTAGACTGTGGAGCAGCGGTGGACCTATACTGTGGAGCAGTGGTTGACCTAGACTGTCCTAGACTGTGGAGCAGTGGTGGACCTAGACTGTGGAGCAGTGGTGGATCTAGACTGTGGAGCAGTGGTGGACCTAGCCTGTGGAGCAGTGGTGGACCTAGACTGTGGAGCAGTGATGGATCTAGACTGTCCTAGACTGTGGAGCAGTGGTGGACTTAGCCTGTGGAGCAGTGGTGGACCTATACTGTGGAGCAGTGGTGGACTTAGCCTGTGGAGCAGTGGTGGACCTATACTGTGGAGCAGTGGTGGACCTAGACTGTCCTAGACTGTGGAGCAGTGGTGGACCTATACTGTGGAGCAGTGGTGGACCTAGACTGTGGAGCAGTGGTGGACCTAGGCTGTGGAGCAGTGGTGGATCTAGACTGTGGAGCAGTGGTGGATCTAGACCAGTGGTTCTCATCTCCAGTCCTCGGGACCCGCTGCTCTGCACATTTTGTATGTCTCCTTATTTAACACACCTGTTTCAGATCATAAGCTCGTTAGGAGAGACTCCATAAACTGAACTGAGTGTGTCAGATAAGAGAGACATACAAAATGTGCAGAGCAGCGGGTCCCGAGGACTGGAGTTGAGAACCACTGATCTAGACTGTGGAGCAGTGGTGGACCTAGACTGTGGAGCAGTGGTGGACCTAGACTGTGGAGCAGTGGTGGACCTAGCCTGTGGAGCAGTGGTGGACCTAGATTGTGGAGCAGTGGTGGACCTAGACTGTGGAGCAGTGGTGGACCTAGACTGTCCTAGACTGTGGAGCAGTGGTGGACCTAGACTGTGGAGCAGTGGTGGACCTAGACTGTCCTAGACTGTGGAGTAGTGGTGGACCTAGACTGTGGAGCAGTGGTGGACCTAGACTGTGGAGCAGTGGTGGACCTAGACTGTCCTAGACTGTGGAGCAGTGGTGGACCTAGACTGTGGAGCAGTGGTGGACCTAGACTGTCCTAGACTGTGGAGTAGTGGTGGACCTAGACTGTGGAGCAGTGGTGGACCTAGATTGTGGAGCAGTGGTGGACCTAGACTGTGGAGCAGTGGTGGACCTAGACTGTCCTAGACTGTGGAGCAGTGGTGGACCTAGACTGTGGAGCAGTGGTGGACCTAGACTGTCCTAGACTGTGGAGTAGTGGTGGACCTAGACTGTGGAGCAGTGGTGGACCTAGACTGTGGAGTAGTGGACGAGACTATAGACTATGACCATGTGGACAAGACCATGGAGGATCAAATGGCTATGGTAGAGCCAGCATTGAAGGGGGCCAGGGCGGAGTTGGCGGAGGCGATGACCACCACAGTAGATCAGTGGATCACCATGGTGGATTCGGTAGGGCAGGACATTGCGGAGTAGGAACGTGAATGTCCTTAATGACCATGACGAGGCACAGAACATTCTTGAACGACCTCCATGGCTGTGGAGCATGGACGACCTCCTTATCAATAATAGAGGAAGAAGGGAGTTCTGGAAATCTCCATCACACTAGCGGTCAATCTCATCATCCTCAAGACCTCCAGTGGCCGGGAAGTTCTGACGCTGGTAGGTCACATGATAACAACAACATGGCATTCATACTACACACACTCATACTATATAGAACATACTTTTTTAACAGTCATGAAGTAATTCCTTTTTCAAAGTAAGTACCTACTCTAGAGAGTATGCGATTTCAGACGAGGCGGCCATGACGTAAGGAAACTCTGTAGAGACGGCCATAATGTGAAGAAATTCTGTTGTGGCGGCCATGACGTGAGGAGACTGGCTTGGTGACCATGACTTGACAAGGCTCTGGCATGGCGGTCATGACTTGAGGAGACTTTTGTCAACAAAATTCTACCAAAGATAGAAATGTCTCTATGCATCCATCTGTCCAATCTGGTCTTGCATTCAGCTATTCTGCTAGATATATTTAGTCTTTGGTGATTATAATCCCTAGATATTTTATCCTAGATTTGTTTGGCAACCAATCAGGACATGACACATTAACTAAAGGAACCACAAACGAATGTGACAACATCACTTTCAATGCCTGTTTATATGAAGATGATAGAGGTTTAGATGGTGGATTGGAAAGGTATTCTTATTCTTTATAAATAAATAAAAACTCATTTTGTTTTTGACATGCTGTA
This sequence comes from Chrosomus eos, assembly GCA_036326025.1. Taxonomy (NCBI): domain Eukaryota; kingdom Metazoa; phylum Chordata; class Actinopteri; order Cypriniformes; family Leuciscidae; genus Chrosomus; species Chrosomus eos. The sequence goes on from CM070837.1 coordinate 26,101,762, forward strand.
TTGAGTTGTTGATTAATAAATAATATTGATTTGAGTTTGAATATCTAAAAATCAGGGGTAATATTTCATACATGTATGTTTGCATAAAATGTACTCACTTTGTTTTCTAAGGCAGAGTATGCAAAGCAGGGCTTTATTTTCCTCTGACTTTATTTACTGCAGAAGGTTCATTCCAGTGCATGAATAATCTCCTATTTATTGCTATAACAATGTTGTTGGTGGGATTTCCTCCTTTGTGGGGTCTAATTAACACACCAAGTATGAAGTTAAAATTGTTAGTTATGATGAATGTAAAATATTCTTCATCGCCAGTTAGATATTTCATTATGGTTTTGACTGTTATTTTTCTACAAGGAACCCTTAATATCATTATTATCTGACATCTGTCATTTATCTGTTTATTCTGATGATTACACTGCAAGATAAATGGCCTGCGTATTTCTTATGGAAAACTGAATAATTAAAAAACCATAGTAACATCATAATATTGATGGGACAGTGGGAGGATTAGGAGAAATTTTGCCCACGACTGACCTTTCTCATTTACCACAATCTATCAACATATTGAGCGAATGCCTGAAACAGATGACATTGTTCACTTTTTTATGCTTCTTTGTTTATGATTGTGATTATCACACTCACATTGCCTTAGGACGGTCAATGTAGCAGAATGAATATGAGAGGCAGCTTTCTGATTCCATGATGGAAACTATAAAACATGGAATCTATCCATATTAGCATATGCATATTTGTTTGGAGAAACATGTCAGTGGATCACATCATTTGTTGATGGGTCGGCTCATGGTGAATATAAATGCAGCTCATGAACCAAAATAGGTTTTTATTTACTGGACTGTTGGAAGAAATTAAAGCTGATTTCATAATGTTGTCCATATTGCTGTGTTACATGATGCTTTTTACTTGATTCACTAGATTTATCAACACCTGTTTCTTTCCAGCTTAAGAATTTGGCATATTAAAATATAAAATACTGTAAATGTAACTTTGTACAGAACTTAAATATTTGTCAATGAACAAAGACATTATTATTTCAGCTGAGTATATGATCTATATTGATTGGGAACATTTATTATTTATTTTCATTATATATGTACATTCATTCCCATTATGTATATGTATATATATATATATATATATATATATATATATATATATATATATATATATATATATATATATATATATATATATATATTTTTTTTTTTTTATTTTTTTTTTTTTTTTTACGTGTTGTTACTGGCACGTCGTTGTTGAATATATTAGAGGTCTTTTATACTCATAAACACATCTTGTATAATAATTTAATTATACTTTTCTTCTTTTTTTCTGCTTTGGTTTCCAGCTGATGTTAATGCAACTGCACAGTTTCAAAAAATCTCAAAATCCCCATTTTAATATGATATCAGCAAAACATCTTTGTCTCCATGCACATATAAGTAAGTGGAGTTGCCTCACATTGTTCGTCTATTAATGCATGGATTGAAAATGTGTGTATCTGATTAACTGTTGTCTTTTCCAGTTGCACTGTGGATGGACAGGATTTCGATGTTCATTTGTAATGCTGTATGTGATAAATCTTGCTTAAGGCTTGAAGTGCCTGCAAAACCAGCCGGAATCAAAGTCCAAATAAACACTTTTAGAAGGCATCTATGCAGCAACGGCACCTACAGACTCTCTAAAGAGGGTTATACGTTGATTGTTGGATGTATTCACACATGTATTCATTAATAAATGCAATGTATTTCAAAGAAGTGTTAAGCATGGTAACAACTTCATTTTATGTGTGAATTGCATTATATGAATCCTGTCTATATCAAATATATTTTGACATTTAATAAATATGTATTTTAACTGCATGTACAGAGCAACTAAAATGTGTAAATATAAAGGACACTAAATAAACTCTGATTAAACAATTAGATTTTTTTTCTAATAGTGGCCCTCCAATAATAATTTAATACAAGAAGGATTAAACATCAGCACAAGAAAAAAATCTGCTTGAAGACAATTTAAAAAAAAAAATATGATATTTGAAAACCGATGTAATTTATCATTATTTAAAGGAATAACATTTATTTTCGAACAATATTCTTCGCAATTCACTGAATTTATTTAAATTAAAGGGATTTCAGAGATGGTAATTTTGATAACTTGTGCACATTACTGAGGTATGATTATTATTTTAGCGTACTTTTACAAGGATCACTGAACAAGAGACTGTAAAAAAGAATGTAGCCTAATTTATATAGGCAAATATTTATTACCGTTTTCACAAGCTCCCATTGATTTTGTGAACATAATCACCCCCCACTAAGCTCTTTCACACACTATATATTTGCATAAGTTTTTTTAGATTACCTTATAACGTTGCAGGTGAGGGAATGAACGCCTTCACAGGGTCTTTCTCCTTTTCCTCTCTGTGCATCGAGTGACATTTACACATAAAGCAGAAGGAAAACAGATGGAATTCCCTTTCTCTCATTGTAGGCTATTGTGACTCTGATGGTCTGTCAGAGCCCACAAGCTGTTCACATCTCCCACAGACTCTCGTAATGGTATTCTGCCGCAAGCCTGAATCTATTGTTTAGCATTTGGCGCATTAAAAACAAGAAAACAGAGCAGGTGTGAAATAGTTATTCCTCCAATGAAAAAACACTTGTAGCTGCTCATAATGTTAAGCATAATGTAATAATTTCACATAATGAAATATGTATTACATTATTAATAAAATGTTTATAATGTAATAATTTTTGTCAAAATGTATTAAACCTTGTATAATAAAAATTTTCCAACATAATAAAGATTTTTCTCATAATGTAATAGGTTATTGAGAAATGTATTACATATGAAGGCACTAAATCAACTTATAATGTAATCCCAGTTCATAAGGTAATACCAGCACATAATGTATAAGTGAAACAATGTTTACAAAATAATAATTATCTTTCAATGTAATTGTAGCAAATCCACTGTGCGTGAACCCAAGTGCAGTTTTATTTTAACAAAACATGTTTAACTCAGAAATACATACAGAAATACAAGATTTATGCACAAAATGTGAAAAAAACTTTCTGCTTTCAAGTTAATCATTTTTGAGTTATAGTCATTTGAATGGTTCCCATAAAAACGTTTTTATGTTCTACAAAAATGTAAAATGTATTTATAATATGGCTATTGTCACATATTGCTCAGGTCAGTAAACATGACGAAGGAGATTCACTTAATAAGTCTTTAATTTACATCCAAAAATACTCCTGTCACGGATGATACAGGAGTCAGAAGTGATTAAGTGTTTATTTTCAGAATAGCAGAAGCAGACGGAGTTATGGTGAGTATTCAAACAGATGACAATTAGATGAGAACTTAGCCACTGGATAATCAGAGTCTCTTTTTCAGATGCAGATGGGTAGTCTCTGGAAAGGGTTGCAGTAGGATGGCTGGAGACTGAAGACGGCATACGGTGATGAAGACAGTCCAATGGAACTCAGGTAAGTAGCAGGTAAGTAGCAGGTAAGTAGCAGTAAGTACAGGTAAGTCTCTGGTTGTAGCATAGGAGAGTCTGTGTGTCATGTATCGACGAGACCAGACAATGAGTGAGAGAAGGAGTGCTGTATATAAAGGTGGTGGAATGATGAGGTGCAGGTGATGGTGATTAAAACTCAGGTGACAATGAACGAGTGAATGAATGAGTGGGAGTAGTGAGTAAATGAGTGGGAGGAGTGTGTGTAGCTGATGGAATCCTGACAGTACCCCCTCCTCCGAGGCGGCTCTTGACGACTGAGAAGAGGGATGAGGACGGCGACGAGGTCTGCCACGGGGCCTGGGAGCTGGACGATCGGGATGATTGGTGTGAAACTGTTGAAGGAGAGCTGGGTCCAGGATGTCGTCACGAAGAACCCATGACCGTTCCTCAGGATCGTAGTCCTCCCAATCCACTAGGTACTCCAGCCGAGGAGGACCTAGGTGGCGTGGGACGAAAGCACACCCCTCTGGACCTCCTGGCGGAGCGGGATGAAGGCGGTTCTCTTAAGAATATCTGCTGGTCGATGTGCCAGACGATCGGGTTTACAAACACGGCTGGAGGGAGAATAGGTTCAGGGAGAGAGTCTTCACATAATGATGATGTAGACGGGATAGAGCATCTGCCCTACAGTTCTTAGAACCGGGCCGGTAGGACACGAGGAAGTCAAAACGGGTAAAAAAGAGCGCCCATCGGGCTTGGCGAGGATTCAGCCTCTTCGCCTCTCTGAGGTACTCCAAATTGCTATGGTCGGTGATGACCTCGAACTGATGGTTTGCTCCCTCCAGCCAGTGCCTCCACTCCTCTGCCCGCCAGCTTGATGGCGAGCAGTTCCCTATTCCCAATATCGTAGTTCCGCTCCGCCGGGGACAGCTTCTTAGAGAAGAAGGCACATGGATGGAGTCTGGGAGGATCACCCTGTCGCTGTGATAGGACCGCTCCAACTCCGGTTGAGGAGGCGTCCACCTCCACGACGAGAGGGATCTCAGGGTTCGGATGAACTAGAATGGGAGCGGTCTGGAAGGCTTCTTTAAGTTGTTTGAAGGCTGAAATGGCTTCGGGGGATAAGGACAGAGACTTGGGCCGGCCTCTGAGGGAAGAAGTCAATGGAGAACTGATGTGACTGTAATTATTGATGAATCTTTGGTAGAAATTGGCAAACCCTAGGAAACGTTGTAGATCCTTTACTGTAAGAGGGTTGAGGCCAGTTCCGGATTGTTTCACCTTCCTCTGGTCCATCTGAACTCCATATTGGTCGATGATGTAGCCCAGGAACTGAACAGAAGTGGTGTGAAACTCGCATTTCTCAAGTTTGAGATAGAGTTTGTGAGCTCGCAGTTTCTCCAGGACTAAAGAGACGTGGCGTTGGTGTTCAGAAAGAAATGAGGAGTAGATGAGTATGTCGTCTATGTAGACCACCACAAACTTGTTAAGGTATTCTCGCAAGACTTCATTCATGTACCCTTGGAAGACTGCTGGGGCATTGGACAGTCCAAAAGGCATTACTCTGTACTCATAGTGGCCTGAGGGTGTGATGAATGCCGTCTTGCACTCATCACCCCGACGAATTCGGATCAGATTATAAGCACTGCGGAGATCGGGTTTCGAGAAGATGCGGGCTCCACGCAGCTGTTCCAAAGCTGCTGGGACCAGAGGAAGGGGATAACTGAACTTTACGGTTTGAGAGTTGAGATGACGATAGTCAATGCACGGCCGCAAGCCTCCATCCTTTTTAGCCACGAAGAAAAAGCTGGAAGCGGCAGGGATGTAGATGGACGAATGTACTCTTGTTTGAGGGCTTTCTCCACATACTCCTCCATGGCCTTCTGCTCCGGGATGGACAGAGGGTATACACAGCCTTTAGATAGAGTAGCTCCAGGTAGCAGGTCGATAGCACAGTCCCATGGCCGATGGGGTGGAAGTTTGGTCGCCAACTGCTTGCTGAAGACATCCTGGAACGCCCTGTACTCAACTGGAATTTCCACCTGGTGTTGAACCTCAGGACTCTCTATGGAAGTAGAACAAACGGAAACCTTGGATCGTCCTTCAGGAGATGAAGAAACCAAGGAGGATTCTTTCCAGACTTTCTCAATCGGCGATAGACAGGAATGGAAACACTGCACACCCCAACGAAGGACTTCCCCGGATCTCCAGTCGATGGTAGGTTGATGTTGGAGCATCCAAGGGCGTCCCAGGATGAGCTCAGCAGTTGACTCCTCCAGCACCATAAAGGAGATCTCCTCCGAATGTAGACATCCTAGACAGAGCGTTAGTGTGGGGGTAACGTGACGAATTCGACCTCGGCCAAGCGGCTTACCCTGAATGGTCTGTACACGAAGGTCCTGATGACTTCTGAGCTTACGGATGTTCAGTCTTTGTAGGAGTTGCGTGGAAATTAAGTTCCCTGCTGAGCCTGAGTCGAGGAGAGCTTGTGCTGAGACACATACACGAGAGGTAAATAATTGGACTGTAATTCAGTTCAGGGTAGCAATCTTGGGTGGAATTTGAATCGTACTCACCGCTGAGCGTTGAGGCCGAATAGGACAGGTGTTGATGAGATGCCCGTCCCCCCCACAGTATAGGCAGAGGTGGTGCTGAATGCGTCGTTGTCGTTCCGTGGACGAGAGATGCGTGGAATCGACTTGCATAGGCTCTGGTGCTGGGGGAGCGACTGATGGAGCCTAGGGCGGAGGATATACAGTGGTAGCGAGAGTTTCACAGGCAGTCAGACGTTGGGACACTCTGAGAGTTTTCTGGATGAGACTTTCAATTCCCAACGAATCTTCGTAGACCACAACTAACTGTCGGATATTCGGATTGAGACAATGACGAAAAGCAGTAATCAATGCAGTTTCATTCCAGCCACTTGAAGCCGCCAGCGTGCGGAATTGAAGAGCATAGGTACTCACAGAAGATTTGCCTTGACGAAGATTGAAGAGTTGATCATGTACCGTTAAATCCGAGACAGTCTGTCCAAAAACCTCTTTGAAGTGTTGAATAAAACTTGATAGTGATTTAATCACGGGTGAATCTGAATTCCACAGGGACTGAGCCCACTGGAGGGCTCGGCCGGACAGCAGGGAGATGACGAAAGCTACGCGAGATGAATCGTTGGTAAATTGATTTGCCTGTATCTGGAAGTAAAGTGAAACTTGAAGCAAAAAGCCCCTGCAATCCTCCGCCTCTCCAGAGAATACTCCCCTCTACTTATTGCTGATCTGTGTTTAATAAAGAAACTACTATTGACTTCACCCCTGTTTTGAGTCTCTGTTTTGTAACAACTATTATTATACTTATATACATAGGGTATACATAATGTTAAATGACAAACAGTGTATGATATCCTATACACATTGTTGGTAGTACATTCATACAGAACAAAGGAATCCCATATGCTTATACTGGATACATTTGGAATATGCTGAGACTTAAGACAGTTAAACTAGAGCTTCTTACACAAGGCAAGAAGCCGGAGATAAGACTAAGACAAAAAGCTAAGAAAAATAAGACACAAAACAAAACTCAAAGAAGAAACAGAAGCAGAAGATGAAGCAGGGATGAGCCGCCTTCATCGTCATTTAAGGAAAGCTTAGCCCACACCTCTTCTGGGTGAACTGACCAATAACACTCAGAAAACAGTGTAGCAGGAGAGACTTTCTTTGTCTCCTTCTGACAGACTAATTTGCATGGTTTATGATGGTGTCAGAATTCGTCATTTCTACTCCAAAGGATGGTAAACATATACATTTTATCGTCACCTAATATATATATTTAGCTATTTAGGCAAACCGAGAGGTTTAATTTGGTACCATGAAATATATGTCTGGAAGATACAAGAGTGGAGTTACATTCTTCTGCTTAAATAAAAGCACTTGACAGAACAAGTTCGGCGGGCCCTGGCAAGCTTTCTCCCCATATGTTTGTGCTGTTTCACTGCATTATTCAATAATCTTCAGCAATCTAAGAAAAATGAGTTTTGCGTCTAAAGTCCAGATGTGACACAGCATCACTTTCAATGCCTGTTTACTGTATATGAGGATGTTAGAGGTTTAGATGGTCGATTGGAAAGGTTTTCTTTTTAAAATAAATTTAAAACTTACTCATAAATAAATAAATAGTAATTTTGTTTTTGACATAATTGTATTGAGTTGTTAATGAATAATAATATAGATTTTGAATATCTAAAAATCAAGGGTGAGATTTTATAGCCGACATTTATGTTTGCATAAAATGTACTCACTTTGTTTTCTAAGGCAGAGTATGCAAAGCAGGCCTTTATTTTCCTCTGACTGTATTTACTGAAGGTTCATTCCAGTGCATGAATAATCTCCTATTTATTGCTATAACAATGTTGTTGGTGGGATTTCCTCCTTTGTGGGGTCTAATTATCATAATTATCTTAAATTTAAAGTTAAAATTATTAGTTATTAGTTATTATGAATGTACACAAAAAATCTTTAAATATTCATTTGACTGTTATTTTTACAAGTAAGGCACCCTTAAAATGCCTGTCATTATGGTAACACTACAAGATAGGCCTAAATGGCTTTACTTTTAGAGAAAAATAAATTATTTAAAAAACATCATAATATTGATGGGATAGTGGGAGGATTAGGAGAAATTTAGCCCACGACTGACCTTTCTCATTTACCACAATCTATCAACATATTGAGCGAATGCCTGAAACAGATGACATTGTTCACTTTTTTATGCTTCTTTGTTTATGATTGTGATTGTCACACTCACATTGCCTTAGGACGGTCAATGTAGCAGAATGAATATGAGAGGCAGCTCTCTGATTCCATGATGGAAACTATAAAACATGGAATCTATCCACTGGAGTCCATATGCATATGCATATTTGTTTGGAGAAACATGTCAGTGGATCACATCATTTGTTGATGGGTCGGCTCATGGTGAATATAAATGCAGCTCATGGACCAAAATAGGTTTTCATCCAAGTACTGGACTGTTGGAAGAAATTAAAGCTGATAATGTTGTCTATATATTTCTGGTGAGTTACATGATGCTTTTTACTTGATTCGCTAGATTTTTCATTTTAAAGCAAAAACTAGCATTTTAGTGTAAATGTAACTTTGTACAGAACTTAAATAGTTTTCAATGAACAAAGACATTTTCATTTCAGTTGAGTATTTATGATCTATATTGATTGGGAACATTTATTTACATGTTTAATCATAAACAAAATTTTAATACTTTTTTTATTATCCATGTGCATTCATTCCCATTATGTAGTTTTTCATTATTATGTACTGTCATTGTCGAATGAGGTCTTTTATACTCATAAACACATCTTGTATAGTAATTGCATTCAAATGTTCTTCGTTTCCAGCTGATGTTGCTGTTGACGGGACTGTCCAGCGCAGTCCATAACCAATGCTCCACATGCAACTGCACAGCAGCACAATTTCAAAGTGTTTCAAAAAATCTCAAAATCCCCATTTTAATATGATATCAGCAAAACATCTCTGTCTCCATGGACATATAAGTAAGTGGAGTTGCCTCACATTGTTCGTCTATTAATGCATGGATTGAAAATGTGTGTATCTGATGAACTGTTGTCTTTTCCAGTTGCTCTGTGGATATGGACAGGATTTCGATGTTCATTTGTAATGCTGTATGTGATAAATCTTGCTTTAGGCTAAAAGTGCCTGCAAAACCAGCCGGAAACAAAGTCCAAATAAACACTTTTAGAAGGCATCTATGTAGCAAAGTTGCCACAATTTTACATGAACAAATGGAGAGGATATCCGTGTGGCTGCAGGAAAATCATCTGACTTTAAATGTTAGGAAATTAGTTTTTATGTGTTTTTCTAATAAAAAAGAAAAAGAAAAATTAAAGTAGAAAGAAGAGGGTGTAGACACGTTACGTTTTTAGGTGTAGTTTTAGATTCACAACTTAAATTTTAAATTTGATAAACATTCAAAAAAACGTTCAAAAATGGTAAGGATTCATCTAAATAGTTTAAAACTTAATAGACAGTATCTCAAATCAGGCCGCTCATCTTTTTATACATGCATTGATTTTGTCTCGTATTTCTAAATATTTCTTAAACAGACTGGGAAAAACTAGGTAACACAAATGAAAACACACAATGAAAGACAGACCATAAATGTAACAGAATCCCTAAAACATATATTTTAATATTTAGGTATTTGTATGCACTACATCTAGTTGTAACCTAGTGTAAGCAGGGCTGTTATATTTATAAATATACACTACCTTTCAAAAGTTTGGGGTCAATACAAATATTATTTTTTTAATGAAATTACAGTTTTTTTTCGATTGCTAAACGACAGTGAGCACAACTGGAGATACATGTGCAAAACTCTAACTACAGTCTGCACAGCAGCAGTTCATGTGGACCAAACTCTAGTTCGTTTTTCATTGCTTGAACACAGTTTTCAAAACTCTACACACTTATCCCATGACTTTAACCACAACCTGCACAACACTGTGGATTTACAGCACTTTGTTCAAATGCTAACACACTCCAGTCAAAACGGTGAACCACACATTCAAAACAGAATAGATTTCAGCCTTGTGCCTTTCAAACACTGCAATTTGATAATTCAAACATATATATATATATATATATATATATATATATATATATATATATATATATATATATATATATATATATATATATATATATATATATATATATATATGTTTGGGAGAGGGCGGATGCGTGGAGGAAGACAAAGAAGACAAAGAGCTGTTATTTCAGATGAAATAAGAGCTACACTTATAGACCATGTCGTGACCCCAACCCGTGAACCATGGTCTCTCACTGAGAGAGGCAGGGTTGAGGGTGCAACCCAATCTGCAAAGATCCACCATTTTCCATCATACAAACAGGTGAGTTACATCCTTACAGTAAATGAAAACATTACAGGAATTTATTTTGTATTGCAATTATAGAATATTTACAGATATGTACAGTAAGTTTGACTGTAAAATATATTTTTACAACAGGACCTAAAGACTGCCCCTAACAGGAGGAAGAGGAAAAATATTTTCAGATGCGCAGGAAAATGCTATTGTTGACATGGTTGTTGTAAATGTACATGTGTTACTGTAATTCCGTAAATTACTGTAATACAGACTATTGAAGCAAACTGCTAATTTTCATTTACCAGAAAGAATTATTTTCTAAAAATGTAAATAAATCATGTGAAAGAATGTCACTCTTGTCTTTGAAGAAAATATTACTTTGTATGAAGTCACTGAAATTGTTCAAACTGTAAAGATGAAAAGTTTGTATTTTCTGTATTGGTGTTTGATGCTAGTGTTTTTACTCTCAGTGTGTTCTGAGTGACAGTGTGTGTTATCTCAGTGAGGGTTGTGTGTAGTGTTTGCTGCACTGAGCCTGTTTTGAGCCATGTGTTAAGAGTTGTGTTGCTTGGAGTGAGTTTTGCAGGTGATGTGAACTGTTTAGCTCAGGTGACTGTTGGTATTGCAGACTGTAGTTAGAGTTTTGCACATGTAGCTCCAGTTGTGCTCACTGTCGTTTAGCAATCGAAAAAAACTGTAATACTTTTCTTCAGAAAGGAAGCATTAAATTGATCAAAAGTGACAGTAAAGACATTTATAATAATGTAAAATATTTATTTTTTAATTAAATGCTTTTCTCTTGACCTTTCAAAGAATCCTGAAAAAAATGAATCACGGTATGGACAAAAATATGAAGCAGCACAACTGTTTTCAACTGTGATAATAATCATAAATGTTTCTTGAGCATCAAATAATCATATTAGAATGATTTCTGAAGGATCATGTGACACTGAAGACTGGAGTAATGATGCTGAAAATTCAGCTTTGATCACAGGAATAAATTACACTTTACTATATATTTACACTTTTGAACTTTTGAACAAATATGTGTGTGTGTGTGTGTGTGTGTGTGTGTGTGTGTGTGTGTGTGTGTGTGTGTGTGTGTGTGTGTGTGTGTGTGTGTGTGTGTGTGTGTGTGTGTGTGTGTGTGTGTGTGTGTGTGTGTGTGTGTGTGTGTGTGTGTGTGTGTGTGTGTGTGTGTGTGTGTGTGTGTGTGTGTGTGTGTGTGTGTGTAAATTGTATATATATATTTTTTTTTAAGGTCTTTCTAGGGACCTGATATGCAAATGTTGATGTTGAATGTTGAAACATGCAGATGTTACGCAATGCATATTTTTCAGCTTTTGGCTGGAATCATGTTTTCTGTACTGTCCCTACTGAAATAAATCAATAAATTACACGAATACATTACAAAATATATCATTTAAGCTGTAAAGTCAACGTGAAAAGGTGTCATTTTAAAGGCGTAAACAGAGGAATGGCTGAGAGGACGGAATTCCCTTTCTCTCATTGTATTGTGACTGACGGTCTGTCAGAGCCCACAAGCTGTTCACATCTCCCACAGACTCGCGTAATGGTATTCTGCCGCAAGCCTGAATCTATTGTTTAGCATTTGGCGCATTAAAAACAAGAAAACAGAGCAGGTGTGAAATAGTTATTCCTCCAATAAAGAACACTCAAAAGAGGAGGTTGTATCCGTGGGATTGCATAGTGTTTTGGAATTAAATTCCAGTGAAATTTTTTCAACTAGCCTGGTAAACAGCTTGTGACCGGGATATCTATAATGTCTGCACATGCCCTACAATAAACTGGTATAATATGAAGGTTCATATTATTATATCTTTTAATATTTTAAAAAACTTGAATGCTTCCACCCATACTTTGAGATCCCTGTATCTGAGGTTTATTTACTCAATTTCAATTTCATTATCTTATAATAATTATATTTAACAAGAAATTAATATTCATCTATATGTCGGATGGAACTTTTTGTGCATGCATGCATGTTTGCATGCATTTAAAAATTTGTGACAGTCCAAGAAGGATTTGTTTTATTTGCATTCATAACAGGAGAATTCTGTTCTGTTTGAAAATTTGGTGTCTAGTGTTTTTAATTTGATAAACTTGATTAAATGTGCTGTTCTTGCTTTTATCTGTTTTTACAATACTGACACATATTTATATTATCAGAATAATATCAGAATTCAGGTGTAGTCTATAATGGAAATTGAATATTATAGCCTAGTTTTCGAAGCATAAAATTGAACTAATAGGTATCACCATATTTTCAACATTAATCACAACACATTAAGGGTTTTGTACTACAAGCTTTTTTAATGTTATGTTAAATATGAAAATGATAATCAGAAAATTGGATACAGCCAGGTTCAAAATTCTTGTTTTATTTTGTTGATATGTTAGAGTTTAAGTTTTTTACTGAGGGGGTTTTGGATACTGCCAGAAAAAAAGCATCATATTTATAGGAATAATATATATCATAATAATAACATATATATATATATATATATACAAAACTTCAGAATATAGGAATAATATAAAGGGTGCTGCCTACTTAAGATTTATGACTCAATGAACAAGGGGGAAAACATGGTTTTAGGAAATGTCCTTTAAAGATAGATTTTTTAATTTATTAAGTTCAATTACAGACAAGTACAATGCAAGACAAATATAAGGCATTGTAGTACAGTTCAGAGTATGTAAAACAGAGATAGCAACAACTAAAATAAAATAAAAACATAGGGTATGTAGCCTACACAAATACAAATAATTAAAAATTAAAAATACTGGGATAAAAAGTTATATATAATAGTAGGGCAGTTAAGTTACATTAATTTTAAAGGCTTTAAAATGTCCATTGTTTTTATAAGTTTTTGTTTTGTGATGACTTTTAAAATAGCCTAGATGAAAAGACTAGTCTGACAGATGTAGACGCTTGTTTCCGCCACGAAGTTGAAAAAATTTAAAAGGAAATTGCGACTTTTTATTTCACAATTCGGACTTTTTCTTTTACAAAGGTTTGTTTATAAAGTTTACAATTTCGGCACTGAGGAGAATAAATGTTTCTTGTTAAATAAAAAGCGACAAGCGTGCACTATTATCCTGTATTTCCTGTTACGTCACTTCCTGACCCTTTCTCCTTCCTTTCCGCATCGGCCATTTGTGAAATTCGGTAAGAACACCATGAGCTCTAGCTTACTGTTATATTTTTTTACTGTTTCAAGCCAACATTTACAATGTTTTTCTCATACCATATATACGCTGAACTGTTCTACACAAGGTGTATCAGATATTCGCGTTTTCTGCGCGTTTTATCGTGAATAAGTGAGCAGGGCTGAGTCGCTACACATGTGGAGAGCAGCGCTCATCGCGGCCGCTCTCCAGAACCTCTAGCTCACTGCGATTGAAATAAGTGTCTTAAAATATAATATTCAACTCTGCCTCCCACTTGTAAAGAATGCTGTTTGATTGATTGACTGATTTATTTGTCTGATGCAGACTGAGCTGATTGACAGTCATCAAGTAAAGTCAAGATGCAGAACGATGCTGGTGAATTCGTGGACCTGTACGTCCCCCGTAAATGGTGAGTTCACATGAAGTTTGCCAAAGGTTCAACCTTCGATCAAATACCTATATTAATACTAATGTGAGTTGTCACTAGCTGTCTTTTGTTGTGTGCATAGTTCAGTTTTACCTGTGAAAGTCACATTTGAACAGTTATAGAACAGAATACTGGTTATAAATATGGTGAGCACCCAAATCTTATCAAATTTGTCAATATTGTTTATTTATTTTTATTCCCAGCTCTGCTAGCAACCGAATCATCGGTGCCAAGGACCATGCCTCCATTCAACTCAACATTGCTGAGGTTTGACATGAGTTTGATCATTACAAAACTAGTCTTTGCAGACATTTATAAATTCAATTTGATAATATATACAAGCAAGTGTACACGTATATAAACACTTATTTTACACTTATTTACTCTAGATTTTGCTAAAACGCACATTGCTTTCGATTTTCATTTTTCCATTAGCAAAACTGTTTTTTATATATTGTAAGTGATGTAAATAATGCATACAAAGTAAAATGTCATATATTTAAAGCAAGTGAAGTGTACACATGATCTTATTTAAACACAATATTAACTATGCAAATTGTTTCTTTGACAAAACTGCTATATTAGTCAATGAAACTTTGTTTTTTTTCTTTCATCTGTTTGTTACAGGTGGACCGGGCAACAGGGAGGTTCAATGGCCAGTTCAAGACTTACGCCATCTGTGGCGCCATCCGTAGAATGGTATGCGTACAATCACACTTAAAGCCCATTTTACTGCATCTCTACCTCATATGTAGGATGCTGAGTTTGTGTGAAATTTGGAAGGTGTTCATATAATTGTCATGGTCTCAAGAGGTTTTCGTTTGTCTTCTACAGGGTGAAGCTGATGACTCCCTCCTGAGGCTTGCAAAGAACGACAGCATTGTGGCAAAGTAAGCTCCTGCCATTGGACGACTAATGCTGCTGTTGTTTTTTCCTCTATGAATTTCCTGTCGGCTTGAAAATGCTCTATAAAACAACTAGTCTAAAGTGTTGCTCCATTGTGGTTGCGTGAAGGAAAAAAAATCCTTTTCATAGTAAGAAATGTTCCTAGTAATAATTTTCAGTGAACTTAAGTGAAAACATTACTAAAATGAAAATTGTCATCTAGTCGCCCTCATGTTGTTTCTAACCCGTAAGACATTCGCTTATCTTCAGAACCCGAATGAAGATCTTTTTGATGAAATCTGAGCGATTTCTATGATACCCTCCATAGACAGCTACGCAACTGACACTGAGGCTTTAAAAAGTTTATCGTGATCATAAAACTAATCCATATGAATTGAGCAGTTTAGTCAAATTTTCTGAAGAGACTTGATCACTTTATATGATGAACCGATAAAATGTATGCTTTTATTCAAAAATAAACATTGATCAGCGAACGTAAACAGAAGCTCAACCAAACCTGCTCAACCTGCAAGAACAAACCTCTTGCATAAGCTCAAACATGCTGTGTAACAAGAATAAACTTCGACTCTTTATGAACTTTTTAAACTGTCAAACTAGTTGTTGCAGTCTAGGGCTGGACAGAAACCTATAATCTCAAATAATCTTAATTTCTCTTCCAAAGATGAAAGTCTTGCAGAGTGACAAAGCAAGTGTGTTTGTCTTTGTATTGAATCCTTTTTTTATTCATTTTTTTTATAATCAAAATACTTTAAAAAGCCTTTTGATTGTAATAGCTGTTGATCAAATGTGGTTTAATTGCTGATGTTTAAATCAGACAGCCGGATGCTGATTATGATTCTAGTGATTGTGTTCTCTCTTTACAGGAACATCTAACTTTAAGGATGGGATCTGGAAGTTTCTTTGTACAATAAAACGTAAAATTGGACTCCTGTGTTTGTTTTTAATAATGAGAGTGCATTAGAGTTATTAATGACTGTTAGGCTCCATGTGAATAATTGCAATTAACTATTTGAGGATTGTTATGATTAAATTCGAAGGGAATTTAATTAACCATGGGAAAAGGAAACCAATTGTGTTGTGAGAATGTATTCTGTATTTTCCTGTGATAGGATACCATTTCCTAAGATTCATTGTTGGCCAATGTGTCTTTGAATGAGCATCAGTTAAAGCACGTGATGTATGTGTGGTACACTATCTAAGCAAGCTTTTGGATAAGTTTTAACTTCAGTAGAAATAATAGCCAAATAAAAGAGAATTTACCCACTGAAAGATGATCAGTTAAACATATAAAGCATCCACGGGTGTACTGAAATAACAGCTCTTTGCGCACTTTTGGATATAGTTAAAAGAGGTTTGTGTGTTTTGTCAAACAAGAAAGCATGTCTGAATATTTGGAGTCACTGTCAACGATTGTCCTCCGCCCGCTAGAGGTCATTGTGAGCTCAAACACACTCATGCATCTCCTGCTGTCATTTCTTGCAAATCTTTCTAACTGCTTCAGGCCGCATAGGGTTGTTCCTCTAGGGGGCGTTTGGTGGCCCAGAAAGCCAGAGCTGCATTTGTGTCTTTTTTATTATTGTCTTATAAGACCATAACAACGTTTACTAATAAAATATGATATACCGGTTGTTGAGAGTTAATTTGCTCCTTTGCAACTGTTTTGAATATATCTTTTGTAATGGTCCCTACTTGACAGACTTAAAAGTTTAGATGGAAATTGCAAACCAAACATAATAGAGCAGCTATTTACGTTTTTTGAAGACAAAGTTGCAAATTCTTCAAATATATTGTCTGAAATGCGATTAATAATTGTAAACATTTGAATAGATTTCAAATAAATCAATTTACATTTACTAAAAACACCCCAACTTGTTGGTGTTAAAGTCCCCATGAAATCAAAATTGACCATACTTACTTTGTTGCCTAAATTGATCGTTTTGTGGTGAACAATTCATCCATGCAAGTCAATCCACAAAAAAATTTTTTGGCTTCGTAATCTTTAATCAAATTCTGAAAATGCCCCTCCCCTCTGCACTGGAGGACCTTGCCCGATGACGTAGCCTTGACGGTTTAGGTGTCTGCTTAACATCCGTAATCACGCCCCTCCACCTGACAGTAGACAGGCACACAGCGTGTGAAAGGAGAGATGGCGAGGAGGTGCATTTTTCTAGATCCAATCAGGTGCTAGTTGGAAAAAAAAGCCACGCTCACTATTTTGCCTCATTTAGTATTCCGTTTCTCTCGGAAATACGTCACAGCACTGGAGAAAAGTCGTTTGCAACTTCCGGTTCACGGGGACTTTAAAGGGATAGTTCACCCAGAAATGAAAATTCTATTATTAACTTAAGTGAGTTTCGTTCTTCAGTTTTACCAAAAGAAGATATTTTAAAGAATGTGGGTAACCAAAGACTGGTGGAAAAAAAACTGGAAGTCAATGGAGCCCATCAAGCGTTACCGACATTCATCAAAATATATTTTCTGTTCATCAGAAAAAATATTCATACAGGTTTTGGATCAAATTGAGTAAATTACATAATTTTCATTTTTGGGTGAACAATCTGTTTAATGATTGAATTCTGTCATAGACAGAAATAAGTATTTTTCTTGTTAAAAAAAATTACATTGTGAAGGAGCCAATAAGAATCAACATCCGGTACGTTAAGCCCCGCCCATCTAAGAATTACGTTTATCGGTAATTTGTCATTCTAGGTGTTCACATTATTTCTACTCTTCAATGGCTGTCCTGCAGACACACTGAGGATTTGTAATCCACGCGTGGAAGAATGAATAATATCATACCGCATGCACGGCTATTTTAATTACATGTCTGATTCAGTTACAGGCTACGTTTTCTCTCAAATGCGGGGAATTGTTTCCAGCTTTAATCGACCTTGAACAAGATAACCTCCAGCTAAAGGAGACCTGCTGTCTGACAGCTCTCAAGTGCATCTTCATTTTTTTAATATATATGTGAGACTTCTTCTAAATCCAAACTTACTTTTTTATTCCGTCTAGTGTCGCTGAAGCAACATTTCGAGCTTACTTAAAATAGTAATAATTATTTAAAGTGCCATTTTTAACGCGTCTCAGACAAGTCGTCCTTGCAATCTGAATCCGAATCGCCGCTTCTTTATTAAAACAAAAGCAGCGCCTTCACATTACATATAAAACTAAATCTGGATTTTACTCTCGTTTTGTTAGCAATTTCAGGCTCGAATACACACGGCGCCTGAATGGGAGTGAAACTCTCCCACACGGAAGTGACTTACACACATTAGGCCAGTGATCACTGTGTGCTTTTTTACAGTTTTTTTATAGTTGCGTTAATTGAATTGGTTATTAAAATGATCCCTGATAAGGCACCAGGCGAGGACGTGTTACATGCTTCAGAGGACTTGAAGAAAGAAGCGCACATCCCCAGTTTTGAGAAATACAAAGAGCTCTACATCAACTCTGTCGAGTCTCCTGAGGGTGAGTTTCATGCTTTTGGTCAGGTTATTAACACAACAGGTTAAAAACGGATATTTTCGAGAAGATTATTAATAATAAAAACGTAATATGGCTGTTTTTTTAAAGCCTTGCGCCCTTGGTAGACAGCAGCTTGTATAACCACCTGCATTTTTGTATTATTTTGATGTTGTAGCCTAAACTTTTGAATCTTAGATACAGCCAGCAAAGCTTCATGTAGCCTTGAGAATATTAGTTTCTTTTTTTTAATAATAATACATAATTGAAGTATTTGTTGTTGTTGTACTTTTTTTAAACGATAAAAGTCCATATAGGCCAGATGACTCAATTTAAACATCTCTGTTTATACTAGTACATTGAAATAAAATGTTTTAATAATAATTATAATATTTCTTTAATTGTTTCATTATTATTATTGTGTATATTCTCGATTTTAAAAACATTTTGAAAGCTTTTTATTTTGTATAAACCTTCTGTTTTTCTAGTACCATTGATGGGTAGTGAATGTGTCTGTGGTTTTGCTCTGGTTCTCTGTACATAAGTCCTGAATCAGCATTTGTTTGTCCCATTGTGTCCAGAGTTCTGGGGAGATGTTGCCAAAGATTTTTTCTGGAAGACAAAATACACTGGGAAGTTCCTGGACTACAATTTCGACGTGACCAAGGGTGAGATTTACGTGAAGTGCATGGAAGGCGCCACAACCAACATCTGCTATAATGTTTTGGACCGCATCGTCCATGAGAGGAAACTGGGTGACAGAGTGGCTTTTTACTGGTTAGTATTTGTGAAGCATGTGGTTTAAATGTTTCAGAACCTGGAAGTTGTGCATGTGACATTAAGAGTCTTGTTTTTATTTTGAGAATGGTGATGTCAGTGTTTTGATCTTCATCTACTTTGCCAATATTATTATACAACACATATTACAGTACACTTAAAGTGCCCCTATTAGGCTATTTTAAATGTTCCTAATTTTGTTTTGGTGGTCTTCTTCAATAGGTTTTAGGGGTGAAAGCTGGAAATATTTTTTTATAAAAAAAAAATATGAATCACAAGAATAAAATCACAAACAGCTTTCATACAAGAATATATAATTATGCACCAGCAGCTCAAATAATGCTTGTGGACTTGCGCATATTCTAAATAAATAGTCATACAAAGCTGCCCCATAAATAATAAAGAGTCTAGACTTGAAATTGTTGCTGTATACCACAATCACAAACAGCTTATACAAACAAAGTACATGATCATCTGTAGAGAGCACAGTCAAAATGTAACTTTTTTGTGACTGGCATTGCCCTTATACACACTGTGACTGTGACAGCATATTGATGTGAAAACTAAACTACAAAGAAAGCAGCTCTCATACAAAAATACAAAATGGGCCACAATGAAATTATGCCAATTTTCTATACGTTAGTTTTTAACTCCAAGGGGTGCCAATCGGATTTCGTGCTCAGCCATCATGCATGCATCATATTATACATTGAAGCATCAGCTAATTTCTCAGAGTCTGAAAACTTACCGCCAGTCTACTCTGCTCTGATGAGTCAGACGGCTTAGTCTGTTGTGATTGGTCAACGAAACGGCCATTCCTGAATTTTATCTCCAGAGCTTCCTCAGCTCTTGATATACGATGATACGAACAGTAACGACTGCGCTGGTTTTTCTGTATCCAGCGCAAGTGAAGTGGATTCGCAGCACTGAAAAACAGCGTCTTCTCGACATTTCAACAACACAAACCAAACTATTCCAGTCCTCAGTTACAACTAAAGATTTTGAGGGCGGGCCAAAGTAGATGTTGTTCGTGGGCAGCCAAGGAAGACCATAAGCAGGGATTTTGCTAATTTGTTACATTGTTACGCAGGTGTGTAACAGGAAGTTAGACTGGAATTGCTGATGACTTGTTTCAGCAGTTCAGAATCGATTCTTTCTTTTAGGAGACAATAACTTTATTTGTCGTGCACTTTGATCTTTAAAAATTCAGACATTTTACATTCACAAACCGCTATATTATATGAAAGGGAATACTTGAAAAAGCATAATATGGGCATTTTAATACCTCTAAATTAACATTAGTTTATGATGGTTGCTCATGGTTCGGCATTTAGCCAATTTCAATCTACAACCTTTCAGTAACCAGCCCGCACTATAACCACTAGGTTAAGCCACACTTGTATTTAGGTTAAGACCTGTATATTAAGTCACAAAGCTACATGGTTTAGTCCACTTTCACTTTACCTGAGTCGATACAGTATTGCTATAGTGTTACTATATCTGTGTAATAATTTAATACACAGGCTTGCTGACAGACAGGGGCACATAGGCGCTATTTTAGTAAGCTTGAACCAGGTCCCGCCAATAGCAGTCCAACCAGAATGAAGTGTATCTTTAGTGTTGCATCTTCATAGGCTTCATTTGTTCATGTGCATTGCAGTGGATCAGTTTATCTGTGTTGAATGCTGTCCATGCAGTTCATGAGGATTTATTTTAAGGTCATTGTTCATTAGCATTCAGATCTACAAAAATAGCCTTCAAGCACTTCGACGAATGTTGCTTGGGGCAGTTGCCAATTCTCTTTTTGCAATGCCAGTTGAGCAATTATAAAGCTTTCAATCATTTCTTGTTACAACATACTGTAAGTTTGAAACACTCAAGCTTGACTCTCTTCATCAGTTGTGGTCTTTTCCCAGGCTTCTCCTTTATGTGTCAGAACGCAGCTGTATTTTAAGAATGGCTACTGATATCCGTTCCAAAGTTAAGGAAAAATAAAAAGTTACACATTAACTTGTAGGGGACATTTAAGGACACATTTCACTGCAAAATGGTGTTATCAGAGGTTTAAACTTTACAGTAATTGGAGCATATCACAAACAAACACTGAAAGTTAAAATTGAACATGGCTGTGAATCTAGGAGATGCACAAATCTGTTTTGTCAACTTGCTCAGTGTCTCAAGTTCATATACTTTGCCATTGAACATAGCATTAATACTCAAGGATCAATGTACATCATTATGACTCTGAATAAATGAACTACTGTGAATAAATGAACTACTGTAAGTAAGAAAATATGTCTAAGAGAAATACACAACTGTTCAAAAGTTTGGAGTGGGTACGGTTTTAAAAGAAAAATGCTCTTTTATTTGATCAAAAATACAATAAAAACAGTAAAGTTGTGAAATATTATTACTCCAGTCTTCAGTGTCACATGATCCTTCAGAAATCATTCTAATATGATGATTTGATGCTCAATTATTATTATTGATGATCAATTATTAATAATGGTTCTCACTATTACCAATGTTGAAAACAGTTTTGTTGCTTAATGTTTGTGAAAACCATGATCAGGTTTTTCAGGATTCTTTGAATAGAACGTTAAAAAAAAACATTTATTTGAAATAGAAATCTTGCTTTCTAAAAAATAACTCCTATAACATTGTATGTCTTTAATGTAATTTTGATCAATTTAATACATCTTTGCTAAATAAATAAGTCTTTGCTAAATTGCTTTTTTTATACAGTGTGTGTGCATACTTATTATGCAAGTTGATATTCTGATCATATTTTATTTCCAAGCACATTTTACCAATTCCAAACCACATCAATCTTAACTACTGTTCATTTTGTATTTAATCATTTATAAGTGATTATAAATGTTAAGGAAGGCTGGAAGTGAAAAATGCTTTATATTCAGGTGTGCATGATAATTAAGCAGGTTTTCTTTTACAGGTAAAATGGGCCAAAAAAGAGATTTGACTCGCACTGAAAAGTAAAAAATGATTGAATGCTATTGAGAGTAACATTTCTGGCATTGATTTGTCCAGGGAGGGTAATGAGCCTGGAGATGAGAAGACGGTGACCTACAGAGAACTGCTCCAGCAAGTCTGCAAGTTTGCTAATGTCCTCAAGTCACAAGGTGTGCTCACACAAATGCTGTTGAACTGGTTAAGAACGGTATAATGGACCAGCAGCAGGTTAAAGATTTGACACCGATGTAGTGTATTAAGGCAATGTCCTCTTGTCATCCCTTGCTCTCTTACTCTCTCTGACTGCAGGAGTGAAGAAAGGCGACCGTGTGGTCTATTTACATGCCCATGGTGGTGGAGCTGGTGGTGGCCATGTTGGCCTGCGCTCGGATTGGAGCGGTTCACTCTATTGTGGTCAGTTCTTTGTCATTTGAGGCTCATTTCCTTTGTCTTCCCTTGGAATTTAGCTGGAACACTGTATTGACCAATCAGCTTTAAAAAACGGAGCACCTATACATGTTTTGCAAGGTGTGCAAGACTTTTTTTTTATTTGACTGTTTGCCAAAAAGAACTGACGGTCTATCAGAAATTTTATACAAAGGAAAAATGTTTTTGCAACATTATATTTATTCACGTTTTTTGTGTTCATATCCCAGTTTGCCGGTTTCTCCGCCGAGTCGCTGTGTGAGAGGATCATGGACTCTCAGTGCTGTCTTCTTATAACAGCCGGTAAGAAAAGCATGGCAAAAAAAAATCAAACGTAATTTACTCAAAGTATATCAACTACTAATCCCAAAGTTAATCTGCTGAGTTTCCTACTGCAAAAGAGTGCTGCATTTCACATTGTTCACAAGTCTGTGGATTGAAAGTGGCAGTAATCGTATTACTATCAAAAGAGATTTAGCCTGTACCTGTGAATTTTTTTTCACTCCAAGAGTTTGACATGTTTCGAAAGGGGAATGAGTTTTTGGGATAAATATGACCTGGATGAATCCCAAAATCCATCATTAAGCTATTTTTGAAGGCTGGAATGGTGCTGCATAATAAGGGTTAAACTGATAATCACGATTATTTTCTTCTTATAATCAATTAGTAAAGGATAATTCCGGTATTTAGCACTTGAGTCTATTTTCTAGTTTGTTTTGGATGAACTAGAGTGGTGGACTTAGAAATTTTGACGATGGGTCCTGTCTCGACTTTGACAATTTTAGGATCGCCTCTGACCGCTTCAGAGTGGCTGTCTATGGGCATGCACAAACATGTCCTTAAAACAACCCTTAACGTTCGTTTTCAAAACTGTGCAACTTACCGAGTGGTTAGTGGCACAGAAATCATGAGATTTTACAAAATGCCAAATAAAACACGACAGAAACTGTATTTCGCTACGCTACTTGTTTTGGAACATCAACGAACACTACTAACCACTCGGTGAGAGTCAGTTTTGAAAACGAAGGTAAAGGGTTGTTTTAAGGACATGTTTGTGCATGCCCATAGACAGCCACTCTGAAGCGGTCAGAGGCGATTCTAAAAGAGTCAAAGTCGAGACAGGACCCATCGTCAAAATTTCTGTGTCCACCACTCTAGTTCATCCAAAACAAACTAGAAAATAGACTCAAAGTGCTAAATACCGGAATTATCCTTTAATCACAAATAATAGCCAGATATTCCAGGGAAAGATCATTTAAACGCGCACACACTCACACACTCCTAATTGTAATTCCAAATGTTGCATTTTAACTTTTTATTCTAGCACAGAGGTTGTATAAGTGCAATTATTCATCAACCATGATTTCACACAATGTAGTCGAGATTCAGTGTTTGGATTTATTACAGTTTGTCTCAGAAAAAAGTTCCCTCGCAGATTTAGTAGAAGCAAATCGCACACGTGGCCTCGTGAAGGAACGCAGACTGGCTGTATGACACTTTTATTCCAGCAGAATTTCACAATGAACATTGCTAAACTTCAATTTACATGTTTGTCGGTGCTGTCAGATCATCAGCGCTTTTACTGGGCAGGAATGTTAAGTAAAACACGGGATAGAAAACATATACTTTTAAGAGAAAAGCTTAGTGTGGGGGATTTATTCTCTTGACATCTGGCAACCCCAAGAAGGAAAGATAATCGAGGCTCGTCGTTACCCATGCAAGATAATGAAAATGTCAAATTGTCAAAACATTTTCAGGATAAATAACCAGCATGCCAACATGCAACATGCAAAAATTATTTTGAATTGATCAAGAGAAGCAGATATTGTTATCACAATTAAAATATGATTAATCATGCAGCCCTAGTCTGGAATATAAACTAAAGCATTATGTTCAGTACTTTGTTTTCTGAAAATGGGCTCATTCATATGGTTCATTTTTAACTATAATGATCAGTCTTGTGGAAAAGTGTCAGGATATTAACAGTGCCTGATAGATCTTTGAGCTTGAGAGTGGACTATAACCATAAAATAAACATTTCAGCCATGATAAGATCATCATCTGTTATGACCTAATAAACGTTTACTGTCTTTGTCTTTTCGGGATTTTCTGTGAAATGCGTAAATAAGTTGTTTTATTGTGTTTCTTTCTCTCCCCAGATGGGTTTTACCGCGGTGATAAGCTGATCAATCTGAAGCTTATAGCCGATGAAGCGCTACAGAAATGCAGGGACAAGTATGATAAACTCTAGTTAAGTAGTAGTGCAATGCTTATGTGCACGTAAACAGTGGCAACTTTATTAGATTCATTTTGTCAAATGTAGAATAGTAGCAGTAGAGGGCCATTCCTGAAGACTGGAAAAAAGTTTGGTTCTGACTCAGTGCTTCTCAACAATTTTTGTCTCTAAATGTTCATTTTGAGGGAGAAATGCTGGACTTGACAGTAATTTCTGCATTTACTGTCTTGCAGCAGCCTTTAGTCACACAGTGAGATTATTTTAGATTCAAACAGTTATAATAACAAATCAGGAAATATTATAACAATTTAACACCTGTTTTGTATTTGAATATGTATAAAGTTCAAAAGAACAGCATTTATTTGAAATGGAAATCTTTTGTAACATTATAAATGCATTTATGGTCACTTTCGATCTATTTAATGCGTCCTTACTGAAGTATTAATTTCTTTAAAAAAAAAAATCTTACAACTAACTATTTAGTCAGTTTTTAGAGAATGGAAGTGGGTTCATATTGGGAATGATTTTGAGGAAGAAATGCTGGACCCCTAATAAAGTGGCCACTGTAGCTGTGTACATGCTTAAAGGGATAGTTCACCCAAAAATGAAAATTCTGTCAGTAATTACTCACCCTCATGTCGTTCCAACCCCGTAAGACTTTTGTTCATCTTCGGAACACAAATGAAGATGTTTTTGATTAAATCTGAGAGCTGGATCACTCCTCCATAGGCTTCTAAGGGATTGAAACTCGACAGCCCCGAAAATTTATTAAAGAAATCGTTAACATAGTCCAAGTGACTACAGTGGTTAGATCTTAAGTTTATCGAGCTACGAGAATACTTTTTGAGCGCAAAAAACAAACAAAAATAGCGACTCTATTCAAGTATTCTCTTTGGGCCTGGAGCTTTCACGTAGTGTTATTGCACAACGCTATTGAACGTCACACCATACATGCCAACCCTCCCGATTTTTCTGGGAGACTCCCGAATTTCAAAGCCCCTCCCAAAAATCTCCCGGACCGACCTTTCTCCCGAATTTCTCACGATTTCCGAGTGCGGGTGCGAGAGTGACACCCAGCCGACAGGGTGTGTCATTGATTGTTGCATTAAATCTTACCCAGAAAAAATAGTGCTATTTTCTGATTGGCTTAACAACACCAGACGAACAACACCATAGGAGACTCGCTTGATTCCTGCCGGTTCCAGTGAGAGCGGCGTGGCCAGAGTTTTGGGCGCTGGGGCATAAATATATTACAAACGGTTTTTCAGCATGAGAAGTACAATGTGTGGCAAGAGAGCGTGACAAAAGACCGAAATGAGTGACTGTCACACTCAATGCGTGACTCTTGAGAGCACTGCTGATGTGTGATGAAAGCACAAGCAGAAACACGGATAAAGTATGTATTTTGTATTTACACTTCTCTTGTAAGTAGGCTAATTCGTGGCTGCTGTCAGTGAAAATTGCTCTCTATTAAAACTATCTATATATCTATATATATATATATATATATACTATAATAATATTTAAATATATATATATATATATGTTTATATATATATAACCAAAAACTATTGTACAAAAAAATTTGCGTTTGTGATATATGATACACCCAACCAGCGTCGCATGTGACCTACGTCGTGGAGAATAACACAGAAGCGGTGAAAATAAAGTCGTTATTTTTGTGTTTTTTTTGCACGCAAAAAGTATTCTCGTCGTTTTATAAACCTAAGATTGAGCACTGTAGTCACTTGGACTCTTTTAACGATTTATTTAATAACTTTTGGGGGTGTCAAGTTTCAATGCCTTAGAAGTCTATGGAGGAAGTGATCCAGCTCTCAGATTTAATCAAAAATATCTTAATTTGTGTTCCAAAGATGAACGAAGGTCTTACGGGGTTGGAACGACATGAGGGTAAGTAATTACTGACTGAATTTTCATTTTTGGGTTGAACTATCCCTTTAACTGTGTATTTTCTGTTCACTTGATTCTCTTATGTCTTTCACACTGTCAGGTCTTTCACTGTGGAGAAATGTATAATGCTAAAACACCTCACAAAGGAAGACGAGGCCTCACCGCCAGGCTCGCGGTCACCCCCAGCGAAACGCTCCTGTCCCGACCTGCAGGTAAAGCTAAACCTCAGAACCTGAACAGACTTTCTTACTCGTTTCTTACTCGTTTGGACATCTCCATATTGCTACAGGTGTATTTTTTTTTTTTATCTCAAGCTTATCTTAGTAGAGTCCCAGAGCACACTGAGATTTGTTTTATTAGATTATATCTCAGTTACAAATGCATTTTGTTAGGTCAATTAAATGGATATTAAAGCAAGTACAATGGGGTTTTTTTTTCAATTGCCGATACCAATAGAGACCAGGGTGACCAATTTAAAGATAGACACTACCGTTCAATAGTTTGGGGTCTGTATGATTGCTTTTATGCTCACTACGTTCATTTTAACAAAAATACAGTAAAAACTTGAATTCTAAAAATCAAATTAAAATAATTATACATTTGAATTATAATATTGTTTTATTAAATGTATTAAAAATAGTAATTTATTCCTATGATGTCAAAGGTGAATTTTCAGCATCATTACTCCAGACTTCAGTGTCACATGATCCTTCAGAAATCATTCTAATATGATGATTTGCTGCTCAAAAAACATCATCAATGTTGAAAACAGTTGTGCTTGGATGAATAGGAAGTTCAAAAGAACAGCATTTATTTGAAATAGAAATCTTTTGTGACATTATAAATGTTTTACGGTCGCTATTAATCAGTTTAACGCATCCTTGCTGAAAAGTATTCATTCAAATAAAAACAAAATCTTACTGACCCCAAACTTTTGAACAGTAGTGCTCACAAAATTGCTGCGATTACTTTTTTAAAACACTTCTTTACTTAATAATTCCTCATAATACATGAATACAATTGCAAACAGAGAGGAAGGAATGATATCAGAACAGGTGCAGACCCGGTTCAAAATTGTGTTTATATATTATTATTATTATTATTACACCTGAATCAGGATTACATCTGAATCTGTCCGTGTAAGTGGGGAATAGATTCAGATGAAAAAATGACTGCAGTATCAATGTCTTAAAGTCTTTGTTCTGGTCTCTCAAATGTTCACTCTTGTCCTGTACATCTCCTGTGGAGTTTTAAGTCTTGCATTGTCCAGTGTGTTACAGATATCTCTTGGTTATTTTACAAAGGCTGTGTGTTACTGTTGTAAATCCATAAAGGTCTGGCATGATTTCTTTGAGGTGTTGTGCCAAAGACCTTTGAAACAGTTGAACATTTTGTGTGATGTTCACCTATGCAAGCTGACCTCTTTTAAACCTGTTTTCTAATAATGTCAATTTGATTTTTCTATGCAAAATGTCATTTTTTTCCTCCATTAATGTGGGTCCATGTCTGTGTCCTTTTCCTCTTTCGGTGTGAGTAATCTCTCCATTAACCCCCTTTAGCAGGAGAAACAGAAAAGAGTAAGGAAGGTCCGTCCCCCCCCACAGGTATTTCATGTCTCCTTTGTGCATCCGTTGTGTGTGTGTGTTTTGTCTTAACACCTGTATGTGTGTGCCCATGGGCGGCCCTCTTGCTCTTAGGGACGGCTCAAGACCTTTATCACTGTCCTCACATTCTCACACAACACAACGCTTGTGTGTTTGCTTTTGAAAATGCATTTCATATGTACACACTCACAAGGCCATAAATTAAAGGCATATTCTGACTTATTAACAACTTAATGTCTTCATTTGAGTTAAATAATGTCTTAATGCATGGCATCTGTTGTATTCAGTCGATTACCTATGATAATTGACTTGTTTGGACTTTTTAGACAAACTTGGTGATTACTAGAAATAAACTTGTAATTTACAATTGACCATAGATGAGGTGGTATTTACGTTGACATTAAGTTGAAAATAATTTAGAATGTTCCTTTTTAATTTTTGTTTTAAAAGTAGTCTAGTTGACATTATTGTGAGTGTTAAAAATGTGTTTTCTCTTCAGAGTTGTAAATGATAATGTAATTACAATTCTCACCGTTACTTCTCATAATTGTGACTGTATTGCACAATATGACGTTCACAGAGTTCTCACAATTACAACTTTATACACTGCTGTTTAAAAGTTTGGGGTTGGTAAGATTTTGACAGAAGTCTCTAGCGCTCAGTAAGGCTGTGTTTATTCGATCAAAAATACACTAGTCTGTAATATAGTGAAATATCATTGCAATTTAAAAGAATTGTACATTTGTATTTTAAAATATAATCTTTTACTATAATGACAAAGCTGAATTCAGCAGCAATTACTCCAGTCTAAATTTTGGAACTAAATTAACATTTCTTATTATTATCAATGTTGAAAACAGTAGTTTTGCTCAATATTTATATGTAATTGTGTGTTTTCAGGATATCTTAAAGGGATAGTTCACTTTGAAATTAATTTGTGGTATGTTTTAGCTTACCTCAAGGCAGGGTTTTTCCTGGCCCAAAGTTGAGGCGGAGGTGGTAAAATTGTAACACTCGGGGGGTCCGGGGGCATGCCCTCCCGGAAGAAAATTTTGTACATTTTAAAGATAAATTCATTAATCTGGTGCACTTTGAGTCACTCGAATCTGTTGTTAAAAATAAATAATAATACACCCGCCAACCACCCATATTCTTTGATTTAGATATCTGCATCTGATCATCACATTACAATTATTTAATTAAGCATGATAATATGGTAACATATCACACAATTAACATTTATTTAAATTAAAAGTTCTTCTTTTGGCAAAATCACATTTTTTATAGCCTAAACAGAGGCTTTACTCCGTTTAAACTTATTGTCAATGTTTTTTTGAAAACACTCTTATCGGAATAATTTTTTGTACCTTTATAAAGGGCATTTTCCCCCTAATTTTATTTAATGTATGCTCTAAATTTCATTTAAAATTCTTACATTTTATCAATACATTCAATTAAAATAATAAGACACTAGGCTGTTACCAATCAAATTAAATAATTTACATTTAAAAAATATAACTGTATTAAATGAAATTATTTTGAATATTTTTTGAATATACAAGGAATGTTGAAAAGAATGATACTTTGAAACTAAACCGCCAGTAGGAGGGGGCAGGCGGCCGTCTTAATGAGCGAGTCTTTGAGTCATTAATGTAAACGATTCGTTCAAACGGCTGATTGATTCAGAATGACGCGGTTTAATAATGGACAATTGAATCTTGACTCAAGCGATTAGTTCAAAACGCTGAATGATTCAGTAATGAATCATGGATGAGTGTTGCTGTGAGACGCGATATATGGTTCTGTTGTTTGGATCTATTTTCGCTGCTAAAACAGAACAAAAACAGTCTAAAAATGTAAGTAACTTAATTTTAACTATTTGTTTATTGAACTGTTATGAAATTAATATCTCGGTTTCAATCGTGATGGCATTCAGGAAAACAGCACTCTGGTCGTGTGTAGCCTATAGCCTATATTGTTTCTTAACTATAATTAATGTTATAAATAACTGCGCGAGACTCAACAGCGCAACTTTGTTACCGTCCGTACATTAGGTACCATGATGGGAGTTCCGTGTCTTTATTACACTCGTTTAGCTGTCATCCACCCTCCATTGAATGGAATGTTTTTAACGCTCGGTCGACCCGCGGATTATGATCCGTGCAGCACTATCGGCAAACTACACGGTTAGAGAATGGACACAAGCGGGAATCGCGACAGAACTGTCACGGTGGATAAAGTGTATATGAGCATGTGACTGTACGAGTTTTGTCGAGAGGCGGAGGCGGCACGAAATTTGACGGAGGCGGCCGCCTCATAAATGTCTATACAGGAAAAACCCTGCCTCAAGGGCATCCAAGATATAGGCGTCTTTGTTTACGCAGTATTTTCAAATTTTATATTTTCAGGTCAAACCGTTCTTGTCTGTCAGTCATATAATGCAGGTCTATGGGGTCCACCTCAAAGATCATACACAGAGAAGTCCAAATTAAACATGATTTAATGACTCGTAAATGTAAGTACACATTGATGGCCTAAGACACGAAACGAGCGGTTTGTGTGAGAAAACGAAAAGTATTTATATCGTTTTTACCTCTTGTAAACACAGCCACGTCCAAGTGATCTGAGGTCGCGAGCGCTTCGGTCTTTTCCGGAAAGCGCCGGAAGTGATCTCTCGCGCGTGTACGTCACTCATTGTTTACACAGAACAGAGATTGTAGGTAAGACGGCTAATTAAAATGGTACTAATTTGCGCTTATCTGGGATTTTTAAACTGTCGTAAAAGAAAACAATTAAAATTAAAACAATTGTATGAGTGACGTACACGCGCGAGAGATCACTTCCGGTGCTTTCCGGAAAAGACCGAAGCGCCGGCGCCCTCAGATCACTTGGACGTGGCTGTTTACAAGAGGTAAAAACGATATAAATACTTTTCGTTTTCTCACACAAACCGCTCGTTTTGTGTCTTAGGCCATCAATGTGTACTTACATTTACGAGTCATTAAATCATGTTTAATTTGGACTTCTCTGTGTATGCTCTTTGAGGTGGACCCCATAGACCTGAATTATATGACTGACAGACAAGAACGGTTTGACCTAAAAATATCAAAATTGAAAATACTGTGGACACAAAGACACCTATATCTTGGATGCCCTTGAGGTAAGCTAAAGCATACCAAAAATTAATTTCAAAGTGAACTATCCCTTTAATGAATGTAGAGGTTTTACAGTATTTATTTGATAAATAGTTTAGTAAAATTATTGTATCATTATAAATGTCTTTATAGATCAGCCTTAAAGGGATAGTTGAAAATGAAACCCTCATGTTGTCCCAAATTGTAATATTTTCGTTCATCTTCGGAACACAAATGAAGATCTATCTTTTTGATGAAATCTCAGAGCTTTCTATCCTTGCACAACAGCTGCACAACTACCACTTTGACGCTTCAAAAAGTTCATAAAGACATTGTAAAACTAATCCATGTGAAGTGAGATGTTTAGTCCAAATTTTCAGAAGAAACTCTTGCTTTATTTGATGAGCAGATTGAATTTAGCCTTTTATTCACATATAAACATTCATCAACACACACATCAGTTGTGGTAAACGGAAGCTCAAACATGTCCGCTTGACGTATGATCTCTTTGTGAACTTTTTGAAGCAACACAGTGGTAGTTGCGTAGCTGTCAATGAAGGGACAAAACAATCTCTCAGATTTCATCAAAAAGATCTTGATTTTACAGGGTTTACGGGTTTGGAACGACATGAGGGTGAGTGACTGATGTTGAAGTTTTTCAAGTTTTTCAAGTTCAATGTTTTCATTTGAGTAAACTATCCCTGGATTTCTTATTTTGCATCATATTTCTTATAAAATGAAATTTTTCATGGTTTTTGGTTAATTGAAAGTTCAAAAGAACAGCATTTATTTGAGATAAATTGATTCGTTTAACATTTATAATTGACTTTACTGATACTTTTTATCAATGGTAAGCATCCGTGCTGAATAAAAGAAAAACATTTTTTAATCTTACTGACCTCAGACTTTTTATATGGAAGTGTTTCTCATGTTTATTTCTTTTTTTTTAGAAATTTCATTGTCTAGTATTGGTTTGTTCAGTAACACTTCATAAAAATGTTCATTAACATCAAAAATATTAAATAATTACTTAATACCTCATTACATTCAGAAATGTAAAAAGTTAGAAATGTCACCTACTGACCTGTTTTGTTAATGGTTATTATGAAGTGTTTCCACTTGATTTGATCGCCTGTTCTGATCCATGAGCTAGCACTGAAACCTTTTACTGTTCCCAGTAAAAGTACCACATCTCTGTTAAATGACAAGTGTGTCCATGTCCTAAATGATCTCCTCACATACGCTTTGCGATTTCATCACAAATGTATCTGGGAAGCTCTTATGTCATGGTAGTGACTAGACACTAAAAGCTTGGTGTTAGCAGTTTTATGTGCTAAACCCTTTCCGCTCAGACAGTCTAATGGATTTGACGGTTCTCTCTGTGTAGTCAAAGACTAACTCTCACCTATGAGCTTCATGCTAATGCTCTTGTCACTTAAATGAACTGTAGTGTTCCCTCTGTCTCTGAACTGCATGAAAATCTAGATCTTTAGACTTCTCTGTTGCGTTCATGTCTCTTTTTGTTTGTCCGCCTAGTGTTTTTGTGTTAACTAAACCTGATCTTTTCAGATGCTTTCTCTTTCAGTTGTGAAAACACCTTTGGCTAAAGCAGACGGGCATTTGTGCTGCATTCACTTTGGTTAGATTGAACTGAATCTGTCTAATAAGTCTGACTGAAATAAATACCAACGTGTGCCTCTAATTCAACGTATTATATGCATTATTTGTATACAATCTTTTCATTTTCATCTTTTGCTGCTTTTCAAGTCATTCTGGAATAGTTGTATTTACGAGATGAACGAATGCTTGACGCCACAATGATTTTTCCATTATAAAAACAAATCGAAAACCCATTGTAGTTATAGAGTGACTACAGTAGAAGTCTATGGGGCATGTTGACTGGAGGGTTTATAACGGAGCCCCTAAAAGGGACATGGTGAAGGAAAAAAAAAAATGAGATGGGAGGAAAAATTATTTGTGAATGCTTTCACTTCCTCTTGAAAATGTTTTGCGTTCCCCGAGAGACTTTGCGTTCGCTAGCAAAGAACACAACTTTTGCGAGCGAACACAAAAGCACTGAATTTTTTTTACCTTTTTACAAAAAAAATTTTCATTAAATTAAATAAAGCTAAAAAAAATATAGATATTAAATAGAAAAACTCAACGAAAGTTAAAAATGCTGACTTGGTGAAAATAATAATAAAAGTTAAAGTACTAAAATGACTAAAAATAAATGAAAGCGAAATGGAAATAAAAAAAACGAATAAAAAACAAACGCAACAAAATTACTAAGGCTTAAACTAAAATTAAAGCTGAAAATAAAAATATTAAAAGCTAATTCAAAATGTAAAGAATAGCGCTGTCAAATAGATTAATCGCATTTATATAATATGTGTGTGTGATATAAACAAACTTTTAGCACTAAAGAAAATACTATAATAGTATATAAATAATACATAACACTGATAAGGTTGTGTCACAAATGTAATACCTGTTGGTGGAGTTTGTTCTGTACAAATGGTGCTTGTAGACGAGGAAGTAACTGGAATTGCTTTTTATAGATTTCCAAGAAATAATACTAATTTAGCCAGTTTATGAGATGACGGACTACCAAACTACGTTTCCCGTCATCCTCTGTGGTAGTGTGACAACTATAAAGTACTTACAATAAATAAAGCATCATCAGTTACACACCTGATGTACATCCTTGGCCCAGTATTTTTGTTGCACTACTTCTACAAAACAATAAGAGGTGTAAAGTCCAGGTTCAGAAAGTAAAAGTCCTCCTCGGTATTTTGTTCCAATCACCTGAATTTGCTAATTAGCATAGTTTTTCAGCCAGGAGATGGAACTAATTGGTGAAATCAGCTGGCTTAGTTCATGGGTGGAATAAACATATGGCAGGACTTTTACTTTCTGACCCCTGGACTTTACACCTCTGAAAACAACCAAAATCACTTTCCATGACTTGAAAGCAGCATTTGTTCTGTTGAATCCAGCAGTTTATAACCTTCACAGAC
This sequence comes from Chrosomus eos, assembly GCA_036326025.1. Classification (NCBI taxonomy): domain Eukaryota; kingdom Metazoa; phylum Chordata; class Actinopteri; order Cypriniformes; family Leuciscidae; genus Chrosomus; species Chrosomus eos. Next base: position 26,136,233 of record CM070837.1, read on the forward strand.
TGATTTGATAACATCAGGTTCCCTAAATTTTGTATCGTTCTCTGAAGCGTGACACTAGAGGAAGAGCGAACGAAGTTACACGAGCCGAGTTAACTGTGAGAGCTCTCTGTTCTGTGATTGGTGCAGGTGCCGTGGAATCCTGAGGTGGATATGTGTTGGCACACTCTGATTGGTGGAGCGTCAGAGGAGTGTGAGCCTGTGTGGTGCGATTCAGAGGACCCGCTCTTCATCCTCTACACCAGTGGCTCTACTGGGAAACCTAAGGTAGATCCTCCAAACAACCCAATCCTCCTTGAACTACTTTTGTGCATTATTTGCTTTTCGTATACAGCTTATTTGTCCCTCTTTTTCTCACGCTCTACCACTCCACTAGGGTGTGTTGCATACCGTGAGTGGCTACATGCTCTACACTGCGGCCACCTTTAAGTTGGTGTTTGATTATCACTCTGATGATGTGTACTGGTGCACTGCGGACATTGGTTGGATCACCGGTCACTCATACATCACATATGGGCCCTTGGCCAATGGCGCAACCAGTGTGTTGGTGAGGGGAACATCTTGATTTTGCTCTTTGTAGTCACTGTCTTTAAGTGATTGAAAGCATATTGACTTATCTATAAAGGCCTTTATTGTTGTATAATTTTATTTATTTTTTATTTTTCTGTTTCTAGTTTGAGGGTCTTCCAACATACCCGAATGTGAGCCGAATGTGGGAGATTGTTGATAAATATCAAGTCTCCAAGTTTTACACAGCACCCACCGCCATCCGGCTACTGATGAAGTACGGCAGTGAGCCCGTACAGAAGTAAGTTCGGTGTCTATTGTGTCTGTCCTAGGTTTAGTACACTAGAGTTTCTGTAGTCAGTGGAAATTTCAGATCGTTTATCAGATATCGTAATATCAGACCATTTTAAAATTGTGATTTACAGCCTGGAGAATAATTAAAAAAAAAATTAATTTTCATTCAGCCATGTTTACTTCATGCTGTAACTAGTAGTAAAGAGGAAGAGATTATCGGTTCATGTGCGCTTGCTCAAATTCTCGTCGATTTTATTGATGAATTCTTGAAGTTGAGATTTTGCTTCATAGCAAAAGTAACAAGGCACAAAGTTTTTGCGATTGGCAGGCACTACACATGCTATGGAAGTTTTGTTCACGCATCAACAGAAAACAGCATAGACCATATCATTACCGATTAAATTCGAGAAATTAATATTGTCAATTCAGAGCTAGTGTCCACATGTGTCACGAAACAGACGCTGAACACGTGAAAACATGCCGCCGGAGAAGTGTAATTTAGCGTCTGTTTTGGCCACTGATTTTAGCCCTTCAATACCATTACGACCTGAAAATAGCTGTTGCGGCTGAATTTCAGCTACAAAAAATTAATGATTATTATAAATAAATGAAGTTCTTTTTAACTTTCTATTCATCAAAGAATCCTGAAAAATATGTAAGCACAACTGTTTTCAACTCTGATCATAAAATGTTCTGAGCACAAAATCATCATATTAGAATGATTTCTGAAGGGTCATGTGACACTGAAGACTGGAGTAATGATGCTGAAAATACAGCTTTGATCACAGGAAGAAATTCCATTTTAAATATATTAAAATAGAAAAGTTATTTAAATTGTAACATTTCACAGTATTACTGTTATACTGTATTTCTGTTCAAATAAATGCAGCCTTGTTGAGCATATGAGAAATCTTTCTGACCCCAAATAGTCAGTGTACGTTAACACACACACACACACACACACACACACTATGTTCAGCTATCAAAATATTTATGACCTTAAAATAGTTTTTTTGTGAAATTCTTATCCAGTAATATTTTTCATTGACACACTGTTTGTGTGTAGTGTATATATAATATAGTGTTTACACTATGAAGTATAATGTTTAGGAATAAGTATTGAGTCAGTATTATGAATGTTTATTTATAACTGCCATGGCTTGATAGATGTTATCTATCTAGGACACTTTCTTCCATTTCCAGATATCCCTTGATGATGTAACTTTATGATAACTACTATAATGATATGATATAGTTACACTTGATAGTATTCGTCTCTTTGTGTACAAAGTCTGCTAACAGCCACGTTTATACATCCATTCGCTGTGCAGTGTGTTTTTGCATACAACTGATGCCAGTATGTGTCAGCTTTCTGTCCACAACCTTGATACAGTACCAATAGATACATCTACCCACTACCCAGTCTTTATTACTATTTACCACAATTTACAAAACTGTGCAATGTTTGTGTGCTCAGGTATAAGCGGACCTCCCTGAAGATTTTGGGGACAGTAGGGGAGCCCATAAACCCAGAAGCCTGGCAGTGGTACTACAGCGTGGTGGGAGAGAAGAGATGTCCGGTGGTGGACACCTTCTGGCAGACTGAGACGGTATGAACTGAGTTATAACACTCAGGGCCAGAGCAGTAACATCCATGTTGCTTTGAAGCCGTCTACCATAAGGTCACTTGTCTTTTTTTTTTTTAATGTTCCTCAGGGTGGGCATGTGATGACCCCTCTGCCGGCCGCTACGCCCCTGAAGCCTGGCTCTGCCGTGAGTGGTTTGTGCTATGAATAAATAATAAAAAATGTAGCAATGAATAAAAACATACACTAGTGGTCAAAGGTTTGGGGTCAGTAATGTAATTATTTTTATATATATATACACACTTTTTTATGTTCTTGAAATAAATCTTATGCTCACCAAGGTTGCATGTATTTGAGCAAAAAATATGGTAAAAACAGTTATGTTGTGAAATAGAATTTAAAATGTAATTTATTCCTGTGATGCAAAGTGTTTTCAGCATCATTCCTCCAGTCTTCAGTGTCACATTATCCTTCAGAAATCATTCTATGATCATTTGATGCTCAAGAAACATTTCTAATTATTATCAATGTTGAAAACAGTTGTGATGCTTCCTAGTTTTCTGGAAACTGAAAAGCGTTTAATTGAAATGGAAATATATTTTGTAACATTATAAATGTCTTCACTATAACTTTTTAATAAATTCTTACTGACCCAATTTTTTTAACAGAAGTGTATATTTTTGCACAAAGTAACCAATAAAGGATACAAGTTGACTAACAGCATTTGTTGCATAATATTCATTACCACAGTTGATGTAAAATAATTTCTACAAAACCGAAGCATACATGTTAATTTGAGATTAATGTGGTAGAATCGCTTACTGACTTCTGTATGGTGGTTAATGTTTTTTTAGACCTTTCCCTTTTTTGGGGTTGTACCTGCTATTCTGAATGAGTCGGGGGAGGAACTTGAAGGACCGAGTGAAGGCTATCTGGTACAGTGATCTTTTTTGTGTGTGTGTGTGTGTGTGTGTGTGTGTGTGTGTGTGTGTGTGTGTGTGTGTGTGTGTGGTGTGTGTGTGTGTGTGTGTGTGTGTGTGTGTGGTGTGTTAGTAATTTATTTTCCTCATACTTTGTATTTTTAGTTGAGATGATTTGATTACCATACATTTTTGTTTGAATTCCATGTTAATTTTAAAATTCTTAACACTAATTAATAATGTAAAAACTCCAGTTTGTGTGTTCACTCCACTGCTCTCTTCCTCAGGTGTTTAAACAGCCTTGGCCAGGTGTGATGAGAACAGTGTATGGAAACCACCAGAGGTTCGAGACCACCTACTTCAAGAAATTTCCTGGATATTACGTGACTGGAGACGGTAATTTGTGCTGTGATTCGTTTTGAGTTTTACAGTAAGTGTGCTTCATATAATTGTGAGAAGTTAGAGTTTGTGCTCTAGTTAAGCGTGTCTTGTCTGTCCAGGTTGTCGTAGAGATAAAGACGGGTACTACTGGATCACTGGAAGGATAGATGACATGCTGAATGTGTCTGGTGAGTAGAGGATGAGGACATTTTGTACGTTTATAGATTTGCACAAAAAAAGTCTCCTGTTGTGTAATTTCCCCCAGTGTGGAGCGAGAGAGAGAAAGTGTGGCTTGGACCTACAGATGTTGAAATAACGCAGATGAATGATTTTGATGAAATTCAGGCCACGCATTATACATTTGTCTCTTGAATGCTTTCCATCTCTTTACTGATATGATTTACAAAGCGTACAAAGTAGCTTACATTTCAGTACCAGTACATAGAGCAAAAGCTTATATTGCTGGTGGATCTGTTTTTTCCAGGACACTTGCTGAGCACTGCAGAGGTGGAGTCGGCTCTGGTGGAGCATGAAGCCGTGGCGGAGGCAGCGGTTGTGGGTAGACCACACCCTGTCAAAGGCGAGAGTCTCTACTGTTTTGTCACCCTCAATGACGGAATCAACTACAACCAAAAGCTGGAGGCGGAGCTTAAAAAGCAAGGTACGTGTGCTTCAATGCAAAAACTTTAATTCTGTCATAATTTATTTACTCTCATGTAAGTCGGACCCCATATGATCCTCTTTCTTCTATAAAACACAAAAGTAGATGTTAGCCAGAATGTTTGAACTGCTCTTTTTCTTATACAGCGAATTTATATCATCAAACTTAAAGCATCATAAAAACAATCTGTACAGCTTATTCGCTATCTTACAAGTCTTTTGAAGTCATAAACTTTTGTTCGTTTATTTTTGCTGTTTGTTTTTTTTACTGATAATCTGCCAGACCTCACAAATTTTCTATTTTAATTCTAATATTCCTATTTTATAAACTATTCCTTGTGTTTTTAGCTTGTGTCTGCTGATTCAATAATAACTTGACAAAGCATTGAATAATGATTTTTGTTTAATCATAAACTCTATGGCTTTCCTTTCATTTCCTTTATCAAACAGTGAGAGAGAAGATTGGTGCCATAGCTACGCCTGACTATATTCAGAATGCACCCAGCCTTCCAAAAACCAGATCAGGTATTAATATTGAATGGAGAGTTTATTTATTATTATTAAAACGTTAAGATTTCTGATTATTCATGTGTTCTTCTGGATTGTTTTTTCAAAGGTAAGATCATGCGTCGCGTCTTGAGGAAGATAGCGTGTAATGAACGGGATTTAGGTGACGTGTCCACATTAGCAGACAGCTCCGTCATTGAACAGCTGTTTGAGAACCGCTGCTGTTCTGCTGTGTGACCACCAGGGGCATCGAACACAACTGGCCCCAATACAAGCTTGCAGTTCTGGAAGGAAAAGGAGTCTGAGTTTAGGATAATGCTAGTGGGCAGACAGAAGGAAAAAAAAAGACTTAAGAATCTCTAGGAAAACCCAAGGATTGGGAGCGGCACAGTTTTAACCACTTTTTCTTTTCTTTTTCTTTTTACAAGAATCGCCTGTATATTAGAAATCAATGTTTCCCCCACTTTTTTATTTGTTTATATTTTCCTCTTCCTTTTTCCATGTTATTCATTCATCTTAATGTGACTACACTGTCTAGCTTTCAATGTGCCAACATAACCTAATACAGGTTATCATTTGCTTTTGTTTTTTATCTCCTAAAACGGTAAATAAGATTGTCATGTCACAATTTTTGTTGTGTACTCTGAAATAGCACTGCGTTAAATCTCTGCTTTGGCCGAAGGTTTAATTTTTAACATTTAACTTTCCTAACAAGCCAAAGCATGCATTAATATTTACCTGAATAACATGGTGTCATGCAGGTGTTTCAATGTTTTAAAACTGAACTATGTATGTTTTACCCTGGAACAGTTTGTGACTTCGATAAAGGTTTGTGTGTGACCTGATGTTATATTTCTCCAGGAAAGTTATGAATGAGCTTTGGTTGACTGCATAAAGGCTGTATGTTTATTTGGAAATATACTCAAATATAGTAAATGGCATTTCTGACCATGATGATCTTGTTATAGACAACACCTGTTCAGTAGGCTTTCCATTTATGAAGTCATATTTCAAAATGTTGAAATTGCCATTTTATATTGTGAAGGTATCCTCTCATAAAATATTTTCTGGAGAAAATTGATCAAATTCCTGCCGTTTCACGAGTGCATGACGCTCTCGTGCACCACTACTGGATTGTATTTGTTATTATTGTCAGATTGATTTCTTCCTGCTTGGCATTCATTGTTTTTGTTTTGTTGGTCGAGTTTTGAATTTCATAGTCATTATGTGGATGAGTATTAGCTGTCAGTGCTTTTCTCAACCCTCTAAACACTCGCTAGCCTATATGATGAGCAACTGAACCTTTGAACTTTAGAATGGTTTTCATTCATTTCCTTGTAATCAATTCATTTGTGCAGAGCAACAAACAGAACTGGGTGAATTAAAGTGCTGAAATTTTGAAATAGTTTTTGTGCTCTTTCTTGTGTGTGGTTTCTGTTTGTGCTTTACTCTTGCATGTATATTTGATGAATTATGTGCCTGTACTGCAGGGTATTAAATTTTTTATTTTATGGTGGAGCTGCTCAAAGTTTCAAGGGTTTGGGGTCTGTATATACAGTGCTGCTCAAACGTTTACACCCCTTGAAGAATCTAAAATATTAACTATTGTAACAAAATAATAAAAAAAAAAAACTTTATATGGTACTGTCCTGGATAAGATATTTTACATAAAAGATGTTTACATATAGTCCACACGACAAAAAACAATAGCTGACTTTATCAAAAAACATTGGGCAGTTTAAGGGACTCAAGAACAACCATCACAAAACAAAATAGTCATGGACTCATGGATCATCCAGGTAACGACACACAGTACTAATCAAGGGTACATCAACTTTTAAACAAGGTCATTTCTATAAATGTAGTTAATTTTTTTCGTCTTGTGGACTATATGTAAACATTTTTTATGTAAAATAGTTTATTCAGGACAGTATACTAAATAACAAATAACATGCATTTTGTATTATGTACATATAGTACATCTTAATTTGGTAACATTTTTCACAGATTCTGCAAGGGGTGTGTAAACTTTGCAGCAGCACTGTACTGTATCTATAAATGATTACTTTTATTCAATAACGATGCATTAAATTTAACAAAAGTGACAGTAAAGACTATAAATGCTAATTTATGTTCCTCACAGAATCCTTAAAAAAAATACCAGTTTCAACATAGTATATTAAGCAGCATGTTGTTTTAAACATTGATAATAAAAATAAATGTTTTTTGAGCACAAAAAATTTCACAAATATCTAAAACATTTCAAAATATGATGTTTTTTACTGTATTTTTGATCAAATAAATGCAGCCTTGGTGGGAATAAGAGACTTCTTTTAAACATTAAGAAATCTTACAGACTTCAAGCTTTTAAACACTCAATAATTCAGAAACCAAGGCACACAATCAGAGGTGGACAAAGTATAGACACTACTGGTCAAATATTACAAGTAAAAGTTGTAAAGACCTATTTTTACTTATAAGTAAAAGTACAGAAGTACTCATTTTTAAAGTACTTGAGTGTAAAGAGTAAATGTCAATGCACTGTTTTATTATTGTTGCATTGTTGTATTTGCAGTTGGCTATACCTTATACCTCTGAATCTATGCCTGCAGCTACCCTCATATCAATATCAAATTTATTTCTAGAACACAGTTCTAGTAGTGGGATTAAATGTGAGATTGAAAAAGTGCACTCAATAACATCCACAATGGTTTCGGACACCCAAATGGCTGTTCCCTCAAATAGTTCTCTATTTAATTATTATTATTATTTTAGTTTTTAATATGAATATGTTAGCCTTACTGTTATCTATAAGCTAGTGTGCTCCAAAACAATGACAAAATTCGCATTTAGAAGACAAAACCCAACGTTGAAAATGAAAATCAGGTTGATGTCAGAATCTAACGTAAGATTGACGTTGTCTCCAACGTTGGACATATGGGTTGATGTAAAAAAAAAAAAAAAAAAAAAAAAAAAAAAAAACAGTCGCGTTTTGACGTCAATCTGACTTTTATTTCTAACCAAAATCCAACGTCTGTCCAACGTCGGGTGGTGACGTTAATCCGACGTCGGGTTAAGACGTCAAACCCGACTTTCTAATCATGCAACTAATGCTACCCCTGCAACCAAAATCATCCACTGACTGACGTTAGCCTATACTTTCTACTGGAGGACCTTGACAGAAATTAGTAAAAAGTAGCCTACCCAGCCGGCACACGACCGACCTTCAACGTTGAAATATGGTTGAAATAATGTCAGTTGTTGTTTCAACGTTGAAACAACGTTGATACAACGTTTAATGCTAAATGGTTGAAAACCATCCAGTACATGACCAACCTTCAACGTTGAAATATGGTTGAAATAATGTCAGTTGTTCTTTCAATGTTGAAACTACGTTGAAATAATGTTTAATGCTAAATGGTTGAAAAAGGTTTAAAAAAACATTTATAAATCAACTTTGATTTTTTTTTCAAGATCTATGTTGAATCAATTAATGTATGTACAGAATAAATAATTTTCTCCCTTTTAAATTATTATTAAGATCATTGTTATTATTTTATTATAATTTTATATTTTTATCATGAACCTTCTGATATAAATATTTTAAAACATATTGCGCTGCTTTACCACACTGAAACAATTCCTATTGGTTATAACCTTATTTGCTTTGATCATGATTGGTTAATCTGTCTGTCATTCATTAAACTGGCCAATGAAACTGTGCGCGCATATTTAATTTTGAAAATATGACCGTTATCCTGACCGTCTTTCTGATCGCGAGACTGGCCAAGAGAAGAGCACGAAAAAGAAGGTCTGCGAGGGCGCTGGACCCAAACGGTAAGTCTGATTTCACAAATATACGCAAGGTCATGAGTTAAATGCATGTCAGTGCTTGGAAAATTGTAAATGCAGTTTGTTGAATGAATTTCCTAACTCGATATTCAGGAAATGCTTTTCCACATTTGTGTCGCGGAGGCCTAAGTTACTTTAACAGATGTCGATTAGGCCTACGTACTCGTGCCGCTTCAGTGTCGTTTTGTGCTTTTGCGGTTGCTACGTCGATTTTTAGGGAGAAGACATACGTGTGTACACAGATTAAAAAAAAAAACAGGAAACAAAAGTGTAAGGTACGATAAGCTATATATTTTTCCGTTTAACAGTCGTCGTCATTACTGTCCATTCACGGTAATATCGCGAGATTCGAAGCGAGAATGGCCAAGGGAAAGAATGAAAGAGATGGGCGATATGGAAAACAATATCCAATCGAGTTTATTTTATTACATTTTTTAAATATGATTCACAATATTATCACGATTCTTTTTCATGTTAGTTTTACTGTTTTGCAAGTTGTCTGAGCAATTAATAGTTTAATTAGACTAATGTTGGCCGATGTTTTCATAACATGATATCGTCAGATTTATCTTTAACAATTATAGAGACATCAGAGGCAGTGGTAGAAAATAACTTATTTATTGCTATTTAAATTGAAATAACTGAACCTACACTGATAAAAATACAAATTGTACAAGAAAATTACAATTGGCATTTAGAGGCTTCTGCATCTGAACTCTTCATATATATATATATATATATATATATATATATATATATATATATATATATATATATATATATATGGCATGTGACGTCACACCATTATTTACATATTTATGATGACATTATATTTTCTGTTGTGATACATAAAACAAGTATAAATAGTAAACACGACCCATTAATAAAGGATACATTGTGTTAACCAGGATACATTGTGTTAACCTCTCTTACTATACTCAAATCCTGATTTATAGGCTATAATCGTGTCATTGTCTAATAAAAATTAGTATACATCTAACTCACACTTAAAGCAACTGTGTGGTGGTTTTGGCTAGTACCGTTTTATTTCATTCAGCACACTTTTTGCGTCTGAGTAACAAACTCTGAGCATATTATTAACAGACGAGTTTTGTTCATGTTTAAAAGTCTGCATTACATCTAGTGCGGCTCATTGCACAGAGTATGTGCCTTTTGTAGAATTTTAAACCTACATGTATTTTTATAATTGCACTGTAAAAGGGTTAGTTACTGCTAATAAAATACTGTAAGCAAATTAGTCATAATCACTACCGGTAAGTTAATGTGTGTGTCTCATAGCAACTAAAATGTACTTTTACTTTAGTTATTTTAACTTTTAATTTTGTGATTTTAATGCTTTAAAGAGCAATTTTAGATTGTAATGTTCTGCTATCTATTCTGCTAACTATAAAAGGTACAAAGTTTTTTATTTGTGTATTTATTTAATTTGTATTATTTCTTCCCTAAGCAGTGGGGGCAGTGCTCGGTGGCTCCCTTGCGTCAATAAATGAGGTACGATGAGAGGCCGTTTGAATGTGAGATATTTCAAAGTTTGACCCTCAGAGTTTCGACTCTCAGTTGATGTTGTGTGTGTTTCTCCGCTCAGTATACGGGCAGGTCGGCCATGCACCTGAAGCGGGATTTCGTCAGTCACGTGTCCAGCGCTCGCTCTGAGCTCTTCATCAACCTGCGGGAGGAGAGCTCACGCTTTCGTCTGCCGGCCGGAGAGTACATCATCGTGCCATCCACCTTCGAGCCCAGCAAAGAGGGAGACTTCGTGCTCTGAGTTTTCTAAGAGAAACCAGCCAACTCACAGTGAGTCCTGTATTTTACAGCATGAAACTGCTATTAGTCGGAATTACAAAATAAGGTTTGTTAATTGGGTCCAGAATTATTTTTCACTGGCCATGCACATCTATTTTGCATAATTTTCTTAAAGGGATACTCCACCGTTTTTTCATATTAAACTCTTATTCCCTTAACTAAGACGGGTTGATGCATACCTCTGTTGTCTCAGTGCGTGCACTCAATCGCTCTGACGCGCGAGACACTTTGATCGCACTTAACTAGCCCAGTTCATTCAAAAGGGGCCAAGCAGAGAAGCGACCAAACACCTCCACGTTTTCCCTATTTAAATACACTAGAGTAGTGTAACTCGACCAAGGACGCTGACACAAAATAAAACGTTGCTCTTTTCTAAGCGTGTAAAATGGATAACTATATTGTATGGCAGAATACCATAGCAAGTGCTTGGGAGCACTTTGACTCGGCGCAGTAATATCATCTCTCGTAAAAAGTCCTCTCCCTCTCCGGAGTGATGATATTACTGCGCCGAGGGAAAACGTGGAGGTGTTTGGTCGCTTCTCTGCTTGGCCCGTATTGAATGAACTGGGCTAGTTAAGTGCAATCAAAGTGTCTCGCACGTCTGAGCGATTGAGCGCACGCACTGAGACGACAGAGGTATATCAACTCGTCTTAGTTAAGGAAATATGAAAAAACGGTGGAGTATCCCTTTACAAAGACAATGAAAATTGCATTATTTATCTGTTTTAACTGTTACTGCAACCAGCAGAGCTCATGCTGTCACTCAAAGCATTATATTATCCATATTATTTTTTAGTTGAATCAAAAGGCCGGGCTATGTCTGAATCTGGCTTTCTAACTAAACTTTTAATTATTTTTGATCCCCTGCCCAATAAATCCTGCTCATAAAAAATGGTGAAAAACTGTTTAACAGTATAACTCCACCATCAAGTATTATGTAGTTCACAGTCTTTGTAGCATGTTCAACAATGCATTTCTAACATTTATGCGTTTACAATTCACAAATTCTCAAATTTTACTTTACACAGACTTTACACGACTGGTTTTTACAATCCCATTCCCACTGTGGGAAAGATTAATCAGCCCAAAATATTATATATATTTTTAGACAATTTTCAAAATAGTTTTATCAGTGTCCTGTACTTTCTAGTTATGGCATATGGAATTCATACTTTTTTTTTTTAAAAATGTTTTTTTATAGATGGCGTACCATAAAAAAATGAAGATGGCAAAATGCAGAATTGCTTGCAATGGTGCTTTCTAGTAGTGACTCTGAGGATCATTCTTTTGTTTCTGCCCAGGCTGGTGTTTGTGCAACCATCAATTCTGAGAGAAGATTGTGCAGGAAGTACTGCTGACAGTAATCTTGAGAATCTTGATCTGGATGACCAGCAGTACAGCAGTGAAAGTGATGACACTGAAACAGGCTCCTCTTCAGATGAAATCAGTGACTTAAGGAGTGATTTGGCGAAATGGGCGGTTCGGAACAAAACAACATGGACATCTGTAGATGAGCTCCTTTCTGTGCTGAGAAAACGCGGACATTGGCTGCCTAAGGATGCCAGAACACTTTTGGGGACACCTTGCCATGTTGATGCACAGAATTTGTGTGGTGGTCAATATATGTATTTTGGTCTTGAGTCTAGGCTTCTGAAAGTATGTTCACAATACCCAGAGAAAATTATGTCGAGAGAAAATCATGTCCTTCTCAATTTTAACATTGATGGTTTGTCAGTGTTACGGTTTATGTATTTTTGGTCAAACAGACTTGAGAAAGTTTTCAAACCATATTTGTAATTATTTATATATAGGCTATTGTGTGAATGATTGCAGTTTGTATGAAATTAGAATGAAAAGCTTTTTCCCTCTGCATTCTGATATCATTAAACCCTTAAGAAAGTGCTTTGTTGTTGAATGAGAATTTTTTTCAATACATTGTGAAAGTGTAAAATGTACAGTATAGATGTATATTTAAATTCTAAGAAAATTATTTTTCCATTTGGTATAATTAATAAACTTTTTCTTTAAAAAATGAAGCATCCCTGCACTGCAGATTTATGAACATCTAATTGTTAGATTTTTTTTTATGCTGTCCAATTGCAAATCATGTAATTTAATCATACAAATCAAGTTTTATTACTTGCTGAAAATACTAAATATGCTCGAAAATCAAAGTTTACATTTCAGTGTTGACGTTTAAGCACAATTACAGGATGGCTACGCGGGTACAGGGTTAAAATAACGTTGATTCAATTTGCAAAATAGAAAGGTGATTTAACGTCGACAGTAGACCATAACCCGAAAGGTAAGTGTGAAACGACGTCGCGATTTCAACGGTGAATCAACGTTGTTTCTTCCGCGGTGAAACGACGTCACAATATCAACGTTGATCCGTTTTGCAAAACCGATAGGTAATTCACCGTTGATCCAACCATGGTACCTGACGTTGTTTCAACGGTGAATCAACGTTGAAATGCCGGCTGGGTACTTTATTTTTCTTTCCAATGTAGCCTAGTGAAGTTAGTAAGTAAAAAGTTTCATATATTAGCCTATTTTTCACACAGAAAAAAAGAATACTCAAGTAGGCTATACAGATAGCCTACTCAAAAAGTTTACTTAAGTTTACTTATTATTTATTTGGAGAAACAGGGACAGCGTACAATAGACATTAACCTCAAAGGGGAAGATGCATTATACCGGGTTTTAGCTCAAGAGCTAATTTTCACCCGTACAGTACAGTATGTACTTTGTGTAATGTAGCCTACCTCTGCAGTCTGCACACAATTTACAATTCTTATAGCTATTGTTAATTTTGTGCACCAAACCAGTTTTGTTACATGGCAAATTCACAAACCAGTTTTTGCTGCTGTACCTGTTAGACTTATAGGCTATGTGAATAATATTCTTTTTGAGTTGAACTTATTAACCAACTCAGTAAATGAATCATTCTTTTGAGTCGGATTTGATCCGGATATTAATTTGGATTGAACTAATCATTCGTAGGCTACACAGTTCAACTCACTGATTCAGCAAGTTGCAGCGTTTTCGAGTTAATCTAGTTTGAAAGATGATCAATAATTACTTAAATGTTGGTCTGTTCCTCATACAAATTTATCATAAGCGTCTTAATACAGCCTACTTTTTTTTTTTTAGATTAACAGCTGTATGGCCACAAACTGTTGTTAAATGGAATTAGCCAACATTTTTGTTCCACAGAAGATTCATACGTTTTTGTAACAACATGAGGGTGAGTAAATAAAGATCTGCATATAAAATGCATATAATATAATTTTATACACGTTGTGTATACTTACAATTCGTTTTTATTCTTTTGTTCCACGTTCCAGCTACACATAAGATCAACAATCCTCCACAAGATGGCGGTGATTACCAAGTCTTCACTTCAGGAAGACAAAGAGAAAAGAGGTCCTCTCTCTACTAAGGATCCAAGGCAGGTTTAATGTCATTTTCCATTACATAACACCCATTTTCTGCCCGAAATACACACGTGTCCATTTAATTAACCCATAAGTTCATGTTTTGGGGCTCTTTTCCTGGGTGAAAAGCCCACTGCCCATCTGTTATTCAAGCCGTGTGAAAGTGATTGAATAATTCATGCCACACTGCTCAGTTTGCTGTGAGGAGCAGAGGGCAGTCCACTTCTTTTCCTTTGTGTATCTGTGTGTGTGTGTGTGTGTGTGTATATGAAGGCCAGGGAGTGGGTTAATGATACTATTTTTACTTCCCTCACATATGCATTTTAAACAAGACATGATGAAGTGATATTCATAGGACAATGTATGGTTTGATAATCAACTGATGAATCTGTGCATTTGGCGACAACAAGATAGAGTGCTTCATATTCAGTTGGAGTATATTTAATACGCAACATTTGTCAGCTGCTGGTGAACTGCTCACTTCATGAATCCCATGTTGATGTTATTGATCTTCATAATAACACAAGACTGTGTAATTCCGTTCAGTTTTCAGTTCAGGACATTTCGACAGTATATTAACACTCTTTCACACACGACAACAGATTCTCTCCTTTAAGATTATCACCACTTAATTTCTCCTTCCATTTATGTCTCTTCATCCTTTCATCTTTAGGCAGTATTGTTCTGTGGTAATTCAGGGAGGCAACAAGCCCTGTTTCCAATAATAGTAATATTCTTCAGGAGGTTTAGGCCTAGTGGTTCAGCTGAAAGCTCTACGGCCTTCTTGTCTTTTGTATCTGTATGGCTGAAGGCTGTCAGGTCTCGTGTTTGTGTGTGCGCTGGGATTTACTGAGGCAAGAGGCAGGTGAAACTGCACAGTACAACATGCGGTTTGATTCACTTGAGGCTATTTCTTTGTTGTTGGAGGTGTTTTAATAAAAAAGAAAGCCTCTTTATGTTACTTCATTGTCAGTCGTAAGAGATTATAAACGAGCAAATTTCAGTTTGGTGTTCCATGTGGTAAATATAGTTTACATAAAGATTACAAAATGCTTAAAGAAGAATTGTAAAAGTGTGCCTGTTTTTAGGCTATTGGTTTGTGAATTTTGGAGGATTGTGGGGAAATGCTCTAGTTGGTGAGGTTGGTAAGCAAATTTGTTGAAAGGTCAGAAATCTAGAACATACTGTTCAAAAGTTTGGGGTCAGTAAGATATTTTAATTTTTGTTTTGTTTTAGTCTGTTATGCTCAACAAGGCTGCATTTATTTGATCACAAATACATTAAAAACAGGAATATTGTTAAAAGCAGCAAAATTGTTTTCAACATTGGTAATCAGAAATGTACCTTGAGCAGCAAATCATCATATCAGAATGATTTCTGAAGGATCATGTGATACTGAATATTGGAGTAATGATGCTGAAAATTCAG
The DNA here is from genome assembly GCA_036326025.1 of Chrosomus eos. Lineage (NCBI taxonomy): Eukaryota > Metazoa > Chordata > Actinopteri > Cypriniformes > Leuciscidae > Chrosomus > Chrosomus eos. The sequence continues at coordinate 26,151,626 of CM070837.1, forward strand.
CTTTGACATCACAGGAATAAATACCATTGTAAAATATATCAAATTGTAATCATATTTTACAATATTACTGTTTGTATGGTATTTTTGATCAAATAAATGGAGCATTGGTGAGAACACGTTAATAAATGCTTAAATTTTGTTTAAAGTTCTCAATTCTTCTGTAAAGTTTTTGTGTAGATGTGTAGATCATCCTTTTAGTGATGGGACTGTGAATTCAAATGAAACAGCTGTTGTCCTATCAATACATAAATAAAGCATACAGTAATTTGTCTTTAAAAAATTTGGCATACTCTACTAATTGATAAGATTTATTCATGCACATATGTGTCTTTTACATGTTTTATACTATTCAACATCAGGCTTGTGCACAATTCAGAATTTGAATTGAATTTGAATTTATGTCAAAAGCAGGATCTAGAATTACAATTCGAATTTGAATTAAAGCAGAATTGCAATTCAATAAAAATTCAAAGAAATTCATATACATATTTTAAGTGAAGTGTTTAACAATGGAGCTTTACAGTATGTCAGATATGCTTGCATTATGCACTTTGTGTTATTTAATTACTTTGAATTGAAAATAACATTGGAACAAATCTAGTTAAACAACATTGAAGGTGTAATTTATTTCAAGAATTTGATCAATCTATATTTTAGAACTAAATGTATGCAGGGTTGAGTGACTAGTAATGTGTTTAGAATGTGTAATGTAATTTGTAATGTGTTAATTTATTTATAATGGGTAATTTATAACAGTTAAGCAATTACATTTCCAAAGTAATTGCTTAACTGTTATAAGTTACCCATTATAAATGTGGATTGGATTACTTTTTTTTGGATTTCTTTATCAATGCAAAGCAATTTCATTTTAATTTGATTAGTAACTAATTGAATTACACATTTTACCTCAGTAATACCTTCCTAACACTGAATGCATGTGAGATTCAGCACATTCTTTCTGTTGTGTGACTGTGTGGAATTTCTTTGAATTGCCATGAATTTAATTCCACTTCCTTTCATTCCAATTCTAATTCACCTTCATATGAGGCGGAGTCAATTCTGAAATTCTGAATTTTGCACAAGCCTGTTCAACATGCCACTTTTCTACCTACTACACTAACATGAGACATATGGCAGGAACATACAAATACAAATCATACAAATTTGCAAAGAAGGCAGATGCTTATGACTTAATATCCATCCTATGGATTAAACATAGAACTGGCTCTGATATTAAGATTTATACTCTGAATCTAATGATTTATTACCCACACAGTGGATTCAGCCTGACAAAAATGTCATGGTGCCATTGTCAGTGTCATGCACGACCCCACACCCCGTTTATATCCTCAGGTTGAGCCTCCTGTTGAAGCTGTCTGCATCGTTTCGTCTAGCAGACTATGGGACACCCAGGGAGGTCTCGTGTGTGTGTGTGTGTGTGTGTGTGTGTGTGTGTGTGTGTGTGTGTGTGTGTGTGTGTGTGTGTGTGTGTGTGTGTGTGTGTGTGTGTGTGTGTGTGTGTGTGTGTGTGTGTGTGTGTGTGTGTGTGTGTGTGTGTGTGTGTGTGTGTGTGTGTGTGTGTGTGTGTGTGTTGGCCCAGCTGTCATCAACATTTGACCACTGAACATATGCAGCACAGAGCTGCTGCCATTGCTTCTCCTAATGGGCGTTCATTATACACACACTTGTCACACTCCAGGATACAGACAGGCCTGGGACAGGTGGGAAAATGGAAGGGCCAAAAAGATAGAGAGCAAGGAACAAAAGGAGTCATAAGGGATGCGAGAGCCAGAGTGCTACATACTAAGAATACAGCAATAACAGGGAGGAGAAAAGAGAACAATGATGATGATTAAAAAGAATATGAAAAATTAGATTTTCAGGGAAAAACAATGAAAAATATTAAAAATTCAATGTAATACAATAATGTTTTTAATATATGTAAAATTATATTTTTAAAATAAAATGACCAGACTTCGTGGACTTATTTTGGATAGGATAAATATACAGGAATTTATAAGGAATATAAAAAAATATATACATGAATAACAGAGATGGATGAACAAGGAGTAGAAAAGGGCATAAACAATGACAAAATATATATATATATACTGTATATATTTTCAGGGAAATAACAATTAAATTCTAAATATAATATTATATAAATAATGTTTTTTTAAATAAAGTAACCAGACTTTGTGGACTAATTTTAATAAATTGTGAATAGATATTTATAAAGAAAACATAAATATCTTTCTTGTGAAATTGTAATGGAAAACCCTGTATAAACAAAATGAATGCAGAGACATGTGTGAGCCTTTTTCTCATGAGGAAAGTCAGTCTCTGTTTGCTCTCCTTTTGATATCATTGCTGTCTAGAATCACTTGAGATATTAAAAAGATCTCATTAGTTTTCCAGTATCCAGGTAATCCCCAGTAAGTCTCTAGTGGAGTTTCCCATTCATTTCCACAAAACAGGGTGTCAACAAGAGTGGCGATATTCCCATAAAACCCCAGTTTCAAAGATGAGGAGGAAAAAGCCCCATTACACATCACATCTTTCACTTTCCCCTCTGCTTTTCTCCCTCTGTTGGAGTCTAAGGGGATCTTAGAGAGAGGGAGGAGGAGAGAGGGGAGAGAGAAGGGAGAGAGAGAGAGAGAGGAGGAGGAGAGGGGAGAAGAGAGAGAGAAGAGAGAGGAGAGAGAGAGAGAGAAGAGAGAGAGGAGAGAGAGAGAGGAGAGAGAGAGGAGAGAGAGAGAGAGAGAGAGAGAGAGAGAGAGAGAAGAGAGAGGAGAGAGAGAGAGAGAGGAGAGAGAGAGAGAGAGATGCATATGAACATGAGAGCAGCTGGTGATCTCAGCTGGATATCTGCAACCCCAATCGCAGCACAGACTGTTCAGTTCACTGTCTGCTGTCACTGACGGCCTTCCAGCTCTCAAAACTCAACTGATACCGCAGGTGCTTAATAACTGCTCTTAGACTTGTAAACAGAGATGATTTACTTCACTCCTGTTGCCCTCATGTTCAATTTATTATCTATAACTCTGATGTCACTGTAGACAGCTTTGTTTATTATAATTGGAGTACCCAAGCTCTGTTGTGTCAGGTCGCTGGAATTGTCATTCTGTGTCTTAAAAGTAAAGTTGTGGGATCTCAACTCATCCCAACATTTGTAAAAACTAATAATAATGCATTTACAATGGAAGTCTATGGGGCAAAGCATTGCACCTGCATACACATTAAATGCACGTTATATGAAGTATAAGTATTTAATCACAAGTGTGATTAAATTTAGCTTAGACATGAGTTAGTAAGTGATTTTATGTTTTAACTCCTATCAAATATATAAAGGCAGTAAACTGGCAAATGTCTTGTTTTGCTCCATAGACTTGCATTGTAAGATTAATTAAAACATGTTTAATAATCTATTGAGATTAATATTACATGCAGTCAAGTACTATTCCATTCCATTTAAGAACAAAGCAATGCACATGAGCACATCAACAGCTGTTTCTCATTAGGAACCTAAATCACAGAATGACTGAACTTGTCGACTTACATCAAAGAATGAAGAGTCTTTCAAATGTAAAATCTTGACAGAAGCTTGATAATGACTTTAGAGGTTATTCCCACATCTGAGTAACTCAGTGCCATTCTCTCTCATTCTCTCTCTTATTGTTTGCTGTAGCTCTGTTAGATGTTTCCAGTAGGTGTTTCAGAGAAGCTCACAGCATCTGTGCAAACGTATCTGCAGTAAATCATCCACGTTCCTCTCTCTCTGAACCTGCTGAATCAGCAACTTTATTTTCACGTGTTTATTACATTTAAGAGCAGGCTCAAATTGGAGCTGTTGAAATTGTAAATCTTATTAAATTCTGAAAAAAGAAGATCTGTACTCATACTGTATTAGAAATACACGTGAAAAATTATAAATTGTTGCACATACAAAAATATTTTTTGCACATTTGTATTTAAAAAAAATAATAATAATTGATATGGGGTTGTCATCAGGTATACAGTTGTGGTCTGAATTATTGGTACCCCTGGTAAATATGAACAAAGATAGCAATAATTGAAAGCGGAAGGAAAATCACATTATGAAATAAATGGTTTTCTCCAAAACACGTTGGCCATAATTATTGGCACCCTGTTATTAAATTCTATTTGCAACCACCTTTTGCCAAGATAACAGCTCTGAGTTTTCTTCTATACTGCCTGATGAGTTTGGAGAACACCTGACAAGATTTCTAGCAGAGGCCGTCAGGTTTTGATTTTTTATCTGTTGATGTTTTCTAGAATCCATAATATCATGAATCTGAACAAGATGTCCAGGACTCTAGCAAAAAAATAGAGCCACAACATTAAAGATCCAGCGGTATATTTAATCGTGGCCATGGGGCACTTTTTATCACTGTTTGCACCAAACCCATCTGGTGGGTTTGCTGCCAAAAAGCTCTTTTTTAGTTTCATCTGACCATAGAATCCAGTCGCTTTTGAAGTTCCAGTCGTGTCTGACAACTCATTATGCTGGAGTTTGTTTTTGGATGAGCGAAGGAGGACTTGTCCTGATACCCTTCCAAACAACATGTGGTGATGTAGGGGTTGTTTGATTTTTTTTTAGGCTTTCTGACCCCAAGACTCAACTAATCTCTGCAATTCTCCATCTGTGATCCTTGTAGAGTCTTTGGCCACTCAATCTTTCCTCCACCGTGCATTAAGACAATATACACTGTAAAAAACATAACTCATTATTTTGAGTTATCTTTTTGCATGGGTTTTTTTAGTTTAACTAACTTATTTCGATAAGTTCAGGACAAGAAAAACTTAAAATTTCTTGTTGTCTGGACAATCTAGTTATCTCTACACAATAAATTGAAATAACTAAATTGCCAAAATATTTTTTACAGTGTAGACACACGTCCTCTTCCTGGCAGATTCGTAACATCTTTAGTTGATTGGAACTTCTTAGTTATTGCCCTGATGGTGGAAATTAGAATTTTCAATGTTTTATAGCTATTTTCTTACAGCCACTTTCTATTTTGTGAAGCTCAACAATCTTTTGCTGCACATCAGAACTATATTCTCTGGTTTTACTCATTGGGATGGATGATTAAGGGAATTTGGCCTTTGTGTTTCCTCATATTTAAACTCCTGTGAAACAAGAAGTCATAGCTAGACAATTTCATGTTAGTCACCCTGGTGTGCTAAAAATGGGAATATTATATTATATTAAGTATATATATAATATTATATATACTTCAGATATATTTTACTCATATCTCAGGGGTACCAATAATTGTGGCCAATGTGTTTGGGAGAACCACCCACTTTTTTACTTCAAGGAAAGGTTCAATTTTTGCGAACTTTTTGAAAGAGAGATCAAAAGGATACAGATTTACTTTTACAGCCATCGTTGATCATATTTACCAGGGGTGCCATTAATTCTGATCACAACTGTATAATCTTGATCTTCCCTGCCGTGTTATGTGAAAGAAGTGGCATGTCGGAGTTGTAGGCCTATTTATTTCTTTATGTAAAATTTCTATAATGAGAGAAAGCAAGAATGTCCATATTGAAGAGTATCACTGATCTGTATCCAATACCATTTAAAAGCACCATTACTGATGATCAGTAGAAACAGAATATTGATCTACTGTATTGAACACAGAGACTGTGGATGACTTCCAGTTAGTGACTGTAGAGTTACAGACCCAGAATAAGCCTAAACATGACTGATACAGACATGAAACCAGACGCCCCTGAGCCCTACTAATATTCATCAGGGATTTCTTACAAAACGTTTCAAGAAAGAAAACTTCTGTTTTATTGCACCATCCATCTATTTATTCTATTTCTTTCTTACTCTTTTTGGTTTGTCTCTTTATCCGTATCCTTTCATTCTGACTTCCTGACTCATTACCTCATGGGAAACATCTCCGGATGTCAGCCATGAAGTTGTCCATGCCGGTGAAAGACATTCCCAGGCTAGGAGAGCGCTGTTTCAAGGCAATTGACTCTGACAGTTTGAAAGGCAGTGCTCAGAGAAATTGTGCCTTTGTGTTTCCCTCCAAACTTCTAGTGTAGCATTATAACTAGGGCTGTGAATTGAAAAAAAAAAAAGTATTTATCCATTATTTTATTTATTATTACTTTTCAAAAGTTTGGGGTTGGAAATATTTGCTGTAAAAACAGTAATGTTTTCAAATATTATAAATTGTTATTTATTAATGTGATGCAAAGCTGAATTTTCAGCATCATTATAGTCTTCAGTGTCACATGATCCTTCAGAAATCATTCTAATATGCTGATTTGATGCTTAATAATGTTGGAAATGTAACAGTTGTTTGTGTAAAGAGTTGAGCAGAGGTCACTGGTCATTGAGTTAACCCTCCCTGTTTGAGTAATCATCTTTGCAACCAATGAACCAATTGAAAGAACAATTATGACCTATTCACTGAGCACATGCCAAAAAGAATAAAAGACATTCTGGAGGCATTTTGTCCAATTAAAGTGTTTAGGAGCTCTGTCTGAACAAAGTTTGTAATTAGAAATATTTATTATCTCTTTATTATTTCATCCTTTGTTCAACTGATGTATGTTATTTTCTACATATATAAAGCTACACTGTGTAACTTTTTTAGTTTATTCTTAGCTAAAAACACTTAGTTCTTTAAAAATATGTGCTCATTAATGTATATTTACTTCGTTCAAGTAATAAAGTATTCTCGTGAGTGTATAATATGCCATTGAAAATACATACGGGTAAGGGGTTCTAATGTCGGTCGCCATGTTGCCCCTCCATCTTGAAAGTACATTAGCCAAAGAGGGACATACCCTGTTAATTCTTTTAACACGCGTGGGTTAGCACTCGAACTGCCTAACACTCGAACTGGAAGCCATGTTAATCTTGGACTACATTGGCCACCGTAGGAGTTAAAACGAAATCGGAATTGAGAGGAACAGAAACTAATATTCACTGGATGGTCATATACCTTTTTCACCGCTAGTCATATGGGGGTAAAAATCACACAGTGTAGCTTTAAACACACAGAGGAAACTTCCTTCATTTGAAATTTGATAGTATTTGTATAGAACTCCACCTGGTTGTTTCACTGATTAGATGCGATCAGATTTGCTGTAGCTGGAGATTGTGGTCTCCTCCATTTCTTGGGACACAAATACAAAGTTCTGTCATGAAACTCTGGTATAGCGCAGACTGATAGGTTCTTAACTCAACCTGGGCGTAATGACATCATTCTCTAGAGCACAGCTGATTGGTTCCTGCTGTATCATTAGCCTATGAGGTCGCTGCTCAGTCTTCAAATACTGTCAGTATATGCTGTAGCGGTTTGCAGCACCTTTCAGAAACCCTCCACCTTCCCCAGCTCCACCTGTATAGATCTGCTTTGGGTAATTCATGTACAGCAGCAGTATGTCTTAACTTGCTCAAAGCAGTGTGTCATGTATGTATTGGCAGTAGTAAGTCCCGTACTTACTCTGCAGCAGCAGCAGCGTAGCAGATCTGTTCTGCCAAGACCAAATATATCAACGTTGTCATATCCATTAGCATGTTACATCTTTAGCTAGTTCATTTAGGATTTAGGAAGTATTTAGATATCTTAAATTATTCAATACTACGCAATTGTGCTGGCATATTTATGGTGTTTTTTTTGTATTATACTCTGTGCTTCAGTATACTTAAATATTCAGGATAGTCCCACCAATTCCACAAGGCCTCATGCGTGACCATCCATGAAGGTCATTGTACTTGAGAAATGGGAGATCAGATGATGGTGGCCAGAGGCGGTTTGGGGCTTTGGCTTTGTTCCATTTAGAGGGCCTGTGAGAGAGAAGTATTTAAGAATAGATTATTGCTTTGCCTTCATGTCACCCGTACAACTGTCTTTGTGCATGTTATGACTGTAGGAGTCTACATTTGCATGTATTCTCCTCCAGAGGATGATTTGATCGGACAATGGACTGGAAAGAGTGTTCAGAACTAAATATGTCTTTGTGGCTCAGGTGAGCCGAGCTGCTCAACAGTGTTTATGAATTATGGATGGTGTTCTAGAACCTGAAAGAGAAGAACTAAGAGTGCTGAATTTTATCTGCCGTGAAATAGACTGTCTGCATATCAACAACTAAAACACATCAAAAGGTGAATGTTTTGATTATTTATATATTGTTGTTTTTGTTCTACATTTGCTCATTTTAAATATGTGGAAATACTAGCAAGAAATAATGATGCTTTCTGTGCCATCAACATTGATTTCATTTTTCCCCTTCTATCTCTTTTATTATCAGTTTATTTTTAAACAGCAATTTCATCCCCATCAACAAAATTTCTCCTGTCATTAACAAGCTTCACTTTGGGTTTGGGTTTGTCCAGCTGCCAGCTGCAAGAAACCTGTCCTAAATTTAATGTATTCACACAACTGAGATTAGTCTACTTTCCTGCAATTTAGTCATGACTCATGTTCTCTTCTTACATGCCACTGTATCTGTTGTTTTAATGTATTTGTAATTTACACAGTTTTTGGATCATGGATAATGGTCCCATTTAATAAGCACTTTGCTGAAATCCCAACTGTAGTATGCATAGTTTTGTACAGAATCGCAATGTTCAGTGTGGCTCAAAAGATATTGATAAATGATTAAAATGTGTCCTTTTACATCTATGGGGAGATCAATTGTTCTCAAGTGGTTGTAAATGGTCGGTCTGCTTCATCTCATTAATTATGATGCCAAGTGAAAAAGCGAAGGCAGATCAGTCTTCCCTCTCAAACAATCAGGCCTTGTCCACACTAATAACATTTTATTAGCCATTTTTACGAGCCCGTGTCATCTAGTAACTCTCCGTTGGCTTGCGAGCTGGAAAAACCAAACTCTAGCCAGGCCAATCACATCGTGTATAGAGTCGATGGGCAGGCTAAACAAAATGACGGCAGAGTTGTGACGCTTCCGCATGAATTCCGCTACTTGAAAACAAAGAAGATGGGTTTCAGTGGCATCTTCTGGCTTTCAGAAGATGGCTTTTACTGCTGGTGAACAGCGGTCTTCCAAATCGGCTTTGGCCGTGACTCTGGAAGACTTGGAGTTAAGCTTTTCTTTGAGAAAAGAACAAAGAACGGCACTGAAATCCGTCGCTCTGACTACGTCACCTTCTTCGTTGCTCTGGTTGGTTGTAGCAATCTTATTGCGTGCAGAGGGAATTTGAAAGACAACTGTTTATCCCCCCCTTACGCCCCCTGCCAATGGTGTGTTCCCAGACCCAACATCTTGATGTTGGTCTGGCTTGTCAGGCTAAGTTTGTCAGCCTTAGCACAAACTTTTTTCTGGGGTGGAAAATCAGCAACAACACTCTTAGGGCTCTATCATATAACCGGCACAATGCAGCGCCAGGCGCGACGCAAGTGTTTTCTGCCAGTTTCAGCCTGATGCACTTGATGTCCTCATGACGTCCTGAGCCACGTTGTTTATATAACAATAACAAATGCATTTGTGCCCATCTGTGCACCCATGGGTGTGCTGGTCTGAAAAAGAGGTGTGTTCGTTTTAACCTCGTGCACGAGCAGATCCGTTTGTGCTCTGGAGACGCGTTCGGTCTTTCCACTATCAAATTCTGCAACATGACATCATGACTTTTGCGTAAACATACACGCCACTTTCAAGTCAAGTGGCGTGTTATTTATAGCATTTTGAGCTATCCGCGTGTACGCGTGTATATCTACGCCGTTATGTCCGAGTGATTCCGCGTGTATGTACACGCCGTTAAAAATCCGAGCGAAATAAAGCCAAAATTTTGATATACATCTGGGGAGCGATAGTTTTCTTACTAGGATGGTAGGGAAAGACTTATAAATGGTATTAACCAGTGACAGGTAGGTTTAGGGACGGGGTTGGAGTAGGTCATATATTTGTATATACAGTAATGTAACGTTAAGTTAACGGCGTTCATAAACACGCTGAAAAGCGATTTTGCGTGTTGATAGCACGCCAAAAATGGAAATAGGAATTGGCGTGTCATACATACGCAGTTTCATGAGATCAGTCTGAATTCTGTCATGTAAATAGCGAATCCACCATGGTGCGAGCGCAACTGGCATTTAAAGGGAATGTACTTAAAACTTTAAGGCAGCAACTTTTTTATATAGTGTAATTTAAACCTGGACATAAATATCAAGTGCTCAATGCTGTCATTAAAGCAAAAGGGAGACAGCAATGATTTGATTTTCTGTTATATTTTTTAAATGTAACACTGTTAATGATATCTGCCACATCTCCTATTCCTTTAGTCGCTCTTCTTGCTCTGAAACTAAATTATTCTGCAGCTGAAGGGTTGATCTGCCACTGTGGAATGATGTTTTTTTTTTGGGCAATTAGCAGATTGTGCGAGTGTCTGTAGCGCAGATGTGATTCCTGAAGAAATGGATTTTCATTTACACACATACAGGCTTGTGTGCTGGGTTTAATTCTCTTTCTCTGTGTCTCTCTGTCTCTTTATCCAATCTGTAAGACCTTTATGGCTGTTTCTAAAGAACAATAATAGGCACAAAATAAGCGCTGCCATACGATGTGGCACAGATAGGGGGTGCTGCAGCTCTGAGGTTAAGTTTCTGTGAATGATTTTTCTTTGTGTTTGGTTCTGGGTAAAAGAGAGAGGGAGTGATATGGAGCTTAAATGGTGCCAACTGGATGAAATAACAATGTTTAAAATTATGGGCTGACACTTTGAAGAATTACTTGATAACAGATGCTGCATTTCCATTTCCCCTCTCTGTCTCACTTTCTCTCCTCCTGTGTGAAGAGAGAGCATTTTTCACAGGTCAGATCAATCTTTCATCTTTCGGCCCCCTTCAGCGTCTGCATACAACACATTCACAGCAGATATTCCCAGCAGCAGTGCCAACGGCACTCATGTGCGCAGATATTGTGTTATGGGTTGATATCACATTCAAGTCTCTTAGAAACTACAGCATTTATCTCAGTCAGGCAGGGCTGGTGATAGATTGCAGTTAGAGGAGCTCACCCGTGGCTGCATGTCCTTACATGGCTCTTATAAACGCAGCGCTGTTGTTCTTCTCACTCGCAGACAGCTAGAGTGTATGGGGTTTATGCTGTTCTGTTGATGTGTTATTATTCTGGAGGTGATGTAAACTCTGTTTTGGCTAGATCTTTGTCTCACTATCTCTCGTTCCCTCACTGTCTGCTTCACACACACACACACACACACACACTCACAAATGCATCAGATCTCCTGCCCTGCATGTCTAGAGAATGCCAGGTTGTTGCCGTGGCAACCAGCACACGTTTGTGCATCGGGCTCCTCCAGCCCTGCTGAGCCCAGCAGTAAAGAAAAAGAGCAAGACTGTATAGCAGAACGCCGGCGGAAAAACACAGAGAAAGACCCATAGAGTCATGGGAGACCTTCAAAAAGAGACTTTCCCTTTTAGACTGACTGCAATTATGTGGATTAATTATAATAATGTCTAAAATAATAATTTTCTTCTGCCCATTGCCAATAAATTGTAAATTATATATTATGTGTGCATTTGTTAATGTGTGTGAATGTTTATCAGACTGCCGTAATTATGATTAGAAATATGTTTCTCTCTGTATATACACACACATAAAAATAAATAATATATATGTATTATATATATGTATATATAATTTATTATTTGTGACCCTGGATCACAAAACCAGTCTTAAGTAGCACGGGTATATTTGTGGGAATAGCCAACAATGCATTGTATGGGTCAAAATGATCAATTTTTCTTTTATGGCAAAAATCATTAGGATATTAAGTAAAGATCATGTTCCATGAAGATATTTGGTAAATTTTCTACCGTAAATATATAAAACATTTATTTTTGTGAGGGAATGCTGCACAATCGCGAATATAAATGAACAACTTTAAAGGCGTCTTTCTCAATGTCTCAGATTCCAGATTTTAATATAGTTGTATCTCGACCAAATATTGCCCTATCATAACAAACCATACATCAATGGAAAGCTTATTTATTCAGCTTTAGTGTGATGTATAAATCTCAATTTAAAAAAAAAATGACCCATAAGGTCACATTTTATGTGTATATAGACAGAGAGAAACATTAACAAATGCACACGTTTATGTGAAGAATATATTAGAATATAGAATATTGAACATGTTTTTACATGCAACAGCATGACAGCATGTGTTTTTTGGTGATATTTACCATTGCCAGCACTATGCTATTGTTTGAAGAGCGTTGCCATGCATGTTCCATCAATATGGTCATTTTATATGGTAATATTTCAAGTTATTCCCATCTTATACCACTAACGTACTGTATGCTATAGTCAAACTCCAGTAATATGCAAGCCTCCATCTTAAACATACAAACAAATCACACGCCACCGCCATGATCTGCCCATTTACACTGGAGTGACATTTAGCTCATATAGCCTGGGGAAAATCATAAAGCTTAATAAACGCTGATGCAATTTCATCCTCTGTCAACTCAGTGCTGCGAAAGTGTTTGGTAAAACATGTCAGCTCTGACTGAACAAATGGCCACGGGCAAAACTCCGAGATGAGAGCCACCTCAAAGCATCAATAAAGTACGACACCACCTGTCTGACAGAGATTTATGACATGACAGAACCAAACCTGGTAGACAACACCTTCAACCATTTTACAACTGCTTACATTGTATTTGTGAAGTTGCATTATGGATTTGATCTGAATATGGGCTTTTAAAGACCTCCCAACCGCTCTGTTGATCACAACAGTCTGGAGCCATCAGCTGAGCCATATGGCTGTGCAAACAGTCTCATCCAGGCGGATGGGACTCACTATTTCCTATTCAAGTCACTTGTCACAGGTCTGTGTGCTATTCAGATGCTGCTGGTTGAGGGGAGGAGGCGGATCCCAGTCTGTCAATTTCAGCATGTCACCTAATTATTATTGCCGTATGAATTGCCATTTGTTTTGATGAGAGGTTTGCTTGAAGTTTCATGTTGTCTTGTATTGGGGGATGTCATTGAAATTATGGCAGTCTAACAATCTAATGACGATGATGCCATAACTGTCTCACTGCCCTGCTGCTGGAACTGAATTCTTTAAGGGTTAAATGAGCCTTATAGACCTGTCATGCTGTCCTCTCCTCCCCGTCGCGGCTGTCCTTTTGTGTTCCCTTTAGTCAAGCTTGCTTCCCTGGAGTGATACAGTACGTACGAGGTCAGCAAAAATAAACCCTCACCCACCGTCTCTCATCCACACAATTTCTGAAACTATGGCTCAATTTCTTGAAGCTCTACACACAAAACATACACACGACATGCAAAACATCCAAGTAAACACATCATTTAAAACAAATTTAGCGTAGTAACTCTACACACAAATATAAAATGATACGCCACACACTACACACGGATGTGAAAAATGTAAAGCACTACTCTCTTTTGTCTTTTGCTTGTTCAGTGTGCAGTGGAGTGTGCAGGAGTTTGTCACACGTACATGTATGTGCACTGTATATACAGTATGTATGCACAATTGATGAATGTTACAGTTATTGAACTGAACTGAATCAACGCTGAAGTGACTTGAGCTGAATATTGACACTATTGGCTTGTTGGCCATGCTGCTTTTGAGGCAATTTTGAATTTGTTACTATTGCTGCTGTGAAACAATCTATATTGTAGCTTGTATGTCCATTCAATAAATATATATATATATATATATCAGAACAAATGAACTGTATATGCAGCTGCTGATACATTGTCAGGTTTTTTTGTTTTGTTTTGTTTATTATCTACTTCATTAGGCTTCTGAGGGGAGATACGTTTCCATCCAGTTGTGCCGCTGCATGTATGATATCTTCTGTGAATTCCTTTGGATACTGTTGGGTGAAACTGGCCAGGCAGTATGTGGTTTAATTCCTCTCTCAAGCCCTGAGATACTTGTTTTTGTTTCTCTTTACACAATAGTAGAGGTTGGAGAAGTTTACCTCTATATGTTTCCATTTAAGGAATCCTCCCTTGCATCTAGATCATGCACCTTGCATCATGTAAACGCACTGTCCTTTCCTGACAACATCATCATCCATCTTTCTAGGAATGTAGGATCCACACAAACTGGTGCAACTATAAATATGAATGCCTCCAAAAACAATTCATGTTGAAAATAAGTTTTTGGGTGCCTTCCAACCACTAGTAGCTTTGTATTGTTTGAGGAGAATCACTCTTTGAACTCCTCCCCAAGTGAACATGAACACAGAGCAGGACGTTTGTTTTGTTTTCGTCTGAACGCAGCTGTGTGTGATTCTGAGGGGCATTAAGGACACACTGATGCTTTCAGCTGCTGAATAGACATGATTTTGCCACACGCTCTCTTACATAACTGAATACAGCAGCTCTGTTGGCAGGGGTGAGGTCGATGAGGTCAGTCCTCAACACACACAGGACAGGACACAACGTTATCTGCAAGAAAGGAAATAAAGACAGATTTTTCTTGCATTTTCTGCAAATGTGCAAAAAAATTCCTTTATGGGTACAGCAGCTTGTCACTGCAACACTTACACAGTACACATCTTTGTACCTCAGCTGTCCCTAAAAGGAGCATATTAGTATATTAGAGTATTAAATTAGGTTTAACTATGAACCTTTTAGGGGTAAACATCCACACATTAAATAGAATCAGCTTTTTTTTAAGCCATTACATCAACACCTCTCAAAATGGGAGTGGGGGAACGGATTTCGACAGCTGGATTGTTTGCCGTCGGTTTCTGTTCCACCCATGTTTCTTACAAAGTGAGATTCTAATATTTATCAAACTGATGTTGATTGATTGGCCATGATAGCCAATTGGTCAGTGCACTGATATTTGACTTGGGCTTTGGGTGACCAGAGTTCAAGTTCATGGCTAGTTGTTTTTTTCTTGATCCCATACTGTGCTATCATAATAAAACGCAAAAACTAAAAAAATATATAATCTTTAAACTAATGCGAGTTAAGCTAAATCCACACACAAAATAGTATCAGTCTTTTTTAACCAACACCTCTCATAATTGGAGTGGGGGAACAGATTTCGACAGCTGGATTGTTTGCCATCGGAATCTGTTCCCCCCTTGTTTCTTACACAGAGAGGTTCTGATATTTTATCAAAATGATGCTGGTTAAGGCTACTTCCCCAGTGACAAGCTGCTGTACCACTAAATGTACAATTGTTGCAAAATCTGTGGAAATAGTTTTGAGCATAGTAAAATTGTGCTGAGATTACTAAACATTTATTGGCAGCTGAAGTAAAAGGGCTCAGAAATGTACTTGAACATACCATAGGCAATCTGCAATGTAAACCTGACCAATAGTGTCTAATTACACTCTCGTCTAGAATCAAGTATTTGCAAATTCCAAATTTACCTGTTTGTTTTTGGCACAAAATAAAACAGAAGTACAAAACGAAAACCCATAACGAAGCAAGACAGAAAACCAAAAGAAAACAAATACACCAAAACATTTATTTAAACAAAAAACAAAACAAACCTGAAAAAAACTGAGAAAACCAAAAGAAAACCACACTAAAACAAACAAAAAAACAAAACAATAAACAAACGTGCAAAAACAATTGACACAAAACAAAAGAGAAGAACAAAAACAGAAGCCCATAACAAAACAAGGCAGAAAATCAAAAGAAAACAACCAAAACCAAATACAAACAAACCAACAAAAAAGGAAACCTAAGCGTAATTAGATTTTAAGTTGAGTATACGAATGAAAGACTTGAAATTGACTTAAAAAGACTTTCTGTGTATCTATTTACTGCTCAAACATGTATGTGCTGACACATTAAAATTTCTGCATCAGTCACACATAAAACCATCACAACGCCTCAGAAGTGCTTGTTTGGGGTTTGTGTAAGTGCTGTTTTAAATGAGTGGGACTGATGATAGCTCACATTACTGCTCAAACAACCATCTCTCTCTGTCCTGCTTTAATGTTTGCTTTGTAGTTTTGCTAATGGGTTGTTTGATGCGTGTATGAACAAGCGCATTGCCCTGTTAACGCAAAACCACGTTAAGAGTTTGACTTAATTCATCAATTAATATGTGAGCTTTTCTCTCTCTCATCGCTCTCTATCTCTCTTGATCTCTGTCAATTCAACGCAGTACAAGAAATCACTAACAGACACTTTAGGAAATAGTGAACATGAAGAACCAAGTTTGTTTAGTGTTCGTTTCGGGAATTCAAAACAGCTTGCCAAAGTAAACTTTCCGGAAAAATTCACTCTGGCTTGTAAAGCTCCTTCAAACTACCATTAGTCCGTGGCCTAGCAGACCCCTTTAATTATTTTTTAAAGCGACAAATCTAGCGACTTTTTAGACTGCTGGTTAATGTGTAGTCTGTCACTATATCATACGCTTTCCATTGTCCGGTAGAAAATATGTTAATGAGAACAGCTTTATTGGACATTTGGCAATATATTGTTTTAAATAGAGCATGCTGTAAAAAATATCCGTGATTTTAACAGTAAAAAACTGTAAAAATTCTACAGTGCAAAACTGTTAATTGGTTAACAGAAAGTTTCCATACTATATACGGTAAATAACTGTGATATATTTAATGGTACATTTAATGTAATTTTACTGTAAAATACCGTTAAATTTAGTTTTTGAAAATGAAACAGAACAACTCATTGTATAATTTACAGTGAAAACCCGTAAATTGACATTCCCACAATTCCCTGTGTGACACTTCACATTTTATGTATTTTTTGTTGAAATAACTGTTTCTTCATCGTTTTCTTAGTTATTTTCTAATCAGTTATGTACATTAGGGTTTTATGTTACATTTAATGTTGTAAATTTAATGTTTATTGCATTTTTTAAATTTCATGTGTGTTACCATGATGGTGTTTAGTGTTTGTGTGAATGAGACTGTGCTAGACTGTCTATATATTAGTGTTAACTTTATTGTGGAAGAGCTGCTTGTGATGAGCTTTGATTCATAATGTGTCTATCACTGCTGTGATGATTGTTGGTTGTCAGTATTACATTGGTACAAAACAGATATCAATACTTCAATAGGCTGGTAAATTAACATTATATCAGATAATAAAAAATACGGTTTATTACTGTAAATTTTAAGTTAAGTCTGTTAAACCAATAACATTGCTACCGTATTTTTGACGGTAAAGTTCTGGCAACCACAGCTGCCGTTTTTTTACCGTAAAAATTACGGCTTTATTTTTTACAGTGGGAGAAAACAGATGTCAAGTGCTGACAGTTGGCGCATTTCATCATCTAGCAATATTTAGCTAGTTATTGAGCAGTCTTTAGCTACTTCCCATTGAAAAGAGTTGCCAATAACACTGGTGGAACACTCCGGGTTCATTTCTTCTGTCGAGGTCAGACGTCCACTATGATCAGATGCTTTCTTCACTGCCGTTTTCTCACTGATGTCATTTTTTTGTTGTGTGATTATTATTATTTTGTTATTGAAAGGACAGCGTGCATCCACTCTCAGCAGTTTGGGTGGCTTCGGATGTTCTCTAACAATATACTAGTCACATATTTTAAACTTCTTTTTACCCCGAAGTGAAGAAAGAAAAATAACTTTACCGTGAGTGTATTAGGGCCTTCAAGTCAAAAGAGTCAAGTCTCTTATGATATTCTGGTTTTTAGATATGACCTGAGTTCTCCCTCAATGTACAGTGCGTATACATTTTGGTAACGCTTCCTTTTACAGTACAGTACTTACAGTGTACTTCTAGCGTATTTACCTAGAAAGTACTGGCTAATATAAGGTAAGTACATGGAACAGGGGTAGGTTTAGGGGTAGGTTCGGGGTTAGTACTAGTTATTACCCAGTAATTGTAGTTACTAAAATAAGTACATAGTATTTACATGGGTAACTGGACTGTAAAAGGAAGCGTTATATTTTACGACCCGCAAACAACTGCGTAAGTAAAGCGAAATTACGGTGTACGTTTCTGTAATTATAGCGTACTTCCGTGTAGGTATAAGGGAACAATATGTTAAGTTTTGGGTAATAAAGGGGTAACAAGCAGATATACAACCTGTAAACAACTTCGTAAGTAAATCGAAATTACGGTGTACGTTTCTGTAATTATATTGTACTTCCGTGTAGGTATAAGGGAACAATATGTTAAGTTTTGGGTAGGCTAATAAAGGGGTAACAAGCAGATATACAAGCACATTATTTATAATGTAATTATTTTAAAACTAACAGGTACCTATAATGTTAATATATTCCAGGCAAAAATTGTACGTCTGTTGTATATAAAAGTTATCATCACATTTCTGGCAAAATATGTTCTTGTGCAATTTTACAGGGTAATTTTGACACCTGTGGGTTGAAAATGAAACGTGTATGGCTGTATGTAAGCACAGTATGATAAAAAATGAATTTATTGGCTTTTCTTACTAGATTAATTAATGTTAAATCAACCCACAGATGCCAAAATTAAATGTAAAATTGCACAAGAACATATTTTGCCAGAACGTACAATTTTTGCCTGGAATATATTAACATAATAGGTACCTGTTAAAATAATTACATTATAAATAATTTGCTTGCAGCTTGTTACCCCTTTATTACCTTATACCTACAAGGAGGTACACTATATTTACAGAAACGTACACCGTAATTTCAGTTTACTTGCAAAGTTATTTGCAGGTTGTATACTATCTGCTTTTTACCCCTTTATTAACATTTATTAAACATATTGTTCCCTTATACCTACACGGAAGTACGCTATAATTACAGAAACGTACACCGTAATTTCGGTTTACTTGCGCAGTTGTTTGCGGGTCGTAAAATAAGCGTTACCCATTTTTTTTGTATCATCCTCAAGATGAACATTTTAAGTGCAATCAATTTGAATTGTAATAAAAGACCTCTCCACAACAGACCTCAAGATTTGAATTACAAATTACATGCTGAACTTTAAAATTTAGCGGATTTTAAATACCCTTAAGCCTACGTGTGAGCAATAGTAGTTGTGATATAAATACCTGATGGGTGTAGATCAGTCTGTGTCTCTGGCCTTTCCCTCTGAGATTTTAATATTCAATAGTGTTCTGGCTTGATCAGAGAGCAGTCTGCTCCTATAACTCGCCTGATCGTAATGCTTTACCGTCTGACCAGCTCTGATTGAAACTGATGCCTGGCTTTAATCCGACATTTCACCAGTCAGTCTGCACCGGCACTCTCTGTGCCTCCCTCGACCCGTTGAGTTACTTCACGCTGCGCTCTGCTAGATGTAGATATTATTATGAAGATATTATTTACACAATACTCATTTACACACGCTGTTGTGATGGTTGGATATAATAATCTGTGTTGAAACACCTGCCGCTCAGATGATGTCTGCGGCCCAATGAAATCCTGGTTCTAAGATTCTAGTTTGGGACAGATCAGGGAAGATTTTTAACATCTTTCTTTGGTTTAACTGCAAATTATCCTGTGAATTTTTAATTGTTAGCCTCATTTATCTATTTATTAATGCCTCCCACTCTACTCCATCAAGGAATAAAAAATATGTAATTTGAAGAGAGTGCCTCTCTACTACAGAAATTTCAGAGTCTTGATGTTAAATGTAATCTTCTCTCATCTCTTAAGTCATTTTTCCATCGAACCTCTTATTCGAACCTGGAGATATCTGTGGGTCTTCGGTGGTTTCGTTCTTATCTGACTAACAGATGAGATGGTTCAGAGTCCGTATTGGTCATCATTCCTACTCTAGTATGCCTCTTAATTGTGGAGTCCCACAGGGATCAGGTATTGTTTACCCGCTACCTTTGGCACCCATGTTTAATAAGTACAGACTATCCTTTCATCTATACACTGATTATACCCTGATCTATTTTCCCTTAAAACATAATGATAAAAACAGTTTACAACCACTGTTGGTCTGTTTAAAATAACTCATGCTTTGGCTTTCCTAAATTTAAAGCGAAAATAAAAGCTTAATATGGGCCTAAGGAAAACTGTGTGGTGGATGTTGACCGTTGTTCTCTTGCCCCATATTAAACTTATTGCACAAGAAACTAAGCGTTCTGTTTGATCACAACCTAAAATTTAAAGGGTACCTATTATGGCATTTAAAATGTTCCTAATATTGTTCTGGGAGTCCCCAACAACAGTTTTACATGCATGCAATGACAAAAAACACTTTTGTTGTCTTATAATATGCATTTATTTTTACCTGATTTGCTCACCGACTCCCTAATGATTCGTTTGACGACTCATTTTTCAAACCCCGCCTTTGCGTGACGCTAATCTGCCGTGATTGGTCAGACGACCCAGTCAGTTATTTTTCGCCTTAACCCAAAGCTTAAACATATTGATAAAGCACTGCAGTACTACAATACGCTCTATTCTTTATGACAACTCCAATAACAACGACAAACATTTTACATATTTCAAAACACACACACACACACACACACACACACAGCTTGACCTAAGCTGCGAAAGCGTAACTGACATACACACACACACACACACACACACACACACACACACACACACACACACAGACATCCCAAGTCTCCCGGAAGTTCCGGGAGTCTCCCGCATATTGATAGCGTCTCCCTGATGCCCGCGAATTAGTTCAAATCTCCCGGAATCTATAACGCGCGGCGCGTGCGAGACAGAACATACTGCGCGGATAACAAACATAGCGCGCGCGCACGTAAGCACGGTAGAAAGGGAGAGAGCGAGAGACCTTGCGAGTGTCTCTCGCTCTCTCCCGTGCGCTCGCTATGTATGCGCGCAGTATACAACAAACCCCCTGACACACACACACACACACACACACACACACACACACACACATTGAGCATGCTACAAAACCCATTAAAAGCAACAATTATTAACAGTACTTACAGGTTGTGATTCGGAGGAGGAAGCCGATCCAAATAAACTTGGTACTAAACGTTAATAAAAAAATAAAATAAAAAAAAACTTGGTACTAAACGTTCCTTCAGTATCAGGCGACTCGCAAATGCGACTTGAAAGCATTTATGTTTGTAAAGGAATCCTCATTAAAATAACGCGAACACAGCTCAAGGTGGCTATACTTGTGTGGTATAGTTGTAAATATAAACTCTAGCCAGATTCTTCACATGCTCGTCCCTGGGCAGTGAAAAAAAAGTTCGCTTTTGATTCGCACTTCAGAACAGCTCGTCGACATGATGTTTTCACTGGTGTCTGGCGCGCGCAATGAGTGGGCGTGTCTTATTCAAATAATTTGTACAAGTGACGTACGAAAGTTAGAGAAAATGCATCGTTCGTCTATCGATTCATATCAGCGACTCAGAGTCGACTCTTACTTTTGAGAGACAATAACTTTGTATACGGTGAACTTTCATATTTAAAACTTTGCAGGATGTTTTCGTTCACTTAGATCTATGTTACACACTACATGAAGGGCAATTTTCAAAATTCCATGATAAGTACCCTTTAATAAACCGATCAGTACTGTTGTAAAATCTTTTTTTTTCACTTTCACCAACTCTCTAAAGTGAAACTCTTTTTATCCCAGCATAACTACCAAACTGTGATTCACTCTTTTTTTTAACATCTCCTCTAGATTATTGTAATTCACTTTATAATGGTGTCTCTCAGTCTTCCCTCTTCCGTCTACATTGCGGTTTGCAGCTGCTAGACTTCTCACTGGTACTCATAAGTTTGAGCCGGTAACTGCACTGGCTACCTGTCAAATATAAAATCGATTTTAAAATTCTATACTATATGTTTATAAACCCCTCAACAAGCACTCTCTGGCTTTGGCTTAATACTCCTTGACCATAGGTTTAAATTTTTTTTTTTTTTACTATTACTATTTACTATTCACTGACACACTAAAGAAGGCTTTTAGGGGCGATCCGAAGCTGCATCATCTGCTCAGTGTGTTTCAACAGAGGAGCTGCAAGAAAGAAACGCAACCTATAGAAATGTGCTAACTCTTACTGTAAACTGCAACCTATGTATCACTGTACAGTGTAATAAAAGTAGAAAAGTATAATCAATATATCAAATTGATATAATCAAAGCACCAATGGAGAATAAATGTGTAATTTCTTTATTCAATGACTGTGAAAAGATTTACAGTATAATAAATGATTCTTTGGGGTCTAAAAATAGCATCAATTAATCAGTCCCAGTAGTGAAGACACACTCTCGGCTGAATGGGCACACCGCGATTTCCCAGAAACGCCTCTGAAGTTCCAGTCATTAGGTCCGTCTCTGAGTTACAAGCCTGTATCGAACAGCCTGTGTGTTTTCAGCACTTCGTCTGGTATTACAGACAAGTGCGCATGGAGGAGGATAGATGTGAGGAGCAGTCCAGCAGTAACATATCTCTGACTTATAGCTCCTATTGACTGCTGTGCTGAGTGATGGCATTGTTAATGTCCGTGAGGGATAAAAAGCCAGGAAAGGGTCAAATTTACTGTGGAATAGCCGCCTCTCTGAACAGTGATGAAAAACCTAGTATTGATTCTAATTGGTTATCCTATACAGATTTACAGACACGCTGTTGTTTAAAGCACAAGGTGAAATGAGGGTAGGAGTTTTTGCGCCTCTCAGGATTACAGTATTATAGAGATCGCTTGATTTACAGCATGTTTGATCTCTCTCGCTTTATGCCATTTAACCGCTCCCTGTCTTTTACAGTACATTAGTGGCATTAGCACATGGTTTCAACATTGATAATAATCAAAAATGTTTATTGAGCATCAAGTCAGCATATTAGAATAATTTCTGAAGGATCATGTGACACTGAATACTAGAGTAATGAGGCTGAAAATTCAGCTTTACCATGACAGGAAATCATTATATTTTAAAATATATTACAATGGAAAACAACTATTTTAAATTGTAATAATATTTCACAATATTACTGTTTTTACTGTATTTTCAAATAAGCATCCCATAAATTCATTCTGGGGAAAATTCTACTGATCTTAACAAGGAGGTATCATTCATGTCTGTAACTCTGATGTCTGATGTGTTGCAGTACACACTGAAGTTTAATACTTAAAGGTTAAGAATAATTAGTAGTAATATTTAAGCTTTCCTTCAAAATTTCCACTAATTAAATCTTGACCTTGACCAATGCAATCAGCTGATCTCAACTAATTAGAGAGATGTATAAAAGAAAGAGAAAGTGAGTGAGAGGAATATTGATGTACCATCTGTCTCTATTCCATAGAAATTCCCTACTGAGTGTTCAGAGAAACCCAGACAGATGAAATAAAAGAGAAGATTTCCAGCTGAGATGTGTCAGGCCAGCTCATGTGGTTCGGTTCGGTTTGTTGTTTGTCCTGTTTTGGAAGGTTGTACAAGGTTTTAAATGCTACACATCAAATGCTAAATTTGAAAACTGAAATGGTTTACATGCAGTTGTAATCAGGCGACAGCAGGTTTTTATGTATAGTCGGACTGCAGTGTTTAAATGACATTTTATAAAGACTTCTTGTATTAGCATGACGGAAATAATACATTTTCAAAGTGCATAGTGGTGAAGGTCATAGTGACATTGAAACCCATTTGTGTTCACTTTCCATTGATCCTGGTATAGTAATTAATTAAGATATACATTACGTGTCATTTTAGTAAATGACGTATAAAGTCGTATTTGTGATTTTAGACTGCAATACTGATATTTATTAAAGAAGGCATTAATCTTATAAATATATTTATGACATTTTTTATTGTCCTTTTGGATTGTGATTTTATAGAACAGTGACTGTGACTCTATTTTTCTTATCTTTCTCACCATCAAAGCTTCATCACAGAAGATATTCACACATATATTGTATTTAGTCCTACACACACACACACACACAGAGGGAGAGACCTGTCCTCCAATCAGAGCTCTGATCTGACAGCATCACTAGTGTTGTGAGGTCAGGTCATGATTCAGTGCATGCAGATGACAGGACTGAGGATGAGAAAAAACTCTGGGTTTATTTTATCTTTTTATTTTGAGCTTTTCATTGCTGGCTGAGGGAATGAGAGAAAGGTGTGTGTGTGTGTGTGTGTGTGTGTGTGTGTGTTTCAGCAGTGCATTAGCTCAGCCCAGCTGGTGAGGACGCTGTGGGAGGGACCTGAGGGGCGCTTCACTCCTGACTAAAATATGCACTGCGAAAAAGGTGTGCCATCTTATTGAACTTTAATGCAAGTACTACACAAACAAAACACAGCAGAAAAAGGCAGACTGGGGAGTGTTTTTCTCAAGCCTTTATATAATATTCACATATAGGCTGCTATACACATCAAAGTTGTTGAGACACAAGCATTTACTTTTTATACAATTTTGATACAAGATTTTGTATTTTGAATTTTTTTTAAAAGAGAGTCTCTTAGATTTACCTAGGCCACATTGATTTGATCAAAAATACAGTAAAAACAAATATACTGTAAACATTACAATTTAAAAGAACTGTTTTCTATTTGATTATATTTTAAAAAGTAATTTATTCCTCTGATGACAAAGCTGAATTTTTAGCATCAATTCAGTCTTCAGTGTCACATGATCCTTCTAATATGCTGATTTGCTGCTCAAGAAACATTTGTTATTATTGTTGAAAACTGTTTCATAGTCTTTACTGTCACTTTTGTTCAATTTAATGCATCCTTGCTGAATAAAAGTATTAATTTCTTTTAAAAAAAAAGTAGGTTACTGACCTCTAACTTTTGTAAATCTTATTTGCAAAAAAATCTTATTTTATAGCTGTGTAAATAAATGAACAAACTCACACCCAGAGTGGTGTAATGCAGCGGACGAGGAGAGATCCATTTGCAGGCTTTATTAAATAACAGGGTCAGACAGGCAAGGGTCGAATACCAGTAGGGTTGCCACCCGTCCCTTAGAATACGGAATCGTCCTGTATTTGTGAAATAAACAGCGCGTCCCGTTTTGAATCAATACGGGACGCGGCTTGTCCCGTATTTCCGAGTTGTCTCAAACGCATCATCCCATGCAAATCATTCCACCCGCATTCTGTGAAGACACGTCCTATTCTACCCTTGATTGGGTAATACTCGCTGCAATTGTTGGTTTAATTTATATGTGAGTATGGGAAATGTAGTTTGTGAGGAAGTGATCATAGTCTATTGTGGAGCGCCCTCTGGTGGCTCTCGAGGGCACTCCAGCTGGTGATCATTACAAGTGGATTGAACACGAATAGAAAACATGGGCAGTTTTGTCAAAATCTAATTTTACTTTTAAAATATTTGTTGTTGTTTTTTTATTTGTTTGGTTGTGTAGAAGTATGTTAGGACATAATACAACCCTTCCTCTCTGTGCAGTCATGATATTTCTTGGAGTTTTTATCTTGTAAATCAAATGCTGATGATTCATATAATACCAGTTGAACATATTCACAAATCAAATAATAAACCAGATATGAAATTTTACATAAGGTAACATTTCCGCTCTCCCTGCATGTGTTTAACATTAGCATCTCTTGACAGAGTGAGAATGGCTATCACACAAAAATAATGTCTTTTACATCAAGCGTCTAAAACTCTCTTTTCCTTCCCATGCACACTCTCAGATTCTCTTTCGTCTTATTCACCTGTCACCTTTTCCACTTTCCTTTTCTTTGAGCTAAAAAGGCTTTCAGCGCCGAGCATATGTGGGCGATCATTTGATATATAAAAGTGCCAGATTACCAAGACTCTTTAAGGAGACTTCTCTCCTCTCTTATTCACTGTAATAATAAGAGAACAGCCCACACACATCCAATATTTCTAACAGTAAAACAGTGTATACTGCTCCACCTCATCATTGCTGTGTAGTTGAAGTGATTGTTGTATATTAAATCTCCTCTGGGTATTTTCTTCATCTCTCGGAAGCATCATTGATAGTCTCAGAGCTTAAACTTGACCATCACTCATGAATTTCTAATCAGTCATGATAGAGCCAAGAGATTTCGACTGATACCTGTCTCTATTTTTAATGAGAATGTGGATCTGATGGCACTGGAGTTTGGTTGGAGTGTGTATAAGGTTGTTACCCTGTGATTGACCTGTATGGCAATTGATGTTTTATCGACACTTATTGTATGGCTCACAAAATGTGTGTTGACATCCGATAAAACTCTCTTATCTGATAAAACATTCAATTTATTGGATCAAAAATACAAAACTGTAATATTATTATTATTTACAATAACTGTTTTCTATTTGATTATATTTATGATAAAAAAAATTATATTATAATTTTATACTTATATATTTTTTATATATTCCTATGATGGTAAAGCATCATTACTCCAGTCTTCAGTGTTACATGATCCTTCTGAAATCATTCTAATATGATGATTTGATGCCTAAGAAACATTTCTTATTATTATCAGTCTAAAAGTCTCGTGCTGCTTAATATTTTTTTGTGCAAACCATGATGAAAGTTAAAAAGAAAAGCATTTCTTTGAAATAAATGCAACAATGTCTCGACTGTCAATTTAAAGTGTTTTTTATCAATTTCTTTGAAACAAAAACTGACACCAAACTTTTGAATGGCACTGGATTTAATAATATTAATAACAAATGTATTCAAAATTATTATGAGGAAGCATAAATGATGACGTCTAATTCTTACTATTAACTAACTATAACTTTTGCCTTAATAAACTCCTAATTACTTCTTATTTATTAAGGTAGTTGTTACGTTTATGTATTGGGTAGGAGGGATGTAGAATAGTGTTATGCAGAATAAGACATTAATATGTTATTTATAAGTACTAAAAAACAGCCAATATCCTAGTAATATGCATGATAAACAACAACTAGTTAATAGTGAGAATTGGACCATAAACTAAAGTGTTACTGAATAAATTTGCCTTCATCAGCTATGCATTATTCAGTTGTGTTCTTTTCTGTTTCTGTTTGTTATTAATCACTGTAATGTATTCATAATTAAAATCACTGAGTTTGAGTAACGACAGATAATGGAATAAATAAACGCATTTGAAATTGCGAGTGCTGTACAATTATATTTTGCATTAATGGATAGTAGTGAATATTGTACATTTCTGTACTTTTGGAAGTGTCAAAATGTTTTTTGTGTGTGTGTGTTTATTATTCTGTTAAAAGCAATGTAGGTGTTGCAGATTTTGATGTGTAGGTGATTTTAAGGACATCAGGAACACCCACTCATTCGTGGCAATTGCTAAGGTGATGCAGCTATTTATCATAACATTACCGCCACCAATGAACAGCCTCGCATGCACAGACGAATCCCATCATGGGATTCTCCTCCATTAGCGCCAGTGCATGCTGGGAAATATCTGCTGTTGTATCCTGCCACGTTGCTCCCTCCACGTTGACAACTGTTTCCATGGAAACAAGGACAGGGCACCGGAGGGAAATAGATGAGGGGTGCACAAAGAGAGAGAGAGTAGGGCTTATGTTCAGTTTGAGAGAAAGCAATCCATGGGCGGCAGTATTGAACTATGGCCACTTTTGGGTTTTCTTGAACAATAGATGTAATCATGGTGAAGTATAGTGTCTGAAGCAGGTCAATGATTCATTATTAGGGGCCAAGCACCGAAGGTGCGGAGGCACCTATTGTATCTGTTCCCGTTCTTATTATTCTTCTTCCGCTCTTGGAGTCTATGGCAGCCCATAGAACCAATTGTGGGAAAGTTGTTTTGGTTTGACATTCTGATAGCGGACAGTCCCAACATTAAATACACCAATTTTGGTGTTTCTAAGTCATTCCCTCTAGCGCCACCACCTGTCCAAAATTTCACTTTTATTATGCTAATAGCTTTTGAACCGTAAGGCCTATCATCAAAATTCTTTTTCCCCCTTGTTCCGGAGCTCATGCCGAATCGATTGCACCCTATGACGTCATTTTCCGTCATAAATATTTGGCCGCCATCTTGAATATTCCAAAAAGGCTACTTTTTCGAACTCGTCCTAGACTGTTTGTCCGATTTGCACAAAAATTGAATCAGATCATCTACAGACCATGTCGACAAAAATTTATAAAATTCAAGTTGATTCGCTCAACTGTTTTTGATAAACCTACGAACAAATTTTACGTAGCGCTTGCGAAAAGAGACATAAGGCTGTATCTCCGCAACGCTTTATCGGATTCAGACCAAACTTGGTACAATTCATCACAAGCATGACCTGAGGCAACATGCAGCGTTTCGGCGCAGCGCCACCTACTGGTCCGGAGATATGAAAAATGGCTATTTTTGCTTATAACTTCTGAACAGTTTGTCCAAAAATAATAAAAATTTGTCTTGTTAGATTCAGGGCGTCATGCCGAGTCGACTGATATCCAATTTTCCCATATCGGCCATTTTGTCTGTCGGCCATTTTGAATTATGTGCTAAAATGCTGTATTTTCTGAACGCATGAACGAATTGTTACGAAACTCGGTATGGGTCATCAGAACGATGCCCTGAAAGAGCCTGAGAAGTTTCGAAACAGCGCCACCTAGTGGTGAATTTTTGTTTTCAAATGCTTAGAACTTTGGGTGTGGTCGACTTATTTTCATGGGATTCATCTTTTTGAGTTCCTGAATCATTGCCGAGTCCAACGATACCAAACATGCTGGGTTTCGTCTTACGGTTTGTGTAGCGTTGCGATTTAGCGCGAAAAAAACATTTGGCTATATCTTCGAACCCGCTTGTCCGATCGAGACGAAACCACCGTCAGAAGTTTGGAAACATAGGTCGATAGGCTAAACGCTAATGCCCAAATGCGAAAATATTGATAGTAAGGGGTAGTAAAATTCAAACAAAGTCATGTGTCAGTCATTTTTTAAGTGTTTTTTCATATAAATATCTATAACTCTGAAGCGAATTGAGATATTTTCACCAAAATTGACACACATATGTATGGGCTCCCTCTGAGGACAAATAAAAAAAATTGTGGGACTGAGCCTCTTGGTGGCACTATAATAGAACAAAACATGAAATTCCCATTGACTTCAATACAGTTTTGTGAAATAAAATGCTATACTAAACAAATGCATTGATGTAATATTAAGAAACTCAGAATGTGCCAACAACACCATCTGTTGAAGGTACTAAAAATATTTCGAAACAGCGTCACCTAGTGGTCAAAAGTTGTAACAAAATTTCCAAAAAGGCTAATAACTTTTGGATAAATCTGCCTGTTGAAATGCCACTGGTCTTAATAGATTCCTTGGGTCATGCCGAGAACATAGATACCAGGTTTTCCTTATTTGGCCGAACTTCCTGTCCGCCATCTTGATTTTCAGTCAAAACCTACTTTTTCGAACTCCTCCTAGACCGTTTGTCCGATTTTCACCAAAATCGAATCGTATCATCTCCAGACCGTGCCGACTAAAAGTTATAGATTTCGTGTCGATAGATGAAACTGTTTTCGTATAGCGCAGCAGCAAAGTTGAGGCATGATGCTAAAAGCACTATTCAGGCTTTATCTCTGCAATGCCTTGACATATTGACACCAAACTTTATTTGTGTCATTGTCACTTCACTCTGACCACATCACATCAGTTTTGTAACTGCGCCACCTATTGGTCGAAAGTGATAAACCATTAAATTATCTTAAAAGTTGCTGTACCGGTATATATGATTTTTTATCCATTTATCCAAAGTTCTCTTAAAATGTCTTTAATTGCTCATTGCTGCAGTTGGTCTGCCACTCCCACCCATGATGGCATCTGTTGCCGCTTCTTGCGCTTGGCCCCGGTTATTGCTGCTTGCAGCTATATTTATAATTATTATAGAGTGCAACAGGCGGTTCCGGAAGTAAAAGCTCCATGAAGCACATGCGTTTGACGTAATTTTGCAATAAATTTAAAATATATTGTTTTATCAACATTTGTAAATGAAAAGTTTTATATGTCTCCGTTTTTAATACGATTATGCTGTTCACTGCAATGCTTTTAGTACACAGTCTTGTAAATGGTTCATGGCTTAAGTTATAACTCTTTAACAAAGACTTTTTTTAAAAAACTATAAAAAATTATGGAAAAAAAATACTTCCGGAACCAACGCTGTTGAACTCTATTGTTGTTATTATTTTGCTTTATTCTTATTTATTTATTACCTGACGGGCTCACTTTAAGATGCTCAACTTTTTCATCATAAATTATTAACACCTGAAAATATTTCCTTGTCACAAATGTTTGTAACAAAATGCTTTCTATTTTTCGAAGGCTTCTTGTTTTTGTACGCATCAGTGTGTGAGAAAGGACATGGTCTCTTTGCTCTAAAATTAGTTTTCACATGGGGTTTTGTTTCCACATTCTAATTAACACTGTGTGAATGAAACCGCTGCAGATGAAGGCAGCTCCCGCTCGGTTTCCACACAACACACACACACACACACACACACACACACACACACACAAACACACAAACACAGAATGGATTCCTGCTGTAAGTGAGAAGCTTGTGATCCAAAAGTGTTGACACTGTGAATTCTGCTTTACCACGGATAGCTGAAACATCTGCTGCATCCCATGTTGGTGCAAACCCAAACAATACATTTAAAGGGCATGAAAATTAATTACTGTAGAATCATCAGAGTCGGTGCTGTGAAGCAAATGATCATCATTTTATCTGTAAATTCAAATGAGGTTAATAAGAGGTGTTTGCTGAGGGTTAGTGAACAAACTACGCCTAAACTGAACTTTAACTTGAACCTAAACTAAACTGAACACAACATTTAATGTGATAAATGTAAATTAATTAATAGAGAGCAGAATATTATGGGACAGAAGTCCCCAAAACTGGCATTGCAGTGACAATCTATAAATACGTTTTTTTTTAAGCGTTGTGCTAAAGATGCTCTCTATGAATGTTCCCGCCTGTTTATGACACTGAAGGTGCAAGACGATGAGGCGATGAGTAAGAAAATGCCTGACAGAGAGATAAACTTGAAATTATGGCTATGTTTTGTAAGAAAAGTCAAAATGGCAAGTGTCTGAAACAGATTTGTAAGATACATTTCTGCAAAGCGTTTCTTCTTACGAATGAAATTTGTGTATGCAGGGACTTTTACTTTCTCCTTTCTCCTTGAATTTGATTCTATGTACCACAATAACACCTGCAAAACATTATTCTGCTGACGAACATTTGCATGTTATGAAAAACGGCCAGTGCTACAGGATACACACACAGGAATTGTATAAAAGCATTAGTTAGTGAATGCTGGGTATTCCCCAGTAGTGAGCTGTGAAGACTGTGTGTGATGGATGGGAGAGTCTCCTGCAGAGGTTGAGATTGTCCTACTTTATCAGAACTGCAGCTATCGCTCCTGCTATCTTTTCCGTCTGTCTCTTTCTGTTATCAGCAATGGGCTTTAGCTTTGCTCGAGGTCAGGGCAGAATGTTGTGTTTTGTCCTGTTCAGAGACAAATACTACATTGACGTGACACTGACTAATGAGATTTCTGTAATGAAGAGAGGTTATTAATCATAGTAGATGACTGCAGGCCTGGTAGATGCTGTTATCAGGTTTTCAATAGTTTATTTTGTATGTGTTGATGAAATCGAATTGTAAATTGAAATGGAAATGTGAAATTATCTTACGAGTTCACCAGTACATCCATTTTTTTTTTAAAAGCTGCTTTGTCTTAACTTTATCATACAATGTAAAAATTGCTTTCCGAAATTGTATTTGGGAATTATCTTTAGTAAATGCTTGCTTTCATAAATCTCTACTGTGATTGTGATTGACCCACAAGCACCTTGCATATCTGTTGTATTTATGGCAAACTCAGTGAACCTGAATTATTAATGAAAAGCAGATCCAAATAAAGAAGATTAAATGCTTTTTACTGTCACACTCTAAAAAATGCTGGGTTGTTTCAAACCATGTTTGGGTCAAATATGGACAAACCCAACCATGGGGTTTAAAATGTAAGCCAAAAATTTAAACCAATGGGGTTGTCCATATTTGGACAAACATTAGTTGTTGAAACAACCCAGCATTTTTTAGAGTGCAGTGTAAACAGCTTTTAATCGAAATTCTGAATTTTAATAATAACATTTAACTTTTTCTATATTTATGAAAATATTCAATAAGCAATGCTGACAAAAATAATATGTAAAAAACTATGTAAAAGGCCAAAGCCTAAAGAACAACATTGTTTTTCATAATTCTAACAACGATGATCAAATGTAATACATATCAAGGAGTGGCTGTGTTTGTAACTTGTTCTGAATGATAATCAGGTTCCTGTGTTTACAAGTTGTCCCTCAAGGCTCAGTTCTCAGCCCCCACCATTTTTAATTTACAAGCTTCTTCTTTGACAAATAATCACATCATGGTTTCAGTTTCATCGCTATGGTCATGACTCTACTCTACATTATAAATCAAAGTTAGGAATATTTTATTATTTAATAAATATATTACTATAAATAATATTATAAAGTGTTGAACGCAGAAGACTTTTTGTTTGTTATATTTTTATTTTCTTGTTGTGTTAGTAGTTTATTGGGAAGGGGTTATAGTTCAAAAGTGGGTTTTGTTTTATTTCTTTTTTGATTTAGCCCCGCTCAGGTTCTACTCCTGTGAACGGTATTTGTGTGTTTTATCTAGTCTGTCTCTTTTGAGCACATTATTGTGAATAGATATCTCCCCTTTCTCAATTTAAACTCGCTTTGTTCTTGTGTTCTTTTTGCACCAGCACCTTGATCACGTCTACCAGGGTTAAAAGATCCAGGAATTAATTAATTTATTTTATGTTGTGTTCCCTCATGCCCTTAGCCACTTTAGGGACATAACAACAACAATAATTATATATTCTATGAAAGAATAAGTACAAACCACCTATTTCGCAAGGTGGCAATGTCTTATACACAATGATGAAGTGAAGTTTCACTCATAGTTACTGCAGGCA
This sequence comes from Chrosomus eos, assembly GCA_036326025.1. Taxonomy (NCBI): domain Eukaryota; kingdom Metazoa; phylum Chordata; class Actinopteri; order Cypriniformes; family Leuciscidae; genus Chrosomus; species Chrosomus eos. The sequence continues at coordinate 26,184,497 of CM070837.1, forward strand.
GAAAACAAAAGAATAGGAAGCATCATCAGCAAAACTTGAAATGTGATTTACTGCAGAGCAAGTACTGAACACAATCAAATATTAGTGTCACTGTCTCTTGATAATGGATCTGGTGAAGCTGTCAGCGATCAAAATGTTGAAAATGATAGTTTTGAGAATATGTTTGAGATTGTGAATATGAGATGCTGAATGTACTGGAAAATGAGCTCTGACGTAAACAGTGATGATGGTAAACATCTGCTGAAACTGACCCCTTCCGAGCTCCAAAGGGTAACAAAATATGCTTTATTTTATTCTTCTGTAATTCTTACACTAATATCAGGAGAGTTTTATAGTATCACAGCAGGTAGAGATCTATATGTGTTAGATATAATATGTAACAATGATTGGCAAAACATATCTGCATTTAAAGGTTATTGTTATTAATTTAATAGCAACCAATAGTAATACAGTGGCATATGCCTAGTTTGAATGTGTAAGGCTGATTAAACCTATGATTTATGTAAGTGTAGATAAATGACTGGTCAAACTGCATGGTTCAGCGAACCATAACCTGGAAATGACAGAGAGATGGATGTATCACACAAGCAGCTTCATGCCAGGTGGTTTTGTGGCATTCTGAATGGATAGAAAGAGAGATGCATGTCTTTGGGGTCAAGGGTGGGTGAGGCGAGCGTGGGGAGATTAAACATCTCCTTTATCTTTTCAGTGGGACGTAACCCCCACCATCACCTTTACTTCTCTCTTCTCTATCTCCCCTTGTAAGACAGGGAAATTCACCATCTGAATCGAAAGCTCAATGCCCGGACTGCTGCACTGTTTTGAAAAGCAGGATTTCAGAGTGAATTTGGCTTTATTTCATTTTAAATCTTTCAAAGGTGTTATGTGATGAAGTGAATATCTTCATGTCTGAGGTTAGACATGTCACAATGTAATTTGTCCTTCATGCCTGAGTGGTTCGATAGAGACTTTGCGCTCATGAAGCTCTTTACACCCACCACTTAGAAAAGGAAAAGCTCTTAGTTACAGCATCACATACAGTGGCATGCTGCTGTTCACTACTGAAGCATTCAAACCTCTTTTCACTCTTCTCACTTGTTCTTTTCCTTCCACTCATCATATATTGCACTCTACTCTTAGTCTTTTTGACTGAGTGGCCTTCACAGCAAATGATCCTCACTCAAATGAAAAGGACAGTGTGGATTTGTGGATAATAGCAGTTTGTGTGTTTTGTGGCGCTCAGTAATTCAGTGCAATTGAAAGCAATTCAAATAGTCCAAAAAATATAGCATTTCCTCTATTACCTTTAGTTTAATTGCATGCACAAATGGTAGGGGGGTTATTATCTAATTCTGTATTTGCATATTGCAGCTGTGTGTGACTATATTAGTATGTTAGTGACCATGGACAAGGAATGCCTAATGCATGCACAGCCTTAACCTTTAAATGCCCGCTTTTACATAAATTCTGTATTTATCAATAATACAGTATTGTGCCAATTCATGCTCAAAGAGAGAAATATATAGAGGAGCATCTGAAAACACTTTAGAAAACATTAAAATGCTGTCAGTATTTTCATTATGACCTTTCCCTTTTGTGTATCTCTATTGCGTTTCAGTCTAAATATGTCCACAGCAAACCTGTGATGAATTAGTTATGAGGAACACCTGCAGATCTCTCTACAGACTGTAGTCGGTGTGTGTGTGTGTGTGTGTGTGTGTGTGTGTGTGTGTGTGTGTGTGTGTGTGTGTGTGTGTGTGTGTGTGTGTGTGTGTGTGTGTGTGTGTGTGTGTGTGTGTGTGTGTGTGTGTGTGTGTGTGTGTGTGTGTGTGTGTGTGTGTGTGTGTGCTCTTGTTTTTGTGATATATGAGGACACAAATGTGTATTATGACATGCATATTACACTGGTATTACAACTTACACGTGATATATGAGGACATTGCATGAGTCCTCATATTTCAAATAGCTTAAAAAACATAAAAAACAATGTTTTTTTTAAAATGTAAAAATGCACAATGTCTCCTGTGATGGGTAGGTTTAGGGACAGGGGCAGTGTAAGGGGACAGAATATATAGTTTGTACAGTATAAAAAAACCTTACGCCTATGGAGAGTCCCCACAAAGATAGCGAACCAGACGTGTGTGTGTGTGTGTGTGTGTGTGTGTGTGTGTGTGTGTGTGTGTGTGTGTGTGTGTGTGTGTGTGTGTGTGTGTGTGTGTGTGTGTGTGTGTGTGTGTGTGTGTGTGTGTGTGTGTGTGTGTGTGTGTGTGCGTGTGTTTGAAACAAATTAACGCTTGTATTCAGCAAGGATGCATTAAATTGAACAAAAGTAACAGTATAGACATTTACATTGTTGCAAAATATTTCTATTTCAAATTAATGCTGTTCTTTTGAACTTTCTAACGGACATCCTTCCTTCATAAGAATCCTGAAACAAAAAAAACTATTAAGGTTTCCACAAAAATATTACAGTATGTAGCACAACTGTTTTCTGCATTGGTGATAATAAATATTTCTTGAGCAGTAAATTATCATATTAGAATTATTTCTGAAGAAAGATTTTTTTTCTGAAGGATTTAGTGAGATGATGCAAGAAAAATAACATAATTAAGAAGGTGAGGGATACACGAATAAACATTACTGTATTTCATACATTTGTATAATGTCTAGAGATTCCGACAGAGCTCATCAAATGTTTAGCAGTGCTCTGTATTATATAATGTCCTTTCAGTGACTGTATGAAGCACAGGTGGTGTCAGCTAAATGCATTATTTATGCGGGTCTAATGTACAGACCACCAGCGCTTTAAGATCCAGAATGGGTACCTGAACCAAGGATACTAAAATAGCATACAAACATTGCACGCATACTATTTCTGCAGTAGGATATATAGTAAAAATATTGTGAATGTATGCATAGAATACCTGTTTGCCACTTGACCTTTCATTTCCAGTGTGATAAATAAGTAAAATGTAAACTAATCGTTTTTTTAATTTTATTTCCAAGACTACTGTTGCCTCTTTAATGCTGGCTTGTCACATGATGAGGTCATGTGATAGTAATGTAGTGTACTACTGTTTAAAACATGTAATAATAGAGTAGAATTCCTACTGTTTATATTGTGTATTCTGGAGGATCGTATTTCATATTATAATCCACGACTGAAGATTAATGTCTAACATTATTTTGGCATGTAATATACACTTTATGCATATTTTACAACAAGATTACTCTGTGTTGAATATTTAATGCATTACACCGAACAAATGCAGCCGTTCCTTGCGATCAATGTGAGGGTGAGATAGAAATAATGTGTTGTTCCATGTGATAATTGCATGAAAAATTAGATTTCCTAAGACTCTAGAGAGAGCAAAACTGTCTTTCTCTGGTTCTTTCTTTTTTCCTTCTGCCACTTCTGCCATTGACCCAGATTTCCTGGCACAGCAGGATGGCATTTTTGGCAAGAAACAGAGAGAGCGAGAATGAGAGGCAGAGACTTGAACACCCGGCAGAGGTTGAGTGGAGTTCAAACTAGTTTAATCCCTAAAAGTGATGTGGTTAACATACTGTTTAATGTTGTACCCTAACCTCTGGAGCGTAGTTGTGTAGTCTGTGTAGGGACCGGTCATGAATCTGCTGCACTGTAATCACACAATAAGAGCTCTAATTATGGGTGGATGTTAATTACCATGATTTTATTTGGTTTTGTGAGGTGCTGCTATGAGTCCTTTTCCTGTCTGGGACTCTCCAGATTTCTTTAAGTATCTGTGCCCTTTCCTCCCGTCTTATCTTTTAACTCATCTGACCTGATTTACAGTTTCTGTTTTATCAGCCTCTTTTACAAATAAAGTCTTATAGTGACTACACTCACAGGAAAGACAAGTAACAAATTACATCTTTTTATCTCAGTCGTTTCTTCTAGACAACAATGAGAGTAAATGGAGAGAAAATGGAAGACTCTTAGATTAGCTAGATCCCTAGTATTCTCACATGCGTCTTCTCTAAAGTTTCCGAATAGATCTCAACAATGTCTCAAAAAGGGCGCAGATTTGCCAAAGAATGTGGCCAAAATGACGAATACTGTTTTTATAGTATTATTTATATACTATTTTACTATTTGAATTAGCTTTGATTTTTATATTTTAATTTTAAGTTGTTTAATTTTTCATTATTTTATCATTTTCATAGTTTTTTAATATTACTTTTAATATTACTATTTAATACTATTAAGGTTTAATTTACCTGTTTTCATTTTTATTTCAATTCTAGGTAGTAATTTTAGTGCTTCAACTTTAGTGCCAAAGCAATTTTTTTAATTTATGTTTAGTTAAAATTGTATTTTTATTTCATTTTTTTTTTCAATTAACAATTAAAAAAAAAATAGTTTTAGCTTATAACCCTGTCAAACCAACTCAAACATCTCTCATCAGAATCTTTCAAGACTTGCTATTTGAATTATTTTATTTATTGTAAAATAAAAGTAAAAAAAAAATAAAAAGGTTTTAAAATTAAATATCTGAGACCCAGATGTGATTACTAAAATATAAAACAATTCAATCTCATGAGAAAACGCAAAAATGTTACGAGGTGGCAATTTTGTATGAATTTGCATGTTATTCATACAAAAACGTTAGCCTGGATGCCAGCCCGAACTCCGCCCACAACATATTTTGGTCAGGAAGTTCGGTCTGGACTCGATCCATTGAGGAGGATTATGCCCGGTTCAGAAATCGTCGGGCCAATCAAATTGCCAGGGCGGGCTTTATACGATGATGGACAGATAATCCATCCAATACGTATCATCACGTCATCAAATGTATTTCTTTCAAAAATGCTTTTCGTGTTTGCATGCAAGTAGGGCTATACTCCGCGAATCCTTAAATTCTTTTTGCAACACCGGCAAAGATCGTTAACACTCATTATTTTTTTCATACTTTTTCCAGAGATTGTGCAATTGAGTTCTGTTGATAACGTCTCTGGTTACTCACGTAACCGTAGTTCCCTGAGAGGAGGGAACGAGACATTACGTATGGGGAAATCCATTTTCCTCGAATTATGAAGTCTGATTGAATAACTCTTTTGCTTGCAAATAGCCAATGGCGATCCCGCCCTCACCTGATTGGCTGACACTCCTCAATATAGGTGACGGCGAGCGCCAAAAACCTCAGAATCTTAGCTGAACGAGAGTAAGGAGACTGTACGCCCTTCCCACACGGCAGGTTACGTAATGTCTCGTTCCCTCCTCTCAGGAACTACGGTTACGTGAGTAACCAGAGACGTTCCCTTATCGAGTCGGTCTCTCGACATTACGTATGGGGAACAATAAAACCCCCGCCGCGTGGGAAAGCCTGCCCAGCTCGCAACGAGCTCAAGTAGCACAAGCACTAATCCCTACCTCAAACAGCTGAGGATCAGACACCGGACCTGGTTGAAACACATATTGGCACAGAGCCAAGTCGGCATCCGCATCAACGTAGCCCCTCCCACATAGTTAAGCAACGCTGAACTGAAGTGAATGGGGAATTGCAGCAATGTGATTGGTGCTTAGGAATACACTGCCGGCTTATGAATGCCGGCATAATAAAGAACACAATATAGTGAACATGATCGCTATTGTTAATAACTGCACTGTCTGCACGACTTGGTCGAACCGCAGCTAGAGCGCGCGCCAGCCGGGGCGTACCTAGTCCAATGACAGCTCAGCTTCTCCCTGCACTGACAGAACATGTGGTGCGAACGAGGGAATATTCAAGTTATAGAATCTCGCAAACGTGTTACGAGATGACCAGCCTGCCGCGAAACAGATGTCCTGAATAGACATGCCTTTCGCCCATGCCCAAGATGACGCCAAACTCCTAGTGGAGTGGGCGTGCACTCCTATAGGGCAAACGACTCCCCGAGAAGCATAAGCCAGTCGCACAGCTTCCACTATCCAGTGAGATAGCCTCTGTTTCGACAGCGCGCCGCCCTTCTTGGCACCCGCGTAAGCAGACGAAAAGCTGCTCTGAAGTTCGAAAAAGGCTAGTTCTGTTCACATAAGCACGCAGGGCACGCACGGGGGCACAAAGCGTGCCTCTGAGACACTGAAACACTGTCCTCATCAGGGCAAAATGCTGGAATTGTGACCACCTGGGCTCTGAACGGCGTTGAGAGCACTTTAGGCGAATATCCGCGCTTGGGTAAAAGTCTGACCATACAATCGTCCGGTCCAAACTGCATGCATGCACTGTTTGACTGACAGGGCATGCAAGTCCCCCACCCGTTTTCCGCAAGCTAGCGCGAGCAGAAACGCCGTCTTGAATGAGAGTACTTTAATGTCGCTAGACTCAGCTGGTTCAAAAGGTGGGTCGGACAGCGCACTAAGTACTAACGACAGATCCCAGACCGGCATCTGACGAAGGCGGGGGGGGGGGGAAAAGCCGCCTCGCTCCCCGGAGGAAACTCGTTATCAAAGGGTGTTTTCCCCACTGAATGTCCATCCAGCACATCACGAAAAGCAGCAATAGCGGCCACGTAAACTTTCAGTGTAGATGGCGAACTACCAACATCCAGACGTTCCTGTAGGAAGGTCAAAATAATGGAAATATCGCAATTCTTGGGGTCCTCCTTTTTGTCAACACACCAGTTAGCAAACACTTTCCACTTCAGAGCGTATAAGCGCCTCGTCGAAGGGGCTCTAGCCTCTGCTATTGTCTGCAGCACCCGTTGTGATACTCCGTGCTGATCTGCCACACATGCAGGTCCCACAGCTCCGGGTTGGGGTGCCATATGGTGCCTGGACAGCATGTCTGCGCCGCAATTTAAACTGCCCGGCACATGCACTGCTCGAATCGACAGTAGTACTCTGTCTGTCCATAGTAACAGCCACCTCGCTAGCCCCTGCAGGGATCGCGAACGTAAACCCCTTGGCGATTTATGTACGCCACCACCGCCGTGTGTCCGTCCTGATGAGAACATGACGGTCTTTCACAAACGGGAGGAAAACCCGCAGCGCTAGATGAACCGCTTCCATCTCCAAGCAGTTTATATGCCAGCGCGTCTGGTCTCCTGTCCCACGTACCGAATGCCGGTCTGGCCATCGCAGAGGCTCCCAGCCTGACAGTGACGCATCCGTAGTGACCACTACGCGTCTGACCACTCTGCCCAAAGCAGCCCCCTGCTCGAACATGGTCGTGTCGAACCAAGGCGCTAGAGTCTCCAGACATGAACGTGTTATTATAAGGCGTTCCGTTCCCGCTCTCCACGCCCGCGACTGCACTCGTCTCTGTAACCAGTGCTGAAGCGGTCTCATGTGCAAAAGCCCAGTCTGCAGACGGAGGCTGCAGCTGCCATCAGACCGAGTAGCCTCTGAAACGTTTTTAAGGGGATGGCTCTGCCTTGAACGAATAGGCTAATGAACTCTGAATCGACTGGATTCTCGACTCTGACAGCTTTGCGATCATAGCGCGTGAGTCCAGCACCATACCAAGGAATGTGATAGACTGGCACGGTCGAAGCGCGCTCTTCTGCATGTTCACAGACAGTCCCAAACCTGTCAGGTGGGCGAGGAGTCTGTGTTTGTGTTCCTCGAGGGCACTCTCCGACCGCGCGATGACTAACCAGTCGTCGAGATAGTTCAGAATGCGCATTCCACTGAGCTTCAGGGGAGCAAGCGCTGCATTCATGCACATTGTAAATACACGGGGGGCCAGGGCCAGCCCGAACGGCAACACTTTGAATTGGTACGCCACACCCTCGAATGCAAACCGAAGGAAGCGCCTGTGATGTGGGGCTATCTGAATGTGGAAGTATGCATCCTTTAGATCCACTGCAATGAAGTAATCGTCGGGCTGAATGTGCGCGAGGATCTGCTTCACTGTTATCATTTTGAACGCGCGTTTTGCGAGCGCTTTATTCAGTAATCTCAGATCCAAAATGGGGCGCATACCTCCGTCCTTCTTTGGTACTAGAAAATAACGGCTGTAGAAACCGGAATTTTTTTTCGCTCCTCGGGCACTGTCTCTACTGCTTGTTTGGCCAGGAGCGAGGAGATTTCTGCCGGAGTAACGGAGCGCTCTGTTCTGACACCTCTGTCATAATCACGCCGCCGAAGTGGGGTGGTCTGCGAGCGAATTGGAGCGTATAGCCGCGTCTTATCGTGTTTAATACCCAATGTGATGCCGTCGGTAGCGTCGACCACACGCGCTCAGGTGACTCGATAAGGGGGGCTTTAATGAATGCTGCGGCGGGTGCAGAGCGCCAGCCACCGGGGAGGCACTGACCGCTACATGAAGGACAGGTGACTCGTCCGCGGTCTTTTGCACGGGGACAAAAATAGCCACCTTCTCGGGTTTCCCCGAGCTTCCGCTTTGCGAAGCGTCTCCCGGGGAGAGGTTTCGCTTATGACGCGGTAATAGTATAGGGAGGAAGAAAGCTCTTTTGCTGAGACATGCAATGCACTTTGTTTATTGAAACAGAACACAGCGGTTTCAAAATCAACACATTTATGTCGAACTCTGGGCGGGAAACACGCCCTCATTCGCAGCGGGTCCGACGAACACGTCCCGCGCTCTCTCCTCCCCGACACGCACATCAGGACCGCTGCTCTTTTTTGCCCGCCGGGCGCCCTTGGCTGCTAGAGGCCGGCTTCGCACCAAAGCGGGCTTCCTGAACTGCTGCCTCTGACGGAAGGGAGGCTCCGGCTCGCGACGCTCTGCCGCGCTTGGTGACGTTTTCTGGCAGGTCCCGCCGGGCGCTGCGCAGATGAAGATCTGGATCTCGCTGCAGGGGGGGCTTGAGACCGTTTCGGCAGTAGATGGGGCATCATCCTAGACTGCTTGACGGTCTCGGCGTACTTATCAGATAGCGACTCCACCGCAACGCCGAAAAGGCCCGTAGGGCTTACCGGCGCGTCCAGGAACTGCTTTTTATCCGTGTCGCGCATCCCGACAGCGTCAGCCACAGATGGCGATGTAGGGCCACGAGACTGCCCATATTGCGGCCGATCCCCTGGGCGACCTTTTTTGACGCCGCCAGAGTGAGATCTGCCGCCGTGCGCAGTTTCCTGAGCAACTCAGGGTCCGGGATTCCCTCATCCAGGGACCCTAGGAGTCGCGTCTGGAAAACTTGCAGAATTGCCATCGTGTGGAGGGCAGATGCTGCATGTCCGGCTGAAGTATAAGCCTTCTCAGCGATGTGAGCAGTAGCGCGACATGGCCTAGAAGGCAGTTGGGCGGTCTTCCAGCCAGGAGAAGACGCTAGATGAGCCGCGATGGCATCCTCGACGGGAGGAAAATCGCGTGTACCCCAATTTCTCCGCCCTTCCACTGTAGTCAGCAGCTGGGTACCTTGTGCATGGGCTCGGGCTGAGTAAGGGGAGCGCCATGATCTGGTGAGTTCCTCGTGGACCTCCGAGAAAAAGGGGCGGGTCTCCGCGGGGCTTCAGCCTGACGGCTCGCGCCGAGGAAGGAGCCATCCATCCATCTCTTAGACGGCATCTCCTTGGGCGCTGTCCACTCCAGCTCCATATCCGCCACAGCCTCTGTGAGAATGGCCATAAGCTCCGCATCCAGAGAGGCGGGGGCGCCTTCAGACGGAGACTCGGACCAAGCTCCTGGGTCGGAGGCACTGGTAGACATGACGTCGTCATCGTCGTATCCGAACGAGACCATTTCCCGCGCTTCCTTAGGAGGACGGTAACAGGCCTCAGAGTAACTCACGGGCTCTGCCACGTGAGGATGGCGTGGGCCTTGGGCCGACGTCAGCGCCTCGACAGAATCCACGGATGGAGTTCTCTGCCGTCTCCCGGTCCGCGGCCGACGGCGGCAGACTGGGGAGAGGCAGGAGACACAAGGCCGTCGTTACGTGTAACGGCCAGCCTTGCACGAAGGATCTTGATGGGAAGCTCCTCACAGGCACGACATCCCGATCCCTCGAGTGCCGCCTCCGCGTGGGCCCGGCCCAGGCACAGCACACAGTTTTCGTGTGCGTCCGGGAAATCGATGGGTCCACCACACATGCGACAAAGAAACATTCTATAATCCACCGGAACGCGAGAGGGGAAAAACTCCTTGCTATATTCCGCTCTGAATGCGTACATCAACGGTGAAACAGACTCAAGTGAAGAAAAAAGATTCTGAGGTTTTTGGCGCTCGCTGTCACCTATATTGAGGAGTGTCAGCCAATCAGGTGAGGGCGGGATCGCCATTGGCTATTTGCAAGCAAAAGAGTTATTCAATCAGACTTCATAATTCGAGGAAAATGGATTTCCCCATACGTAATGTCGAGAGACCGACTCGATAAGGGAACTATGCGTTGCTCAACATACATCACTTACTGCGTTCCTCTGATTGGTTGTAAGTATCCAATTGAGTGCAGAGTTGTTGTTTTTCCTGGTTCGGTTAAAGGGTACCTATTATGGCATTTAAAATGTTCCTAATAATGTTCTGGGAGTCCCCAACAACAGTTTTACATGCATGCAATGACAAAAAACACTTTTGTTGTAGTGCTGGGCGTTTGACCAAAAATGTATATCACGGTTTTTTTCAAAATTATGCCGGTTTTCCGGTTTATGACGGTTTTTTTTTTCATGCATAATCAGGTGTTCAAAGCATTTTCTACTGGTTGAGAGAGGAATTACTGCAATAAATTGACTTGGATGGTCTATTTTAGTGTCATTAGTGAATATTGTAGAATAATTCCACACTAGTAAATACAGGTTTTGCATGGCCCTAGAAAGTTATGCTGTTGTTTACAAATAAGAGGCAGTCATGATTCTAATGAAGTGAGGAATCAGAATGCAAAGACAATTGCAGTCAAAATACAGAAAATTTACTGTGCAAATTTCACTTATTTTATTTTATAAAAACCAATACAAAAAGTTGAAAAAACCTCCAAACAACAGACCCGCTCCTCTTTTTGGACGGCGCGGCAGAGAGAGAGCCCCGGGCCGCCGCGCGCGCACTCTCACGTCTTCAAACAACACGAGCGCTGTCTTGTGCTCTCTCCTTCGCGCATATTAATCCAAATCAATTGACAGACACGATAGTAAACGGTCGGAAGACTGTAGTTTCACGTGGAGCATTTGGAGATTTTTAGAGATTAGAGACTCTAGGTCTACACTCAATGAACAACATCTCAACACTAAATTATAAAGACCTGTCTCATTAGACGCCTGCCTCAAATAGCCTACAAGCTGGTGCAGTTCGACGATTTGGGAAAATAAAAGCCTGGGCTATTATTTGAAGTTTTACCCTAGTTCTGCAGCATCCATCTTCCCTGTAACGCAAGACCAGAGCACTGCTGTTTACCCTCGCCTCGCAGTCGCTGCTTAGAAGTGCAACATTGTAAGGGTCCGTCTGAAACACTGTCGCGCGGCGCAGCGTAACGTTCGTTCCGAACGTTGTGTAATTAAATACACCGGTATGGCGGTTTATTCAAAATCAACATCGTGACAAAAATAAAACCGGTTTTCGGTTTGAACCGGTTTACCGCCCAGCACTATTTTGTTGTCTTATAATATGCATTTATTTTTACCTGATTTGCTCACTGACTCCCTAATGATTCGTTTGACGACTCATTTGTCCAAACCTCTCCTTTGCGTGACGCTAATCAGCGGTGATTGGTCAGATGACCCAGTCAGTTTATATTTTGCGTTAGCCCAAAGCTTAAACATATTGATAAAGCACTGCAGTACTACAATACGCTTCACATAATTTCACATATTTCAAAAAACAAAAAAAATGACATTGGAGACCTAGAAGCTGCTGAGCGTAATTCTCACTCTCTCACACACACACGCACGCACACACACATAAAAAGCAACAATTATTAATAGTACTTACAGGTTGTGATTCGGAGGAGGAAGCTGATCCAAATAAACTTGGTATTGAACGTTCCTTCAGTATCAGGCGACCCGCGAATCCACACTTGAAAGCATTTGTGTTTGTGAAGCGATCGTCATTAAAATAACGCGAACACAGCTCAAGGTGGCTATACTTGTGTGGTATAGTTGTAAATATAAACTCTAGCCACTGAGTCTTCACGTGCTTGTCCCTGGGCAGTGAAAAAAAAGTTTGCTTTTGATTCGCACTTCAGAACAGAGTCTCGTCGACATGTTGTTGTCAGGTTTCTCTGTCTGCTCGGCGCGCGCACTGAGGGTGTACTCACACTAGGGGTTGAACCGACTAGTCGACCTAATGCAATGCCGCGACGCTTTAAGCTTGACGTCGACTAGTCGCGTTGATCATGTGACACTATGATTGCGCTAATTTTTATACTAACATGTTGCAGACGACAACAGATGAAGAGCCCAGAGGGTTATTGCAGCAAGAAAGCAGCATTGGTACATTAAGTGTGTGTAAATACTTTACTAACCTAACATATTGTTGAAAACGAAAGTAAAAGCATGACGCACGCTCACTGTTTTAACCAGGAAATTAGAGTTCAGTCTCTTTATTAAAATCATTAAAACATTATGTTTTTCATTTATTTATATATTGATGTAGCCTACCTCTAATTTACCCGCAATTATTTGGAATATTATTACTTGGATCTGCGCATCACTAATGCGATCATAATCATGATGATGATGATGTAAACAGCGGGCTGTAAATGCCACCCGTAACGCATTCGAGACGGATTTAAAGGTGCCCTCAACTTCAAAATTGAATTTATGTTGGCATAGTTAAATAACAAGAGTTCAGTACATGGACATGACATACAGTGAGTTTCAAACACCATTGTTTTCTCCTTCTTATTTAAATCTCGTTTTTAAAAACACCCCTGAAAAACAGGCGAATCTCCACATAATACCGACTGTGACGCAACAGTCGGGGGTCACGCCTCCAAAAATTTGCATATCCCAGCCCTCAATGACAAGCACTGCACAGCCGAGTCATCGAGAGAAAGCGAGGATCAAAAAAATAAAAAGCAGTAACATGAATAAAATGCCTATGTTCCGATGGCTGTAGCAGGGGCAGTGAGGGACTATTTCATATAAAAACCTTACGCCATGGAGAAAAGAAAGCGAACCAGACGTGGGATGTGTTTGTGTTGTGTGTGGATGTACGTAAGTGTGTGTATTCGATGTTGTGTAGTTTTGTGCTGCTGGCCCATGTTGTGACGGGTCTTATTGTTTTTGATCCTGGTTGACAATTAAGCTTTATTCAGCGTGCATTAAATTGAACAAAGGTAAATTCAACATAATTTGCAAAAGTATTTTTTAAATTAATAGTGTCTTTAACTTTTAGACATCCTCGCAAAGAATCCTAGTAACAAAAAAACTATAAGTAATCACATAAAATATTACAATTAAATGTTTCTCAGGTGAAATAAAACTTACAGTAAATTTCAAAGAAAATTTCTGAAGGAAAGATTTATTTTCTAGGATTAAATGATGAAGAAAATCAAATGAAGGTGTACACTGAAAACGAGTTACTGTATTTAACATTGTTTGCATTGATTGACAAGTCATGAAATGTAGCATGCTCTGATTTTGTCCTTCGGCTGTATGAAAGCACAGTGGTGATCAGCTTGTTATATGCTCTTGTCACAGCAACGCTTTAATAGAATGGACATCAAGATTAAAATACGATAAAACATTCCAACTATTTCGTGTCAGTAGATATATAGTAAAAATATTAATGTATAAGATAGAATACCGTTTCCACTGACCATTTCATTCATTGATAAATAGTAAATCAAACTAATGCGTTTTTATACACAGACTACGTCCCTTAAAGCTGGTTGTTCAATGAATCATGTGATAAAAGTGACACTGTCAGTAATAATGATGTCCTTTTTATATTGTTAATTAGACGTATTTTCATATTAAATCCACACTGAAGATTAATGTCAACATTCATGGCATTAATAAATTATAATTTAAAAAGATTCTCTGGTGAACTTTAATCGCATTCCCAACAACACTTCTTGCGATCTGGGGTTTGAATAGAAATACAATGTGTATGCACTTGTGAAACATGAAAAAGTAGATTTCCTAAACAATTCCCCTAGAAACAAAACTGTCTTCTTGGTTCTTTTTTTCATTAGCCATGACCCAGATACCTGACGACAGCAGATGCATTTCTGCAAGAACAAGAGCAAATAATGGCAAATTGAAAGTGAAAGGTAGAGTGAGTTCAAACAGTTTAATCTCTAAAAGTGAAGGGAAACATACTTTAAGTGTACCCTACCTTTTGATGCGTAGTTTGTTATTGTGATAAGTAGATCTGTGACTAATAAAATAAGAGCCAATTATGTGGTGGACGTTAATCCGTTAATTGGTTTTGGAGGTGTGTTGAGATTTTATCCGTTTGGGATCCCAGATTTATGTGTAAGTTAATCGTGTTTTGATTTAATCATTTAAATCATTACCTGATTAAGTTTCAGTTGTTAATCGCCCTTTATACAATATAAGTCTTTATGACTTAATTCAAGCAAATGAAAATGTACAAATACATCTTTTATCTCAGTGTTTTTCTAGAAAACATGAGAGTAATGGGAAATGGACTCAGATTCTGACCTTTATAGTCTCAACATCGCTCTCATAAAGTCAGAAAGATCTCAACAAGCTAAACGCAGATTTGCAACGTGTGCCAATGAAAACGTTTACTAGTATATTTGATCCATACTATTACCCATTTGATGCCTTGCATTTATAGTTTTAGATTAGTGTAGTTTTCATCTTTAGTCTTTTATGTTGTTTAACTTACTTTTTTAATATTACATAATACTATGGGTTTGAATCTACCTTTTTCATTTTGTTTAATTTAGGTAGAATTTAGTGTTCAATTAGTCCAACGCAATTTTTTTAATTTATGTTAGTTAAATTGTATTTTATTTCATTTTTTTTTATTCATTTAAAATGTTTAGCTTATAACCCTGTCAGACAACTAAAGTCTTCATATGAATTTTAAAGACTGCATTCATGATTTTTATTATCGTGTCAAAAAAAGTATAAAAAATGATAAAAGGTTTTGAAAACAAATTCTGAGACCGTGTTATTCACTAATACAAAACACAAATCTCATGAGAACACGCAAAACTGTACCGTAGGCTCTGGCCACTCTTACAAAACGAGCGGATGCCAGGCCCGCAACTCGCCGCACCCTATGGTCGGGAAGTTCGGTACGACTCGATCCATTGAGGAGTAACCCGGCAAAACTCGGGCACAGTCAAATGCCAGGCGGCTTTATACGATGATGGACGTAATCCATCAAAGTATATACGTCATCAAAGTACTTCAAAATGCTTTCGTGTGTTGATCAGTACTTCATACTCGCGAATCCTATACTTATTTTGCAAACGACAAAACGTTGTAAACGTTTGATTTTTCATATTTTCAGAAACGTATTGAGTTGTGTATATTTGTTCACTAGTCACTTACAGCGTCTACATGATTGGTTGTAATATCAAAATTGCAATTGTTAGTTTTCCTGTTTAAGACACGCCTCATAATCAAAGCCCTATGGAGCAGTATCAGACTCATGTTCTGACTAGAATATGAGTATGACGAAGTCAGGCTACAAAAACGTATGAATTTTAGAAAAAAAGTATGCATGAAACTCCACCCCTAAAGCTACCATCGTGTAAGCAGATCGTACTAAAACATACAAATGAGATCATACAAATTCATACGGATTAGTCACCAATTTTGCAAAACATAAAATAGTAATGAATTGGCATGAAATTTTCTGTTGAAATAAACCAAGTCAGAACTCTTCTTCAGAACTTCTAAGCTATCAAAAAAACCTCTGCGCCATAAAATGTTCTTCTGGCATTTGTTTTACACTTCTGCCTGACAAAACAGTTTTCAGTCAAAGAGTGGTCATATGGCTATCAAGCTTATATTTACTGAGTGCAGAGTGCAGAACCTGCTTGTTTTTCCCACTTTCACCCTTAGGAAACGCACACCCTTCCTTCACATAGAGCGCTGTGGCCAAAACATACCTCAGTACTATCTCAGCGCACTTTCCCTCAGAGCGACGGGAACGGAGAACGATATTTCCAGCTCAGGTTCACTCATAATCTGAGGCGACTGTTTGCCTGCATCCTGTGTTTGTATTTTATCCGCCTTCCATCAGTGTGACGGCTGACTGATGTGATCTGGCAGAGTAATTACAGACGACTGGAACTGTTTCAAAAGCACAAAACACTCTGGCTTCATTTGATGCCTGCCATTATTTGTTTGCTTGATTCGTTTACCTTGTGTGTGTCATTAATCGTTTGCTTGCGAACATATGTAGACCTCAGATGCAAAGCAGACTGCAACAGAAACCATTTACCAACTCACAGAAATACACAGGCTGTATATGCTTCTGCTGGCTCTTTCCTAGTAAGTTTGCTGCAGTCAACAGGGACGCTCTCATTTCCCAGCTTTCCTCCTCCAGAATGACCTCTGCATTAGTGTAGAGTATGATTGATTTGGGTGGAGGGTTTCAGTCTCGTGGGATCTCTGGCTAGCAGGTCAAAGCACTGATAGCACTATAGCAGCTAAGCTTGAGAATTGGGTTTGGTCTTTAGGGGAGATTTACAGCCTCGGCACTCAAGTACTGCTGCCTTAAATACATGATCATTAAGTGGAATCGACAGATATTTTACACAATTTATCTCACAATTCTGACTTTTTTACAATTCCGAAAAGAAAATCTGAACTGAGATATAAAATTCTCAGACTTGCAAGTTTATATCATGCAGTTATTTTCATAATTGTGAGACAAACTCCCAAATTGCGAGATATAAACTTATAGATATAAACAGGCGCGACGCAAGTGTTTTTTGCTAGTTTCCTGCGCCACGTTGTTTAAATAGCTAATGCATTTGCGCCCATGGACGTGCTGGTCTGAAAACTAGGTGTGTTCAGGCACATTTTTGGTGCGTTGCTATTTTGAGGCAACTGACATAGACTGGAAACTGATTTGCTCATGCGCGAGGTTAAGTGTGCAAATAGACCATGGACATAGTGTAGGCGCATTGTGGACCCACCTATAGGCGCACATTAAAGTAACACTATGTAGTTTTTCAACCTTCATAATATATTTCCAAGACCCTTGTGATGGTACATCGACTTAAAATAAGTTAAATGACTCGTCTGCCATAGCCTGACGGGGTCTGTATCGCTTTTACTGGCACTATGTAACTTCGGGTTTCGGGTAGGGAACCCATGCTCAAAAAGAACTACAAAACTCGACTGCTTTACGTCAAGCGCTACAATAGTCATTATTTCGTTTTCTTCGTTTCTGATGTCGCAATATATCATCCTTTCATGAAATCATGTAACATACTCTACCTTGTCTGTGGACATCATTCATTCTAAAGCTGTGCTGGGATAAACAGCGAGCGTGCGTGCGACGGTAGGCTAAATTATTTACGACAGCGGTAATGGACAATTTTATTTCCAACCAGTAGGGCGACCGAAAAGGAAAAGTTACTTGGTGTTACTTTAATAACACGCTCTTTAAATAACAAAAAAATGTTTCAGTTGGTCAATGGCGCAATATTTATACACGGGTCCACAATGCGTGTACACATTGTACTGTAGATGGTCTATTCACATGCTTTAACCTCGTGCACTAGGAGATCAGTTTCCTCTCTGGGGAAGCGTTCAGTTTTTCCGCTTCCGTCATGTAAATAGCGAATCCGCCATGGTGCGGGCGCAACTGGCTTTTAAAGGGAATGGGAAATTATACTCTGATTGTTATTTTGCACGTTACGCCCAAAACACAGCCATTACTCATTTTTCCCGTCGTTAAACTAACGCTGTAAGTGCACTTGCACCGTGCGCTTTAGACCATGCGCTTATATCGTTAAAATAGGGCCCTAAATGTCATTTCATGCTGTAACTGTAAGGCTAATACCAGACTGTAAAAATAAAAATGGATGTATTGTCGGTGCGGTCACCCATAGGTTTCTGAAGAGCTGAAAAAAAGCCCAAACTGGGCGGAGCCGGCCGTCGCTCCTGGGTAACCGAAATGGGCAAAGAGGCGGGATTAGCTGAGGTGACGTGACGGCTAACAGACAGCAGACAAACGGCTAGTAGTGACAGCAGCGGTAATCACAAAATTAGCTATAAAGATCAAAACCACTTTTTGTACCAGACTGTTAACATATTTTTTTATTCTGTAAAGTTGGGCATTTTAACATGGGGGGGAGGTCTATGGGATTGACTCGCTTTTCCAGCCTGTCTCTAGCGGCCAGTCGATGAATTGCAGTTTAAATCACTTTCATATTGAATTCAAGAAAGAGTTGCTTTCTGGCACAAATGGCTGATGGTTGCTGTTTGGCTAATTCATTATGCCCTCTATGTGAATATTATGAAGAATTTGTTTACATCAAATTAATGCTTTAATTGTAGGGTAATCGACAGGTTTTATCAGTCCAGTCTTCGACAATGGTATTCCATCTATCTTGCATTCCGATTCTGAAATCCTAAGGCCATTTAAGGCATTTTACTGCCACCACAATACGCGCACAACTGCAAAGATGTAACCATGACCTTTAATCCCAAATGGTCTAGCGATGGGCACTTTTTAAAACAGTTTTGTGAAGCTTCAAAACCTTTGTGAATCATTTGTTTCGAACAAGTGATTTGGAGGGCGTGTAAAACTTCCAAAGTCATATAATTTTAGTAAACAAAGCTTTGTTACATCATAACTGTTTCAAAACAAAATTTTAATGGAACGATGATCTCTGTGAACCCATTGTCTATATGGTTTTTACCTGATCTCAGATCCAATTTATAGACATTTGTAATGACACAATTGCATAATAAAATGGAAGTGTTGTAGTTAATAGTCTCTTATTGGCCGGATTAACCAGGATCTCAAATAAAACACAAAAAAGCCCTACAGTTTAATAAAATAACACATAGGCCCTTTTATATAGATATTTTATATTTAATCCCAGACAGCAACATAGTGTCGGCCCTGATCCGGCCCACATCTGGGCCGTGTGGAATCATGTGTACCAGATGTGGGCCAGATCTGGGCAGACACTATGATGCTGTCTGGGATGGTACTGATTTGTAAAAGTGTTTTTATGCATGTTTGGGCTAAGATTTTGTTGCATTTACACTGTTCTAACCAGCAGGCATCACCAGCATGTGGCACTTCGAGCACTTTGAAACAGTGAATCATTTTGCAAAGCAATTAGTTCAAATGATTCAAAGTTTCAAAAAACGTAGTTTCTAGGCCTCTCACATCACTAGGCCTCTTCTCACCATCCCAACTGTTTCATCCTCCATTTTCTTAGTGAACAAATAAACAATTAATAGCCAAAAGCTTTTAGTTTAAGTTGCAGCCTGACAAAACAACACTTGACAGCTTGTACGGAGGTCACTTACTTTGCAACCAGTTGATGGTTAGGAAAGAAAATGAAGATGAATGTTAGTAAAATGAAGCACAAACTACAAATGGAGAGGGCTTTTGATTGGACAGAAATATGTGTACAACCATGTATCAATGTGTATATTTCCAATCTGAAGTTAATTGTGTAAACTTGTAGGGGTAGACTAACAGATGTTAGTCAGAATTTTGATAAGTTTTAATTTTACAGGATCTTTAAGGTACATAAACTGCAGCCACAGCTGGTTTAATAAGTATCAGCCATCTCAGAAAAAGCACACACACATACTATTCTCCCAGTTAAAGGTGGGACTGTATGTTATACTGTATCTACCTGATCAATCTGTGCTCTGTGAGAGAGAAAAATCCAGTTCATGGATGTACAAGATAAGCAGTATCACTCTCTTCTTGACCTACATAAGCTCAAATGGCCACCTCAGCCAAGCTACTGATTTCCATCTAATCAGGATGAGCTTATGGAACATCTGACTCAGCATCAGAGCCAGTGACGAGCTTCACTTTGCTATTGATGGGTTTGTGCGGGAATTACAGTCATCTTGAGTTTTGTATCCACCTTGTTACATTCAAAATAGCGCTAGGCTAGGGTTTCAGATAAATGCAAAATTTCTAAAGCTATCAGATATCATTGCTCCTCACCACACAGTGTTGTGTAAAGGACAACATTAAAAATATTACTATGATTTTTCTCATAACAGAGTGGAACTATAGACTGTCTGTTCAATATCTCCTAACACTTGATTTTGATGCTCCTCCAACAGACATCTGACTATAAGTATTTTTGCAACTTGTCAACTTATTAATCTTAGTTAGTTGGCATGTAGGTACTTATAGTTAGTAGAATGTCTAAAGTGGACCATCAAAGTGAAGTGTAAGCATAATAATTTAAAGGGATAGTCAACTTTTTTTGGAAATAGGCTCATTTTACAACTCCCCGTTGAGTTTTAACGTTTTTGAATCCATTCAGACGATTTTCTGATATTTAGAAGAATATCAGTAAGCAGATAGTTTCTGGTCTCATTGACTTCCATAGTAGGAAAAAAATATACTATGGGAGTCAATGAGACCAGAAACTGTCTGCTTACTGATATTCTTCTAAATATCAGAAAATCGGCTGAATGGATTCAAAAACGGTAAAACTCAACTGTTTAACTCTGGGGGAGTTGTAAAATGAGCCTATTTCCAAAAAAAGTGGAGTATCCCTTTAAGCAGAATTCCATGTTTTGAATCAATCTAACCCATTAAAGTTATGGTCTGATGAATGGTGAATGAAAAATGGCTGAAATTCAATAAATAACATCTAAAAATAACAACATAAAATTCGCTTAGAAGGGCAAGCAAATGCCAGATATTAATTATAAATTGTAAAAATGAACAAACACATAACTCACTACAATGATGTACTGTGAGGTTTGTCTTACAAATTTGTATGGGCAAGACAGCAGTGGTCGCAAAGTACACTATGATTCAAAAGTGTGTGTGTGTTTATGCTCAGTGGAGAATGAAATGGAATGTATTATTGCTGTGCATCACAGCTTGAAAGCAAAAACCCTCATATGACATTCAGAGCCACAGCTTTTCCCTTATGGTTTCTTTTTCCTTTTTCTTCTCTGCCTCCTGCACTGATTCACACTATGAATGTTAATGCCAGTGTCATCCCACTGCGACAGGAAATCTGACTCTTTTTGAATGATGCAACTGTTTGGTCACATCCTGTATCTCTGTATCTCTCTCCGCACTCACATTCAAATGTAAACTTGATTATTTTCAAAAAAGGCAAATCTTGGCGGACAGGAAAACTGAAGTAGATCACAGATGTTCTTCCCAAGTGAGCCCGACTCCAAACACACATGCAAAAACAGAACAGATGATCTTGAGTTTGACTTCCATGGTCCCGTGGTGTGTGTGTGTGTGTGTGTGTGTGTGTGTGTGTGTGTGTGTGTGTGTGTGTGTGTGTGTGTGTGTGTGTGTGTGTGTGTGTGTGTGTGTGTGTGGTGTGTGTGTGTGTGTGACAAGGAATCCAGCTGGACCGAGACTCACAGTCCACAGCTGGAAATGAACCGTTACATGATAAGTGCTGATTGAATATGTAAAAAAGTGAATCACAAAAAATACTCTTAAAGTAGAAAATTAATATTTAATTTAAATGACATCTGGTGCATTTAATCTGTTGTAGAACACAACAAATCAGTTCTTATTATTTTCTTCATAACATTCAATTTCACGTTTCAGATAACATATAAAGTTATAGTATGCTCATTATTTATCAGCTAATGTTAACTTATTAGAGTTAAATTATGACAAGTATAAAATAATATTTGTAGCAACACCAACCCAGATGTAAAAAAAAGGAAAAAAGAAAGTCTAACAAGAAATTTTCAGCAGTTTTATTTTCAAAATGCTTCTATTTACACAAAATGTTCTCATGTTTTTAATTCAGGTGAGGAAAGGTACAGAATTCAAGCTCAAAGTTGGCAGAGACATTCAAAATTTCCTACACAAGGATAGAAAGAGTAAAAATTGTGTATTTATTTACAGTATATTTGATTTCAAGTTAAAACGTCTAGAAATGTTCCTCATTCTCCATCCGACATCATCTTTTTCATTCAAGAGATTTCAAATGGAAACAAAAAAAATATACACACATTCTCTTTATAATTTAGCAATTGATATTGACAACGATAAGCGACAAGGTGTTTTATATATTGCTAGGCATTAAAACAGGGTGACATGACGGAGAACAATATTGTGAATGGAAAGGCCAATTAGAGAGCTGCTCCCATGAAAACAACTCCCTTAAATCTAAAACCACTAACCACATGACCTTTTAAACTTCTGTCAATGGTTTAAGAATAGCTATAAAAGTGTCTAATTGGCATCATTTACATTCTTCTGCTAAATTTGGGGAAATTTCAAACCAAGAGTGGGATTTGATGTAGGACTTCAGCATTGGATAAATTGACTGTGGGAGCACTCAAAACGAAAAGCTCCTAAACTAAGGTCATTCCCCCTGTTTATTCAGAGATCATGTGACCAGACTCAGAAGCGTGAATACCAAGACTAAACAGTTAAGGGACACTTGAATAGGACAGTACACTGTTTGTCTGATATGTATAAGTGAGCAAAGCCACAACATCAGACTCAATTCAGGAAACATTCAAACTGGTTAAAATGGCTTATAAAGAAAGGACGGACTGATTACATTTGCAGATTTCACTCGTAAATATCCTCAAACTGCAGTTTGGCTTCTGTAATCAATTACAATATACACAATAGATTGAAGTTGCACTTCATTTAACTTTATGAATACAGACTTAGTCATTTTTGTCATTTTTAAGAAACAGAGGGGTTCAGTAGCTAACAGCAGTCTTCTGAAATATCTATTATTTAATTCCCATCAGTAGGTGGTTCCTCAAAAACATACTTCTAACAGATATATTGTTGCTTTCATTTTAAAAAGGCACTCTAGTGACCTTCAAAATAAAACATGAATGGGTTAAATGTAATATAAGATACAGTTTTGAGTTAAGAGGTAGCTGTGGGACATATGGCAAGGCGGTTGACAGATAAAGAGGTGACACTTTATGGGATATAATAGGCTGGGTTTTTGTTTGTTTGTTTGATTGTTTTTTTTTTTTCCAGACACTGAGAAATGTCCGATTTATTAAGAGAGCCGAATCAACAATTCTTATGGCTTGAGAAATGCATTTTTAAAAAAAATTCCTCTAATGTTCTGTCATCAAAGCTAAGAAAAGCACCAGCAAAAAGTACTAAACTTCAGTTTCTGCAGCACCACTCCAACTGGAGATTTGAAAAAAAGAATAGAAAAAACCTTACAAAGCAGACTTGACTTGACTCAGGAGCTGCTACAGGGAGGCACACACTCGTATTTCAGTAACTGCATAGCTACATGGACAAATGGTCAGATTATGGATTATATTTTGGGATTATTTGATAAAAATCTCAAAATCTCTCAATGGCCAATTAATTAGCATTCAATGTTTCAGTCTTAAACATGTCTGTTTATAAATGTGATATATGCATAATTAGTATTTTGTGAGGCTTTCAAATGTGTTCTGTAAAATAGGATTATAGGTTTTAGTCAGGATAGACGACATTCAATTTGGCATGATTGAGGCTGTAAGGAATTGAAGTACACTCTGGCTCTGTCCCAAGTGAAACAATGGGGTGTATAGCAGGGATGGGCAATTTTGGTCCTGAAGTGCTGCTGTCCTGCAGTGTTTAGCTCCAACCCTAATAAGACACACCTGAACAAGCCAATCAATGTCTTCAGGATTACTTGGGCTACAGGCAGATTAGTTTTCTTATCAGGGCTGGAGATAAACTCTGCAGGACAGCAGCACTCCAGGACCGGCTTTGCCCATCCCTGGTGAATATATAATATCCCATTTGTCATTTTAGGTTTCAGAAGGGTGCTCCCTTTTAGGCCACTGCACCATTTTGCTGAGCCAGCATTGATGCAGTCTACTACCCAACAGTCTAGTCAGCATTAGTTCAACAACCTTTTCTATCAGAAGACCACAAGGACTTAGAATGATATTTGAAAACAGAGTTCAGTAGATTTAAGATTAGCATCTAATTTTCCAACACACCCAATAGTAAAATCTATTAAACTGACTATACTTATATCCCTCTTAGTCTTCAAATTAAAATTGGCGTCTACCTTAACTAAGGTCCATTAGGTTTATTTCAGCATGATGACGGAGGATGGTGAGGTAGACAGTGAAAATAAAGAAGAGGATTCCAGAAGATACCCGCAGCAACAGTCTTCCGTAGTAACAGGGGGCGATAATAAAAAGTATAATAAAAATGACCAATACACTTTAAATTTCATGAGGACATCATAGCCAAGGAATGGAGATTTACATGTTAGTACTCTAATGTTCAAACACTTATACAGTACAAAGTACCAAAGAAAACAAAATAACTGCTATCCTCCTACTCTACCACTACCAACGTGCTCTTCGTAGACATCTTCAGACAGCATAATAAGAATATCAAGTTTTAAATGGGACAGTTTAATGCAATATGATGAATCATATCATCCAGTTCTTTTTTAGGGAAATCCAGGGGTAGATTCTGAGTTTCATATTTTGGCTGGTTTGAAAATTGAACATGGTCCCAAGTAGTTGCAAAGTTTATAAAGTAGTTGAAACAAGCTTTGCTGTTTGATGATTGTCTATAGAAAACATGAACATAAAACCATATTGAGACCATGTTGGTTTAAGGTAGCAACACAAAAGTGGTCCATTGTAGACTTTTGAAAAAGGTAAGTTGTACATTAACTCGTAGAATCCATCAATTGCTGGTTATGGGACAAATTTACAGCTACTCCAAGCAATGATATTTGTGGGCGAGAGTAAGGGCCACTGGGCAGTTGTGATAAGAAGTTTTACTCTTACTGAAGGCCATGTTGAGGTTGTTGGTTTGTGTAGTTCAGCTGCATGCTTTATGTTTCCTTGATATCTACATGAAATCCATTAAGACCTTGTGTCAACTTGGGTTCAGATTACTCAAGTTTTCCCATGGGGATCGAAATGGCTGGCTAAGCTGTCCTGTTGGCTGGATAAAGAATAGAAGAATGGCTGAGTTTAAGGAGAGGTCTGACTGAATGATTGTGGATTGGTGGATTTCAAAGTCAGGACTGGCTGGTTTACAATGGAATGACGGACTAACAATGTGAAATCTTGACAGTGGAATGGTGGACCTAAAAGGGAGGTCTACTTTCTCCCCTTCCTTGGCATTAAAGTGTGCTGGTTACATTGAGGTCTGGTTTGGAAACTCTCCAGATGCAGGGATTCTCCAAGGTCCCATTGTTGTAACCCTGAAGTTTTTTTATTTAAGATATGAAGTATGTGTGTTTGTTTAAGGGTGTGTATTTATGTATTGGCATATGTGGCAGTGGATTCGTGTGGCAGTTTGTGTGTGGTGTGAGTGTTGATAGTTGTTTATTTTGTATAGTTTTTGGGAAGCATCAGAAGAGGCCACCCTCATCCTCACTCATTACTGGTATCGAATCTTTCTTCAGTTCCCATGGATGACTCTTGCACTCGATGCTTGCACTGGCCATGGGAATGCCGTGTGGTTGAGCGGGAGTGGCGGGCAAAACAGGAAGTGGCAGTTTGTGAGTTGCAGTCACAAACTGAATCCTGGAACAACAAAAAAAGGGCTCAAAAGTTAAGATATTTACTTGATTCAGGGTTTATGCTTTGGAGAAAGAGGGAGTTTGTCTAACACAATTAGTTGTTCATGATTAAACTCACCTCCAAGGTACTAGAGCTTGTGCTCATTGCATCCTTTCCGGTGGCTACCAACTCGTCTTTTTGTGTTTTCATAAACCTCTTGTTGACAATCTTCGTGATATTGTCTGTGCTGATCAAGGCTCCAGGTAAGTATTCAGGCTTCGGTTCGTCCATCGTGCCCACTGGCGCAGTCCTGCCGCAAACATTGGAAAGAAACTCCTGGACCATGCCATACTTCTGAGATCCCGCTTCTCCCAGACCGATACCTATGCTAGGACAGGAGGGTTTTCCAGCGGCTTGTCTCCCTGGGCACTGATCTGCTTTCCATAATGATTCAACACTTCCGGAGTGTTCCACCACACTGAACAGACTGGTCAAGCCATCATTTAGGCCGCTAAGCACTGGGCTGTCACGTGTGGTGGTGGAACGTGCCCAGGCAGAACCGACCTGAGATCCACTGCGGTTTTGCAGATTCCAGACACTGCGATCCCTTGAGGATGTTGAGGAGGTCTCGAGTTTGGAGGAGGAGGTGGAAACCCTGCGGGTGAGCTTAGGTGAGCCATATTTTGGTGAGCAACAGGGTCTATCTATGCGACTGTGCACTTTATCCAGAGATGAAGAGATCTGTCGGGAGCGTGCAGATGCAAGTGAAGTGGATGGACGAGGAGACCATGTTTTCCCTTGAAGGCCTCTAGTAGTTGAAATGGCATCAGTTTGTAGGCCAATGCTGACAAACTGTGCTGTCTGCGTTCCTGTACTAGAAACACCAACTGTCTGGCTCCCAGAATCTTTGCTGCACTTCCTCTCTAGGGAACTGGAACGGATGGCCTGTCGTACACAGTTTGTCATCTCCTTCATGTCATCGCTAAGGTTGCCTGAAATCTCCAGTCCATGGAAAGGTGCAGAACCTCCTGTCCGTCCTTCAAGCAGGTCTCTATGCTGCTGTGAAAGTGAGCTCAACCACTGCTCATAAGCGGATGAGGAAGTGGCGGATAAGGGTACAGACACAGCAGTCTGACCTGATAGATCTATCATGGCTGCATCCCTAGATGATAGTCCTTGCTGGGGATCCTGGTGGGCCTTTTCTTTGACTGGCCTCCTCTCCATTCTCCGCACTGTTGGAGGGCTGTAATAGATACGAATGCCAGTCTTATCTGGAGCGGTGTAGCTTCTCTGGCTCAGCTCCAGTCCTGGGAAGCTGCTGTTCGAGTTGGTGCTTGGGCAGTCCCATGTCTTAAACTGGTCATGCCTTTCCAGTATTGCTGAATCGCTGGTCAGGTACTTCCAATTCTTTTTGTTGAGATCACTTAAGTCAGTGCAAGCCAGAATGGAGGCCGGAGCAGTAGATTGGTGCTGTGCAACATTGCACTCTTTTACTCCACTGACCATGTGACCAGGAAGGAACAGACTGGTGTCCAGCAGACTCTTAAATTCAGAGAGGGCTGAAACTGATTTAGTCCTGTGACAAAAGAATGGAGATTATCATAAAACAATCACATCTGATTAAAATGGGGATGCAATTTAGACCTTATGGAAGTCATTTTACCTGTTCAGTGCTGAATTGCTTGTGGCTACATCTGCTAAGGTTTCCTTCTCAGACATTTTATCATGAAGAGACTGAAAAAGAAATGATCTATTTTAGTTAAGTTTTACAGCATAGCATGCCATGGTCACCCCTCCACCCCCAGAGTACTACCATTCATTCATGTGGTATTACTGAGTCAGTCGATTTTCTCTTTAGGAAATGAGGTCATTCAAAACAGCTTGTTTCCTCTGTGGGGGTAATGATAGTGGTGTGGTTCATCAAGTCTATTTAAATGACCCAATTTCTCTCAATGAGGCATGTTATTAGACTTTTCTCGTTCAAGATCTCATATGAAACAAAGAAATTAGAGCACAGAGCTTGATTGCCACACATACCCCTTTTCCACCAAGGCAGAGCTGGTGCTGGTTCGGAGCCAGAGCCTAGTTTCAGATCGGTTCTTTGGTTTTCGACCACCAAAGCACCAGCTCCGAACCAGTAAAAGTGTTTCTTAAGTAGCACCAAATCATTGCTGGTCTAGAAGTAAGAACCGCTTACGTCAGCGGCTGGGGGCGGGGTTACCGTGGCCAACAAGACGAGCAGAAACTTGTGACCGCCATTTTTGAATTACCAGCTAATCGAGCTAATAGCAGCTCGATTGTAATCTCCGTTTATGCAAGTTACGGCGAGCTGCACGAACACGTTGTATTCGCCGTGTTTGGATGCCGATGTACGTTATGTTGGCAAAGCCATGAGCATCAATAACGCAACGGCCGCCATTGTTGATAGAAGGCTTGTTCGAGATGCATCGGAGCGGCGCGGACCGATCGGAGCTGCGGGAGTGTTTGGAGATCATACGACTCCTTGTGCTTTTTGATCGCTTTCGCAGTGCTTTGATGTCATGCGGCGATCGATCTGCGAGAAGCCGATGCATCTCGAACAAGCCTGGCGTGTTTGTGTTTGGCGCTACTGCACTAGCGTAGTAGCGTTGCTGGGCAACATGAGACGTATGCAGTGACGTAAGGTCTAGCTCTGTTGTGGCTCTCAAGCCGGTGGAAAGGCAAACCGGTTCTTAGTAAGCTTGTCAGTCGAACCAACTCCGAACCAGCTCTGGCTCTGGCTCTGAACCAGCACCTGGTTCTTGTTGGTGGAAAAGGGGTAAAAGAGGCAGAGAGTGAAAGAAGGGGGGACTATATAGTCTCATCTCTTTTTCCAGACTTACTTACAGTCTGGTTAGTACAGACACACTGACCAAACTGTTTCAGGCTTCTTTCCAATTGGACAGCACAATTTCTGTGCACAGCCACATGGATTTTCTGCATTCTCTCATAACAGTACCAAATTTGTCTATTTTCTATCTTTTTTTTCCTTTTTTTTTACTGTTGGAAACTGCTTCTGTCACCAGAACAAATTCCTTGTGTGTTTGACAATTAAGCTCTTTCTGATTCTGATATGCAAAACTAGCAATTCCAGCTGCAAGTGATGCAACACACAGGGAGTGAGCATGCCGGCGCTCTGTGGAAATGTTTAGAGATATTGTCATATCCTCCCATTATGTGAGGGGAGCCCTGAGCCAGTGAAGGAAGTGAAGGGATGAACAATGTGCAAAATATGTCATAATGACATTCTCACAGACCCATATAAAACAGATTAAAAGGACTCAGAAAAACATGAAAGCAGGGGAACAAGCTTTGGTAATACAAAACAAAGCTTCCCAGGCCTTTAATTCACTTGAAGCTTGACCATAAAAGTTATTGTTCACCCAAAAATAAAAATGCTGTCACCATTTCCTCACCCTCATGTAGTTCCAAACCCAAATAAGTTTCTTCTGTGGAGCACAAAAGGAGGAATTCTGAAAAATCTGATGCTTTCAGAATTTTTACTTTTGTGTTTAATTAAAGAATTTTCAAAAATGTCCAGAAGACTCTTATTCAACTCTTTTTGGTGTTTTCAAGAATTTGAAAGTGACCAGGCGTGACCAGAAAGTGACCATAATTTCTTTTCCTTTTGCATTCCACGGAAAAAGCAAGTCATACGGGTTTGGAATGAAGTGAAGGAGAAAAAACGATGACAGAATGTCACCTGTGCGCCTTTGCTCTGGGAATCCCGTATATGTTGTTCCCATTGGCTTCTTTCCTGGTTGAAGTGCTCCAAAAGCTCTAGCCTCTCTCGGCTCCAGTTCTTCTCACTAATCTGGAGTTGTTTGGTGAGGTCCATCACGGCAGCATAAGAGTCCGCCAATAAGTGTTGATGCTCCTCTCGCTCCTTCTTTAGCGCCCCCTTGAGGTCTGGAGAATCCTTTTCACTCCCAGCCACAGATACCTTCCCCATCTTACCCTCCAGCTGATGACAAAGATAAAGTACAAAATGAGAGACTGAGATAAAAAGAGAATACTTGATGCTTCAGAACCAGAAGAGTAACCATAGAAACAGCCCAATAATACACACCCAAGCATTTGCTGATGCTGACAGCAGCACCATTCAGACATCATGACATCTTATAGATATTATTTGCCCAATACCATTAAATATTCAGATCAAAGTGCTATTATCTATGCTTAGTTGAAAAATCAATAATTACATTTATTATTAAGAATAATTAAAATAGACAATTATTTTGCCAGGTAATATATTTTATTAACTGCAGGTTGTTTACAGTTAACATCAGTTGTATCAACCCTATATATATTGCATTGGCAGATTTACAACTGCTTCAAATGTGACTCATCCAATTAGATTGTTATGATATTTGGTTTTATTTTGTATTATGTTTCCAACAATAGTAATTATGAAGCCGGCACCCATTTATCATATTTTGAATTCCTTCTGCTCTCTCAGTTGGAGCCGCAAATCTTTAGAACTCATAAACTGCATGAGCGTACGCTAGTCAGATTATTAAAACGCAGCCTGCTGGGAACTCATCAGACAATCAGTGACTATTTCTCATGGTAATAATGCCTAATGAGTTTTGCTTTTGATGGCAATAAGAGGTTAATGGGTTGATGTGGTTTATTAAAGAGGACGAAAGATATTTGTTCCAGATAACTTCTCATAAACCCAAATGATTATGAAAATAAAAAAATATCCAGAAATTCTTTTGTTTCTATCAGACTATTGATGTGTATAAATGAATAAGTGACAATGTGCCGCATCAACAGAAGACTTCATAGCATTATGCTTGCAGCATTAATGGTATCAATAACCTTTCTTGTTAATACAGTGATAAATCATGTTCTGTGACAGGTTGTTATTAGTACCACAGAGGTCACAGCTAATACTAGAGTGTCAAGTCCCACCTCTTCCATTCCTCCCTTTATCGCTTTGGCTTATTCTCTAAACCACAGTTTTAGAAAAACAAAGAAAGTGCAGTCAGATAAAAAGGAGGAGTGGCAGGGAGAAAAGGAGCTCTGTAATATCGACCTATCAGAGCGGTAATGGTGAAAGGGGCGGTCTAGTGTCATTAGGTTCTCTGGAGAGCATAGGGCTATTGCTTTACGCGCAATCTAATGGTGTGTGTGTATGTGTGTGTGTATACTTATTTTTTTCTACTGTAACCTTTACAACAATGAAGGGAGGAGAGTGCGCATTTTAGCTAATCTAAACGCAACTGATTGCATGCCCCGGATCTCTACACACTGTTTAAGACATCTACAGAGTACACACACTTGACTTAAAGCTGCAGTACAATTTCTGCTCCATTAGCAGCACCAAACATAATGATTATCCAAACACTCCTCATGTCTTCTGTTGCATTTTCTGATGTCTATTTTTTTGAGTAGTCTAAAATGCATGTGCCACTGTATTACGTGTATCTTCTCTTTAAATATTTGCATTGTTATCGGTATTTTAACATTGAAAGATTCCACACCATCAACTTTAAGGAAGATTGTGTAATGAATAAATAAAAAAAGGCAGCAAGCAAGTGTTTTCCAATCATAAAACATCTTTATTCTCGGGCATTAAATGGCTTTCCTGAGGTAAATGTAATGTTGCGTGACACAGTCATTTTATATTGTCACAGTCAGACATTAACACAGTCAAAATGTGCCATCAGAAAAGCGCTTATTAAACATCACCATTTCAGTCAGTGATTTAGGCCCTCCAAAACAGTTTCGGCCAAAACCGAAAATGTATTTTTGGTGCATCACTAGTTTATTTCTTATTTGTTTCTCATATTTAGCCTCTGTATTTATCAGACTGATCCACTAACTGTCTTAAATCCTGTTCCTCCCCGAGCCCATTAATTAAGCCATTAAGAAGACTGCAGTCATGAATGTGTCTCAGTGCAGAGATATTAAACTCATCTTTCACCGTCATGCCCTGCAACAAGCCTGTAAGCACACACTCCCTCCCACTGCAAACAGCTCTCTTCTCAGACTACTGGTGCATGTCTTCAACAGGTCAAATAAAAAAAAATTAAAGGACACATCCAGCATCCTTCAGCCTGTTTGACAGCAAACTGATCGCGAGAAATGTACCTGGCTTCAGTGTTCAGATTGAATCTCCCAAGAGGAATTACTGTAATCTATGTATGTTAAATCAATGACTATGGCAGGAGTGCAGGAGTAAAGGAGTAAAATCACCCACTGAGATCAATGCTAAAGTAATTACTTTACACATGCAGTGCAAATTACCTATAAAATGATTCACCTCTATGGACTCTATTAAATTTTATTGTGTTACAAGCCACAATGTATTTAACAGAATTTTCCCACTCAAGTTTTAATTTCTTAAGGGAAAACTCCAGCTGAGATAAATTTTCAACAACTGTCCACTATCCTGCAGACACAGATTGATCTACACATGCCATTTACTTTTGGCTACAGGAATATATTGATTTAAAAGTCACTATAAGCATTTATTACAAATTGATCTTTAAATTCCAAGCCATAACAGGGAACAAACCGTATTTTCAGGCATTTCCTATGTAAAATGAGGACTATGTAAAATCTTGGCTCTTGAATTATGGAAAATATGTACATAAATTCAGTCAAGTGAGGCCGAGGTCTAACATTTTCCTAGTTTTTGTTTCAGTTGTCTGACTGACGAATGTGTCCCCCATCTATCAGTACCGTATTGAGCGGACACAGCTGCTCACCTGAGTGATAATGCTCTTGAGTTCCATCCGTTCTACTTCCCATGATGCTTTGGCACGGGCAAACTGCTGTGTTAACTCCTGTGAACTCTGACGCTCCTCGCGCAGCTCAGCGCTCAGATCCTGTAGCTGCCACCTTCAGGTCCGACAGAGTACCGCCGAATCCGCTAGGCTGCTGCGGGCAACAGGAGATGGAAATTAATTACATTTACATAGCCGTGATTATAAGGACATCAAATCTAAAGTTGCAGAAGTAAGGTGTTCAGCCAATCTCTGTTTTCACCCACCTGTGGGCTGCTTTTCTCTGCCAGGCTGTGCTCTTTGGGTGTAGGGTTGAGTGGTTGCTCCTCAGCAGCAGACATCTTATTGTCTCCATAGTGGGAGGACAGCCCATCTTCCTCAAGCAGGATACGGAGATCTTTGACACTGTTAACCTGGAAAAACAAACAGTGTCTGTAAATAAACCTGATTTTGGCACAATACATTATTGGTGAATTCCCCCTCAGCTCTCACCTCTAGGATATCCTTGCTCTCAGTGTCTAGTTTCTTGCCGAGTCTCCACTGTTTGAGGAGCCAGCGCAGCTTAAGGCTGATGAGGAGCAGGCTCTCTTTGAGCTGCTGTGACTCCTGCACCAGCAGGTTTCTCTCCTGACTCCACAGCTTCTGCTGCAGACGTGTCTGGAGGCTCAGGCTCTGTAGCTGGAAGTCTCTGAGGAGGAGGGCCTTCTGATGCTCTTCCTGAAGCTAGAGAGAGACATTAAAATGAGTGATGCCTGGACGCAGGTCTACAACCAATCACATTTTAGGGTTAGGGTTTTTCTTTATTTGGATGTTCAGTGTTTGAGAAAGAATTAACAAGTTTGCACCTGAGAGAGTTTATGTGTGTCGTTGTGGCGCGCCTGTCTCTCCTGTGACAACGCTTCCTGCGCTCCCTGAGCCTTCTCTCTTGATTCAGACAACAGAGTGTGCAGCTCACCAACCTGGAGAACAACATGAAAGGAGAGAGGGATTGAAAGAAATTGGTAAATTCTGTAGCTGCACAGTATTTGTAATACAAATAGACTGGAATTGGCTAAACTTACTGCCTTTTAAATGTATAACTACTACATCAATTTAAATTAGAATCTGTCTGACACGGTCTATATATTATTTGTCTTTTTCCAGGAAGTTCCTAGACTAGTCACCTAGAATTTTTTCTCTTTTTCTTTTTCTTTTTCTCGCATCCCATTTAAAGCGCCACAACTATTTAAGTCAGCAACAGACATACATCCAGATCAGAGTCTTTGGCTGTTTTTGTTGTTGTTGGTTTTTTAGCCCTTGTATTTCAATCGTGTCAAGTTAAAAATAGACCAACTTTTAAAAACAGGACTCAAGGACAAGTGTTGATTTCGATTCCAGGCAGAGTCAGACTAAACAATACTGTATTTCATTAAGTCAATTTTTTTTTTAAAAAAACCTTAACTTATAAAAAATAACTTCAATTTTAAATGTAACAAAAGCAAACATCTATTGTATTTTGATTTTTGATTTTACGCCATCTCATAATTGGTATCCTGCTCAGCAAACTTAAAGTCATGTAATGGAAGTTATGGCCGACCTGATTGTGACTGTTTCTGAGTGAAACAGCTTTTTGAATGTAAAAAGCTATAGGGAGGGCTTGACTTATCCATCAATATAAATGTATGAATTCAAGGCAGAGGTGGTAATAAGGGTCACTTGGTGAATGGGAACAGCCTATTGGGACCTGAAGAGCTGGAAATGCAGTGGTAAGGGGACAGACCAACAGTCTTTACAAGGCCATCTTAAAGCCCTCTAAGAAACACGTACAATCTGGGTGAGGTAAGGAAAGCCAGTCTACATATACAGGAATTTTTACAGAATTAATAGTTTAGAAAAAAAGGTTTTTTCATCCCTAGACCAATTCTACTCTAGCAACATCAGTCCAACATTGAGCGAGCCCTCCCTAAAATTTGAAACATGAGACCAGAGCTTGATCACAAGATCTCAGTTGTTTCTTTTCCTTTGTGAAAACCACATTTGCCAGTTATGGAAATGCTGGGTGATGAATTGTTTGGGTGGAAACTGTTGATGGCTGGAGGTTTCTCTGAAGTCCTGCAAGGGCGTTTGGCACAGCGTGCAGGACACCAAATCACATAATGCATGCTTTCATGATTTAAAGCTTGGCATAATCGTGTCAATACTTTATACTGTCTTCAGTTTAAAGACTGCATATTTCCGGAGTTTGTACTG
This sequence comes from Chrosomus eos, assembly GCA_036326025.1. Taxonomy (NCBI): domain Eukaryota; kingdom Metazoa; phylum Chordata; class Actinopteri; order Cypriniformes; family Leuciscidae; genus Chrosomus; species Chrosomus eos. The sequence goes on from CM070837.1 coordinate 26,218,967, forward strand.
TATAAAGTCTTGTACGAATTAAACAAATCACTGGCCATCTAAACTGCAAAACTGCACCAAATTGGACAGAAAAAAAATGAAGTAGGCCGTTACTGGGGAAAATATAGTGTAATTTAAGAGCGTAGTGGGATTAAGGCAAAACTAAACCATGTTGGCAGCGAGAACTGTATTTGCTCAGATCTCTGCATGGTTGAACAAGTCTTGTTTTATTTATGGACACAAGGGTACTTTTATATTTTAAACACAAAACATTCTTTAGAGTCTATGAATGTCCCATTTAATAGACTTTGCTGTCATCGCTTAAACCCTAATTTCCCAATTCCCCCTGAACCTCAGATTTGAGTGACCAGCATGTAGTCACTAAGCCTTCATTGTCGCTTCTGAGATTTTGAAGTTTACCAACCATCCAAACAGAAACCGAGAGAACACTATATTAATGGATGTAATAATTCCGTGAACTTGTTGCTCTGCATTCTATAAAGATAGATATAAAGAATAGCACACCACAACTATAACGATAATGGCACAGAGAAACAATATTGTTGGAATCACTTTCAGAATATTTTTTTCCAGCTGATGAAGGATAAAAACATTGACAGCCAATCAGAATCCATCTTGCTTTAAATAACTTGAGCATTTAAAGCGGCAGACAACAAAACTGCAGCGCGCTTAGATTAAGCAGAACCATATCGTTCTTGGTGTGAACGGGCCTTTATCCATGAAAGATGCACAACATGGTGCCTCTGTTTTTGTCCAAAAGTGTCAGCTTATGTTTTGAAACAGAATTATTGTGTGTACAATTGTAAGATGGTAGCAGAATGTAAATGTGTGTATGTTTTAGTCTCTCACCAGATCAGAGTTTGTTTCCTTTAAATCAGATTCCTCATCTTTGTTGCTGTCTTTGTGGATGTTGCTCTCCTCCTCTGCCTTGCATGGGTGAACTTTGACCTCACAGTCTGGCTGATCTCTAGAGTCAGGCTGTTGCATGCATGCATGGGCAAGTTAATGAAGGAAAACAAAAAAAACAACAATAAAAGACGAGCATGATAGAAGACAGACAAGATCAAGAAGAATATGATGAAGGAATAAAAAAAGTTATGTGTAGTGTGGTATATAAGACAGCGATGCAAGGACAGAACAGACAAGTGAGAAATGAAACAAGGGGGAAAAAAGAGAAAATGGCACAATGATACCTATAAAACATCACCAGCAAATAAAAACTCACAAGACAACGAAAAGTATGTATAGGAAAAACAGTTTGGTCATTGTGGTATAAGACAAAATGGCAAAAAGAAACAAAACAACAAGGAGCGAAAGCATCATCTTTGGTTTGAGGAGGAGGAAACAGTAAATGGGGTAGAGGGAAATAAAAGAATCATAACGAGAGGGAGAAGAAAAACAAAGAAAGAAATGTAGCAGCGACCACAGGTCATGGTGCCCATGCAGTGAGGAAAAAGAGAGAGAGAAGGAGGGAGGGAAGAGTCTGGATTGGATCTCAAGAGCCTCTAATGGAGCCTAAATAAATGCCTGTTAGATTAAACCTCAAATGAGTCAAAATAAAAGAAAAGGAATCTCTCTCTTTTTTTGCCCAATACAACAGTGTTATATTGGACCCCATTGACTTTCATTGTATGGACAAAAACATTATTCAGAATATCTTCTTTTATGTTCCACAGAAGAAAGAAAGTCATACAGGTTTGGAATGACGTGAGAGTGAGTAAATAAAGAGGCTAAGCTATTATCTGTCATGGGAAGCTAATTCTCAGTATTAATAGACGGTTTGCTTAATATCTGCTAACTCGTGATGGTTCTCCAACAGGCAACTACATGTCAACCTATTCTAACCCTACTAGTCTACTAATACTCTACTAACACTAATAAAAGTTAGTAGACATTTAGGGGCAATGTTACTTAAAATCAACAGAATGTGTTTAAAGGACCATCAAAATAAAGTGAAACCAAAATAACTATTAATATCAAAAATCATTATTATTATGGCAAGCCGTTTTAGCTTAAATTGTACCCAGCCTTACTCGTCGTAATTTCATTTTTACTAGTAACAATTCAATTATAGAGCTCTACAATTCAATTCTTACTAGTAACAATTACAATTAGAGAGCTCTCTAATTCAATTCTTACTAGTAAAAATACAATTAGAGAGCTCTCTAATTCAATTATTACTAGTAAAAATTACAATTGCAGAGCTCTCTAATTCAATTCTTACTAGTAACAATTACAATTAGAGAGCTCTACAAATGAATTCTTACTAGTCATATGTCTCCATTGACTTCCATTTATTTTTAATTACAGAGCTCTCTAATTGAATTGTTACTAGTAACAATTACAATTAGAGAGCTCTACAATTGAATTGTTACTAGTAAGAATTACAATTAGAGAGCTCTGTAATTCAATTCTTACTAGTAACAATTCAATTAGAGAGCTCTCTAATCCAATTATGACTAGTAACAATTCCAATTAGAGAGCTCTCTAATTCAATTCTTACTAGTAACAATTCAATTGCAGAGCTCTTTAATTGAATTGTTACTAGTAAAAAAAAACAAATTAAAGATATGTATAATTGCAGAGCTCTGTAATTGAATTAAAGAGCTCTGCAATTACATTCTTACTAGTAACAACTGAATTAGAGAGCTCTCTAATTATAATTGTTACTAGTAATAATTGGATTAGAGAGCTCTCTAATTGTAGTTCTTACTAGTAATAATTGGATTAGAGAGCTCTCTAATTGTAGTTCTTACTAGTAATAATTGAATTAGAGAGCTCTCTAATTGTAATTCTTACTAGTAACAATTAAATTGTAGAGCTCTCTAATTGTAATTCTTACTAGTAACAATTCAATTGTAGAGCTCCGTAATTAAAAATGAATGCAAGTCAATGGTATGGCAAGCCGTTTTAGCTTAAAATGACCCAGCCTTACTCGTCGTAATTGCATTTTTACTAGTAAGAATTGAATTAGAGAGCTCTAAAATTCAATTCTTACTAGTAGCAAATATAATTAGAGAGCTCTACAATTCAATTCTTACTAGTAACAATTATTATTAGAGCTCTCTAATTCAATTATTACTTGTAAGAATTACAATTACAGAGCTCTCTAATGCAATTCTTACTAGTAACAATTGCAATTAGAGAGCTCTACAAATTAATTTTTACTAGTCAGATGTCTCCATTGACTTCCATTCATTTTTTATTAGAGAGCTCTACAATTGAATTGTTACTAGTAAGAACTACAATTAGAGAGCTCTACAACTGAATTGTTACTAGTAAGAATTACAATTAGAGAGCTCTCTAATTCAATTATTACTAGTAAGAATTACAATTAGAGAGCTCTCTAATCCAATTATTACTAGTAACAATTATAATTAGAGAGCTCTCTAATTTAGTTGTTACTAGTAAGAATGCAATTGCAGAGCTCTCTATTTTAATTTTTACTAGTAAAAAAACGGATTAAAGATATGTATAATTGCAGAGCTCTGTAATTGAATTAAAGAGCTCTGCAAATGCATTCTTACTAGTAACAACTGAGTTAGAGAGCTCTTTAATTATAATTGTTACTAGTAATAATTGGATTAGAGAGCTCTCTAATTTTAGTTCTTACTAGTAGTAATTGGATTAGAGAGCTCTCTAATTGTAGTTCTTACTAGTAATAATTGAATTAGAGAGCTCTCTAATTGTAATTCTTACTAGTAACAATTAAATTGTAGAGCTTTCTAATTGTAATTCTTACTAGTAACAATTCAATTGTAGAGCTCCGTAATTAAAAATGAATGGAAATCAATGGAGACATATGACTAGTAAAAATTAATTTGTAGAGCTCTCTAATTGCAATTGTTACTAGTAAGAATTGAATTAGAGAGCTCTGTAATTGTAATTCTTACTAGTAATAATTGAATTAGAGAGCTCTCTAATAATAATTGTTACCAGTAAAAATTTAATTAGTGAGCTCTCTAATTTTAATTGCTACTAGTAAGAATTGAATTGTAGAGCTCTCTAATTGTAATTGCTACTAATTAGAATTGATTTGTAGAGTTCTCTAATTCAATTCTTACTAGTAAAAATGCAATTATGACGAATATCGCTGGGAACAATTTAAGCTAAAACGGCTTGCCATACAATGGAGACATATGACTAGTAAAAAATTAATTTGTAGAGCTCTCTAATTGCAATTGTTACTAGTAAGAATTGAATTAGAGAGCTCTGTAATTTTAATTCTTACTAGTAATAATTGAATTAGAGTGCTCTCTAATAATAATTGTTACCAGTAAAAATTTTATTAGTGAGCTCCCTACACTCTTAAAAGAAATGGTTCTATTTAGAACCAAAAATGGTTCTATCACCCGCTTCATATATGGAACTCCAAAATGGTTCTATATAGAACCATTTTAATGGGTTCCATAAATAGAACCCCAAATGGTTCTTTGAATCCAAGTTAGATGGTTCTTTATAGAACCATTTAAGGGTTCTATATTATTAAACCATAATATGATATTTAATAAAATTATTATTAAATTATTATTATGAATACAAAAATATAACCAATCCAGAAAATTCCAAAAGTTTAAATTTAATTGATTATACAAAAATATTAGTGTCACATTTAAAATTACACAACTGTATACTCTGTATTATACAGCAAAACATTTTTTACATTTAAGATGTTAAATTACATTCAATCATTTAGTTTGAATTTAAGCAATTTTCACTTTGCAATAAACATACATAAGCTTGTTTATGTACTGTATGTACATGTACAGTACTTAACTTTTACATGCATCTCTGAAATGAGGAAAAACAAATCTTTGATTTCATATTTTTGATATTCAACAATGCAGATAAAAAACAATACATGAACAATTAAAACATCTAAATAAACAGCACTACAACTTACACAAGTTGACAGTACATTTTTAGTACAGGTATTGGTGTTCTTGTGTCATGCTCTTGTTTAAGTTTATGCATATATTTTTGAATAAAACAGGCATTCCACAGCCTTTGTCATGTCAATAGCCGCGTTTCCACCGCAGGAACTTTACCCAGGAACTAGGAACTTTGGGCTGGTACTCGGTGTGTTTACACCATAGGAACCAGGGTCTAAATGAAGTTCCCGGTAGATATTTCCCCCTCCGAAAGTCCCTGCTTGCGAGGTAGTACTTTTTCAAAGTTCAGGAACTTTCGCGGGTGGGGCTTGTGCGCTGCCGCATTATGATTGGGTAACTCCGCGATTTTTAGAATCTATTGCAGTTCGTGGCTTCATGGAGTAATAAAGTTCCATGCAGTAAGAGTTGTCTGTCTGCAAATATGGAATTTAAAAATAAAAAAGGCCGCTGGACCGACGACGAGATTCAGGCTTTATTAAGCGTATTTGCGGAAGAGAGACAAATTTTCTGCGCGTTCGTCCCAGCCGTCTCACGGTCATGTCCGCAATAGCTGATAACATACGCTGTCTAATTTTAGAGTTAGCATTACGAGCTTTCTGAACACGCTTTAATATCAGTGCTTGTCTCTTTTCTGCCGTGTTGTTAATGACCTTGTTAGTAAACCAATAAATCTCAAACAACTGCAGCACAGTGTGAATCTCTTCCATATTTATTATAAATGTGGTGCTCAAAACTGATTACTGTCTTTTTACAGTCTACTGTCTGTCACAAGCAAGCAATGAGCAGTCGCGCGCAGTTTACCCGGTACTTTAGACCGCGCTGTAAACGCAGAAAGCTACCGGTCTGGGGCAAAAAAAGTTCCTGGGAAAAAGTTCCTGGGACAAATAGTTCCGGGCAATTGCGGTGGAAACGCGGCTAATGTCTGCCTCCATGATAATGCTGACACTTTCAGTCTTGAGGGGATCAGGACAGCTGTTAAACACCATGGTTGATGTAGGACCTTTGGGTTCCTGTAAAACAAACATTTCAGCTTTTGAGTGCCTTTCACCAATTAACAGAAGTCATCCAATAGACCTAAAATTAATGTTGGTAACCGAACAATGCTGCTACCCATTCACTTAAATTATATGGACACAAAACCAATGCAGCAAGTCAATGGGCACCACCATTGTTCGGTTACCATCCTTCAAAATATCTTTTGTGTTCTGAAGAAGAAAGTCAAATATTTGAAATGACAAGAGGTGAATAAATTATGACAATTTTCATTTTTGGATAAACTATTCCTTTAATACTTTCATTATTGTAATACATGTTTTCACTCATACAATTTATAGAAGCTACAACCTTTACATTGACAATGCAACTTTACACTGGGCATGGAACAGATAGGTTGGATGGGGAAAAATATATGGTGTTACCTTCTATGGTTTCCTCTTCCTTCCTTCCTTTTTTTGCACTCCCTATGATGTTTTTGGGCCATTTCATTAGATGTTTCCATGTTCTTCACCAAGTCTGTTCGAAACCTCATTGTCATTTCATGCAGCATCTTTAAAAAATACAAAACATTTGTTTACTTCAGGTGCTTATATCCAAATTACACACTTTCAGCCAAACAAGTTCCTTAAAGTTAGCATGAACTGGAGGTTGCAATTGACTACCATATAGTGATGTATTTCGAGAATGTTCAATAAGAAAAAAACTGGGCGTGGCCAAAGTAATCAAAATTATTACATGCCTTGAGTCTCACTGCTGGCCAAGGTTTGGCAACAAATGAGCCCTCATTCTCACAGGGTTCTTGTCTGTTAACATGAATACAATGATGAAGTCTTTTTATACAGGATTTTCATTTTACTTGCCACAATATACAGTCTGTTTAAACGTCAAAACAATGATACATACCGAGTACAAGATATTTGAGGCACTTCAGTTTCCAGGCTGTTTGAAGAAAAAAAAAATATAAATTAAGATAAGGATTTTAAGCTTGCTTTAAGTTTGTTTATTTAGCATCAAGTCCGTTTAAAACGTCAAAACAATGATACATACAAGATATTTGAGGCACTTCAGTTTCCAGGCTGTTTGAAGAAAAAAAATATAAATTAAGATAAGGATTTTAAGCTTGCTTTAAGTTTGTTTATTTAGCATCAAGTCCGTTTAAACGTCAAAACAATGATACATACCGAGTACAAGATATTTGAGGCACTTCAGTTTCCAGGCTGTTTGAAGAAAAAGAAAAATATAAATTAAGATAAGGATTTTAAGCTTGATTTAAGTTTGTTTATTTAACAACAATGTTTAATATTTAACAACACAGACTTACTTTTTTAACTTATAAAGCTCTTTTTGTCAACCGTCGTTACCTGGGGAGAAATAAAACAGAGCATAAATAACACTTCACAAACCAACTATGCAATGCATTAAACACACCTACACATTTAGCCATGTGCTATCATCACTTTAATCCAGCGCATGCATCACAGTAAACCGCAGTAAACGATGTTACGAACGCTGCACTGACTGCAACCGTGCAGTTTTAATGGAGACCGGCCGGAAGTTCTCAACTGTAGCGGTGTCCACCTGCTGAGTTTAGCTCCCAGCCTGATAAAACACACATGAACAAGCTAACGTTAATCAAGATTTTCGGGATTGGAGCTAAAAACTGCACGAAAGTGGACCTCGCGGGCCAAAGTTAACAGTTAAGAACTTCTACACCTGTTAATATAGGCCTGGGGAAAATACTCAACGCAAACTGAGTTAACGTTATGTGTAGCTACTGCGACAAACATCCACATATCATACACCTCCGTCTTCCACCCGGTTCGCTTTTATTTCAATCGGCGCCTATCGTTAACTTAACGTTAAATTACCATTAAAGAAAAACGAGCGTGCGCTTCATTGAGATTAAAATTCACGCTTCTGTCTCGAAGCTCGTCTCCTTATAAAACAGCTGTCTTATTGTTATTGACCATTTCATTAACTATAACAAGGAAATAATGGCAGATTGTAACTTTATTACTTTAAAAACCGGAGCAAATTCAATTTAACAGGGCTTTCTGAACCTACGGCTGACGAAGCCCATCGGTGCTAAGTTACACAGCAGTGTTTTTAACTGAGGTGAAAAAATTCCATTTTGCTTCTAGTATCAGTATTTAAGACAAGGACTATATACTAACCAATAGAAATATTAACTGCAATACTAAATATTTCAGTAAAATGATTTCAAAAATGTAAAAACTTAACTTACCTGAGGGTATGAACGGGCAGAAATGGCGGACTCCTCAGTTTGAAAAATTAACTGTCACTTGTAGGTTCTTCTTCGCCAATCCACCAATAGGAATTCAAGAATGATGCAACGCATATACGCCACCAGAGGGCATTTTTACGATTATTATTTTTAATGTTCCCTTCAATAGATTAAAAGTTAACCATCACTATAATGTACACACAAAATAAAGAAAACACTTTGGTTGTTTATTATTAGGCCTATAATGTTTTATTACAAAATGATTGGTAAAAAAGGCAAACTTATAATGTATTAGGAAATATAAGTTTAATGCTAATGTACAGACGTGCATAAAGAAATCTCAAATCATACATTGACTAGACATGAACATTTTGTTAACTCTGGTTTTTGACTACACCAGTCATTCTCATGGGTCTTGACTCAAACAGCTTTGTGAATGTGTTGTGTATAATTATTGTGTAACATGAATCTTTAGTTTACACTTCAGTCATAAAACATGAATTATAGAACCATTTTAATAAAAAAGGTTCTTTGCTCTCCAAGGGTTCTACATAGAACCATTTTGTCGTTAAAGGGTTCTATTTGCCAAGTACGGAACCCCAGGGTTCTATATAGAACCTCGAGGAACCCTTTTTTTTAAGAGTGTAATTTTAATTGCTACTAGTAAGAATTGAATTGTAGAGCTCTCTAATTGTAATTGCTACTAATAAGAATTGATTTGTAGAGTTCTCTAATTGAATTGTTACTAGTAAAAATGCAATTACGACGAATATCGCTGGGAACAATTTAAGCTAAAACGGCTTGCCATATATTTTACAATTTTTGCTAACATGAATGGATTAGCCAACTTCTTGTGATTGCTTAAATCACATGTGTCAGACTTCGCTCATGAAGGGTCACTTATGGCAAGCCGTTTTAGCTTAAATTGACCCAGCCTTACTCGTCGTAATTGCATTTTTACTAGTAAGAATTGAATTAGAGAGCTCTTAAATTCAATTCTTACTAGTAGCAATTATAATTAGAGAGCTCTACAATTCAATTCTTACTAGTAACAATTATTATTAGAGAGCTCTCTAATTCAATTATTACTTGTAAGAATTACAATTACAGAGCTCTCTAATGCAATTCTTACTAGTAACAATTGCAATTAGAGAGCTCTACAAATTAATTTTTACTAGTCAGATGTCTCCATTGACTTCCATTCATTTTTAATTAGAGAGCTCTACAATTGAATTGTTACTAGTAAGAACTACAATTAGAGAGCTCTACAACTGAATTGTTACTAGTAAGAATTACAATTAGAGAGCTCTCTAATTCAATTATTACTAGTAAGAATTACAATTAGAGAGCTCTCTAATCCAATTATTACTAGTAACAATTATAATTAGAGAGCTCTCTAATTTAGTTGTTACTAGTGAGAATGCAATTGCAGAGCTCTCTATTTTAATTTTTACTAGTAAAAAAATGAATTAAAGATATGTATAATTGCAGAGCTCTGTAATTGAATTAAAGAGCTCTGCAAATGCATTCTTACTAGTAACAACTGAGTTAGAGAGCTCTCTAATTATAATTGTTACTAGTAATAATTGGATTAGAGAGCTCTCTAATTTTAGTTCTTACTAGTAGTAATTGGATTAGAGAGCTCTCTAATTGTAGTTCTTACTAGTAATAATTAAATTAGAGAGCTCTCTAATTGTAATTCTTACTAGTAACAAATAAATTGTAGAGCTCTCTAATTGTAATTCTTACTAGTAACAATTCAATTGTAGAGCTCCGTAATTAAAAATGAATGGAAGTCAATGGAGACATATGACTAGTAAAAATTAATTTGTAGAGCTCTCTAATTGCAATTGTTACTAGTAAGAATTGAATTAGAGAGCTCTGTAATTGTAATTCTTACTAGTAATTATTGAATTGGAGAGCTCTCTAATAATAATTGTTACCAGTAAAAATTTAATTAGTGAGCTCTCTAATTTTAATTGCTACTAGTAAGAATTGAATTGTAGAGCTCTCTAATTGTAATTGCTACTAATTAGAATTGATTTGTAGAGTTCTCTAATTGAATTCTTACTAGTAAAAATGCAATTATGACGAATATCGCTGGGAACAATTTAAGCTAAAACGGCTTGCCATAGTCACTGTCCCTCAAAGTTTAGCACCAACCAGCTCCAAAACACCTGCCTGGAAGCTTCTAGTAATCCTGAAGACCTTAATTAGCTGGTTTAGGTGTGTTTAATTAGGGATGGAGCTAAACTCTTCAGGACGGTGGCCCTCCAGGTTGACATCCCTGGAAATAGTCTAATCAAAGATGTATTGGAAACAGCCACGTCCAAATTCTATAATACTTTATTATACTAGTAAGCAAACAAACTTATACTATTGCGTCTCATTTTAATCAAGACATAAAATACCAAAAAAAGCAGATTCTTTAATCAAAATGAAAACTTTCACAACAAGACTTCTTATCACAATAATGATGATCTAACTCCATTAGAGGCCTAAATGCTATCCACTATGAAGCCTTATAATGCACTACAAGCATGCATTTTTATAGTGGTCGGTAGAGCTGCACGATTCTGGATAAATTGAGAATCACGATTTGTTTTACTTCAAACAGAGATCATGATTCTCCCATGATTCTGAACAGACAACTAAACAAAATAGCATGTAATTTACTAGAGGTTCTGACAAAATGTTCATTGCTGCAGTCAAAATGTTTAATTAATCTGAATGAATTATTTAAAAAAACTGTTTGAATGAATGATTCAATGACTCACTCATAAATACTTCACTTGTTTCATTACTGGATGAATCAGTGTTTTGAACAAATCTCTTGAATGAATGATTCAATGACACATACATTTTTTAACAGTCACTTTTCGCCACAAGTTACTTTCAAAAAGTGATGCTCTATTTTGATCGCTTCTGTAGACATCAGTGTTTATATCCAAACTATAAACTTTTATCCCAGTACTTCTGATGACATGAATATTTGTAACAGAAATAAGGATACTGTGTGGTTGAAAAGACTGTTTATGACGCTGTTTCATACCTACACGACAACTGCTCTCTCTTCGGTCAGCGGCATTTCAACAAAGGTTTGAATGTTCCGCTGTGTTTTTGTCAGAGGTTTAATAGACACATGCTAATGAATCATTGTTATTTAGGAATGACATTGTGTGGGTGTTCGAATCGAGATCACAATCTTTTAACGATTAATCGTGCAGCTCTAGTGGTCGACAAACCTTTCTAAGGGAAAGGGCAATGTAAATACAACTCAATCTAATCAAGCAAAGCAAAAAATAAAATTGCTGATAAAAAAGACAAAACTCCAAGCAAGAAGGAAAGAATAAAGATGCAAGGGAGATTGGGCGTGTACCTTCTGTTGGGCCATGTTCTGGTTGAACTGAGCACGCAGGCATGAGCAATTTGCTGCAGGGTCTTCCGCCTCAGACAGCAGGGGCATCAGGGACATCCCTTCCACACACTCCCTCTCTGAGGGCTGCCCCAGGGCATCCACCCTCTCACTGAGGGCCTGTAGCTGAGCCTGGAGGGACTGCAGTCTGCCATGCAGGGCCTCCACCAGGGGCAGTGTGGAGCTCTGGGTCTGGCTCTTCTCCAGCAGAGCCGCTTCCACAGACTCATTTGTTGTAATCTTACGATAGACAGCATCTGGTGTGACACTGGAGGGGTCGGGTGATGTTAGAAGCTGAATGGCTGAGGTAATGAGTTGCGCTTGGTCGCGGATAGCGAAAAGGTCTTTTATGCTGAGGCCCTGAGCAGTAGAAGTGTGACTTGTTACTGAAAATTTTGGATTCTTTTCCTCCAGAATATCGTGCTGCTCGTCACCCACCGGGCCTTCGCGGTGCACCTGGCTGGGGACGCACTCAGCTGAGTCCCCTGCTTCAGCATCGGTTTCCAGCGCTGGACGTGCAGAACCCTGGTTGGAGGCCAAGTCACATCGTTGAAGGTTGGAAAGAAGCACACGGTTCTCATACTGGAGCTTCTTTACTTTGCCATTCAGCTCTGTGATTGCAGCCTGGCAGCAAGCAGTTCTTTATGGGTGGCTTCGTTTAGACCGGATCCCTCATCATCAGAAGCACCAGGAATGATTTTGGGTGAATTGATGGTTGTGGATGGCGACAGCTCTATCTCATTGACAGCGGGGAAGCTCGGATTTGTAGTGGTTGAGCTCGTTCATCAAGAGCTTGTTCTGCTCTTCCATTTCTATCAGAGACCGCCGCAGCAGATCCGCCTCTTCTTCCACGAACTGTAGATGGCGCTGTAGCTCCATCACATTCTCAGACGTGGGAAGCAGCAGGTGACCCCCGACTCCACCCATGACCCCGACTCCACCCGGAGAATCCTGGATCTTCATGTCGTCCATTTCAGCGCGAAGACCGCGGTTCTCCACCTCCAACTCTACATCCGTCGGCTTAGAAGGTTCGCCTCCTCTTCCACAAGTTTCAGGTGTACTTTGACCTCGGCCTCTCGGGTGTGAGGAGAGTCAGCGACCTCTTCGACAGTAAGCGAGGCATCGACCTCTCCGTACAAGGAGCGAAACTTTGACAATTCCTCCCTCATGGCCTCATTGTCTTTGACCATCTTGGTGAGTTTCTTGCACATGAGAGCTGACTCCTCTTTGGCGAAGTGAAGCTGGCACTTCAGGTCTGAACTGTCCTCTGGAGGCTGGAAAGGAACATTTGCAGAGACCAAAAAAACTGTTAACTGCTACAATATTGAACAATACGCTGTCCATTTATACCCCGTTTCCACCACCAAGTTTTAGCCAAGTCAATAGCTAAGGTGGGGTAATGTCTTCGCCTCATTGGACTCACCAAACAATTGCAACACACATTTGTCACGTTGCACAGTTACTCCAGACACCTTATTTTATTTATCCAAGTGAATTTAGATCAAAAAAGTTGTTTACAAAGACTGTGGTGCCTCATGTTTTTTGAAGGCAGGTTATGTTGCGATGGGAGAAATTATTAGAGAAGTTTGCAGAAAGCCCAGTGTGATCCCTGCACCACTGCAGTGAAAAAAGGTATAACAAGGGAATAAAGTGCTACATTTATAGCAAGAACAACTCAGGATCTTTGTTGTGATAAATGCATTATGACTGTTCAGTTATCATTATAGCACTGTAGAAAGACCACTTTGTAGGAGCTTGATCAAGAATGTATACTACGACCTTGACGGTCTTAAGAAATAATAGAAACACGAAAGCTTTAAATTGATAGCACCTGTTCTAAAAATACAGTTTGCTATCAATGCTGTACTTTACCAGTTCCTTTCAGATCATTATAATATCACAATATAAGCAAAATAATTAATATTGTAGTATTAGTGTGAATTACCTGAGGCGATGCTTTTTTATCAGGTTTGTTGTTTGGTCTGGCACCTCTCTTCTTCTGAGAGTTCTAAAGGGGAAAAAAGTGATAAATTAATTAAAATGTGTTAAAACATGAATAACTGTACATCCACTCTGATATCACATCATCACTTCTATCTCCCACTTATTTTCACTGATAAATCATTATTTGGCAGGAAACCAGCATGAAATTAAACTGACACATCAAAATGTGAGGTATTGCATTGTTTCCATCAAATAAAAAACTACTCCACTGTAGAAAATGGAGATAGGAGTAAAGAGAACCATTGATACATTTTAAAATGAATAGTTTAAATCGTGGATGCTGATTGGTTAATACAGGTTTTCAACAATGATAAAATACACATTCACAATATAAAACAGCCTCTTATACATTATTGTGTAAAATAATTAAAAGAAAAATTAAAGAATCACTTCTAGTGTGATTTTCTCTAAAACCATGTAACTGCACCCATGTTTGTCTAAATGGATGTTTTACAGGAATGGATGAATACAGACAAACTGCTGCGAAAAATCCAATTTTCACTTCCTGCCGTATGTGGGCTGACAGAATGGCACAGGTTAATGGAATCGCAGCTTTTAATGGTACTAAACTTCATTAAAATCAATAGATTTGTGCTGAAAGAAAATGAAAGCATTGACTTAGTGTATCGACCATTTTTGTGCCACTGTTTTTTAATTTACTGCATTTTGCTGAGTCTGTGGGAAAGAAGTCTGAACATAATGAGATTATAGCAACGTCATTTATCCCACCATTAACTCAAACTGGCGCTGTACACAAAAGGCTGTACAGTATGTATATACATGCTATGTGAGGGGTTTTTCCTCTGTCATTGCTCTGGCGCTCCAAACTGTTTTGGGTCTACTCTGAAATACTGATGCAATTTTGCCTTTCTATTGCAATGGATGTGTGTCTATTTCGCTTTGTCAGTGATTCTTGCACAATTGGATATGTGCAAAAGTGGACAAACAGTACATAGGAGAGGAGAGTAAGGAGAGTAAAAACTGGCATTTGCGAGAAAATTCATATTTGTCAGCTGACATATAACTTTATCAGGAACTCATGATAAATTGGACCTTTATGAACAATAGTCTGACACTCACTGATTTAAGTGATATGCACAATTCAAATCAAAGACAATACAAACTGTCTACTAAAGAAAACATCTTTCATGACTCATGTTTCTTTTAACAGTGGATGATTTACCAACAGAAGTTTATCTAGGGTGTGCAAATACCTTCTTTTTTCCCCTCCAGAGCTCATGTGGCAACATGAAGGTGGACTATTCCTTGTACTAAGCAACCAAAATGAAAATATGGGGAACAAAATCACAATATGTACAGTTACTAAAGAAACTGTCTCAGCTTGCAGTGTCAAAATTACTGTTGGTGTTTGTCCTAAGAACCTAAAATATATTTTTCAACAAAATGAATGGAAAAGTAATGAAATGTAAAACACTTTCACAATTGTTTTTAGCTCAGCACCAATGGGAGTTGAATGAAAATCACAATTTTTGACCCTGGTCACAGGTTTTGGACAAAATGTCAAAGAGTTTTCTTTTTTTTATGCACATGATGGGAATAACTACAAAACAATAACCTGTTTAAAAACAGATGCACTTATATTTTAAACGCAAAAATGAAAAGTCGCTAAGAAGCGGAAGCTTTCACTGGACGACCAAGTCATGACATGGATTAAAAATGACATTTAAAAAAAAATGAAACATGCATAGAGGAATTGTTCACCAAAATGATCTATAACATGCATTTAGAATATAGAGTTAATTTTCATTTCATGCCGACTTTACTAAGCAACATGACGAAAGATGTCTACTCATGTACATTGCATAATTTTGCACTGCCAGCACACGCTGAAACTCAAAATCCAAGTAGTTTGTCATCTGATCACTGAATTGCTTATCAGCTACCTGAATTTCAACACCATGAAACCTAATGCAGGTACAGAAATCTGAGAACGAGTACACACCACACAGGTCTATTCAGCCGTGCTGTGATCTTGTGCCTGCTTGACTTGTTCTTATGAAACACACTCTTCCTCTAACACAAGATGTAAGGAATAAGATGATTTCGTCACTGTTGGGATGAGTGTCACTGTATTAAACAAAATCCGTAAAGGAACAATGGAGTCTCTCTTATTTCTCCACCTCATTTGCCTGAATTATGAAGAATTGAGTTGACGGAGTGTGTGAAACTGAGAGGGTCACACTCCACTTCACAAACTGTGTCCCTTAAAATCATTGTCAGTGGTGAGGATGGCCTGTTGCGTAAGAGAGACTCTGATACACGAAGCTGGACAGAGAGCTCAATGTCTTCTTTTATTTGTTGAGTTTAGACAGTTTTAGTTTAGTTTTCTTTGTCTGTTTAGACAGGGAACATCATTAGGATTTTAATCGTTTGAATCGTCCAAACTAAACAACACTTTTAATGCAATTTAATTCAAATGGATGGATTACCTATTCTGACAATTAAAAATAGATTCATGACAAACAGAAAAGGCAAAAGGTCTAAAAATGGCAAATCAGGAGAGCAGAGTTCAGGTGATGTTCAGCATAGTACTGCTAATATTTCATATAGTAGAGCTTCTTTTTTTTTTTTTTTTTAAATCATGGCACCAAAATAAAAGCTTAGTGCAGTGGTCCCAAAACTTGGTTCTGGAGGGCCACTGTCCGGCAGATTTTAGCCGCAACTTCCCTCAACATGCCTGTCTGGAAATTTCTAGTATTTTACATTTCTAGTATCTACTCAATCTTCTATTTCCACCATTGTGGCAAAATGAAAGTAATATCAGCAACAATTTAATAACTTTAATGGACTATCAAATTCAGACATTTACATAAAATTGGATTAAAAATGCAAATAAGTTTCCACCTGACAAAGGGTCATGTGACAATGCATTGCGACATGCTATGTAAAGTATTAGACTACTGTGTGAAATGTTTATCACTGCAAATGCATTCTATTTCACATACTAATTAAAAAGAAGGCTGCATGCAGTGTATACTGCGCAGTGCTCCATAAGCTAGACAACCAGAGAGAGAAGCTATAGAAAATCTATTGCTTTTCCTCAATTCCCAGACCGCAGAGACACGAGTCCCCGACCGCTCCAGACTATAATGGGTTCCCATGACAACGGCTTTTGTAAGCAGTTCCCCTGTAGAGTTCAATGGAACAAATTGATGAATAAATGGGGGGCGGAAGTTAAGAGGGGAAACAGGAAATCACAACCTTTCAAATCCATTTGACATGAGCAGGCCCTTCTCCTCCTGCACAACCAGGAAAAACAACTGCAGAAAACCACCGCGTTCCCCTCTTTCTCCCCCACTAATTGCACTAAAACAGAAGGAAGCTAAAAGCCAGATCATTTGCATAGCATTTTTCATAAAGCAACTGAGAGCCTGCAGGTGCTGTGTATTTCCCACACACATTTTGTCCATGATGATTAGGAAATTAGATATTCTGTCTCTTTGATCCATGGCAACAATGTTTATTAGTTCACAACAACAGGATGGCAGTGATACACATTATTCCTTACACAAAGATATGACAAAACCTCTATCAATCCAAAACATTTTCATTCTCCTTTAAATCCAAAAGCAGGACTGTAATGTCCCACATGCTGACATTTGAGATGATGGCAAGTACTAAAAGGGCCACACTTTTGTAGAATGTTTTTTTTTACCGTTTATAGTGTTAGCCACCCACAGTATCTTGGAACAAAAACATGAAGATTTTATCATTATTTATGTTTTATATGCCATTTATGCAATCTCTCTTTCATGCTTCTAATGGTGCATAGCTATACACTTAAATCAGTCCACACACACACACACACACACACACACACACACACAACAGGTGCATCGAGCATCTGTCAGCAAATCACTGTTGTCATTTTACCAGTGCGGACACAATTTTTCACATATTGGGCTCATCCTGTGCTTGGATTACTTATTCAGGGAAAAGTTTTGGCATATAGCAGCATTTGCCTCTAGCTTTCTCACACTCAAGAAGAGTGACATATGCTTCTGTCCACCCGTGAGTGGGACAGTTCTTTTACATGCTTATCAGGCCTGGGTGTTAATTAGAGCTGGGAATCGCTTTTATAATTACACATGAAGCCCATGAGGGAAAAGCAGATATGAGTGTGATCTAGAACAGAGAAGTAATGGATGGAAATACTTCAGTAAGAATGGAGGGATAGTCAAAAAGGAAGTGAGAATGTGAATTAAAGAATCATCTTAATTAGATGACTTTAGATTGACATACGGAGCCGTCTGCTCTCTAATCGTTCTCGCTGTACTTTGATGTCATACGCCGACCACTTCAAGTTGAACACACTTAAAGTGCCTCTATTATGCTACTTTAAGGCTCCTAATTTTGTTTTGGAGGTCTCCTACAACAGGTTTGCATGCATCAAAGGTAAAAAAACAGTTTAATTCTCTCATAATATACATTGCACATCACCACATTGTTGAATGATTCTTAAACGACTCGTCGGATGAATCAGTCTCTTTAAATCCCTCCTTTCTACTTTCTAATCAGAGCTACTCTGCTCTGATTGGCCAGATGCCCAGTCTGCTGTGATTGGTCAACCGCATACAGCGCACGAACCTACACGCCTTTTACCATAACTGAACTTAAGCTCCGGAGGCTTCCTAAAGCACAGTGATTGTACACCACGATGATGAAACATTGGAAGAACTAGTTTTTCAACCCGACGCTCCATCGCAAGGACTTTATTACTGAAACGCTACTCAGTTTGAGGTACATTATGAGATGTTGCAACTGTAAGTCCTCAACATCACGCCTTTTACCATAACTGAACTTAAGCTCCGGAGGCTTCTAAAGCACAGTGATTGTACACCACGATGATGAAACATTGGAAGAACTAGTTATTCAACCCGACGCTCCATCGCAAGGACTTTATTACTGAAACGCCACTCAGTTGAGGTACATTTTGAGATGTTGCAACTGTAAGTCTCAACATCAGCATTAACAAGTGTATGTCTATCAACACCATTTTCTATTTATTGTAGTCCACATGTAGGAACTGTATCATAAAGGTGCATACTTTAGCCGAACACTACCTGAATGACTGATCTAAGATAAACGTTTGTAAAACAAATCCATCCTTAATCTTTACTCACAGAAGTAAGAACGACAGACAATCTGCATCAAAAGACACATTTTTTTAGTAATAGTGGCCCACAGCTGCTTAGCAGAAGTATTTCAGTAAGACAGTAATAACGTGAGTTAGCCGGTTAGCCGGAAAATTGAACAATGTAAAACACAAAACTACGTATTTTTGAACACCCGGTAGAAAATATATACATCAATAATTTATAGGTTGTGATTTTGAGGAGCAAGTTGGTCAAAATAAACTAATATTTCAAGATCAAGTGTTTTGTGAATCCTTTGTTGAACTCTTGAGATTTAAAAAGCAGTCGTCAGTAAAGTGACATTTGAGGGCTTGTTAAATTTTCGCAGGTGAACAACGTACAACATAGATGGGAATTATGCAAATGTCTTTTCTAGTGAGGTAGAATCGTAACGCAAACGACTAGTCAAGGTCGTTCAGAGTCGATTCTTTCTTTTGGGAGACAATAACTTTATTTATCGTGCACTTTCAACTTTACAACTTTGCACTCGCAAACAGCTATATTACACACTGCATGAAAAGAATATTATCGAAAAACCATAATAGCTGCACTTTAATAAATATCTGGTTAAGTCAGAGGGTGAAGGATGATAGGTCCTTTACATGCAAACTGCAAGCAATCACATCATTACTGCATGGAACAAGCTGATTGGCCTCTGCTGATCCTGCAGCCAATGAGATTGCTTGCTCAGCATTTAAATAGTCTGGTTCATCGTTCGCTGTAAATTAGTCCTGCAGCGAGTTTCTCTGAAACTCCTCCACCTCCCCCAGCTCCACCTGCTAGATCTGTTACATGCTCACTGCACTGTGTCTGTATCTATAGTAGCAAGTCCATATTTGCTCTTTGGATTTTCAGCGTCATTACTCCAGTCTTCAGTCACATGATTCTTCAGAAAGAATCACATTCCTTCATTTACCCGCCCATAGACCCTCCCCTCGACGAAATCAGGACAAAAATATTTGAAAGTGGACAAAGGAGATGCATAAAATACATATTAATACCAGGTTTAAACAGGGCCTGAGATGCATTGCAGAACAAAGGCATAAAGGTCATTTGGGATAAGGAACACTGTGACCTTCCATCTTTTTCCATTGCGTGATTTTTTTTTCCCAAACCACTTCAGCGGAAATCCCGCCCTGCAACCGATTTCATTGGTTTAGGTTACAGTGACGGGTAGGTTTAGGGATCAGGGTTGGGTGTAGGCAATCTGTACAGTGATTGACATGACCAATGAAAACTTTAGAATCAGCTGCAGGGCGGGATTTCCGCTGAAGTGGTTTGGGAAAAAAAAAATCACGCCTTTCCGTTACACCTTCTACATGAACACATTAATGGGGTTGGGTATGAAAGGTCCATTCTGCCTCTTTCTTTTCTCTTTGGATTGCGAGAGTTTAATCTCTAAGCTTCTGTTGTGTGCAAACTCTTCACAAAAAAAGCCTTGGCGCCACCACAGCAGAGGGCACCTCCCTTTTTCTCTCGTTTATCCCTTCTTACTTGAGTGCACTCCAGTACCACTGTGTCCGAATATCAAAATATCAATGATCACAATATTCAAATTGAAAAATCTAATAATTAATTAAAACACTGTTGACCTGATCAGTCATCCCATGAATATAACAGGGTGTCGACATGTGAATTGACCGTTCGCAGACCCCTCCCCCAAAACGGCCATTGTCCAATCACACATCATAGCAACCGTTACTATGTGAGCAGGTCCGTCAAACATTGACTCCAAGCAAGCTGGTGAAGCGGTGCACCCACAGCGTTTGTAAATCAGACACTAGATACCCCGAGAGATTGTCTGGAGGAGTTGTGTTCTTTCCATTCCCAAAGCCGAAAACACAACGTGAGCGGTGCCTACAATGGATAAAACAGTGTGGACGGCACTGTGTCGAACATGGTTAACTCGCGTGCGTGAGACTGACACACTGAGATTAGTCAAAGAAACATGGAGAAAGCAGGTCAAGAGGATCCACAAAGGAAGTACGTTTTCTAAAGGGTTGTTGTTAACATGATATTTTCAGGGGGAAATGAGCAGCAGTCACTAGCAGTGCAGGACCTGTAGACTACAGTTTAGAGGAGTGCACGCTCGCAACGGGGAACGCATGAAGCTTACTTGACAACATCAGTTCACATATCAATATCGTAACGAATAGAAATAACCTTAAATAATGTATGATTATCTGCATCTTTCCATCTCTTATGTATAGTTACTTTTTAAACACAAAAATCGTATTCAGCATGGCACGCAAGTGGTTGCCGTGGTAATGAACAAGCCGCTCGTTAAAGCGAATGTATAACCCTGTATCTGAGGCAAAATTACTAAATATGCTGCATGAGTTATATATTTCTAACTCCAAACAATTACCCACTGAACCAGCTTATAAAATCTTCTTCAAGGCTGTGCTGGTTGCATTTGAGGTAACGTTACAGGTCGGGTTTCTCAGATTTCACTTGAGACCGGTAAGCATTAACGTTAGCCTCGATAGTAGTCGTGTCTCCTTCATTGCGTATTTTTATATTTTGAATATATCCCTCCACTGTATACTGTAACCCCTTGTGCCTCGATCTGGAGAATATCGCGGAGGTATTGCTCCAAAAAAGGGTCACTGACACGCACGGGTATACCTCTTCCCGTCATGGCAATCTGTGGCGCTGGTCGTGTTTGATCATTTGTTTGACGGGCGTAGCAACAATAACTAGGGGGCGTGGCTTTTGCGAACGGTCAATTCATGATGACAGTCAGTCATCACTTAAAATGGTCCGTTTTGAGCCATTTGGTGAAGTTGAAAAAAAGGTGGTGGATCACACCTGTACAGAGTATGAGGTAATTGCTCCCAGGTGTGGGCCAATCAAATCTAACTATAGCAGCTTGTTTCTCATTAACACCACTGACACAGCAATTAAAAGCAGTCACGGCATGTCTTACATTGGGGATATATCAAGAAAACAGAAAATCTATCTGTAGCCTAAGAGGTAAAATTGACAAATATCACATAAAAGGTTGTTTAAAAACATTTAGATTTACAAAAATGATAATTTCTTGCCATACATGACAATCTTGACCGTTTTAATGAGAGCTGACTATAAACCGGATTAGAAGCAGCCTAAAGGAATCGTCCCCTTCATCTTTGACCTGTCCTAGATACCAAAAAGCTTTGGATAGAGTAACTGTCCTTGTTTTCTGCATGAAAGAGAGTATAGGAGACATCCAGCTCCCCACAGCCACATAAACTGCTCTTTGTCTTTGTATCGGGTCCTCCCCTTTCAGAGAGATTCAATCAGGGAGCCCATGCGCTCGTTAGAGAGAATAGCTAGCACTTGACGCTCATTAGCGTGTCAGATTGCCAGCCGCATGCGCTCTGGCACATGAAAACACTCCAAACATTCTTCTCATTGCACACTTTGTTCTCTCATTTGTATTAAGAACGACATTCAGAAAGGGACGCTGAATCTGGAGCTGGTTTTTGGAATCTGTGGAAAAGACTGGAATAGGTCAAATTCCTCAGTTTACATCCATAACTAAGGATGAAAATATATGGGTAACATTTATAGGTTTGTAGACATCTGAATGGTCTATTCTTCATTTTTGCATTTCCAGACAGTCTGTACTAGTCCTGAACTAGAAAACATCACAAACTCAATTAAATTTTCTTTTCAATTTGCAGCCAAATATATCAGGAGAACCTCTCAAATCCTTAGAGGCTATTTTCCAAATCTGAGAGAGAGAAAGAATTAGCAGGAGAAAATATAATGGACAAATAACACTCAACAGTACTATGTCATGGGAGGGAGGTCTATGATACTTGGAGAAAGCTATTCATAAGCATTTCCATTCGTCTCAATGGCAGTCGTTTGGCTGGATCCAGATTTGAAATCGGCCATCTTTGTTCATGAGCGCTTGATTTTGCAGCCAGGCTGTTTTGAGATATTAATGTGTCATGAGGCTATTTATGCTTAAATGTCAACATACTTTTGAAGGGTCATCAATGGAGAAAGATGCTATATAGGCTGTAGTTAAGGTATATATCAAGTACAAAATTAGATCATTGATGCAGAGAAGTCATTGACCATTAGATGCACATTGAGATGGCTACAGAGATGGTGATGGGTGTAGAATATAATGCTCAGACGATAACGTTTCGTTAGCTATTGAAAATCATTATTAGATTATTGTAATGGTCAAGCATTTAGACGGTCATTATGGAACAATCTAGAGCGCATCTGTTTATAGGCAACAGACATATAAACCAGATTATTTGTCCAAGAGCTGTGTAATTAGATTGTTAGGCATTTAATGGCTTGTTAATCAATCCCTTAGATAATGGCCTGTAGTACAGAAATTATAAATACATTTCACCTCAATTGGTATTGAATGGTATGTTGCTAAATTCTACTGAACTGCTTTGGCTGAACAAATGTAGTATAAATTCAGTATGAGAGAATGATGATTCAGTAGTATGCATGCTGCATAAGGAGTTCTATTGTAAATGAAGGCAAGTAGTATGTATAGGTGTGCACAAGCATATAACACTCTGAATCCCACAATGCAATGCACTATGCTTTACAACCTGGAGCAGATTTTCTAAGGGCATTTTTTATATAAATACTATAAACCAACACATCCATTTAGCATTTTTACAAATACAATATGGTGACATTTTTGTCATTTTCAGTGTTTTTTTCCCAAGCCCCTATTCATGTCTGAATGTATACTGTGCAGTATGCAGTAAGCACTATGATATCACTCTAATCTAAATAGAGCTGTAGTTTTGCCGGCCAAATCACCTCAGGTTATTGGTCTAGACAGATTACATCGATAAGGTGGACAGGTCACTGGGCTGCAGTAATAAAACCATTTTGCTGAAGAGAATTGCTGAAAGTTTAATTCTGATGTGATTAAGTGATCAATCTCAATCCCAGCTCACTTCTTAAGCCATTATATCTAAAACAGAAGATCCTAACTACAATCACACTTCACAAGTTTCTCCAAAAGCAATTTAAGAGCTGTAATGAATAAACCTATCATACTTTAAGATGACTTATAAATCTAACCACAGTATTCCCACTTTTAAATGTGCTGAGTCTGCAGCTTCCAACAAGCCATAGTGAATAACTCTGAAAACAGATCAGTGAGGTGTATATACAGACACAGATGAATATTGATAGTTAGTCTTGTGCAAATGCAATGAAGCGAGGACTGTTATCCATGCTCTATATAAATCAATTCACCAGAGTGCATGCACACACTCAGTGTGTGTGAGTGTCATGAAAGTGGAAGATTGCTGGTTGACCCAAATGAAGTTCACGGGACATGACGTTTCCAAGAGCCTGGATGTGAGGAGACATGTCTTATATAAGATCTGTCTCATACACAAAATCAAAGCAATAGCTTACTGATCTGATTAGGAAGAAAGCGGAAGATCAGAGATCTAACCAATTAGCTTCACCTAAGAGACCTTTGAATTCGATCAGACGGCAGGAAGCACTAGTTGTGTTGTGTAATGATGTAAAGGCCTTGTATGTGTGTGTAAACGGGAGCAAGAACTCATCTTCTACACAAACATTTTGTTTGTCTTTTTAACACATATCGCACAATATAAACAATAAAAATATTTGATTGTGCTCAAGATTGCATTGTTGTATACACATGCATCTAATTAAATTAGCTTTGCATTGAATAATATGGATTTTTTTAGCATAATCCATGGCAATGCAAATACCTTTCGTTTAACCTCAGTCCTGGGAAAGACCAGTGGAGTTATAGTATACATTACACAATTGAAATAGCACTGCGGATCAATACAAGCTCTCTGTGAGAAAATCCCACTCACACAATTGTTAGAAATATCTGTGGCACAAACACACTTAGTTTCAATTGATTCTAAATCTTATAAAGCTGCTATTTGTGGTCATAAAATTCTACCAGAAACATAACTAAATACAAAAAAGTCTTATTTATGGCCCTATGATTCCTGCAATGCAGAAAACACAGATAGAATCCAGTCTTAAAATTAAAATGTACTGTATAACTCGGCATGTCACGTAATTTGGCAAAATTTGGATGAATACATAAAAAGTAGGGCTGTACACTTATCAAATCGTGATATGAACTAGTGCAGGGGTTGGCATAATAGATGTATAAATTTAAAATGCTGGCATGCAGAAGGATAATCACTAGCACGTGAAAATAGCTATAAGAGTCGGCTTGCATGCGGACATACATTTTGAGGTGCATGTGTGTCTGACTGTCTGTGTGAATGAGCGGGGCAATTTTGTCTACTAAACATTCTTAAAGCTGCAGTCCGTAGCATTGTCCCTTTTTGTCGCCATCTCTGTTCGAAATCTATAACTGCAGTGATTCGCAGAATTATCATCTTTACGTGGGTTGCAAATCGGCATGAAACAGCGCGGATGAACACAGTGTTCTCTTACGAGAGTATCTCTCGTACTGCGTAATATCTTACGCTATGGGGAAAACTCTTTTCCACGAGATATTGAAGCCAAAAATTATCCTTAATTTTTTATTAATGTAAAACGCTTTGCAGCAGCAAGCAGACATAGGCGAGACAGCTCGCGCGCCTATTGGCTGCCCTGCGGCAATAGCAGCAGCCTATCGAGAGAGGCTCTGCGTGACGTCACGACGAATGGGGGCCTTTCGCGCCCATATCGTCACGTCCCGCCAGAAAGGGCGTGGTCTCGCCCCATATCTAGGCTCGATAGCTGCTCTTACGTTGATTTTCATCTCTTCAGCGAAGCCTCCCGCATCGCTGGATCCAGAGTGAGAAGCCGCGCCGTCGACCTGTAGCCTTCAGCGGGACGTGCCATCGAGCCTGGAGTCGCTGGCCTCGCCGCCTTCAGCCGCCATACCTGCTGCGCTTTCCGGCGTACATATCCTTTCCTCTGCTTAGAGTGTGTGTGATTGCATTATCTGCCTTTTTTTCCCACCCCTCTAAAAGAGCGGCGTCTTTTTAAAGATGCCTTCCTGTGGTTCTTGCCGAGCCCCACTCAGCGATGAGGACCGCCATGTCATCTGCGTGTCCTGCCTGGGTGAGGATCACGCGGCCATCGCGCTCGCTGACGGCGGATGCCATCATTGTGAACGTTTGCCTATGGTGACTCTGCGGACTCGCCTAGCTGCGTTATCCGAGCCCGCATCCCAGCCTGCCGTGACGCCGCGCCGCAAGAAGCGCCGCGCCCTGCGCGCGCGCCGAGCTATTTCCAGCCCGCCAAAGCTCGCCGGTTCGCCCGCCAGCTTCGCCGGCTTCGCTCGAGTCGCCCACGGACGGACAGTGGCCGCCGTCTGCCGCCGCGTCCGCACTTGAGCTCGACGAACTTACCGGAGACGGCATTGAAACTGAGCCGATGCGTCCGCTCTCTCAAGCCGTGGATTACATCGGCCTCGACTGAAAGGCGCTCGCGCAACTAACGCGCAATAGGCTGGACGGACGCTTTCTCGGGAAAGACGAAGCTCCGTCACAGTCGAGACCCGCGCCTTTCCCCCCTGAATGGTGAGAAACATTTGTGGCTAACGCTATCCGAGATGACGGAAGCTGAGCGCTCCGTGTTCCTCGACGTTCTCGCTCTGCTGGACGCCGCCCCCCTCAGCGCGGGCCCCGGCCGAGGATTGAGATAAAGCCCGAGGTCTCAAGGCCTTCCTAGTCTCTCTAGGAAAGCGACGGTGTTCAGTTCCCGCTGCGGCCGGATTTCCACCAAAACTTCTCGCTCGTTCAGTTCCAAGCAATGTGACTGTTCCAGTGTATTTCGCAGTGAGCAAGCTGGTTCCACAGCCCGCTTGCCTGCGCACAAAGGCCGTCGTTTCGGCTAACTAGCAGCGCCGCCAGGCCCGAGATCAAACACCGCGCTCTCGCTCTGCTGGACGCCGCCCCCCTCAGCGCGGGCCCCGGCCGAGGATTGAGGTAAAGCCCGAGGTCTCAAGGCCTTCCTAGTCTCTCTAGGAAAGTGACGGTGTTCAGATCCCGCTGCGGCCGGATTTCCACCAAAACTTCTCGCTCGTTCAGTTCCATGCGTTGTGACTGTCCCAGTGTATTTCGCAGTGAAGCAGCCGGTGTCTCAGCCCGCTTGCCTGCGCACAAAAGCCGTTTCTATGGCTACCCAGATAAATCCAATAAAGAGTGCATTTTCTGGTGTCCCGGCCACGGCCGATGGTGTTACGAGTGTTGTAAGAATGCCCACGTCCCAGTGCCCATTCCCACACCCAGACACAGCCCGCCACGGTGCAGGGCTAGCACAAATAAAACCAACTCATGTTGGTTGTGCAGAAAATGTAGTGAACGCGCCCATACAATGCCCGCTTACACTACATGATGCGTGTCCCTTGGTTTCTGTAAAAACGAAACTAACACACATTTAGTCGGCGCGAGCCGACAGTGTTCTCAGTGCAGTAAATGTGCCCGCTGTCCCGCATTTCCTCACTGACACGCCGAATCCCACGGGATTCACCCCCGCTCGCTTTCTATGCACAACCCGTCACAGAGAAGCTGAGCACGGCCAGGCTGCCCGCTGTGATTAGCGCGCACCTCGCACGCTGTGAGCACAGCGTTGATTCAGTCGGCGCGAGCCGAGTGTTCTCCGTGCTGAAAATGTGCCCGCTGTCTCGCGCCCGCATTTCTCACAGACACTCCGAATCTCACGGGATTCGCCCCCGCTCGTTTTCTCTGCACAACCCGTCACAGAGAAGCTGAGCGCGGCCAGGCTGCCAGCTGTGATCAGCGCGCGCCTCGCACGCTGTAAACACAGCAGTGATTTAGTCGGCGCGAGCTGACAGTATTCTCAGTGTAGTAAATGTGCCTGCATGTAGTAAATGTGCCCACATTCCCTCACACGCGCCGAATCCCACGGGATTCGCCCCGCTCGCTTTCTCTGCGCGTCCCGCCATAGAGAAGCTGAGCGCGGCCAGGCTGCCCGCTGTGATCAGCGCGCCCCCCGCCTCGAACGCTGTAAACACGGTGTTGTGTTCCCAGTACACAGGGGCTCTCGAGCCGCCGTCCTGCCGCGGCCAGAGCCCAGATTTCATTCTACCCCTAGCTATTCACGCAGATGCGTGGTCAAGGCTTCCCGGGGTATCAGAATGGGTGTTGAACACTATAACAAGAGGCTGTTCGCTACAGTTCGCTCAACGCCCCCGCCGTTATACGGCGCGAGTCGAAACTACGGTGTAAAGCGAAGTGTTTCATCTACTTCGAGCCGAGATAGCGAAACTACTGAGAAAAGGGGCTATAGAACCTCTATCTCAGGGCGAAGGGGGCTTATACAGCAGATATTTTCTGGTACCGAAAAAAGATGGTGGGCTCAGACCCATTCTAGATCTGCGACTGCTGAACAGAACGCTTGTGAAGCGCCAGTTCAGAATGCTTACGACCAGGAAAATCCTCGCGCAAGTGCGCCAAGGAGACTGGTTCATGTCAATAGATCTGAAAGACGCCTATTTTCAAATACAAATAGCGTCCCATCACAGGCGATTCTTGAGATTCGCCTTCGAGGGCCAGGCATATCAATACACAGTCCTGCCGTTCAGCCTGTCCCTAGCACCCCGTACGTTCACGAAGTGCATGGACGTGGCCCTCGCCCCCCCTGAGACTTCGGGGCATGCGAGTTTTTGAACTACTTGGACGATTGGCTGATTCTAGCTCGTTCACGAACGGAGCTCATAGAACACAGGGCCGCATTACTCGAGCACCTCGAGGAGCTGGGCCTTACAGTCAGTTGGGCGAAAAGCTCACTGCTCCCCAGTCGGAGAATTTCCTTTCTGGGAACAGTGTTAGACTCGCTATCCATGACAGCACGCCTGTCACCGGAGCGCGGATTGAATATTCAGCACGTCGCGAGATCCTTCCGCCACGGCTCTATAGTCCCGCTCAGAAGGTTTCAGAAAATGCTGGGTCTGATGGCCTCAGCAGCCTCCGTACTCCAGTTGGGCCTGCTCCGCATTGGCCCACTGCAGCTATGGCTAAAAGCACGAGTTCCCCCCAGGGCGTGGACCGCAGGTCTATTTCGCCTCAGGGTCGACCTTCAGTGCATTTCGGCTCTGAAACCATGGAAAGCAACCGACTGGTATCAGTCAGGTGTAAGTCTGGGGATCCCCTCGAGTGTGAAGGTGGTGTCTACGGACGCCCCCACTTCGGGGCAGGGAGCGCTGCTCGAAGGCAGACCGCTAGCTGGCCTATGGTCAGTACGGGAGAAGCTCCTTCACATAAACTGCTTGGAATTAATAGCAGTCGACAAAGCGCTACGGCGCTTCTGTCCCCAGATAAAAGGCCACCACGTATTGGTCCGGTCGGACAACATGTCAGTGGTGGCGTACATAAATCACCAGGGCGGCGTCAGGTCCCGAAACCTTTACAGGCTGACGGGACGCCTCCTGGTCTGGGCTCAGCACAACCTGCTCTCGCTGAGAGCGGCGCATGTGCCTGGTCACCTAAATGTGGGGCCAGACAGGCTGTCCAGAAACAACGTCCCAGCAGGAGAATGGTCTCTGCACCCGCAGACGATCCAGCTGCTGTGGGAAACGTTTGGCAAAGCGCAGGTGGACCTGTTCGCGTCCCAAGAAAACGCTCACTGCCCGAGATTCTTCTCGAAATGCTGGGAGGCGCTGGCCCATGTTTGGCCCCGCCGCCCCCTATATGCTTTTCCCCCTGTCTCACTCCTGCCTCAGGTGTTGGAGCGAATCAGGAGGGAGGGATGCCCAGTGCTACTCATAGCTCCGCTCTGGACAAACCAGTCGTGGTTCCCTGTCCTGATGCAGCTGACCAGCGCTGCCCCATGGCCTTTACCGTTGAGGAGAGACCTCCTCTCTCAGGCGGGAGGCTCGATTTGGCATCCTTGCCCGGATTTGTGGTCCCTGCACGCAGGGGCCATCAACGGGTACCCGCTGACCTCCCAGAGGGAGTGTTAAACACGATCGCGCAGGCTAGAGCCCCGTCTACCAGACGGCTCTACACCTCGAAGTGGTCTGTGTTCTCTGCTTGGTGTCAAGCGCAGAGCTTTTCACCTGAAGACTGCGGGGTTACGGAAGTGCTTTCCTTCCTTCAGGAGCTACTGGATAAGGGCAGGACCCCTTCCACGCTCAAAGTATACGTGGCGGCCATAGCAACGTTTGTAAAACCGGTGTCTGGCCAGTCACTAGGAAAGAACGACTTAGTCGTGCGTTTCCTTGGAGGAGCTCGGAGGCTAAACCCTCCCAGGCCCCCTTCAGTCCCGACATGGGACCTTTCCACGGTCTTGGAGGCCATGAAAGGTGCCCCATTCGAGCCAATCCAGTCGTCAGACATGAAACACTTGTCTTCAAGACAGCGTTTCTTATGGCTCTCGCTTCAGTGAAGCGCGTAGGGGACTTGCAAGCGCTCTCAGTGAGCGCGTCATGCATGGAGTTTGCCGAGTCTCAAACCGAAGCACGGCTACGTGCCAAAATCCCTCAACACACCGTTCAGGGCCCAGGTGATTTCCCTGTCTGCCCTTCCGGTTCTCAATGAGGAGAAGGACGCGAGTCTCCTTTGCCCTGTTAGGGCACTAAGGGCTTATGTGTCCCGCTCGTCTGGTTTCAGACAGACTGAGCAGCTTTTTGTTTCGTTTGGCGGCCGTGCTAAGGGACTTGCCGCTTCGAAACAGAGCCTATCCAGATGGATAGTTGGTGCCATAGCGCTGGCTTACACTTCTAAGGGCCTACAGTGCCCTTTGGGTGTTGGAGCGCACTCCACAGGAGGCATGGCCTCCTCGTGGGCATGGTCTAGCGGGGTTACCCTGCAAGATATTGTATGGCCGCGGGCTGGGCCTCGCCGTCTACATTTATAAAATACTATAACCTGGAGGTTCCCGCCTTGCAAGCTAAGCTTTTGGCGGTATAAAGTCCAGTGCTATCTGCCGCTGTGCGGCTCAGATACTGAGTTTGACCTGCGTATTGCTCACTGACCGGTACAGCAGCTCATTAAAATGTCGACACACTTGTGGCCACCCAGTTCAGGCTGAATGTTCACCCTGACGGTATGGTCTATTTGTCACATGATCAGCTCCTTCGGATGCTATTTACAGGGAATGATGCTTCTAGCCTCTCTTCCCTCACTCTCTGTGAGTTTATGGTGATTATGCACTATATGCGCCCCGGGCTTCGGCCCCTGGGACTTTGGTGTTGGATCCCTACCAGCACGGCGTGTTGCATTGTGTTCCCCATAGCGTAAGATATTACGCAGTACGAGAGATACTCTCGTAAGAGAACGTACTCGGTTACTAACGTAACCTCGGTTCTCTCTAGAGAGGGAACGAGTACTGCGTATCTTGCCGTGCTTGGAATACGCTCTGGTTCGCTTCGGCGATGAAAACCAACGTAAGAGCAGCTATCGAGCCTAGATATGGGGCGAGACCACGCCCTTTCTGGCGGGACGTGACGATATGGGCGCGAAAGGCCCCCATTCGTCGTGACGTCACGCAGAGCCTCTCTCGATAGGCTGCTGCTATTGCCGCAGGGCAGCCAATAGGCGCGCGAGCTGTCTCGCCTATGTCTGCTTGCTGCTGCAAAGCGTTTTACATTAATAAAAAATTAAGGATAATTTTTGGCTTCAATATCTCGTGGAAAAGAGTTTTCCCCATAGCGTAAGATATTACGCAGTACTCGTTCCCTCTCTAGAGAGAACCGAGGTTACGTTAGTAACCGAGTACGTTTTGAGGCGAGTGCTGCTGTCAATCACCACGCTGTGTGGATACTGTCATTCAGAATCACAGATTCACTTTTTGAAAGTTTG
The DNA here is from genome assembly GCA_036326025.1 of Chrosomus eos. NCBI lineage: Eukaryota > Metazoa > Chordata > Actinopteri > Cypriniformes > Leuciscidae > Chrosomus > Chrosomus eos. The sequence goes on from CM070837.1 coordinate 26,250,430, forward strand.
ACTAACATAAGAATTTTCACCAGAAAATTTCTTCTGAACAAGTAAGTAACATCCATTTTTGTTCTGATCAACTAAGGGTAAAAAAGCATTCGACATGACAAACGATCGTTAGATTTAATCAGCGCGATTTACAGCAACCGTGCAAATCATAGCCTACTTTGTTCTCAAATTGTTCATGTTAACAACATCAGCATTGCGTGACTAACGTTATTTAATGTGTTTTATGATTACCTGTGTAGTTCAGAAATCATATTCTCCATAATAGCTAAACGAGAAAGGCACAACAAAGGAAACTCCATAACTGTGTGAATTAAGAAAACGTACGTTACTGTTACACGATTGAACTATTGAAATGTCTTACTTGTTCCGCAGAAAAAGCCGTCTCTTCTTCCGTTTCGAACCCCTTCGGGAGTTCACGCACCTTTCAAAAGCCCGACCGGTGTGTAATCCTTGTGTTCGCATGAGACGGTTCCTTTCTCTTTCCACCTTAAATCCGAAGTACGAAGTCTTTTGGGTTTTATAACTGGTTAATCTCCAGTTGACACTGATGATTGTTGTTTGGATCTTTCTGGATCCGCCATGAGTTTAATCATGTAAAGTGCTGCGAGAAAAGCCCATCTCTACATCTCCTCACGCACAGTATAGCCGGCGGCGGCTAGCCGAAACTCCTTCTTTATGTGTACGGATGTGACGTAATGACGCAAAGACATGCTCGAATTTCCCGCGAAAACCCACCAGTACCACTGGAATTAAAATCATTATTACAAACTAACCATTTTGAATCTAGCTATGACAAGCAGATAGTTTTGAGCAGATGTTTTTTTTTTTAAAATAATTAATTTGGATTACTTTTAACTTAAAAATGTTACGGACAGCAGCTTTAAGCATAGATGCACAGAAACTTCTCAAAGTAATAATAATAATTAGTTTATTAAAAGATGATTTTTTTAAGGAATATAACAAATGGCATTAAACAATATTAAATATAAATAAAATAAAAAGTATTCAAACAAGTTAGTATGTGCTTGTGTAGATTAAGTTTCAGGCCTACAAACAGACTGACACAGTAGGGAATAAGCATTGTCCATAAACCTGACAGATCTAATCTTGTCCGACATGCTAAACTTCTTTCAAACAGCTGATCTCAGCTGGTTTCTACAGTCACAATCTTAATGCATGACATAGTGCTCACCTAATGCAGTTTGTGTGGATTTGTATCCAGGAGACGACACTATTAGACCACCATTAGAAGCAGAAATAGAGCAGCCAGTTGCTTTACACAAGGTGTGTGCTTGTGTGTTTTGTGTGTGTGCATGGGTTTTATAAATGGCCTACATGCACTGCAGCATTGTCACAATCAAATCTAATAACCTCCAGCCTCAGTGCTCAAGAGCGAGCGTGTGTGTGTGTGTGAGAGAGAGAGAGAGAGAAGAGAGAGAGAGAGAGAGAGAGAGACCTGTCTGCGCTTTCTTTGTCTGTCAGTTCTGCATAGTGCTGAGCTCAATAAAAAAGAGCTTGCCGCAAACTCGCTCCCTACCAACATCGTCTTATTGTTTGTTTTGTCTGTGCCATTTGTTCAATCCTGTAATTCTCCAGTGGAAGCAGTTGGAGATTACAAGCTCTCTGTCTGAAGTGTACAAACATCCACGCACATACAGAGCTAATAGGTGTTCCTGACATCAGAGCCTTGGGTTTAAGACGGATAATGGCCTCTCGTTTAGAAGTGCACACCAGAATCCCACTACAGTGACATAGATGTCAAATCAAGTATGCACTGACATCCCAGACCTTTTTAGAAATCCCCTTTTATCCCTGACCAACACGTTCCGCTGGGTCTAGTGATGTGACATTCAAAAATAGCTCTTATCCGTTTAACGGCTCAAAAAGAAAAAGAGGAAGATATGATAAATGAAAAACAACAACAGTCATAGATAGGTGTGTGTCAATCCATTGAGTCCTGTGTGTGAACATGAGAAGCACATATATCAGACACACATCTGCTAGATTGCATTAGTTTGCATAAAGCTGTAGGTTTGTATGACAAGCCAGAAAATATGATGAAAACTTGTTTTAGCTGGTTGGTTTAGATGGTTTATTTGGCTGCAGTCTAACATATATAGTGAAGTCTGGGCCTGTGTGCATGAATGTGTGTGTTCATGTGAACTGAGTCTTGCGTGTCTTGTGGGCTATGTTTAATTTTTCATGCAGACTTTTACTAGAGCATGAAATAACCTGTCAAATCCTAGGAGAGAACATGTATCTGTATCTGGATGTATTTCAGATTAATCCAGGGTTTGGTTGGACTTCCTTTAATGTAGGAACAGTGAAGGTGAAATGTAATATTGGTGTTTGCCAAGGCAATCATCAATTTTACTATTGCTCGTACTCATTTATTAGGAATTTGGATCCAATAAAATATGGTAAACTATAATTTTAATAAGTATATTATTTCCATAATAAGTACTCTTCTTTTAAGCACTGATTTCATAAGGTACCTCTTGGTTTTTGAGAAGAAGAAAAAAATATCCAGGTCACATGTGTGCAATCTGTGCATGAGTGTAAATGTGTGTGCTTCTTACTTTTATCCTCTATTGTTCCCATCATGCTCCAAATCTAGTCAAAACCTCTAATACCATGTGCTTTGATGCTGCTGTATACACAGGTCAGACCGTACAATAGAGCGACACAACAAACACAGCTGCCAGACAGACTCAAGATATCACAACCAGCAGCTATTGTGCCTCCATTTAACTCTCCTTCTTTGTGTTACTGTAAATATTTTTATCTTTAATGATCTACAAAAGGTTTGAGAACATTCACTTTATTATGACTGTGTGTATTGTGTGTTCATGAATCTGATTCACTGCATTGAATTAAATAGAGAGAAAGGGGCAGTTAGTAATACAACACTATAACCACAATAAACAAGCCCTATAATGTAAAATGGTACATGCCAGGGTTATTGGACCATTTATGTACCATAGTATTCTTCAAAGTACCTTGGAGTACCATATAAATACCATTGTACATTAATATAGTGATCATTCACATTCAGTACCATCGGGACACTACAGGCACATTCCTTTTCTGAAAAGTAAATAGAGTTGTCTTGAAATGACAAGGCGCGTCTATCTGGAAACGGTATCTTATAAAAGCTCACAGTGCTGTGTTTACTGACCTATGACTGTTCTCGTAATCGCCAAATAAACTTTGAGTCAGCGGGTCAGCATTTCATTACTCTAGGTCTGAAGGAACAGAATCACATGGCCACCTGCCGAATCCCTCAAACTTTCAGGAAGTTCTTGGAAAACTCGAAATATTCTAGAATGCTCAGAAGTCCTCAAAATATTCCCATGCTTCTCCCTACACAGCAAGCAAGTGTTTTAAAGTTTAAATAGCCCTGACGCCTGACACTGTTCATCTCTGAGATAGTGTTCCTCATCTAGTGTTTGTTTCCATCAGAGAGCTGACACTGAGTTCATGAATGCAGCTCCAGACCCTGCACTTCCTTCCTTTCTCAGGGTTTCCCCCTCAGGACAAAACAAAGATTCCAGTTTCCTGAAAAATATAAATAAAGATTCAGTCATCCCCATAGGACTGTTTGCTCTAGCACAGTCTAGAGAGGGTGAAGAACTGTAAATTAACAAACAAGCTCTCATTAATACAAGCTGTTTGTGAGACACACTTGGCTCTGAATGATAAAGTAACACATGAGCAGTAGGTTTGAATACATACTTGGAGAAAGAAAAACCTGTAGTAAAACTTCACTCTTATCCCAACCTCCTTTTCCTGTACTGAAGCCTATTAAACATCTATAAAACAGCCCCTCCACGTAGAGGCCACCATCAGAAGGACATAAACACACACAAACACACCCTCTTACACTCCCAGCAGCAGGAGAACATGTGAACCTAATCACCCGTGAGACTTCACAGCAGCTGCAGTGCCGATCCATACTCGTTCTGTGTTAAATCAAGTATTGAGAGAGAGTTTGAGAAAAAGGGATGGAGAGCTTAAAGAGAGAACGAGCGTTTGTAGGAACGGAAAATTTTGATTTTTGTGGGATGGGTTTCATCTAGGTTACAAAAAAACAAAATCAGCAAGCCTTTATTTTAAGTGTTTGTTTTTGTGTCAGGAAGGAGGTCTTTGATGGTGATCTGATGACATCAGCGTGGCCCACATGCAATCTTGCCTTTCTCACACAGCAGGCCCAAAAGTCACTTCAATGACAAAATTATTAGTGATAATGGCTGAGAAATACAAATTACACATTTTCACAAGTTTCTTTTCTGTCCATTCTTCCTTGAATATTCTAAATGTACTAATAAGTAGCCTGTCCATAAAACATGGTGTTACAACCAAACAAATAAGGAAATAATAAAAACTATTTAGATAAAATATAATCATATGTGATGTGTCATGCAGAGACTACTAGGAATGTCCTTTTTCTGTTTATCACCGTAAATGATCATACAATCAGTAACTTACAGTCAGTAAGACCAGTAAACAGGTTTATTTTCATGAATATACTCATTTGGAGAAGACACAAGGAGATCTGTGTGCTTAAATGGTGTTGATCCATGTTTGATCCATGATCAATCGTTATCAGGACCTTGATGAAGTGTATCAATTTTTTATTATTTATTCAGAAAAAAAGGAGACCTAAAATGAGCATTGAGCAAATCTTTGTGGGAAATCGGTCCATTATACAACTTAGCCGTCATTACACAAAAATATTTTTCAACTGACCAATCAGAATCAAGTATTCCAGAGAGCTGTCCAATCAACCTTAATACATCTCTTCCATCCTATACTGTTAACTAAGGGAGCGTGAGATATCGTGTTCAGCCAGATCATCTGTCATTTTTCTTTGAGTGGTCTATTGTCTGAAAAGCTTTACTAGCTCTTCTCTAGAAGTTCAGTTAAAGGATTAGTTCACTTTAAAAAAAACTTTTGCTGATAATTTACTCACCCCCATGTCATCCAAGATGTCCATGTCTTTCTTTCTTCAGTCGAAAAGAAATTAAGGATTTTGATGAAAACATTCCAGGATTTTTCTCCATATAATGGACTTCAATAGGGACCAAACGTTTCAAGGTCCAAATGACAGTTTCATTGCAGCTTCAAAGGGCTTTAAACGATACCAGACGATGGATAAGGGTCTTATCTAGCGAAACCATCAGTTATCTCAAAAAGAAATAAAAAAGTTTGAGTTTTATAAGCACAAATGCTCGCTTTGCTCTGTTCTGTGATGCACGTTCATGACTCTCCTGTTCGAACTTGTTTCTTTTCGACTGAAGAAAGAAAGACATGGACATCTTGGATGACATGGGGGTGAGTAAATTATCAGCAAAAGTTTTTTTTAAAGTGAAATAATCCTTTAAGTATGAACTCTTGCTGTGTACCATAAGTGCCCGCTAGCTAAGAATTCAGGCCTCAACAACAGAGAGTGGCACGCATCCTGCCCTGGGCTTTCAGCCAATAAGAACGCAGAACAGACCTGTGCCGACCCATAGTGGTGCAACCGAGCAAATCAGAGCACTGGCACTGACTATCACAGCGGTATACAACACCCAGTAAAATGATTCTCAAAGAAAAGAGTGAACCGACCAATAATGACTGTTGCTTCAAACAATAATGCTTTCATCACTTTCTATCAGACATAGCTAATAGAGCACAGACCAACCATTGAGCCAACGCAGGCCATCCAGCCAACCATCTATTACTCAGAAGACAAAGAAACATTTATTACCAAAAGAATGCAGGCCAAAAAATAGAGAATTAACCAAACACAAGGAGCATGCTTTATGTTCCTCCTCGTTAAACTGTCAGTAGAGAAAATCTAATGTTAAATTCATGTGCTCCCCTTCCACCCTCAATCCCACCCACCCGAGCTGACATTTACACAGAGAAAGTCAACAGATCAGTACGAGCGAAGGGCCTGTCGTAACACACATCGAGCTTTGACTACAGCGGAGCGCTGCACCTCAAGTTAAAACAAAGTGTCAACATCAAGAGTTCTGCCCCAAGCCAAATCAAGTACAACATAAACAGTTTTCCTTTCTAAAAGCTTCCCAGGAGCTCCTAATGAAGCCTTTTCTGAAAATCTGAAACTAATTAATGATCCCATTTTTCGCCAATTACTAGCAACTTCCTACAGATCTCATACTAATTTTCCTCAATGAAGCTAAAATGGCCAAAAATTGATAGTTCCAACTCCAACATGTGACTTGTGAAGTGAACTACTGTATATTAGGGATTCACCAATATCAAAACATTTTGGCTGAAAGCGATAACCGATAATTCTTTAAATTTGAAAGCCGATAACCGATATAATGGCCGATAAATCTAAATCCAAGTTTTTATATAATTTTTGAGAGCCTGTCTACAAAAACAAAAGTCTCACTATTAAATACATGTCTTAAGCACACAAATATACTGTTCTCATTATTATTTTATGTAGCAAGCATATATGACAAGTCTGTCATTTACACTGTACATGTTGCAATTAAAAAAGTGTTTTCGTTTTTTTTAAGTGATTCCAATCATATTTCAAGCAATTCAAAACCATCATGGCACACAGTACACATCTGAAGTGTCTCAGCTGAAGGAAATAATCCATTATTTATCTGTTTTAATATGTCGGCCAAATTTTCTTATCGGGCCGATAACGATAACATTGAAAATGAACATATATCGGCCAATACCAATATGGTGGCCAATATATTGTGCATTCCTACTGTATATTATTTGATGGTAAAAAATGGTTTATTGTGGTTATTATTATTAGTTATTCATAAGGCATGATTCATTGTTTTTAACATGAATGATACCTCAAATCCTACGGTTTGTTGATGAAAAGTGTGCTTTTACATTTCTATGTCATCAAACTTACGGATTTTGCATGCTGACCATGAAAAAAGCATGGTTGGATCTTTTCATTTGAGCCAGTAAGTAGCCACCTAGCGACCACCCAAAAAACCCTATCAAGCACCTAGAAATGCCCAATACCACACAGCAACACTCTAATAACCTCTCAAGTGAACTTTAGCAACCACAAAGCAATGCCCTGGTAACCACCAAGACCACCCTAGAAGTAGCTTTCATTGGTTTCATATTGCATAACACGTTTTCCTGTGGTAAAACACACAGCCACTCATTGCATTTTGCACAAATTTGAGATTTGAAACACCCTGAACATTTCTAGAATGATCCGTTGTCTCTCACCTCTCTGGCCTTTTCCATCTCAGCTTGCAGGACCTGCTTGGCCACCTCCAGATCCTGTAGTTTAACCCTCAGCTCCTCGTTCTCCTGCTCCAGACGAGATCTCTTCTTCTCCACAGTGTCCAGCTCATTGTGCAGACGAATGGACACATCCTTCGCCACCTAAAACAACCACAACAGATTTTAAATATGGTGTGTTGTGGTGTGGTACTCTGCAAACTGCCTATAAAGAGACAATCTCACTAGGAAAATCTTTTTGCTTTGCCAGTGTAAAGTATTGAAGATGGCTGATTCATACGTTTATGATTTATGTCTTCCTGAAGGTGGTGGAAAGCTCATTAAAAGCGGTTGATTGTAAAGCTGCACTAACTTTTAAGGAGGCAATTATCGGTGTTGGGCAAACAAAGAGAGAATTCGAACACATCTATACCACATGGTGTTTGGACCATTTTAGCAACACAAGCCCATTTTTCATTACTGACAATGTTTGTATGTTTTTAATAGAAGACATATAAAGGAAGGATGTACGTTTGTGTCTGAGGAATAAAGAAATGAGAGGCCAGCAGTCACTGAAAGGGGTAAATGGGGACGGTGAGGGGGAATGAGGAGGAACACAGTCCCTGTTTGTGAGTTTTGCTTCTTGAGAGAGGGTTCTCCTCTCTCTCTGTGTCTGAACCGCAGCCAGGGTGCAGCTGGGTACCCACAATGCTCCTCTGTACCAACACCACAGTCTAATTGATATCAGATCCCTCCATCTCTCATTTTTTCCATTTATTTATCTCACCAACAGCCTCTCTTCCTTGTTCCATCAATCTTTCCTTCAATTTCCTTCCAGTGGAGCAACTAACTAAATGTAGCAACACTACTAACTTGCTAGCTCGGTTTTTAATTCAGTGCTATTTTCTTTCCCAAAATGTTGTGCTGTAGTGTTTTTGCTTTCCTGTAGCTCAAACAGTAGAGCGTTGGCACTTGCAACGCCAAGGTCATGGGTTCGATTCCCAGGGAAAGCAAGAACTGAGAAGAATGTAAATGTGTACCTTGAAATAAACTAAGTCGCTTTGGATAAAAGCGTCTGCCAAATGCATAAATGTAAAATGTACAATGCTGCTTTGATGTTGCATTATATTAAAAATGCAATATTAATTACTTTTGGTTTTACTGTAAACATTCTACAAAGTTCACTGAATATACACAGTATATTATTTTACGATATATGGTGAAAATTAGAAGAATCATACAGTTAAATATAAAGTTATCTAAACACAATCTTTTAATTCCTGAAACATTTATTTATTTAATTTCTGTTCTGTTCTTTTAAAATAAGTTCTGGCAACCACCGCTTTTAGTTCTTAAATATAGAGAGATTTATACAGAATCAATATTTCTAAGAACAAACAGCCAAGCATGAAATAAATCTGTCACAATTCTTAATAGAGTAGTTTGTTTTTAAACCACAGGCCCAAGGTTTTATGGTAATTGGGGCGTCTGTATTGTCATACAAATGCTTTAATTATCAGAGCACCAAAAGTGTCTGTTGGTCCCAGATTATTTGCATTCACTCCTCCCTCCATTCTGTCTAGACGCGTCGCCACCCACCTGCCTTTGACTGACAATGTCACGGCCTGTTGTTGCTTTTACATGCAAAAAAAGATGGACACCTATAGATCAACAAGGAAAGAGGTAGTAAAGTACAGCAATGCCGTATGTGTGTGGGGTGGGGTGCCTTGTTGTCCGGCCTTCTCACCACAGCCTGATGTAGAACAACAAACTGCCATATCTGCTGCACCATTTGACCAAACACTAAAATCAAAGGAGTGTAATGACCCATCAAAGAATATTTGCATTTAGGTGTGGTGTGTGTGTGTGTGTGTGTTGTGTTTTTTGTGTGTGTGTGTGTGTGTGTGTGTGTGTGTGTGTGTGTGTGTGTGTGTGTGTGTGTGTGTGTGTGTGTGTGTGTGTGTGTGTGTGTGTGTGTGTGTGTGTGTGTGTGTGTGTGTGTGTGTGTGTGTTGGGGTGTGTGTGCGTTCTCTCTGATCCTGCTTTTCAGGATTGCTCCGCCTCTCTGCTGGGCAAACGGTCGTTTTAAATGACTTCCCTCCAGATCTGTATCTGGTTGCATCTGCGGGACAGATGCCCGGGCACATTCACACTGTAACCTCAACCTTACCCTACTTCGAAAAAAAACAAACAAGCTGCCCTTCGGTTAACCCCTATAAACACACATGCAGCTCAGATGAGCCATATGAAGACAGTCCAAGGGCACCAAATTCGGTCGTTGAAAGAAACCCATTAACACAGGTGCTACTACATTTTTAAATGGATGGACACACTTTAAATGCATCTGCCAGTCCATTTCTGCTTCCAACCATATGTCACTCGTGAGATATTTTTACAAATTACCTGCCTTTGCAACCTAAAAGCGAGTAGTAGAGTCAGCATAAAATTGCATTTACAAACCATTTTACTTACATAATGTGATGCATTTCTGAGTGAAACTGGAAATTACTGAGATAAAATATAGGGCAAGTAAAAGGAGTCTCCTGCTTTTCAATTTTTTTAATTGAAAAGCATTAAAGTTATCTCAAATGTGCCTCCTCTAGAGTTTCTCTGAGCTTCAGATCCGGGCTTTAAGTGGGGCTTTGTCTTGCTCCATGGCTGTTTGAGTTGACTTTGACATGTGAATGCAGCACGTGGATGATTATGCATGTGCATTGTGCACTCCTCACATAGATGATAATGAAGGAAGAAGGCAGCCAGTGAGGATTCAGAGTCAGTTTTCCTGGAATCCCTAAAGTGGTGTGACCAAGAGTGGACCAAACATGATTCACAATAAGATGTTCTTCATTACTATGTGCCTCTTTCTCTCCTCTTATCTCCAGGATGCTGCTGCTAAGCTGGTATCTAAACAGGCGAAAGCCAAACTAACTAAACAGTATTTATTTGCTTATCAGCATCTGTCACCCTCACTTCCTCTTTATTATTCTCATTGTGCCCCAGAGAGTAATTTTATTGCTCAGAGGTTGCTATTTTAAAGCTCAGGACACTTAATGCATGTCTCATTAAGCTCAAAATATAATTTAAGTTTTGCACATTCGCTAGGTTATACATACAGACGTAAATGTCATCATCGGCATAAAAACATACGTTTCTATAAGTAACCAGTATAAAGAACATTTGGGGTGTGAGTGTGTGAAGTTTACGTTGTAGAACAAAATGTCCAAGTATCTTTGAGTTATGTATTCAAACCTTATTTTAACTATAAATTGGAAAAACCCTATCATAAAAACCCATAGGAAAATCTCAAGGGAACTACTGGTGAATAAGTCTTTCCGTGTTTTGATTTCACTACTGCAGAACTCTATTGCCAATGCATTATGTCATAGAATCTAACCAAGACATTTAACCAAAAATCCATTGACTTCAGGACGATGGAGCCTCAAGGGCTAAAATGTGATCTTGTTTCTGGGTTTTGGCCAACAAAAATACATCATCCCTGCACCGCTCTATTGGTTGGTCCAAAGGGTTGCATCAATAGCCCAGCCTGTTGTTTCACAGTCGAACGAAAGAAAAATGCAACGACAATAGACGGCCAGGTTGACGAGAGCTTGTGTGAGGGGGTTGTAGAATACCTGCAACTGTAGTTTAAAAGAGTACACAGACATTTGTATTGCTCATAATTGGAGTCTACTTTAAAAGACTATTAGTTTTGCTGTACACATAGCTACACTATGCATTTGCGTCAAAACTGAAGTATACTTTGGAATTTAACTGATTTAAGTATAAACTTAGACAATTTTGAGCAAAAGAGAGCTCAGATAATTTGGACTTTCTTCTTGGAAGCAGGAGACTTACACAAACATACTCCATTAAGTCGGAGCATGAGCAGAAATATTTAATGATTTCCATGGTATGATTTTAACTCTTTTTCCCCCATTGATGGAAATTTCCATAATTTATGAGACAACGCTTCCTCGCCATTGACAGAATTTTCCAGCTTTCCGTGTTCACATGTGAAGAAGAAGCAATGTCATATGAAAGCAGATGCTTATGTAAAATAACGCAATCCCCAACATTAAACAACATATAAATCAAAACTGCCTACAGAATGAAATGTCGACCCAGGTCGAGGTATAGGACTGTTCAAGCATTAGGGGTGTTTATGGACTCAGGGTTGTGTGATTTTCTCAGCTTTTTTTCTTAAAATATTGCTTTTTTATGAAACTTGCCCACATTCAAACGTGGATGAAAAAAAAATGCATTTAGCTAGAATAAAACTTTTTGTTTAAAAGCAGAGGCTCTGTTCTTTATTTTGATATATTGCATGTTTATATATTCAACCTGTATACTGTATAACACGGGCACTGCTAATCTTTGATTATAATGAGAGTAATAGAATTTTAATGCACTAGATTATCAAGATTTAAAGGAGTAGTTCACTTTTAAAATGAAAATTCTGTCATCATATACTCACCCTCATGTTGTTTCAAACCTGTATGAATATCTTTCTTCTGCTGAACAGAAAGGAAGATATTTAGAAGAATGTCAGTAACCAGGCAGTTTCTGGTTCCCATTGACTTCCATAGTAGGAAAAAAATATACTATGCTAGTCAATGGGAACCAGAAACTGCCTGGTTACTGACATTCTTCTAAATATCTTCCTTTCTGTTCAGCAGAAGAAAGAAATTCATACAGGTTTGAAACAACATGAGGTGAGTATATGATGACAGAATTTTCATTTTAAAAGTGAACTACTCCTTTAAGGAACAGAAGAGATCTCATGTAGACGGTTTTTGTCTCCTACAGCTGTAATCATTGTCTCTGTTTCTCAGCTGTTGTTTTGCATGAGCATGTGACTGGAGAAGAAGCTCAGATAGGAAACAGAGGGAAAGAGGAAGCTACAGTACTTCTCCAAACCCTATTTAATAAGCCAGAGCAGCTCATGAGAAGGTGTGGAGCTGTTTTCCATCCTTCCCCTGACAGATCTGGGAGACGCTGCTCTCACTGGATGAGAAATGAGGCCAGAGCTTCAGAGAGCAGGAAATGGTGCAGGGATCTTACAAACATTCAAATCCTCCATCAACCCTATTCACTCCTACCCCCTCCTGACTATGACATCATCATCCTCCCCCACGGTCCCGAGAGACCAGAGCAAGATGGGGAAAATTTGAACATGGGAAACTCTGTCATGACAGAGTAAGTCCAAGGGGAAAAAAACATTTGTCTTGCATAGCCTCTTGGTCAGAATGTCACTGACCTCTGAATGAGGTTTATTCATTTGGAAACAACCGATAAGTGGGTCATGTGCGTCAATATCTGGGCCTTAAAAAGTTAAAGTATCGCAAAAATCAAGAGTTTTACTTAGGAACATAATTAGTAATGTATTGGCCAGTAATAATTTAGCATTTTGAGATAAATCAACCAGTAGATCCAAATCTACCAACAGTCTTGTCAATGGATAATAAACAATGCAATACATAAATGTTGTGTATTCTGACTAAATGTCATCATTAAATTGTATTTTATATCCATGCAAATATATATAGCTGTATGGTAATTACATGGTTCTCCACAATGGCATTATTTTGGGGCAGTGGATTTCACATACAATATTTTTTAACTCAAATTAGTATTTAAAGTCCAATCATTTATATATTTTGGTAAGTAAGCCAAATAACAGGCAGGATGATGTATAGTGAGTTGGTCTATCGCAAAATAATCCATGACTGGATGATATGCTCAACATCATGGTCCCTTTCGGTTAGTTTCATCGTCACCTTTTTTCTGCTATTTTAGGTCATAATGTACAAAACAATCAGTAGAAGCAAGATGAACATTGCAAAAATCCTCAAGGTCATTTTCACTACAATCAATAACTGACACAAAAATGTCAGCAGTTTGTCTCAAACAAGAGAGAGCATTGGTGTGAAACAAAAGAGATGAAAGATAGGTAAGCGGTCTGCCAAACGGCATTGCCATGGACGATGGTGAATATTAGGAAATATCTGACCAATCAGTCATGAGTAAATTGGTTTTATATAGGCCATCATCCACTGTACAAATTAACTAAATACTGTAGCATGTGTTACACAACTATTCAAAGTACTGGATATTAGCACTAGTTATCTTCACAAGCCTGTAAGAGTACAAGAAACTCTGAGTTAGCTCTTAGATCTACACAGTGCTTTGTTGCTGTGCTAAGCTGAACTTAAAGAAACAATGTTCTTCCTCCTCAAAGCACATGTGTCTGTCACAGCGGTGGCAATGGAGTATTTCAACCAGTTGAATGCACAAGCGCTGCGAAGATCAGTGTAATTTGACCTGGCTGTGCCGGTAGCGTGGGGAGACAATTGACCCTGTGTTAGGAGACTCCTGTCAGCAGTTAAAGAATTCAGCAGAGGCCGCGATGTTTTCCTGCAGACACCATCCCCCTCGCCTAGCCTCATCGATTGTGTGTTAAAACTTCTGATCCTTACCAGCTGTGTCCTGAGTAGTAAAACTTAAGTATGTGACAATGTTACTTGTTTAAGACCACCATAGAGCCACAGCATTTGCTTGGCGGAGGAAATCACTCTCCCTCCTTTTCCTTCCCTCTGTTACTGTATACACATCAGCCATTTAAAAGACGAATACAGACAGTGGCGATGGGAATGACATCATGGTTATTTCTCTTCCCCTCTGACAGACCAGATAAAGGAAGTATTGTGTCCACAGCCATGTGAGACAGTGCCTGCGTGGTGCATGACATGCAGGCTAAAGCATGATCTTACTGTCTACTGAAGACCTTTACATCATTGGATATTTATAAGATTCACTTATGGGATTCAGAGGTCCCTTGTGAAAAACAGCTTATGGTACTAATATACTTTAAAAGAATATGCTTGAGTGCAAACTGACTGTAATGATTTCAGACACTTCATTCCATTTTATTTACAATTAAATGAAAGTGTATTAAAGGGTACCTATCATGGAATTTTGAAAATTACCTTTCATGTAGTGTGTAACATAGATCTAAGTGAACGAAAACATCCTGCAAAGTTTTAAATATGAAAGTTCACCGTATACAAAGTTATTGTCTCTCAAAAGTAAGAGTCGACTCTGAGTCGCTGATATGAATCGATAGACGAACGATGCATTTTCTCTAACTTTCGTACGCCACTTGTACAAGTTATTTGAATAAGACACGCCCACTCATTGCGCGCAACAGAAAACAGTGAAAACAACATGTCGACGAGACGCTGTTCTGAAGTGCGAATCAAAAGCGAACTTTTTTTTCACTGCCCAGGGACGAGCATGTGAAGAATCAGTGGCTAGAGTTTATATTTACAACTATACCACACAAGTATAGCCACCTTGAGCTGTGTTCGCGTTATTTTAATGAGGATTCCTTTACAAACATAAATGCTTTCAAGTGTGGATTCGCAAGTCGGTTGATACTGAAGGAACGTTCAGTACCAAGTTTATTTGGATCGGCTTCATCCTCCGAATCACAACCTGTAAGTATTATTAATAATTGTTGCTTTTATGGGTTTTGGAGCATGCTCAATAAGTGTGTGTGTGTGTGTGTGTGTGTGTGTGTGTGTGTGTGCGTGCGTGCGTGCGTGCGTGCGTGCGTGCGTGCGTGCGTGCGTGTGTGTGTGTGTGTGGGTTGGTTGGTTTATGTGATTTATGAGGACACAAATTTGGGTAACGCTTCCTTTTACAGTCCAGTTACCCATGTAAATACTATGTACTTATTTTAGTAACTACAATTACTGGGTAATAACTAGTACTAACCCTGAACCTACCCCTAAACCTACCCCTGTTCCATGTACTTACCAGTGGTGGACAGTAACGAAGTAAATGTAATTCATTACTGTACTTAAGTAGCTTTTTTGCGTATCTGTACTTTACTCAAGTATTTAAATTTTGGGAGACTTTTACTTTAACTCCACTACATTTCAAAGTCAAATATCTTACTTTTTACTCTACTACATTTTCAAAATCAGTCATTCCTTTTTATTTATGAGTGGATAAAAACGTAACTGGTCAAACGAGCCACCAATCACAGTACAGCGCGCGCTTTGTTTTGAACTTGCCTTGGCGGTATCTACTAAGCACGAACCAGAGCCGTTAAATGAGAGTTGCGAACATAGATGGTTGTGACAGTGATCTCGCCGCCGCGCGGTCACGTTATTCGTGTAGCTCTCAATAGTTCCAAACAAATTGCGTTGACAATGATTTTAAGCAGGACAGAGCAGCAGCTATTATTGCAGCAATTATTGGTAAGTATTGACGCATAATGTACATTGCTTACGTTGCCACTAAAATGACTTAGTCTGGGGAGTAGCCTAGCAGAAACAATGTATTAATACGTTTTTGTGTTTAATTTTGGAGGGAAATTGGCTGCTCCCATAACATAGAATATATATATATATATATATATATACTTTATATGTATGTGTGTGTGTGTGTATATATATATATATGTATATGTATATATATGTATATGTATGTATATGTATATATATGTATATGTATATATATGTATATGTATATATATGTATATATATATATATATATATATATATATATATATATATATATATATATATATATATATATATATATATATATATATATAATAAATATATTTAATGGCGTTTTGCAGGTTTATGTGAATGTATCATAACATTAAGATGTCATGGTAATAATTATGACCATAGGCGCTGGAGAAAAATATATACAGTAAATACTGTAAATGTTTTATACCTTATGGGAACAGTCCCCTTTCCCTCCAAAATTAAACACGCAAAAAAATAATTTAATTCATATATATATATCAGACAAATAATGTCATTTCATTAATAGATTGGTGTGCCAAGAGTGACATTAGTCTTCACTTAGACTGAGTTAAGCAAGAGTCTAGTGACAAATTATAATAGAACATTATAGCCATAAAAAAAACAAAGTACTTGTACTTAAGTACATTTGAAGGCAAATACTTTCGTACTTTTACTCAAGTGAATGTTTAAAGGCAGCACTTCTACTTTTACTTGAGTAATATTTTACCTTGAGTATCTTTACTTTTACTCAAGTACATGGTATGTGTACTTCGTCCACCACTGGTACTTACCTTATATTAGCCAGTACTTTCTAGGTAAATACGCTAGAAGTACACTGTAAGTACTGTACTGTAAAAGGAAGTGTTACCCAAATTTGTATAATGATAATTTATTTATTTATTTATTTAAGATTTATTTGACAGGGACAAATGCATAAAACATTCCTTTATAATAAATACAAAGTAGATGCCATGCATACAGGTTTCTAGCCATGGCTAATTTGCAACCCCTGTCCCTGGTTAGGCTTATGAAATAAAACAGAAATTACAGAGTATTGAATGTAAGATATATAACTATTAAAAGACATACACAAATCCCATACGTGAAAAAAGATATGGGCTTAAGTAGATATAAAACTATAAAACACAGTCTCATCCCAAGAAGTCATATATTGACGTCTTGGGACGTCTTTTGACCATACATCAATATCCGCCTTTTTAGGGTACCCTTAAACGTCGGTAAATGACGATCCTGGGACGTCATACAACTGACGCTTTACCTTTAACGTCAGTAGGTGACGGGGTAGGTTTAGGTCTGGGGTAGAGTTAGGATCCAATAAAGTCATCTAACCGACGTTTAAGGGTACCCTAAAAAGGCGGATATTGACGTATGGTCAAAAGACGTCCCAAGACGTCAGTTTATGACTTCTTGGGATGAGACTGCGCTGATAATGACATGTGTATTACACTGGTATTACAACTTATGGGTGGTTTATGAGGACATTTCAAAAGTCCTCATAAATCAAATGGCTTAAAAAACAAACATAAAAAACAATGTTTTATTAAAAAATTAAAAATGCAGCATGTCTCCTGTGATGGGTAGGTTTAGGGATAGGGGCAGTGTAGGGGGACAGAATATATAGTTTGTACGGTATAAAAACCATTACGCCTATGGAGAGTCCTCATAATGCTGTTGCACCAACATGTGTGTGTGTGTGTGTGTGTGTGTGTGTGTGTGTGTGTGTGTGTGTGTGTGTGTGTGTGTGTGTGTGTGTGTGTGTGTGTGTGTGTGTGTGTCAGTTACGCTCAACGCAGCTTAGGTCTCCAAGCTGTGGTGTGTGTGTGTGTGTCAGCGCTTAGGTCTCCAAGCTGTGTGTGTGTGTTTTATTGGAGTTGTCATAAAGAATAGAGCGTATTGTAGTACTGCAGTGCTTTATCAATATGTTTAAGCTTTGGGTTAACGCGAAAAATAACTGACTGGGTCGTCTGACCAATCACTGCAGATTAGCGTCACGCAAAGGCGGAGTTTGAAAAATGAGTCGTCAAACGAATCATTTGGGAATCGCTGAGCAAATCAGGTAAAAATAAATGCATATTATAAGACAACAAAAGTGTTTTTTGTCATTGCATGCATGTAAAACTGTTGTTGGGGACTCCCAGAACAACATTAGGAACATTTTAAATGCCATAATAGGTGCCCTTTAAAGTTCAATATGTCTTATTCAATATATAGCTTAGTTTATATAAAAAATATATACTTCTATTGTTCTTGAAATGGTTCACGTGTACTGTACAAGCATTTATGGCGAACTAAAATCTACTTTGATGTCATTGAAACTCATGTATTTAAATATATTTGTAATTACACATTTGTAATGATGAGGTTGCAATTTAGTAGCCTGACTCGGCCCTCCTACGTACTTCCGCTCAATTTTCATTTACCTTCAGTTTACGTTTGGGATTCTGCTGTAGATTTTGGTTTTCTCCGATCAATTTTTTACCGGGCCAATCAGCGAACAGAGGGAGTGGCTGAGAACGATGACGTTGATGTTGTGCGTTATTTTGAGTTGTAGTTCAGTAATGGCAGCGGAGAAAGATGCGAGCTAAGGCATTCGGTCCGTTGTGGCAACACTGCCGAATATCAAGAAGTTAAAGCCGGAGCAAGAACAATCTTTGCTTAGTTTTGTTGGTGGCCATCCTCCCCACGGGGTTCGGGAAAATACATACGTCACAACCAAACGTTAGCGATTGGTTATGGCAGATCCAGAGTGACTCTGGGCAGATCCAATAGTGTTAGACTTCAATAGAGTACCCGCCTACAAGGAAGTTAACGCTTGTCAATGGAGCGGTGCCAGACTCTGTACAAATGAAATGAAATGTACGAGAGTCTGGTGGGGCCAGGCTAGCAATTTAGTACATTTCAAATATATTAACTTTAAAATATATTAAGTTCAACTGTGTGTTTAAATTTACACTAAATTTACAATCAAGTACTTTATGTACTTAATGTGCTTTAGTTTGTTAGTCAATGCATCAAATGAAGTGTACTATTAAGCATGACAAAAGATTATTAAAACAATAATTAAAAACTTTTAATTTGACGTTATTACAAAGTGCACTTTTTAAAATGTGAATGTGGAGTCTGTTTAAGTACAATTGATTGGCTTTTTACTTCGCTTATATTACCTGCAAGTACAGTTTCTAAAAAACAAACTGTAAAGATTTGAAGTGCACTACAAGTACACAGTGAACAATTAGGCACACTTCTTTTTCACAAGGGGTAGTTCAAATGCAAACTCAAGCAATCACAATCAGTTACCTGATTCTGACAGAATATGATTGGTAGGTTTTATCTGTAATAAATGCCGTGCCGCACTAACCTTGACGTCTTGCTCCAGTGTGCGGATAAGCTCCCCGTCTACTTGTCCGGTCTGGGCCACGCGGATACTGCGTCTCTCTGCCTTCTTCAGGCGGTACTGCAGGATGCGGCAGGTCTTGTTGGCCTGATCCAGCTGCTGTCTGAGCTCCTGGAGCTGATAAACATCCTCCTCCATGTACATGTCCCTCATCTCCAGCATCTCAGAGCGAAGCTCCTCCATTTCATCCTTATACACACAAACAAACAATGCATCATTTTAGAAATCACTATGCATTTTTTAAAAAACATATTAGGTTCAGATGATAAAATATCTACCCAGGTAAGTCTGGACTGCCACTGGCACCCTTTCAAAAAATGCATATGATGCCCCTGACCTATTATGAAGTGTGGTGTGAAAACCTATATATGCATCAATTCATTATGCTGCATTATGATTTTCCTCGAGACCCTAGAATAACGCGATGTTTACAAAGCACATGGCTCTAAACACAAATAAACTATTTATACCTCAAAGTGGTAAAAAATGTATCATACTTTCAGAGGCTGAAAGATGCTGTGGGCCACCGCGTGCTGTCACACATTTCCAGTGAATATAGGTCAACTACTGCAGCGCGCGTCACGTGCTCAGCGCGCGGATAAACAATGGAGTGAAAAGTGGGCGCGGGCGCAGTGGACTGCTGCAGCATCTGTACAAACAGCTGCATTACTCAAGCAACACGAGTGCAAGAGCAACTAAACACTAGCCTTTTTAGGCTGTTATATTAGGCATGTCAAATAAAAAAGATTTGGTTTCGTCATGGTCTTCTGATAGTTTATGAAAACCGAGACTACAAAGGAATCACTGTTCAGATCATAGTAAGAACCCATCTAATAATAAACAATGAACTTAAATATATGCCTTGCAACATGAATAAAATGAGTATTTCCAGTTTTAAGGGGAACACACTGGCATGTCTGCCTTAGGAACAATAATAATGATATATGGCAGTAATACAGTAGTATAGCTACTGGTGACCCTTCAACTATGTCCACCAAATACAATAACAACAGTTATTGTGATACATTTCATCATTATAAAAAAATCTTAGTTTCCAGCCAGTTATCATCTCACAGCAATTTTTGTAATTTCTACTCAGTTTTATGAATTTGATTTTCTTGATTCATTATATCAGTTCTAAATGGCCTTATAGTGTTCATTAATGTACCACTTTTATATGATTCTTTTAATTAAGAAAGTAATTCAGAATTTTCCATCTAGTTGGTTGTCATAATCATGAGCATAAAAAAATATTGTTTAAGCCACTTATACTAATATTGCACTACAGTTTCACTGTTGTAACAGCAGTGTTACTGTAGGCTATACTTTGGGGAGTTATTCTTTAAATGTTCTAAAAAGAACCTCTTTTGCATACCATTTTGGTTCTAGCTGGTTAGGTGGAGGTTTTGTTGTTGCATTATATGTTCTTGAGATCAGTGTTTTGGTTTTTGGCATCAGCCAAAGGACTAGAATAACATCCAAGTTGTAACCATAAACTGAGCAATATGACATTTTGGTGGAAACAGTGGTTAACATGGTGCTATATGACACCATTGTTGGTTTAACTTAAAAAAAAAGTAAGTTACCTGGTTTCTTTAAAATTTTGAGTTAATTGAACTGCAAATTTTGAGTTAGGCAAATACAATGGAGGAGATTAGTTTAATAAATAAACACTCAAAATATATGTTATCTGAACCACATTTGATAAGTTGATTTGTGAGTTGTGATAAATCATGAAAATATTTTTTTACTATAATGCTTTGATGTTTGATTTTTCAATAATAAAATAATTTAATCATTATCTTACCTTTAAATAATCATTTTCCGACCTGAGTTCCTCTATTTCCCTGATTAATTCCTCATGCATCCCGTCCATCAGCTCCTCGGTCAGGTCCGAAAACGCCAGGGAAGTGCTGGCGAGCATCCTGCTGTCGAACGAGGTGAGCGAGCGCTCGTCGCCGGGAGAGACGCTCCCCTCTGCGGTCTCCATTCCCAGCGAGAGTCGCTCTTTCTCCACGCTGGTCTTGGTTTGGCCACTCTTGTCCAATAGTCCATGTTCTGCTGCCGATTTATCGCCTTCGATCCCCCCACGACTGCTGGTCTCGGTGTCACTGCTGAGCGCGTCTGTGGAGACCTTGTTCTCCTCGGAGGCGCAGTCCGAGAGCTCGGAGCTGCTGTCGGTGGCTGAGAGTTTCCCCGGAGCACAGCCGGAGTCCTTGCTTAAATCATCCGATCCGATGCTGGCGTCCGAAACTTTTCTTCGAGCGCTTTTATTGGACTTCGCGTTGCTCTTCTGAGCACCGGCCGCGGATAGCGCGGGCTTGCCGGTCGGTTTACTCTTCTCTGTTTTCTGTTCTTTCCCGGTAACCGGGCTGCGTCTGGACACGCGGCCGCCTAAATATATGGCTCCCGGTTTAACGCTCAGCGTCGGCGTCCCGATACCTCCGCGGATTTTAGTGAGGGACCACCCGGGCACATCTTTGGGTCTTGCTGGAGACGGCGCCCGGTGTGTTTTCTTTTTCTCGTTAACTTGCAGCGGCTGCGCAGGCGGCTGTTCTTGTTCGCCGGTGCTGCTCTCCATTTTTTGCTTTTGCCTCTTCTCCTTCGACGAGACAAAATGCGTCGGGGAACCCGTGTCAACCTTTGTCTTGGTCATTCATTCCGTTTACAAGACACGAATGAAGCTGAAATGTTACCTCCACTCCCTCCAAAAAACAATAGTTGAACTGGTAAACGCTTCACACCAGATCAGCCGACATTAAAACCATTGGAAATCCAAAAGAAAATGTAAGTGCTTGGATTGAGATGCTTCAATTCTCTCTTATTCACCACGTCTGCAAAATATTCTCCCGTGCGCGTCCTCAGTTGTGAACCGCGGCTTCTCCTCTGCTGAGTGTGTTAGTGAGCTTTAGTGATCGAGGTTTCTTTCTTTCTCCCCGCCCAGATAGCGGCTCCCTCCGACCGTGACGAATGGAGAGCCTCGCGCGCAGAGCAGAGCACTACTGCCACCAACACATGGCGCGTGAACTCTTCATCGTTCATCCCATTAACGATTCGAACGGGTGTTTTCCAAACACCCACTGTAAAAAAATATCATCAAAAGGTTATGAAGGTTGGGGTTTTTTTCTTTTACATTGCTTTGACGTTTAATGTAGCCTAATTTAAGTGGAATAAACTCAATTAACCAGTTGATTGGAGGCTAATAAAAATGTAAGGCAGCAACATTTTTTTTACAGTTGCCTATAGCTATATTACAATAGTGTGAAGTGAACTATATTATAACAGTCCTTTGCGCAAAACACACTCCCACCAATGATTCCAATTCCCGAACAAATAACTCGAACGAGTCGACTCTTTTAAGTGAATCATTAAGATACAAGTCGTCGCTCGAATGTCTTTTATGAGTCGACTCTCTTTAGTGAATCTTGATGTATATTCCCAAACAAATTACTATTATGAGCCAGCTGTTTTTTATAATGTAATGAATCATTAGTGACTTCCCAAAATACAACAGGCTAGTGAGTCAAGCTTTTTTTTTTAATTGTAGTAAGGGTTGTTGTAATCTTTAAAGTGATAGTTGACCCAAAAATGAAAATTCTATCATCATTTACAACATTCAAAAGTAAGTTGTTCCAAAACTGTATGAGTTTCTTTCTTCTGTTGAACACAAGAGAAGATATTTTTAAGAATACAGTGATCAAACAGTTAAAGGTTATTGACTTAGGGAAAAAAAATACCAATGCAATGCTACTGTCAACTGTCAATCGACATTTTTCAAAATATTTTATTTTAAAATTATGACAAAATTTTCATTTTTGGGAACTATCCCTTTATTTGTTTCATGTCTCCCCAACACATTATGGCTAAAACAATAATACAGTGTATTTCTATCTATAGTTTCAGCTATCCTTCTCTACTTGGCTGATTCAGGAGATACCAGGATTAGCTGTCAAATTTTTGACATTTAGTGAATATTTCTCGTAGGTTGATTTTCCAGTCTTGGCTACAAAAAAAAGCTATTGATAATTTCCATCATTACTGCCTAAGAAAAAAAAAAATCAATAACAGCCTATTTAACATATTGACCAGTGTATTGGGTAAGTTATTACAATGGGAACCTTCTGTTTATTGACACAGATTTTTGATGAATACCACTTTTTTTGAAATATGAAATACATTTGTAGCCTATATCTTCCACGACGTACCATATTTGATTTGTATTATCAATAACGTAATGTTATTGGCTTTTGTATTAATGTATCCCGGTGTTTTTTTTTTTTTTTTTTTTTTGAATTTATACTTTATTAAGTGTTTCAGAAGAAGCATTTATAATGTTTTTTGGCTCAAAATATTACATTTACTGAAATACAGCCCTTGTGACAACTAGCCCTGATCCACCCTGTATATCTTTTCTACTGTGCTGAATAGGCCTATACTGCTTGTCTACAGGAGTGGAAAGGGAGGCTGGAGGATGAGGCAGGAATGTGAGCATGGGTCGCATGCACCAGAATTAGTCTGTAATGATTGCTTTATTCAGGCCCGAACACTAGAGCCTTATTAAGGGCCCCTTCTGGGACCCTCACACAGGTGGTGCTCCCCGAACTTCACATAAGCTCACAGTTAATGGGTTTACACCCTGCTGGAGACAGGGGAGCTGGTAGGGATCTGTGCTAACGGACGCGTTCTCATTGCCACATGAAAGAAGCGGATTTGTCCCAATCCTCCAGAGACTTTGAGACAGAGAGGCTTCACTTGATCTTTTATTGATTGATTGATTGATTGATTCATGCACGGTTGGTTCATTCCTTTGCACATGCAGTGTTTTCTTTTTATGCAAGCTATTGTGCTGTTTTATTAACACATTTTTGTAAAATCTATTGGGATAAATCCTGCAAGAAGAGCAGAATGGGCAATGCACATTTGGCATTAGATGCTACGACACTGCTGTAAAACATATTTATAGTACAATTTCTGAATGGATAATGGAAAATGGACTGCGTTTATTTCCTGCAAGACAGCAATTATCTGTGCGGTGTTGAGACGTTTAGGGATTTTGTTACTGTTATGGCTGTCAGCAGCCTTGCCACACTAGACTGAGGAATGCAAAACCCACAGGGAGACAGAAAATATCTGCTGGATATTATATATTCTACTTCACGGTGGGCTTAATTAATGTACAACAGTATTTTAGTCCCCTGTCCTATATACTTGGCCTAAATATCTGTGATAATGATACTAACAGGTTTGCCTGCTGTTGTTGCTCTGTCTCTGAGGAGGGAGGACCGGGACCCCGCAGTCCTCTCGTCTCCATGTAATGGTTGTGGTGGCGACAATGACGAAATTGGATTCGTAAATCCTGATGAGAAATACATAATCTGCACTGACTCTACATACACATAGTTTTACCTAAGAAATAATTTTTAAAAAGAGATCAATTATTAAAAATAATCTAATTATTTTAATTTAAACATTATTTTAACTAAATAAGTTAGTAGTAAAACGCATAGTAGTAGAAAATTAAAGAACATACTGTATCAATTTAATAGTTGGTGTCCTAATCAAATAATATAAAATCAAGCCGAAAACCCACAACATTTTTTTATGTTTTCTTTGTTGTGATAATTCGCGCGTGTGCGTGTGGTTAAAATAGGTTCTAGGTTACATAAAATCAAGTTTCTTAGCTATTTCTGTTATAGAGTTGACAAAGTTCAGTGTGCATAGGCCTACAGCAACATATTTTGAGATCTTGACACGACAACATCTGTGTGTCAGAATAAAGTAGAAAAAGCAAATCATTCAACAGATCTTCTGTGTGTTAATTTAACCACTAGTGCCACCGTATGGCCACATTAAGCAAGCACACCACGATCATTAAAGGTTGAAGCAGTGGCAGAGGATAATAAAAACACAGAGACACCTTAACAAAGAAATTCCTCATGTCTTATACCATACAATGTATTGTATATACTGTGTTTTGTCAATCATGTTTTACATTTGCTTCCAGGCTTCACGTTACTTTTGTCTGACCGTCATATAAAGATTCACTTCCCACAAACTGAGTCAGAGTCAGACTCATGCATCAGTGATGAGAGAGCAGTTCTTTCTATGCAAGCAGAAACAAAGCCATGTTGTAGAGGGTCAGTGGGTGTAATTGGCGTGTTTAATGCTGGATGAAAGAGTCCATTTTACTGTAGTCCAGTCTTTAGTCCTCTGAGATCTGTTGGAACAACACTGCAATAACTGTAACCCTGATGGCAGACAAATCGGCAGGATGAAAAGTTTATAATTTGCCTCTTTCACCATGTTTTATTGCAGACAGATGACTGGCTGGTCTGAATGTGTGGCTTTAGGCTCTAGAGTCTAGACAGCACAAATTTACCACATAACTGGACAATACAGTGTAACACAGTGCATTTTGGCCAATATGTCAAAGCGATTTCTGGTTTCAACCTTTCAGGGCTCTTCATCTTTGTCAGCATCAGAGGCTTCCAACACACACACACACACACACACACACACACACACACACACACACACACACACACACACACACACACACACACACACACACACACACACACACACACACACACACACACACACACACACACACACACACACACACACACACACACACACACTCTTGTACATCTATCTTTATGAGGACATTCATTGACACAATGCAATCTCTAGCCGCTTACCCTAACCTTACTCATCACAACTAAGTGCTTAACCCGAACCCTTACCCTAAACCTACCCTTAACCTAATTAAAACCTTATCCCTAAAACCAAGTCTTGACCCTCAAACAGGCCTTTAAAGGGGTCTCAGTAAGTGAGGACCGGCCAAAATGTCCTCACTTCACTCTCTTTGTCCTCACTCCAATGGTCTAAAACTCAAACTGGTCCTCACAAAGATAGTTGTACAAGTACACACACACACACACACACACACACACACACACACACACACACACACACACACACACACACACACACACACACACACACACACACACACACACACACACACACACACACACACACACACACACCACACACACACACACACACACACACACACACACAGGGGCGTCGGACTGGGGGGGAAAGGGTACCGAGTACCCAGGGCCCGAGGCAGGGGGGGGGGGCCCTTAGAAGTCAGTTTTCTATACAGACATATACATGCACTAACATTTGTATAGCATTAATGTACAAATAAGAAAGATCTTGTGCAAAACTAAACTTGTAGTTAGGCACTGGTTTGGTATAAAAAAAAGTTATTTTCATGCTGTACAGGGCCCCACCACCCCTCTCGAATCAATGTAAATGGTACGACCCGCAGGTTAGGTGCTTCTGCTGCGGACCTGCGGCAGTGTTGCCAGATTGGGCGGGTTCCCGCCCAATTGGGCGGTTTTGAATTTGATTGTGCGGGTAAAAAAGGGTTTGGGCGGGTGGACAAAATTTGGGCTGGTTTGGGGTCAGTTTGGCGGTTTTCAAACATCTACTTGTTAAAGTCTAATTGGTTAAAAAACTAAGCTAAAGTGTGCATGTGCTGTCATCATGACAAACACACACGCCCATGCAGAGTCAGCTGGCGTTGGTGTTGACGTCACCGATGAGCACGCACGCACTTATAGCCAATCAGCGATCAGCAGGCAGACGCGATTTAGCGTGATAACTTGAAGACAGCTGTATATTCTAGTGATCGATAATGCCAAAGTGACCTACTACATATACAGTAAGATGTATCTACAGTAAAGAGTAAGATAGTGATCAACTCTAAAAACGTACACATGTGGTGGGAGATGACTCGATGGTTAACTCTGAGAGGAGAGCAAAGTTCAGTTGAAATACTTGAATTGGAATCGAATATGGGACGACTCCTGTCCATGTGCACTAGCCTAACCAGACATCTGCAACGTTTACACCGTCCAGACTGCATGAACTCTCCTGTCCCTGACAGCTGCTGAAAAAGGTTTGATCAACAATGAATCAGTTTTGACTGTTAATTCTGCATTATGTTCTAAAATGTGTAACAGCTACTTCTGAGGGTTAAAGTCATCGGTACATTTCTTGATTGCCGTTTTGACAGTGTCCACCTGGACATTTTAGTCATATTTGCTAATTCTTCTTAATAATTGCCCTGTTTTGATCCGTTTTCCTGGGAAATTTATTTATTTTTTATTGTATTTTATCATCGTTATTTTGTTTTAAGGAGATAAAAATGGTGCTTATCAACCTTGAATGACATGGCAATACAATTATATCACATTATTTTGGCAGTAAAATTTTGGGCGGTTTTTTCTCGGAGTGGGCGGTTTTTGGTGAGCTTTTGGGCTGGAAATCACCGTCCCAATCTGGCAACACTGACCTGCGGTGAATCAGTTGATGAGACAGGAGCTGGAGTGAGCCGTGTGATACTAGGAATTAGGAAGATTCATGTCTTTCCTTAAGAAAGGAAAATCAGGGGCTCAAAAACGAAAATAAAAGAAGATTAAAGAGAGAAAGGCAAATAAGGGGAAGTAGTTGCTCACTCAGTTTTTTTAAAAGAAAGGTGAGCTCCAAATGCATCATCGAGCATTGACATTGTCTCCAGCTTGTCTCCTCTTCTGCTGCAGTTCTCCCCAGATTTAGAAGTTTACATGCAGGCCTATATTTCCCTTTATTGTCAAAATCTAACACCCGCGAAAACACAGATCGTTAGCGCCTATTTTACTGCATTGTTATGCAAATTAACTCACGCACGCGCTTACATTATAAGTACGATTGTTCTCAGTTTAATGCACATCTTAATGATTGAAAATGACTTATTTTAAAACGTAATTCAAAGACTGAATGTCTAGTTTGGCGGTTAGTGTACCCTGTGATTCTATAGTCTGCATTTATTTTAAACAGACAAATAATAATCGTCAATTAACTTGTACTTAGCCTACACTTTAAAAAGGTATTGTGACAATAAAGGATATTTTAGCAACCATTTGAAGCCATATATCTCAGTTTCAGACCTGCTAGACCTTTTGTCATCTCAGTAAGTAGTACTTTTGACAATAAAACAAAAATATATTAATCAGAGTGTGGCTTAAGTTATTTTGTTTACATTTTAAGTGTTTTTATGATAAAAAGTGCAATACCACACCCATTGGTATCACTATGGTATTTGGTACGGGGGCCCAGCAAGATGGTTTGTACCCAGGGCCCAAAATTTGGTGCTACGCCCCTGCACACACAACCCCACACCACACACACACACACACACACACACACACACACACACACACACACACACACACACACACACACACACACAAACACACACACACACAAAATAAGGGTAACAAGGCAGTGAGGTCAATGCAGGTCTGCCTTATTATTACTGTAACAAGAGACACATACAACAAACAGAGCAAATTTTTATATTTATATTTCTATTTTATTTGTACAAGCTTTTAATTACGCTAAGTAATTTTCATATTTGTGGATCATAGCATGCAAGCAGGTGTATTTTAACTGGCTCCTCTGTACTATTTTACATTTCCATCAAAGGCCTCTGGTAATGACTGATGAACGTTATATGTTTCCACGCGGTGGTCCATTTCTTGGAATGAACATTACGCTAAAATGAAACAGGAATAGCCTGAAAGGTGGTTCATAAAACAGACTGCAACATATGATAAGCAAGGCTGGTTGTTCGGTTCAATATCTTGATGTCACGACTCACGACGATAATGTGTAATAAATGACTGTAATGACCTCCTTAATTTTTTAAGTAAAATCAACTTGGATGTTTTAATCATTTCAACTTAAATTTACATTAAACTGACTTTAATCAATGAATCTTGTAACATAAAAAGTTGACTTATTTTGATAAGTTAAAGCAATGCACAAAACATTGTCATAACTTATAGATCATATAATTTGTGATCATATAAGTGATATATATAATGAATTAAATTAAATTAAACCAAACTTATATATATATATATATATATATATATATATAATATATATATATATATATATATATATATATATATATATATATATATATACGCTAGCTAGCATATATGAAGCATATTATTTATTGTGTTACATATTTAGTCATTTAAAAGTAAGTATTGTTGAGTTTAACAGAGCAAAAGCTTCGTGATAAACACATTATTGTGCAACTACAATGCAAAAGGTCTTGCTCTGACGTAACCAGTCAGGCGACGAAATTCACGCAATATAATTGGCCAAGAGACACGTCAATCAAAACGCCCAATCGGTCTCTTCCGGCGGAGTGTCAGCTCTTCAGCAGCAGCAACAACAGCAACATCATCATCCCTGTCCGAGAGAAGCGAAATCCAGCCATCATCACAGGTACCCGATTGTCTTCTTTAAAAGTAGCTCTTCGGACTCTTTCACAGCAGTGACTGAGGTTTTAAAGCAATGCTTTCCAGCGGACGCAAAGCTCTCGAGCCGTTACTTTGTAAGTTTGGCAGTTAGCTGGAGCTTTAGCATGTTAGCATCTATTTACAGACTCCGGCTGCTCCTCGTAACATAGCGAGCTGCTGTCTACCTACACAACAGTTGAGTGAGTGAACTGTCACTGTTGAGTGAACAGCGATCACTGACAAAACCCAGTGATTTACCTAACGTTATCTGAACAAGAATAACCCCCAAAAATGATGTCTAGATAGGCAACTCACTAGGATTTAGGACACAGCCCTGATTTGTGAGAGTGTCAGCTAGTGGATCTTTTGGTGTTGTGAATTGTTGTGTAGCATTGCCTTTTGATTTAGATTTTTAGAGATTGAAGTCTTTCGTGTTGAGTTTTAGGGCTGTTCAGCTGTCATTTCCCCAGCCTGTTTTCTCATTAAAACTAAACAGTGACGTTTTGTGAAGGTTTTGCCTTCCAGATATTTTAATCTGTTTAAGTGTGTTAACATAACATATTTTGCACCGACATGAACGAGTTCGTTTTGTTCCCTGGGGCTTTATACAGCAGCATGTTACACATCTGTATAACAACTTGCTGATATTCATTACTAAATTCTCTTTCTTTCTTTTCTATTTTCTATATTTTTGTACCTTTTAAAAAAAAAAATCTTTTCTAATGAGAACGACTTGTTTTGGCCTGTGGATTTATCAAGTGGTATGTGTGTATTAATGTTTGACGTATCTGCATTCTCATATTGGCTATTAATTGCAGCAATAGGGTTTTAATTTGCGTTTCATAAAAAGAAATGTCCTAGAAGTTGTCCGTTACCGGTGTTAAAGTGGGTAAAGGGGTTCAGTAATGTACAGTGGGGTTTGCCATGTGGACTGTTGAGCAGTTATTGCTTTTTCAGTTCCTGAGGTGTTGTGTTGTGTGTAGCTTGGGGCAAGTAGACAGATGTAGATGAGTATCAGGCCACATTCCTGAGAGAGAGTAAAGCAAGATATCACTGCCTTGTTTTATGTGCTTGCACATGGAGATTCCCAACACCACCTTGACTTGCTAACCAATGTGGTATTGTCATGTCGGGTATGTGAATGCACCTTACCCAAGCAGACCACATTCCTAAGGTGGCAATGAAACTGTGAGTAATGGAAGAGTCTGTGATTCATTCCACTTCTGAAAACTTGTGGGTGTTTGTGTGTTTACACACAGTCACTTTATTAGGCAGTCATGACCTTTCGGGTATTGCCTCAACCTTCTGTACCTAACCTTCATGAATGCACACAGATTTTTGTAATATAGTTCATTATATGTTATATACATCCCCTTATGGCTTTATTAAGAATTTTGGCATCTTCATTTAATAAAAAACTGATTAAAGTCACCATGAAATCAATATTGACACTTCTTATTTTAACATGGAATATTGCTGTATTTATTTTAAAGTCCTCCTGTGGTGAAAATTAAGTTTTTAATGTTATTCATATGTCTATGTGTCATTTTTAATATACTTTAAGACAAACCATGTGCAAATTTACAAGTCTACACCATTGCCGAGTATTTTCTTTTTTAAACCTGCGGTGAACCAAAGACGACGGTCTCAAAAAAATGGGTAGATTTAGCAATATAGCGGGTATGATGTATAGGCTACTACTATGTTAGGATGAACTAGCCTATATGCCTTTCTCCACTGACGTTCTGAGTTGTTAAAAGCGTTTCTGATGATTGTTAGAAGGCAGTGGTCAGACTCTGAAATGATGAACGGGAACATGGTTTGTGTAACTTTAGCAACAACTTATTAGCTGTTTGATAACATAAGCAAAAGGCTTATTTATTACCCTTATGTGTCTGACGTTGTAAAGAGCGATACCATTGTCTGACTGGATCTCTGAGCTGGTGCAAGTGAGTGGAGGCGGGGCTAATTAGCATAGTCATGGTTCCGTGTATAGCCTACTAAATGAAGCAAGGGTGGAGAGTTACATTCAAGCTTTTTTAAGGCATGAATCATTCTTTTTTTTCACAGGAAAAAACATTTAAATATGTCGTTTTTGTGATCAAAGATGAGTTTTAAGGCATAAAATTATTGACTACAGGGGGACTTTAAATTACTTATCCATCCATGCATGTAATTATTATAATTCTATGCCTTCATAATCTTTAATCATTGCAGAGACATATCTTCTCTTTTCTGTTGACATGTTTACTGGTTCGAAGGCGAGACAGCCTGTCACTCACATGACATCACAGCAGTAGTGAACCACAACCATCAATTCCAGATGGACAAAACCAAGTCCTACTCTACTTTTTTTTCTTGTTTGAGAAGTCACAATAGGGAAGAAAAGTCTAGATCATAAATTCTGTTTCAAATACATTAAGCACAATAAATTCTGCAGATTTAAGTGCAAAAAAACCAACCGATTCTATCTTGGTCACATCTGTTCTTCTTTTCCCAAATTTGTTCTCAGAAATGAGCTAGCATCTCTTCTAAAAAGTGTCAAGGGAGAAGGTGTAACCATAATGATTATGTATAATGGGTTTGTGTGTATTTGTGTGTTCCAGGTTCTTCATTTCTACCCTCTGGTCCAACCGATCTGGATTCTGTTCAAATGCAACAGGGCCTGATTGTGTGCTGGGTCTCGTAAAACACTGCACCTGAGTCTTTATTTTTCATGCGGACATATTGTGCCTGGTTATCAGTTGCCACGGCACCGGTGTTCGGTCGTCTCTGATTCCATTCAGCTCGCTCCCGGGAACCCTGTTCGCATATCAGAGATCATTACTGTAGCACAACACAGTGTCTCGGGTGGGGGCGGCTGAAACGTCTGTGTTATTTTAACATTTCATCTGATTGCAGAACACTTGTTTTCCCATGTAGGTAAAAGTGCATCAGAGATAATGTATCAGATTCTGTTGAAAACCTTGAGCAATAGTCTCTTTCTGGCTTTGTCTCTCTTGTTTGATTTCAGGGGACTGATGGTGTCTCCCTGTTGACCCTTTGCTTATTTTGATATTGGCTCTAATGTGTGTTTAAGGGGATAGTTCAACCAAAAATCAAATTTCTGTAATTTGCTCGCTCTCTTGTCATTCAAAACCTGTATGACTTTCTTTAATGGAGAAAAAGTCTCCATTAAAGGGTCATCTAGGCTAATTTCCGTTCAACTCTAACAATCACAATTCAATAAACTGGTTGCCATGGTTAAAGAACAGCTATTTAAAAAGCCATTTCTTAAATAAATGTATGTGTATTCAGAATGTAATTTGCAGTTCAAAAAAGTAATCTGACTACTTAATGCATGTTACTTGTAATGAGTTACTTTACTCGTTATATCAAACTTAGTTTTTTCCACGGTCTTAAAACATCACTTAATAATGTTTTCAGCTACTGTAGAAATACATAATCTGAATTATCAGCTAATAAGGGTAAATCGACATACTCGGGTAAATTGGAGGGAGCATAAGCATTTTCTACATAGTGAGAGTTGGGTTTCCTTTTCACATTTTAGGCTACCTCCACCAGATCTTTGATATCAGAACATGAGGATGTGATTCCATCAAAGACATACAATGTTCAACTTGTATGAAGTTCCTCTTCGTCTGTCTGTCGAACAGGAACAAACTCCAGTGAGTTTGCAAGAATTGAAGCTTTATTATATTTTTTTTCTATTCATTTTGTTGTTTTTACATGATTTTATAATGTTATTCATTGGTTTGTAATAAATACACACAGTATTACTCTATTATATTTAATACAGTATCTTTTTAGTCCAGTTAAAACCAAAAACACATGCTGTCTACTCAAATCTCCTTGAAAAATAGTGTACAAAAAAGGTCCAGGTCTTGTTTCTCATGCCCTAAGAGCAATAAAAAACACGTCGGGAAAAAATCCTTACTGAGGTTGTCATAATTCATGCATGAAAGGGTTAAGAACATTCCACACATTCACATCGCTTTTCTGCTTTGAAACGGACCGCCTGCGTTTTTTTTGAAAAAAAGTTTAAGAGTTGGTGTGAACGTGACAGAGACGGCTAAATATTGTCCTTCATTCTTAAGTTAGACTCATTTCCTAACCCTTTGATTTACTCATGAGTCGTCTGTGTTGCCTGACCCCTGACCTTTACCCTTTAAAAACTTATAAATAGCCTTGAGTTTCACCTGATGGAAACGAAGCGTCACATGGTTTGGTAGAAACCAATTAGGCCTTGTAAAATGGGGAAATAGGGCTGCCAAATTTACATTTCGAATATTACTCGGATTTAAAAAAAAAAATTTACAGATTCGATAAAACGAAAGTCGGCTAGAAATGAAAAATTCACCTTACCTTTTTTGTAAATGCATGTTATTGCATGTTATTGTGAACAGTTTATCCATGTGTAGGTTTCAAATTTTTATTTGACCCCATAATGTTTAAACAAAATGTCAAAACTGGATCATCCAGTGATGACGACAGACTGCTCTCTGTTGATGTATGCAGGACTTCTCCCATCATTAAGTCCGCTTTAACTCTGTGCCTTTCTTACAATTGACTACAATCTTGCATTCATTTGAGAACAACACCCACATGTCAAAACCGATGGATACACAATGAAAAAAAAAATCGTATTCCTACTTTTGTTCTTCTCATAAGGAAGAAAATATCTGTTGCTACTTCACACTATTTATTCAGAGTTCACTAACTTTTGTCATGCTCTGACCAGGCTGACGGTAGATTATGGAACATAAGCGAAATACAACTTGTGTCAATCTATTTAGGTTAAAACGTTTTTCTAAGGTATTGTGGGTGCTTGCTTATTTGAAGATGCTCTGGTCCCTATTTCAGTCATTGTTAGTCTAATGTATTTCTTCTTGTCCATCAAAATGATCGCTCATTTCTTCCCAAACGGGCTATGGACCCTTAACCCTAACTATGAGCTGGAGTAATAGTGGCACTTTGCTTAGCAAACACCACTAATGAATTGTCAAGTTAATTTGTGGATTGGTTTGTCATAATATGGAAGATATTTCCTAAAGTTGTAGAACTGTTGGTGGCACTTGTCTAAATAAAATGTCTGATAAGGTTTATTATTAAAAAGCAATAAACGTTATCCAACATACTTGTTGGTTGTCACTTTGATTTGCATATTTGTCCTAATAGCGAGTCGGCTCATTGACTTTGCTGTCTCAGAAAATGTTTTTGCAAACAAGAGCCACAGGAGACACCAAAGAAGTCATGATAGTTGAAGAAAGACTTGAAGCGGGTAATTAGAAATGGGTACTGCTTGATTTGTCTTTGGTTTGCATGTTACTTAAAGACTTCAAAATCATCCTGGGGCTGTAATAAAGCTGTTAGTTGCTCTCTGGTAATTTGTGCTCAGGGAATTCATTGAGCCTAAATGGCAGTCTGCTAAAACAGACCGAGAGAGACATTCAGCAATGGCTACATAAATCTGCATAGCTGGCTAATAGACTTTAATCGTGAAAGAGGCGTTCCCTCAGGTATTGTCTAGACTGAGATAAGGCCGTCCTGTGTGCGTCACAGTACAGGTCGGTCTCTCAGCTTACACTCTTTGGATGGAGATTGTCCAAAGTCCAGTTCTATATCAAATAAGTTTCTGCATACAAGCTCATGGGAGGAGATCTACAGTGGCTCCACCTCTCATTTCAAGAGCAGCCGGCTAGTTTCAGTCAAACATGATAGATGAATGGATGCATGACTGAACTAAGATCATTGGAGGAAAGGTGAATGATGGGATTCTTGTTTTTCCTATATGGGAAGCATTAAATGGACTCTCAATATGCCATCTTAAAACGATTGTTAGCTGGTTTCTTGTTCATGAGTCTGGTTTTGATATTGACTTGTTTCTTTGCAGGTGTCCCTGTTTCCAGAGACAAGAAAGAAAGACCATGTTTTAGAGACCTTGTGCTGTCAGCCCATTCTCTACAATGAACAACAATGAAGACGAGTTCTATGATGCCGTCACAGGTGAGAGACATCTCGAAATGGCACGGGATGGTAGGGCTCCACAGTTACTCAGAAAAAATAATCAATAGTACGATTTTAAAGTTATGTCGTCGTCTGCTGCTTTTGCATTTTAACCAATCACGTACACGAATGTATCGCCAATGGATGGATATTTGAAACTGAAGTCCTGAAGTTCAACAACTTTTTCCATGTAATGGCACCTCTGTGACACAAGCCAGTCCGATGCTGTCGCGTGTCATGAAAACATTGACATTCTCTCAGCGCTGTCTAAGTTCACACACAGCAGTATTAAACAGCTGTGTTTTCTGAGGAAGATCTCATTTGTCCCCTCTTGTGATTGTTTTGGCCACTGTTGACTTTGGCCCTCAGCCGTGTGTGTTTGTTATGACAGAGCGGTTGCAATGCGGCGCGCCAGTCTGGTGTTGGTGACCACAATCTGTTGATAACTTCAATTATGTAGTGCTGCTTTCAGATGGTCTGATGGCTTCTGTCATTGCGGAGATGAAATGAGATGAAAATAATGTAATGAATAAATAAACAAGGCAATATGGACTTTGGCAGGTCATTGTGCTGGAAACCTGAAGCCTGATATCATATCAACCAGTCGCTCATATCAGGTGGTACAAAACGTGAGGAACCACATTTTATTCCATGTTATTAAATGATTAATAAGTACATATTGAAATCAGACATACAGAAGATATGTATAAGTCTTCTGCATTTTAACATGTATGGTCAAGATTTACTAATGGCAATACTGTTTGCTTACAACTGATATTATTTGATTTTATAAATAACTTTTTCACTGTTATTTTAATTATTAAAATTAAATATATTGAACACTTATTAAACACTTATACTTTATAGGTTTCAAAAATATTTAACTCTTTTATACTTTTTAGTATCATATTTTTGTGATGCATAAATTTGCTTGTAGGCAGACTTGATTTTAGTTTCTAGTGCGTTTTAATTAAGTTGTGATTTTTACATAATGATAATGTGCTTGTGTGTCTAAGGCTTGGATTCAGACGAGTCGTGTGAAGGCACATCAGAAGCCAGTTTTAAAGACGCTGTAGTATTTGACGGTGCTCAGAAGAACAATGGAGCTGTTCCTCAGGAGAACGGAATTAAGAAGCGCAGGTCAGGCCAGATTCCAGTGCCGTGACCAATATACTCCTTATTTCTCTCTGTCTGTCTCTCTCTCTCGATTCTTATGTTTACAGTTCATTCTCATTCATGTATAATCTTCATATCTGTGCATAGTTCTACAGTCGAACATATCAGTACACTTATGAGAGTGTGTGCATGTTGTTTAATAAGAAATTGCTCTTCTGCCCTTATAGGTCGTCTCTTCCTGCCCCTATGTTCTCCAGAAATGACTTTAGTGTTTGGAGCATTCTCAAGAAATGTATTGGACTGGTAAGGATACAAAAGCAATCATTCTACTAGCACTAGCAAGTTCAGCATATTAATTATGAGTGCATTAAGAATGGATGGTTGACAAGCTGATTAATGTCTATTAGTGAGCTTATGTACTTAGTCACCATTTTATTAATGGTATATTGCAATGTTCATTATAATTGTTTGATCAGTGCATGTCAATATTTTATTTTTTATTCGTGTGCCCTCTGAAAAAAAACCCATTCTTCCCCTCCCTCTTGCAACGACATATCTTCTCTGATGACACGTCACCGCCGCTAGAAAAGGGCAAATAATAATCCCTCGCCTCCAGCACCTGTCACTCACATGAGTTTGCAGCAATTAGCAAACGACAATTATCCAATCAGTTTCAATCAAGGACAAAAGCAAGTCCGGTTTCTTTTTCACTCTGATATAGATCACGCAATAGGGAAGAAAAGACGTCATGCCAACTTTTATTTTTTTATTACAACTTCTCAGAGAGGGTAAAATGGTATAGGGCGAAAATACGTATTGCGATATATCATTAGCATGAATTCTTTTTGACCACGATAATCGTGTAGTAAAAAGTTTGATATTGTGACAGCCCTAATCCAAATCCATCTCTTTCCGCATTAAATTAAGAAAATGACTGTCAAAACAAAAATGTTTCAATGCTTAGTTTATGTATATGCAGTCGCATCTCACTGTTTTTATGATGACGTGAAGTTGACAGTTTAACGTTTTAAAAAACGCCTCAAATTGTTCTTTTCTATTGATTTGCACTCCATCCAGCTGTTTTTGAATGCAAGAATGTGTCTAGGGGCCCCTTAAGAAACACGTCTGATCACCTTCTAATGGACATAACCCTAAAGCAGCATTCCTTAAGGGCGACTAGTCAACCAGTTTGAAAATGTGTTGTTTGGCACAACCTGTAAAGACGTTTGGCCCTGCTCAGCCTGTTTGATTGTTCTGTATTCTAGGAACTGTCTAAGATCACCATGCCCATTGTGTTCAATGAGCCCCTGAGCTTTCTACAGAGAATCTCTGAGTATATGGAGCACACATACCTCATCCACAAAGCCTGCTCACAGAACGACTCTATAGAGAGGATGCAGGTGAGACCACACACACAATGGCTGATCTAGAATTGATACGTGTAGAGTTTATGCCTCATTTAAATCATGTCATGTTTTGCAATGTGTATTGTGAGGTAGTTGGCAAGACCCAGTCCTAAGTTGCATCCCAATTCACGTACAACTTTATGTAGTAGAATTGTTGAATGACAAAATTCATACACTACACGGTTGAGTACATATTAATACATAGTGTATAGTGCGTCATTTGGGATGCAACTCCAGTATATGCAGCACAGTTTTGTAATATTACAATCCGGCCTTTAATTTGACATGGTTTTTCTATCTTGCTCTTAAGACGGTAGCTGCCTTCGCTGTGTCTGCTGTCGCTTCTCAGTGGGATAGAACTGGAAAACCTTTCAACCCGCTTTTAGGAGAAACCTACGAACTCACACGGTAAAGAGACCAGCAGAGCGTTTAATTACAAACTATGCTGATAAGATTTGAGGATGTCGATAAACATTGGTTAGATCAAGATTTCACTAAAGGGAAACTGTTCTTTGTCATTTATTAACTGTGCTTCTTCTTCCCCTTTAATGCTTCCTTCCTCTACTCTTGTTGGCTTCTCTTTCACTCAGAGAGGATCAGGGTTTCAGACTGATCTCAGAGCAGGTGAGTCACCATCCGCCCATCAGTGCGTTTCACACTGAGAGTCTATCAGGCGACTTTGTGTTCCACGGCTCCATCTACCCCAAACTCAAGTTCTGGGGCAAAAGTGTGGAGGCAGAACCTAAAGGGACCATCACGCTAGAGCTTCACAAGTGAGTGTGCCATGTTTATGTGCACACACATGTACTACAGACCCTGATATTCCCTATATAAATATGTGCGTGCACATCAACTGCTATTTTTGTGTTCATGAAAAGGTCTATTGATTGTGTGAGTGAGATTTTCCTTGGATGAGTCAGTGGCATCCTGGTTTGATTTGAGAGCAAAGGGTTCTGGGGTTGCCGAGTAACGGCCTGCTCACATGCTTTGTGTGTGTGTGTGTGTGGGGTGGTGTGTGTTCCTCACAGGCATAAAGAGGCATACACATGGACGAACCCTTTTTGCTGTGTACATAACGTAATTATCGGTAAACTGTGGATTGAACAGTACGGCAATGTGGAAATTGTCAACCACAGGTAAAGTTTTTATTACAAATCTATTCTGTTGTGAATTCACATGGATGTTTTGAATGATTAGTGTGATGTTTGAACGCTTAGTACTGGAGAGAAGTGCGTGCTGAACTTTAAACCCTGTGGGATGTTTGGAAAGGAGCTGCACAGAGTTGAAGGTTACATCCAGGATAAGAGGTGAGATCCTGACTCACACTTTTCACATTTTACTGGACTGCTTCTATAACCATGAACTGTTGTAATGATGTAGATCATGTTTTTAAGCCCAACTTTTGTAGCTATAGTGATTTAAATGTGCACCTAACACCTAGCAGTATGGATAAAGCCTCACACAAAAGAGCAAACATTTTCAGTTATCAGTTCCATAGAAATGCACTATTTGCATTCAGTTACAATTTATTATTTGTGAGTGAGACTGTTCAATGAGAAGGGGTTTACTTAAAGGGGGTTTCTCACCGGGTAGTTATAGGAACTAGCCACCGCTAGGGCGTTCCCCCGAGAACTAAATTTTCCCCCTGGGCCAATTTCCTGGTAGCATTCGCACCGCCAGTAGGAACTCTGAAGTAACGTAAGCCAGCCAACAGCGACGTCTTTTAAGTGCGGCCGCAAACAACTGGAGCACGGTGGACGTCTCGTGTTTTTGTTGTGTCGTGGGTTTTGTGATAATGGAGCTGAAATGTAGATCTATAGTTATGCGTTCGAAATAACAAAAAGGAGGACTCAGAGTAGGGTTGCCAACTGTTCCGTATTAGCCGAGACTTCCCGTATATTGGGCCTAATTGATTTGTCCCATACGTGACCTCCCTTGTCCAGTTTATTGACTGCTATGCTGATCTAACCACTGACTGATAAAACAGTACAAATATTTTGAGTGTCCCTTATAACAACCCTACCTAAGAGACTAAAAATCTCCTACGATACCTTGCAATTCTACATTTCATCAAGGCTGAGAAAATAACAAACGCCGCAAACAAAGGCGAGAGGTAAATGCTATTTATCGCTGTTTTCCGTGTTTGTGGAATTCGCTCCTGGAGTAAGTGTATGTAAACTGTGTGTTTACACCACTTTTTAAAAAATGGCAGGTGCCGGTGTTTCACAAGCGTTCGGCCAATCAGTGTACACTTACGTCACTGGTAGTTCCTATTGTGCGGTTAGACTCTACTCTGTCTGAAGTAGGAGCTCATTTAGTTCCCCCAAAAGGCCTTTCTATAACTAAAATCATTACCAGTTCCACACCAAAAACGGGTTCTTCCGCCTATAGTTATAGGAACTATGAAAACGTTACTCCGGTGCGAAAGCTCCTTTTGAAGTGGCGTTTATCTGGTCAAATGAGGTGACTCGTTTCAGGTGACATTTTATTAGGTTACTGACATGGAGTCATATAAGTACTATTACTATTATAAGATAATTAATTTCTTTGTGTAAAATTGTTTTCAATGAGATAAGCAATGATGACCTTTTGAGATAGTAAAGATTACAAAGCAGTTAGACGTCTTTGACACCCATGACATTTGGAATGAAGTTAATAATTGGTGATTTTAAATCTCTGGAGGTGTTAAGTCACTGTACTGTTGGTTGTAGTTGGTGTTTCTACTCCACTGCAGCATCCAGCTGTAGCAAGAGCTCCATCGCTGTCCCGTTGGTAGTCATCGCTTTGCATCACTGCTCATTTGCATAATGTTGAACTCTCCCATGTTGAATGATTGATTTCTGGTTAAAAATGAAAGGTTTACTTCTTCTTTTTTTCCCTTTTGTTGCAAATTGTTTTCTGTGTGAATGTCCATCTATATGGCTGATGTTGACCTAATTGACCGCAGTGCCATCATTGAATTTTAACAGGAATGAGAGCGAGAGCATTTTTTTTCATGATATAAACCTATATCTGCTTCAGCACATCTTTAACTAAGTAAAAAAGCACTGTTGTCTGTATGTCACGATCCTCAGTTAGCCAAAGCCTAGTAGCCAGTATTCATTCTAACTTCGAATTGCCCTAGATTATTATTAAAGCTACACTGTGTGATTTTTACCCCCATCTGACTAGCGGTGAAAAGGTATATGACCATTCAGTGAATATTAGTTTCTGTTCCTCTCAATTCCGATTTCGTTTTAACTCCTACGGTGGCCAATGTAGTCCAAGATTAACATGGCTTCCAGTTCAAGTGTTAGGCAGTTCGAGTGCTAACCCACGCGTGTTAAAACGCGAAAGGCGAAGCTTGAATTAACGGGTATGTCCCTCTTTGGCTAATGTACTTTCAAGATGGAGGGGCAACATGGCGACCGACATTAGAACCCCTTACCCGTATGTATTTTCAATGGCATATTATACACTCACGAGAATACTTTATTACTTGAACGAAGTAAATATGCATTAATGAGCAGATATATTTTTGAAAGAACTAAGTGTTTTTAGCTAAGAATAAACTAAAAAAGTTACACAGTGTAGCTTTAATCAACAATAAATATGCAGCATTATGACACCACAAATATATCAATAATGAAGTAAACTTGGGTCATAATGGGGATCTGACTCAAAATAGGTACAGGAAGTCTTTATTCCTACATTTGTTTGTCTAATATTAAAATATTTTTTAAGATCAGCATTTTATTTTATAGTGCTACGTACCTCATATCGTTTTTCTCCTCTACATGTACTTTGCTTGCAGTAAGAAGAAGCGCTGTGTGATCTATGGGAAATGGACGGAGTGTATGTGGAGCGTCGACCCACACGTGTACGAGGCCCATCGGAAGCTCGAGAAGAAAGGAGCGACGGACACTAAAAAACAGAAACAGGTGGGAAAGATATTAAGCAAGGCTAACAGTTGATCTCTCATGCTGCTTTAACTCCTCATCGCTATCTTATCTTTGATCATATCCTATTTATTTTTATACATGGAAGCAGCTCTCCTCTCTGCGTTCATGTCAAGGTAACAGATGTAGACTAGTATCAGTAGGTGTAAACGTGTATAATTATGAAGAGATGGTCTGTAGTGATCCGGCCACATCTAGAGAATAATGGAGTGTTGTTTTAGGGTTACAGAACTGTTTGCATTGGTAGGTGTGTAGTTTAAATATGTGCTGATTTATGTACAGAAGAGCGGTGTGTAGGTGTAGAGAGAGTGGGTGTGTTAAAATACTCATCATGCCTCAGACCTTTGACTGGGTTCAGCTTTTTGTCAGTTCCTTTTGGTCCCATTATACGACAACACACCCAGTTTATGGCTGTGTTTGACAGACGTCTAAGTGTGGGAGATTAAAGGGATAGTTCTCCCAAAAATAAGAATTGTCACAATCAACCTCGTGTCGTTCCAAACTTGTACGACTTCCTCTTCTCTGTGGAACACTAAAAAAAGGTATACATTTCTAAAAAATATTTTCTTTTAAGAAAAAAAGCCCTAGCTCCCTTTTCAAGCCAAACATTTCACAAAAATAACCGTTTCGATTTAAATGGTAAAACAATAGATTTACTGGTGATGCCACTTGGTTTGATATCTTATCTAATGCAGTGAAATGCGTGACAAAATATTATTGGGGTCCACTGTATGCGTTTATGCTTTTCCTGTCTGTGGTGAATCAGTGTGAAAACTGAAACTGAGTATTCGGGAAGGTTATTGTGTTGTCTGAGGGATTTAAACATGTGGTTGCACCGACAGGAGGAGCCAGAAGCCGTCAACGAGGATGCGGATGAAATGCCTGATGTACAAGAGACTGTGGCCGTGGTTCCTGGAAGCACATTATTATGGAGAATATCATCTAGACCGCCTCATTCAACAGAGGTACACGCTTGTTATATACATGAAGGCAAACACACGTCAATACGTGAAAAAAAAGTTACACCAACTGATGATTTCTTACTGGGTGTACTTGCAGACCCCAAACTTCAGAACAGTAGTGTAGATTTTTTGAAAGAAGTCTCTTGTGCTCAGCAAGACTGCGTTTATTTGATCAAAAATACAGTAAAAACAGCAATAAAGTGAATATTATTACTTAGAAAATAGTTTTCTATTTTATTATATTGTGAAATGTAATTTATTCCTGTG
The DNA here is from genome assembly GCA_036326025.1 of Chrosomus eos. Classification (NCBI taxonomy): domain Eukaryota; kingdom Metazoa; phylum Chordata; class Actinopteri; order Cypriniformes; family Leuciscidae; genus Chrosomus; species Chrosomus eos. Next base: position 26,293,458 of record CM070837.1, read on the forward strand.
ATGCAAAGCCTTCAGTGTCACATGATCCTTCAGAAATCATTCTAATATGCTGATTTGCTGCTCAAGAAACATTTATTATCAATGTTGAAAACCGTTGTTTTACTGTCACTTTTGATCAATTTAATGCATCCTTGCTGAATTAAAGAAGGAATTCCTTTAAAAAACAAAACAAACTGACCCCAAATGTTTAAACTGTAGTGTTATCTGATTTTATTGATTGGTTTACTTGATTTGAAACCCCTCTGTTCATTTCTAGATGTATAACTTCACTAACTTTGCCATGACACTGAATGAGCTGGAGTCTGGCATGGAGGGAGTGCTGGGACCAACAGACTGCCGCCTACGGCCTGACATCAGAGCCATGGAGAACGGCAATATGGGTAATAAAAAGTATTTTTTTATTTATTAGTATTGTTTTTTAAACATCCCTACAGCGCTTCCTGCTGTTCATACATGCTAAAGACTAACATAAAGCTCTTGTGTGTTTGTGCAGATGAAGCCAGCAGAGAAAAGGAGAGACTGGAAGAGAAACAGAGAGCAGCTCGTAAAGAGCGGGCCAAAGATGGTGACGAGTGGTCCACAAGGTTAGTACTACTACACTTCCCTGCTTTTTGTATGTGTGTGATTTTTCTATGTGCCATATCTTACCCCCTGACCGTTTCAGGTGGTTTCAGTCAGGCACAAACCCATACACAGGATCACAGGACTGGCTGTACACTGGCGGCTACTTTGATAGGAAATACACAGACTGTCCTGATATCTACTGATGAGGAGGTGCGAGTTCAAAGGGCAGAGATTTCGTCACCTCCTTCCTCACCATGCACCATATTGTACCCGACCGAAAACAATAGCGCTTATGCTCACATTAATATCGTGCGCCCACCATCTTCAGCACTTACTTTGTGATCGAGTTTTTTGAATTGCCCTTTGAAAGCATCTTCTCGCACATCTCATCAACCCTGTAGGTTATATCAACGGAGGAGTGTGTTGAAACGGCAGATCAGATTTGCCGCCTTCTCCTTTTGAACGTTCAAGCCTCTCATCAGAGCTCTAGCTGGTTCACTGTCAGTGATGCTGGAGCTCAATGTAAACGTAGTTCCATCACATTAGGTCACCGATAAAATGTGACTGAGATGCTTTGGCCGTTTTCCATGTACAGTAGGCGTTTAACAAACTAATTCCAGATGTTTTGAGTTAGCACTGAGCCACCTAAGACCTCGGATCCAGCTGTACGTAGAGCGTGAATGTGATCAAGCATTAATTAAAAATTACAACAGTTATGTTTAGTGAATGATGATGAATGGTAATAATGGTGTGTGTGTGTGTGTGTGTGTGTGTGTGTGTGTGTGTTGTGTGTGTGTGTGTGTGTGTGTGTGTGTGTGTGTGTGTGTGTGTGTGTGTGTGTGTGTGTGTGTGTGTGTGTGTGTGTGTGTGTGTGTGTGTGTGTGTGTGTGTGTGTGTGTGTGTGTGTGTGTGTGTGTGTGTGTGTGTGTGGGGGGTAATTAATGTAAAAAGCTATAATTTTTTTTGTTTTAATTGGTAAAATATTTTGCCTTTTGGATTCATTTTCAGATTTACTTTACGCAAAATACCGTCATCATGCATTCAATATGGTGATGCATTTTAAAAATAGCTTCAAAAGCTCTTTTTTTTCTTCACTCTGTGGTTCCCGCAGAAACTCATGGGATGTAAAATAGGCTGATTGTACTGACTTTAATGTTTAATAAGTTAAAACTAGCTCTGTTGACGTTGTAAAAGCACAATTTTCATATTCCACAGTTTTTATAAGGTATCGGTGTCACACTAAATTGTTCAAGCACTATCCGTTGAATTTGTTTTATGAAAAGTAGGGTGTCGTGGGTTGTTTTATCCATCAACATTTGCATTTGTTATCGCTGCTCTCAAACATAGACATGTACATTGTGTATTTGAGAAAACGGACTAAATCTATGCAACCCATCAAACTGCTCAATCACCCCATGATATTTCAGTCTTGATGGCAGCTTATATAACATGCATCTCATTTGAGAGGATATTTCCTGCCTATAGATGCCATAAAGTATTTTACGATCTAATCATATTCATTCCGACTGCTTCCTTTCGTTTCGAGATTATCTGAAGTCAAATAAGCGGGTTTAAAGCACAGTGATGCAACGGTTGCTGCTCTTTTCAAGTACACACACACACACACACACACACGTTTTCTTTCCCACAGTGCCTGACTTTAAATGCATCTGTTAGTCACTAATGCTTAACCTTAAGCGGTTTGTTTCTAAGCACCTTTCCCCTCGTCTAAGTACTAAACATCAACGGGAATGTCAAAATGTAGTCGCCAATTGTTAGATACACACCTGACATTCAGTACACTACTTGTTTTGCATCCTTTATTGTTATCTGTTGCTTCATTAAATGTACATTTGATCATTTGAAAACTAGCGTTTTGAGACTAATATTACACAATTAAACTATAGATTTTATTTTTATGTGGCTTTGTGTGAGTTCATTGTGTAAGTGGAATGACTAAGCGTCCCTCTTGTCGTATTTTCAATGTACGGATGTCTGTATGTTCCAAGATGTTGCACATAGATTTCTAGCAATCATAAGCACATGGCTCTTATTTTGTGCAATGATTTATTTTTATAGTATTTAATTCTTTGTTAAAAGGTGTCAAATGGTATTTTACTGTGAGATGAGGCTTATACTTCATTTGTGAACAGTTTGCTTTAGGATTTAAGGGGATGTCATTCTGGTGAGAACAAATTCTACTAACTGAAATTTTAGTTTGGAAAATGTTGATTCTTTTGGAATAAAAAAAAAATGACATTGATAAACCTCTCTGTTTCATTCCGTTGAATGCTGGAAATCTGCAATACTGCCTAGGTATATAGTACTGTGAAAGTTTTTAATGTGTTAATTAGTTTTTTTTTTGGGGTGCCCATCTGGTAGGGGAAAATATTAATTTCTGTATGATCTTTTTCTAGATTGTGGCAATAAGATGCAGTGTATATAGCATAAATGTTACATTACAATATAAACTAAATAAAAAAAATTTGTTGTAAAGGAAGTTTTAAATCACAAAATATACAAAGAAAAATATGTCAGAGGTGATGTTTGTTGACACGTTTCATGTTAACTAATAATGGCATAACATTGTAAAACAATGAACTACTTGGCGAAAGCACAGTAATATTCAGTAACATAATAAACTCAAAAATGAAGCTGAATTGTTCCTTGTGTTCTCTTTATTTAAACACTTCAGTTGGCTACAATGAAATAAATCCGTGAGCTGAACAGATGACTGAAAAGTCACGCAGCAGTTGTGTGGAGTTGTGTGTTCATTCAGTAACAACAACCCTCTAATTAATGAGGAGTTATATCACAGACACACAAATGTGTAAATAATATGAGCAGGTTGTTGTAAATATCATTGGGAACAGAAATGTCTATTAAAGCGGGGGATTTCAAACAGGGACCCACTGGGGTTTATTGTTTCAATCTGCTTGTCATAAACGAAAATAAATAGTTAACTCAACTGTTGAGTTACTTTTAACCCAATGTGTTGGGTTAAAATTATCCCACATTTGGGAATGTGCTATACCAACCCATAGTTGGGTTATTTTAACCCAAATAGTATTAAGTGAGTACTGACAGTCCAAGTTTTTAAGCCCTTCTTTTTTATTTTATCATTATATAGGCCAGTAATTCTCAAAGTGTGGTCCGCGGACCACTAGTGGTCCGCCATCGCCCCCTAGTGGTCCGCGAAAAGATGACTTAAACTAGGCAAGTGTTTACAAAATCGTCACTTATTTAACCCTTTCGCACGTACGATCACAACGTTGTGATCAGTCTTGGCTGGTCCCTGGAGCGTAAGATCACACCGGTGTTATTAGAACTTCAGTGCATTACGTGATCAACTGCTAAATTCAAACGTGCTTTCGCGCGTTGGCTGGCGCTGAGCCAGAGACAGACGTGCTGTCATATATCACAACTATTCAGTGTTTTCAACCACATAATGTTTATTTTAGGTTTCAGGCATTTAAATACACATATATACTAGCAAAACAATGATTTTGAGTTTGTAAAAATACACTGATGTCTATGGAAGCGGCAATAATAATCCTTCCCATTGTAAAAAGACGACACGTTTTATTCATATTAGATATACATTGTGTAAGTAGCTTTACATTTTACCCTATTCTTCTCCCAGTTCACCGGCCACTTACTTTCGTGTATTTCGTGAGAAGTTGAGGAATTGACGCGTTGTAAACTAACATGGCGCCGCCCATCGCACATACAGCTCGACTAACGCGATCGTTATAAAGGTGTTTAAATCATAGACATCATATAGGTAGACGCCCTATCGACCGCTACTGCCTATTGGCACGGACGAGAATTGGAGCCGCCATCTTAAACCGGTCATCCGCTCCGCTCAGTGTAATCTGTTTGGCAGGTGCAATGAGCTGTCAGCGCATTAAATTAATCATATCTCACTGAATACTGAACTGATTTTCACACGGTTTTTTTGCATTCATGTCATTCATGTAGCTATGATACAGGACACATGGTTCGGCGTATTTTAATATCCATATTAGGCTTAACAGTAATATAATATTCTCCTATAGACTTAGACAGACTTTATTGTCATTCAACAGTACATTCACAATATACAGTTGAGCGAGATTTCGCTGCAAGGCTCTGAATAAAAACAGAATACAGTAAAAGAGAAACAGTATAAATATAAATATGTCCAATATATAAAAGACCTATATCTATAAAGTGACCAGACACAATATGTGTGATGAAGGATATAATGTATTTTATAAGTCACAGACTATAAATATAATAAAGAAGCAGAAACAGATAGTTGCAGTAAAGTAAGATATTTTAATAAGTTGAAGAAACAATTTATGATTTGTGACACGCACATACACACGAACAGACACACAAACAAACACGAACAGTCCTCTCTCTCTCTCTCTCTCTCTCCTCTCTCTCTCTCTCTCTCTCTCTCTCTCTCTCTCTCTCTCTCTCTCTCTCTCTCTCTCTCCCCTCTCTCTCTCTCTCTCTCTCTCTCTCTCTCTCTCTCTCTCTCTCTCTCTCTCTCTCTCTCTCTCTCTCTCTCTCTTCTCTCTCTCTCTCTCTCTCTCTCTCTCTCTCACACACACACACACACACATAACGCAGCTACCGAATCCACCGGACGCAGCCACCTGTAATAAAAAGTGAGAAAGCTTTTCAACGTGTTTAAATCAGTAATTTCTAAAAATTAAATTCGGACAACATTAAGCCTATAACGTTACATTTTTTATGTGGATGTGGGAGGGGGAAATGTCGAGACTAAAGCCCTATTCGGATTAACTTTACAAGGGTAGATGGAGTAAGTTAATGCAATTTTACCACAGGACTTCTGTAATATCAATAGCCAAATCGCATATGATAAGAAATAGGTTATCAATAAAACTAGAAGTTGGAGGGGTAACTCAAATATGCATCCCTGACATGCGTGTAACATTGCTTCCTGATATCATGTGCGCAAACACAAATAAATAACCTATACAACAGGGCAGTTGAATGCTAATCTGACAACCTAGAAGCTCTTACTGTAATTATTACTTTAACAGAGTTACCCCACCTCTCTCCATGCCGGGTGAACACCGGCTGATGCAGTAAACAGCATTTCACAACGATTTCAGTACAGTAATAGCAAATATCCTTGCTCATTCTCAATTACCTGGTAATATTCTATTCACAAAATACAACCAATAGTACGGTAATGTTAAGACTTACTTGTGAAAAGCCCTATTTTCGATGGTCCGGCGATTAGAACAGGAAAATGCTCCACAATGCTCTGGCATCTTATCTGCTGCCACGCAACGAAACTAGGAATACGACCGGTTCAAGATGGCGGCCGGATTTCTCGGTTTCCAGCGGCCAATAGGGCTTCTAGTCTTTATATGATTTCTATGGTTTAAACAACAAAACACATCCACGTGCACATATTTGACAATCGGAATATCAGTGTTTCATGTTATAGCTAATATATTTGTGAATATTTTGAATAAAAAAGGAAAAATGACAAAAGCAGATCATCATTCATTCAGCGCTGTGTTATGTTTGCGCTGTGTCACGTGACAAGCAATGACGCGTCACCATGGAAACATTAAAGCGAAACAAAACTGTGATAACAGTTCTTGCCATTCTGTTTCAATAACGTAAAAATTGATCGATGGCTAAACCAAAGAGGAGTCAAAAGAAAAGACCAATCGTCCACTGAAAGCAGCAAGACTACAGCACCACAAATGTTAAGTTTTAGATGAAAAACTCAAAATATAAAATCTACAGATCTATTACTTTCGTAATGTACTAGTTTTTGTTTCATGTGTAAAATCCCAGTAATTTCAGTGATTTTTTTTTTCAGCATTTTATTGTTACCATAGTTAAAACCATATCCTTCGTATACCCGCCACCTCAGTTTTAAACTAATGGCTCTTTGGAATGACATTAGGGGGGACCTAGGCTGTTACAGTATGTTTAATTGCAGTTCTTTTTCCCCACATGTGCAGTTTGTTGTTCATATTAAGCTGCAGCTCATTTTACATTTACTTTTTCAAATGAAATAAAATTCATATAATAATTTCTGATCATATTATTGCATTTGTGTTTGAATAACTAGTTTTTGACTTGCAACAGTTGCATAATAAACTTAAATTTAGCTTATCCTTACAATTTTGTTGTTTTTTGGGGGCGTGTTAGAGTGGGATTTTGTTAGGTGGTCCTCAGAAAAAGCCTGAGGCCTTGGGCTGAAAAAGTTTGAGAAACACTGATATAGGCTAATAAAATAAATAGTGGCTAAATGAGAATTGAGTAAAAAAAAATGATTCAACAATGTGCACATAAATAATGGATTTATTTTTTAATTACTATAATTAGGCTTATTAGTTGAATTAGGCCATATTTGAAGAATACTGGTCTTATAATATTGGACGCAAAATTGGCATCTTGGTCTTATGCATGTTGCTGTTGATTCATTGTATCACTGGTTTTTGTTAAATAAAATTAAATGTCACATGTGACATGATAATAATTGTACATCCATTTAATTCTGCTACACTCAAGAGTTATTGATGTAAATGATTGCATTATTACTTGTTTATGACTGTTTTTCAAATATTTCCATTGTTATAGCAAATCTATGCTTGCGCAAATTAACTATTCAATCACACTTTTAACAAACCGGATTAATATTAATAAAACAATCTCCGTATTTGTTGTATTATCGTTATTTTTTGTAAGTGATACAAATTAATTTTTTTAAACAATATTTTATAAAAACCTTTACTATTGCTAAAAGAATTAAGGTAACACCTGTGACAACAATTTGTATATGCGGTCTTTAAATAAATGCACAAAAAAGTTTTAGAAATCATTTATGAGTATTCATAAAGTCAACGGGTAATCTAATATTGTGGTCTGAGTTTAAATGTTGGCCAATGGCAAGATGTCTTAAAATGTAGGATATTTATTTTTCTAACATTTAAACTACTGTGAAATGTTTAAACCTAACATTTCACATACCAAAAGTGGACATTTCTGTAGAATGACCCATTTAGTTTCAGTAATTTTGAAAACGAAAATGAAAAAAGTTGCCAAGTGAACTAGCCTAGCTTTTTTATAGCCTATTTATCCTATTTCAGCTAACGCTTATTTAATTGACCGTTCGCAGGCCCCTCCCCCAAAACGGCCATTGTCCAATCACACATCATAGCAACCGTTACTATGTGAGCAGCTCCGTCAAACATTGACTCCAAGCAAGCTGGTGAAGCGGTGCGCCCACTGCGTTTGTAAACCGGACACTAGATACTCCGAGAGATTGTCTGGAGGAGTTGTGTTCTTTTCGTTCCCAAAGCCGAAAACACAACGTGAGCGGTGCCTACGATGGATAAAACAGTGTGGACGGCCCCACTCCCAGTTACATGTGTCGAACATGGTTCACTCGCGAACAGCGTGCATGAGACTGACACACTGAGATTAGTCAAAGAAACATGGAGAGAGCAGATCAAGAGGATCCACAAAGGAAGTACGTTTTCTAAAGTGTTGTTGTTAACGTGATATTTTCGGGGGGAAATGAGCAGCAGTCACTAGCAGTGCAGGACCTGTAGACTACAGTTTAGAAGAGTGCACGCTCGCAACGGGGAACGCATGAAGCTTACTTGACAACATCAGTTCATATAACGTAATCAATATCGTAATGAATAGAAATAACCTTAAATGTATGGTTATCTGCATCTTTCCGTCTCTTATGTATAGTTACTTTTTAAACACGAAAATCGGATTCAGCATGACACGCAAGCGGTTGCCGTGGTAATGAAAAACCTGCTTGTTAAAGCGAATGTATAATCCTGTATCTGAGGCAAAATGACTAAATATGCAGCGCGAATTATATATTTCTAACTCCAAACAATTAGCGACTGAACCAGCGTATTAAATCTTCTTCAAGGCTGTAATTTACTGGTTGCATTTGAGGTACAGGTCATGGGGTTTCTCAGATTTCGCTTGAGACCGGTATATTAGCCTCAATAGTAGTCATGTCTCCTTTGCGTATTTTTTATATTTTGAAATATATCCCTCCACTGCATACTGTAACCCATTTTGCCTCGATCTGGAGGATATCGCGGAGGTAATTGCTCGAAAAAAGGTCACTGACACGCACGGGTATACCTCTTCCATTCATGGCAATCTGTGGCGCTGGTCGTGTTTGACCATTTGTTTGACGGGCGTAGCAACAATAACTAGGGGGCGTGGCTTTTGCGAACGGTCAATTGCGAGTAACGAAAATGTTTTTATGGCTTATAGTTTTATTTAAACGATAACCGAGTGAGTGTGAATAGAAAAGAACCACCTGCTTTCAATGACAAAGCATTTTGCCAAGAATGACAAGTTATTCAGCCAATCAAATTTTGACTTACGTGTGCACGTGGCCACGGCTCGCAAGATACAGGAAGTCGCTTGCCACTTTTCACTAACGTTAGCCCATCTGCAACTCTTCAGCGAGTTTACCTCAATACACCTCTCTGCTGCAGGAATCTACGAAAGACTAAACTTATCCACCGGTATGATTCACTTTTATTACAATGCGCTATTATCTGATACGTAGCAGCGTGTTACGTTTAAATACACAGCAGAAACAAAATGCGCAGTCATTGGTGTTTAGACATGGCAGCTAATGCTAACTGAGTGTAAGTTAGAGTTTCAGAAGCCAAACTACGAAAAGATGGTCTTGGTGCTATATTATATCTTAAGATATGTATTGTAAAATTGTTAAACTTATATTGATGTATATTTGTACAAATACTAGCTATTTGGTGTTTTTTAAGCTAGCTAGAATGCTAATCAATATTGCTGAGTAACTGCTTAGCTACACCTTTAAGCTTCATGTTGTTTATCAGCAACATGCTAAAGATGAACACCGATATCTTTAATAAAACCTTATTTATATGGATTCAGAAATGCTGTATGGTTTGTTTCACATCTCTGTAACGTTACTGGTTTGTATTGTCTACCCATCAGTGAGGATGTCTTCTGGAGCTCTGTTCCCCAGCCTGGTCTCGGGCTCCCGCAGCTCGTCCAGTAAATATCTGGTGGAGTTCCGGGCTGGTAAAATGAGCCTGAAGGGCAGCACTGTGACCCCGGACAAGCGCAAGGGTTCCGTGTACATCCAGCAGACAGACGACTCGCTCATCCACTTCTGCTGGAAGGACAGGACCTCTGGGAATGTGGAGGATGTGAGGACTGTTCACTGTTAGTGGTCAAACGGTAGTGTTTTATAGCGATGTCAATGTTTTGATTTTGTATTTCAGGATCTGATAATATTCCCGGATGACTGTGAGTTCAAGCGGGTCAGTCAGTGCACTACAGGACGTGTGTATGTGCTGAAGTTCAAGGCTGGCTCGAAAAGGCTGTTCTTTTGGATGCAGGTGAGGAGTGCTCTCATCTGATATGTCACCATGGCTGATGTATTGGCTGATATTTTTGTTAATCGCCATTGAAGGTTTTTTTGTTTGCTAGATGGTTTGGAAGCAGAAGTTGCTATATTCTTTTCTTCCTTGTTGTGATGTGTATATACTAGTGAAACGGTTTTCGAGCAAGAAAAGATGTAGGGTGGGACTTGAGAATTGATTGGATGGTTGTGGTTTGCCATTGGTCAATCTCATGTGAGTGACGGGTTGTCCCGCCCTCACGCCAGTAAACGCATCATCAGAGAAGAGATGAGCTGGCGGGAAGTTATTTTGATTAAAGATTATGAGGGCACTTGAAAATAAAAAAAATAAAGATGTGCAAAGATGCATAATTTATAATAAATACTGCAGTAAATTTCATAAACAAATTCTCAGTTTGGATTTCACAATAAATTATTAGAAAGAGCTGTTAAAGCTACACTGTAATTTTTTTAGTTTATTCTTAGCTAAAAACACTTAGTTCTTTCTAAAATATATGTGCTCATTAATGTATATTTACTTCGTTCAAGTAATAAAGTATTCTCGTGAGTGTATAATATGCCATTGAAAATACATACGGGTAAGGGGTTCTAATGTCGGTCGCCATGTTGCCCCTCCATCTTGAAAGTACATTAGCCAAAGAGGGACAAACCCGTTAATTCAAGCTTCGCCTTTCGCGTTTTAACACGCGATGGCACTGTGTCGAATGTGGACGAGGTCGAACTGGAAGCCATGTTAATCTTGGACTACATTGGCCACCGTAGGAGTTAAAACGAAATCGGAATTGAGAGGAACAGAAACTAAGGGGCTGTTTACACCTGGCCACTTCATGCGTTTTCTGTGATCGGATAGCTATCCGATCGTGAAAAGACCAGGTGTAAATGCCCTCCGAAACGCATTCGAGACGGATTTGAATCCGATCGCTCAAACCACATCAGGAGGTGGTCTGGGCCGCATTCCAGACGAAACTGGACAAGTGTAAATGCATCTGGTTGTTGAAACCACATATGTAACTTTTACTCTTCCCAAAAATGATAAAAAATAAACGTGTGAGAGCGTGTTATAGGCTATATGTCATGTTATAGTCAGATATGACGACGCTACTGCAACACTACCGCAGATGAGCAGCTGAGCGTCTATTCATCAAGTCACGGCCGTACGTGCAAACTATCACAAATCAAAGTGAAAGTAAGTCGCAGACGCTTAACACACAATCATCTTCATTAAAAGTAAAGAAACGAAATGATCTTACCAGGGCTGTTGCCGCTCTCTCTTATTGCTGTCTTTGATATTGAAACTAGCCGATGAACAATAAAATGCAGCTCATAACTGTTGCTTTCGGTGACGTGCACTCCATTAAATCTGCATATAGCGCGGGAATTGAAGATCGGATTTATATCCGTTTCGCAAAAACACATTTATGTGACCAGGTGTAAATGGAATCGTTTTGATAAATTGGATATCTATCCGATCTGAGAAAACGCATGAAGTGGCCAGGTGTAAACAGCCCCTAATATTCACTGGATGGTCATATACCTTTGCACCGCTAGATGGGGGTAAAAAATCACACAGTGTAGCTTTAAAGAAAGTTGGCTTTTCTATTGTTAGTAATAGAAAGGCAAACACTAAAATACTTCCTCATCTACCTTTAGCATTCAGAAAATAAGCATTTATATCATCATTCAAAGGTTTTGTATCAAATAGAGTTCAGCTGTCACTGGAGATTCATGATCGACCAACTTTAAATTCTTGATTTTAAACCATGCTGCGCTATATCGGGTTCACTGTGTGCTGAATGTAAAATTACCGCTATATTTATTGTCTTTATTTGGAAAAAAATATGATTCCCAGTGTGCACAAACATACTGTTTTACGTCTTTTTTTTTTTGTAAACAATACCACAATGATAATATAGCAATTACAGAATGGAGATTCTGATATCCGATCAGCTGTCGCTCACATTTGTTCTCGCTGTCCCATCTCTCTTGTGTGAAGGAGCCCAAAACTGACAAAGATGAGGAGTACTGTCGTAAAGTCAACGAGTACCTGAACAACCCCCCCATGCCAGGCGCTCTGGGCAGCGGAGGAGGTGGCGGACATGAACTCTCTGCACTTGGTGGTGAGTGATCGATGCAGAAGAACACTCATCTCACTTTGACTTTGGGCATGTCCCAATACTTGGCCACTTCAGAGTACGCGTACGTGAATCAGGAATGCAAGCTTGTCGCCGGTTTGAATCCACAGTGGGTCATTTGAGGGATTTTTGTAGATTTGATTCGTTTTTAAAATTGGTGCTTTCAGACGCGATTTTTCTATTTCAACATTTAAATTTAAAAACTATTTTTCAAAATTAAAAAAAATATAAAATTTTACATCTATGAGGAGTTTCCTTCCCTGATAAGTGCGCAAGACTGGTGGTTCCCAATCCTGGTCCTGCAGAACCCCACACCTCTTTTCTAACCTAGATTAGAGTTTTGTCTTGGAGTTTTTAATAGCAAACTGACGAGTTGAATCAAGTGTGTTTTGATTAAAGGGTTAGTTCGCCATTTAAGACATGAAGTTGTATGCAATCCTTACCAGCACTATAGTGCATACACACTGACCCACTCTGTAGTCACCTCACTGGTCAGAGTTCTGGCCGCTGGAAGTTTTTCAAGAAAGTACTCCCGGTTAGTTTCCGGGCCACAAAACTGTGCGTTTTTACGTGAAAAAATTATTTGCGTTTCAAAGCTTGATTAATTTACCACACAAAAAACACGCCGGGACAAAATTCATACCTCAGTTTTAATCGGCACTATTTTCTTTCCATTTCTATCAATCCGCGCTGCTGTCAGCGTCAACAGAGAGCACGTTCCGATCAGCTGTTAATAGCGCGACTCGCTGACAACATGTCTGACTGCGAAACTTCTGATGATGAAACCAATTTTAGCACAATGTCAGACGGAACAGATGATGATGAAAGTAATTTTAGCACAACGCCAAAGTGATACCTTTATGAACCGGAGTATACCGATGCCGAAATGTTATTGATTGCAACACAAAACCTCAGGGCTCTCTCGTCTCAAGTGTCACGCATTGAGTGTGACAGTCACTCATTTCGGTCTTGTCACGCCTCTCCCGCCACACATTGCATTTCTCACGCTGAAAAACTATTTGTAATATATTTAATATGCCGCAGCGCCCAAAACTCTGGACCGGCAGGAAAGCGCGTCTCATCTGGTGTTGTTAGCCAATCAGAAAATAACACTATTGTATCTGGGTAAGATTAAAGTAACACTAAGTAACAATTTTCAACCTTCATAATATATTTCCAAGACCCTTGTGATGGTACATCGACTTAAAATAAGTTAAATGACTCGTCTACCATAGCCTGACGGGGTCTGTATTGCTTTTACTGGCACTATGTAACTTCGGGGTTTCGGGTAGGAACCCGTGCACAAAAAAGAACTACAAAATGCGACTGCTTTACGTCAAGCGCTACAATAGTCATTATTTCGTTTTTCTTCGTTTCTGATGTCACAATACATCATCCTTTCATGAAATCATGTAACATACTTTACCTTGTCTGTGGACATCGTTCATTCTAAAGCCAGTGCTGGATAAACAGCGAGCGTGCGTGCGACGGTAGGCTAAATTATTTACGACAGCGGCAATGGACAATTTCGTTTCCAACCAGTAGGGTGACCGAAGAGGAAAAATCCTTAGTGTTACTTTAAGGCAACAACAACCAATGACAGGGTGTCTTGAGAGCCCTGAAACCTCAATTGTGTGTGTGTTCAATCAAATAGTTTTCTCAGCAAATTGTACCTATATCCCATATACCGTTTTTATATTAGACATCTTTTCACGTGTTTTCCACTGGAGTCTAAACATCAGCTTGATTACCATACAGTTTACATGGGATCATAAAGTTAGTAAATAGAGCTTACCCCGTGGTATATTGTACAGCAAAACTCTTTAAAATCTGTTTTTTCTTTTTCCTCCTTGGTTGGGGATGTAATCGTCTTCGCTGAAGTGAGCACTGCACATAATCCTTGATTTTGGATATTTTAGCTCCCGCAGAGTAGCCGATGGCAACCAGCCAAAGCTGTAGCTATATCCGAAACAGGAAAACGATGGAATCTGAACGGTGATCCCGGCACATTCTTGTGGTCACAGCCTGGGTATTTACAAGTTTGCAACATTGTTCATTTTCTACTTTTTAAGTCGTTGTCAATCGATTGTGTAAACACTATGGAACTGATCCGAACGTGCTCTCTGTTGACGTTGATAGAAATGGAAAGAAAATAGTGCCGATTAAAACTGAGGTATGAATTTTGTCCCGGCGTGTTTTTTGTGTGGTAAATTAATCAAGCTTTGAAACGCAAATAATTTTTTCACTTAAAAACGCAGTTTTGTGGCCCCGGAAACTAACCGGGAGTACTTTCTTGAAAAACTTCCAGCGGCCAGAACTCTGACCAGTGAGGTGACTACAGAGTGGGTCAGTGTGTATGCACTATAGTGCTGGTAAGGATTGCATACAACTTCATGTCTTAAATGGCGAACTAACCCTTTAAGGAGTAATCTAAAATGTGCAGTTTTTTAAAGTGCAAAGTATTGAAGATTAAAATGTGTAAATAAAGCTTTGTTAATGTGTTGTGCTAACAGTTATATGCACACTTGTAGCACCTGTGTTGGTACTGGTACAGGCTCTTTGTCAACAAGAGCACTAAGGGAATTTCCCTTTTTTTTTAAATATCCTTTTCTTTAAGGAGAAGGTGGCTTGCAAAGCCTCCTGGGAAACATGAGCCACAACCAACTCATGCAGCTGATTGGACCAACGGGACTGGGTGGACTTGGTGAGTTTTTTTAATTTGTTTTTAAGCAAGATTCCATGTTCTTGATTGTAAATAGTATTATGACTGGGCCATATATACAGAATTTGGGGTCAGTAAGATGTTTTTTTCTCTAAGGTGCTCTGGCTGGTCCAGGTCTGGCCAGTTTGCTGGGCAGTGGAGGTCCCGCCACCAGCAGCTCAACCTCGAGGTATGTCTGGTGATTTCTCAATGCTTGTATGATTTGCTGACGAGTGTTCTCACATCTATTGGCTTCTATCCCTCACCCACAGCTCCCGCAGCCAATCGGCAGCAGCCACTCCCTCCTCCGGATCCACCGCACGCCTCAGCTCCACCCAGGCACCCACCACACCCGTAACCCCCGCTGCCACCTCCACCGGCTCACCCACGGTGACCCCCACCACCCCTGCAGCCCAGACCCCCTCCATACCTGCAGCGGGACCCCCGTCCAGCACACAGCCCATCCAGCTGAGTGACCTGCAGAGCATCCTGGCCACCATGAATGTCCCCGCCATGGCCACAGAGGGACCGGGAGGTGAGAGACCGACAACCGATGTTCCATTTGATGTGATCTTCGCCCACTTTAAATTTCCTATAATATCTTGCCTGTCGCTCCCTCTGTAGTGGACCTGGCTAGTGTGTTGACCCCTGATGTCATGGCTCCTATTCTGGCAAACCCTGAAGTGCAGCAGAGACTGCTTCCGTACCTGCCATCGGGAGAATCCCTCCCACAGAGCGCAGACGAGATCCAGAACACACTGACCTCTCCACAGTTCCAGCAGGTCAGTCGTGCACACAAACTGACGCAGATATATATGTTCATTTTTAATGTTCTCGTTATCCGCCCGATAAATAATGGATTACTTCCTTCAGCTGAGACACTTCAGATGCGCATGTTCGCCATGATGGTTTTGAATTGCTTGAAATATAATTGGAATCACTTTGAAAAAGGACAATACAATTCAGTGCAACATGTACAGAGCAAGCCTGTCATATAGGCTACATAAAATTATAATAAAAACATCATTATAATTGTGTGCTTGGAACACAATAGTGAGACTTTTGTTTTTGTAATCAGGCTCTCAGAAATTGTATAACTTGGATTTAGATAACGCTAATATATTGGTTTATTTTGGTTTCTACCAAAATGTTTATATCGGTGCATCACTAATGTTGATGATAACGAGGTATTAAAAAATGAAGTATTCTGTGTTGCTCCAAAACCAAAAATTGTTTAATTATTAGTTTTCTTCAAGCCCAAAAATGTATTTCATCAACACTTTTTAATGATATTGTTTCTGCCCCAATTCATTGTTGAAATATACATACACATTTTAAAACATTGGCTGTAATTATAACTTGTTTTCATGAGAGATTTATTCAAACATACACATAATAATGAAGACTTGACTAACAGGTTAATTAAAACAAAAAGAATTAAAGATGTACATTTAGCAAAATACTCCTCTCTAGCTATGGCAATTGATTGTTTTTTCTGAGGTAAATATTACATGACATTGTTTGCAAGCGGTTTTATTGACGTCTTTCTATGGTTGAAATACTGAGCAATGAGCCATTATACGTTTCAGTAAGTTGTAGTTTTATTTGGCTTTCAGTGTATCCTGCTGTGTTAACACACTGTGTGTGTGTGTGTGTGTGCAGGCGATGAGTATGTTCAGTAGTGCTCTGGCCTCCGGTCAGCTCGGCCCTCTCATGAACCAGTTTGGTCTGCCCTCTGAAGCAGTGGACGCCGCTAATAAAGGAGGCGAGTTGTGTAACGCTCTGATTTCAACACAATTTGATTTCAAAATAATTAAATTACTCCCAAGTACTCATTTGCTTTGTCCTGATATTTAGATGTGGAGGCGTTTGCCAAGGCCATGGAGGGCAGTGATGCCAAGACTGATGATGGTGATTCCAAAGACAAGAAAGATGATGACGAGGACATGAGCTTGGATTAGAACAAGCGTCTGAACACAATCGTCTCTCTGAAGTGTTGGTCTCATGCTAGTCTGAGATGTTTGCCTGCAATCATTCATTGATTCAAGTGTGTTTTGTATGCCCAAAGCTACACTATTAAACAATTGATTATGTAGTGCCAGTTTGTGTGTGTGTGTGAAGTTAATCAAAGTGAAAAGAAACTTAAATGAAATGTTTATTGCCAATAAAAATACAGCTATTTCAGGGAATTGACAAAATATCAAAAGTGACAAATTAATATTTCTTGAGTTTTCAACTCCAGTGATTTTAGATGATAATACACAATGAATCCCTACGGCACATGAGTCTGCTTGGGAACATCCACAGTAAATCGCCCTCCCTCCAGTGTTTTAACACATCTAAATATTCCCATAAAACCCATTTAATGGTGTTTGGTCAGGATCGTACCAGTGACGTACTAATTAAACCTGGAACAAAATAATTCCAGTGCCTTTCCTCTGGTCCTGTCATTGATCAGTGGTGTCTTTGGCACTTACAGTGCTTTTTCATACAACTACATATACGGGTGTCATGAAAGTAACCATAAATATCTGTTTAAATTAAAGGCTAAGCAAACCCACCACCTGTTGATTTGATAGTGTCAGTGTATGGAGTATTTAGGGTTAATGCAGTTGTGGTCTATAAGGCAGGACAGCCCAGAGTCCCCACAGATCCAGACACGGACGAGGGTTTTGTCAGCATGGCGGTCCTGTGGTTCAGTACGGCTTTCCTCACACACCCATGGAAAGGGAGGATGGTTGATGGGAGACCTGGTACAGCTATGGTATCTGCACACGAGAGGACAAAAGGCGTAATTACATTGAGCATCTTACCTCATTATATCATTGCAAGATTCTTGATTTGAAAACTGCATGTTCTCTGATAGGAATTGTAAAAGCGTTTAGGTGTCATACCTGGTACGCCCCCCAGATAAACAGTCTCTTTGCCCCCGTTCGATCTCTGTTTGGGACCCACTCCATGTTCACTTGCCGAATCCACGTGTAGCTGGATGACATTGCTCTTCTTCACAACTAAAATCACAAATATTATAGTGTGAAATTATTTGGCAAACAGATTAGAATAGATACTCTTGTAGTATCTATATATGTTAACCCTTGCATTCTGCTTGGATTGAAGAAATAACGAGATAAAAACAAAAGAAAATCAGTGGTGAAACAATAATGGTCGCTGTACTTAAGTACATTTTTAAGTATCAGTACTAATCCACCACTGGAAAAAATATATCATCTTAATTTCTTTTTCAAATTTTTTAAATAAATGAATACAAACTAATTTGATTTCATAAATGTTGCAGAAAATAAAAACAGTCATGATTTATGCCTAACATGTTTGTAAGTATTCTCATTTCAGTTATATACAATGCACACATTTGTTTCTACCACCGCTGACTAACATATAGCCAGGTAAAATGCTTCTACATAAGCATAACCCATTTTTACACCTAGATAAGCATATACCCATTTTCAAAATCAATTGTCTAAAAGCTTCACTTTTGACCCGAGCATAACAGACGTCTTTTTTATTTAAAACGCAGCACAAGGGTTAAATGCAGTATGATTGTTTTTCAAGGGTACTCACTTGTAACAGTGTGCCAACCTCCGTCACAGAGAGACTCCTCTGGTGTGAGACTGACTGAAAACTCTCCACTGCCACTGTTCATCAACACAGTCACCTGCACAGAACAAACAGACACTTTAAACTGGAGTATGGACCCGTCCCAATGACCATCACACCAACCCTAAATGATTTGTGGATATTCTCTGAGCTCTCATAACAATAGCTACGTTTACATAGACACCTTATGTTTAAAAAGAACCTAGTGTTTACATGAATTTCCCTCTGTTGACATAAACCGTCATGCTGCCATCGCTTCTGTTCTTTGTTTTAAAAAGCAGGCTTAATATTTATCTATTTCAGGTCCTAAAAAAGCCCCTTCCCAAGCAGTAAAAAGGCCTTTTCCTGCACCCAAAACAGTTACATCATTACGCGATTTCTAAGTTATTGCACATGCGCAGAACAATCCAGTTTCGGTTTTCAATCATGTCCTATCGAATGGATTAGAAAAGGTTTAAACCACCTCTTACAATCCAAATGAAATTCGAAAAATGGATTTGGCCAATTCATTCTGATTGACGCGCTACTAGTCCGATTGCAAATGGATTATTAGGTCCATGTAAATGCAGCTACTGTCAAAATGGGGTCCAATTGACCTGAAACCTTTAAGAATAAAAGCATACATCTCATTTAAGCTTGTAAGAGTCACAGCTCCTTTACTAGGTTGTGTGTGTGTTTAAGAGCATGGCTGTGTCACCTGGCCCTGGTTCAGATAGAGACTCAGCTGTTGAGTTTTCTTGGCTCCAGTGTGCAGACAGGAGCCCGGAGTCTGAAACCACACGGACCTCCAGCTGGATCTCGAGGTCCCGACCCAACATCAGCGATTCGTCTAACATGCAGAGATGGAGAGAATGAAATGTGAAGTGTGTTTGTTTGACTGACTGGTCAGGTGGAGCGGTGTGAAGTGAGAGGCTCACCAAGGGTCAGATATCCGCCCGGACTGGAGAAGTGAACCCCGGGCTGGAGGGGCTGCTGGTAGCAGGGTGTCACTCCCACACTTTGAGAGGGGCTCTGTGGCGGCACCTCGTTCAGTTTCAGATCCCGCACACAGCCAACGAAACCAGCCTGACAGAGAGAAACAGAAAGAAAGAAAAGTCAACACCACAAAAGCATTTTGGTACCAATTTGCTCTCAGAACAATATATTCAGATTCAGACTCCTAAAGCTGAAGAGTGCAGCGGCGCTGGTTCTAGAAATATTTCTCCCATAGTGTTTGCTGAAAGTCTTTGTTAAACCGTTTTTTAATCCATGACCCAAGGCGAATCATAACATTACAAACAGATTTGAAGAAAAAAAGTATTTGAAAATCTGACACAAATATAAAGGTACAAGACTGTGTACTTCACAGCTTTAGTGAGGGAAAGAACTACAATCCCATGAAGCATTGCAAACACCATAATGGAATTAAAATGATGGAGAAATATAAAACTGCTCATTTAAAAATGATGATTATATATCTAAAAACAATATATTTTAAGTGCATATGCATGTATTCAAATATGTAAGTATGTGAGGTGTTGGGAAACTGACTTGATTATATCATAAATATGCATATAAATTCAAATATGAGAACTGACTCAGTTAAGTAATTTGAGTCATACTTCATGGGAGTGGGCGGGGCTTAAGAGAGATCTTTTGGAATGTTTTGGTTGTTCCGACTCTCTGATTGGTGGAATTTTCTATACAGCATCATGGGTAATGTAGTTTTTCCATCACAAATTCTGCTGTTAAACAGGATTATTTTAAAACTCAGTTGAAATGCGGGCTGATGGCTTCAATAGCAGCAAATACCATCGATTAACAACCTTGTAGCTCACAGTAAGACTTTCTTTAAAGGTTTATAAGTTATCGTTAAAAATCTATTTCCGTATGGAGAAAATGAATGGAATTTTTACTTCCGCACTCTATTGAGCTGCCCACCAAAACAGCTTTTTAGGCTATTATGGGTGGCAGCATTAAAAATATCCTTGACGGATAAGGCAATCCTAAACCGCTTTGAAATATGCTCAGTGAAAAAACAGGACGGAGACCTGTTAATAATGATTACTAACAAATAATAAAATATTAAAACAATAGAATAATCAAAATAAAACAAATATATTTATGTTTTTACATGCTTATCTAAATAAAATATTATTATTATGAAAAAAAATGTAAAAAAATATATAATATAAAATAAAATGAAAATATGGTGGACGGAGACCTGTGTTTCAATTAAAATAAAAAATAGAAACAAAAATAGTTCAATCTAATTAAAAAGAAACTTTCTTTTCAAACACTTGTGTGTGCAACTTTGTTGAAATCAATTTTGAGAATTTGTGACCCGTTGAGTTTCCGCCCATGTGGAGTGTTTCGGTTCAGAAGATGCTGACTCTGTAGGCAGTTCAGTGTCTCTGAAGAGAGTAATACAGTGTTTACCTCCGCTGCGCTGTGGCCTGAGGGAAGTCCACCGATGTAGAGAGGAGCACCAAACTGACTCTTCCCTCCACCCGTCACCTTCTTGTTCTGGGTGTCGATGCCGTCCGCTGTCAGAGAGGCCCTGTCACCCTCCACTTTCACAAACACCTGCATGAGTGCATTGTAAAAAACAAAAATGAGATTTGGACAAAATCACAAATGTATGTCTAAAAACATGCACATCCACATACGAACCGTGTGCCACAGGCCGTCGTTGTATTTCTTTTTGCTGCGCATGCTAGTCTTCCTCCGTCCGCCATTGACCTGCAGCGTCAGATGGCCATCAGACACAGAGAGCATCATGGTTCTCTGGCCCTTCTCTCCTGCGTGGAAAACCAGTCCACTCGAAGAGTTCACACGCACACCCAGAGAGATGTGTGGCCTGCAAATGAAGTTTACAATGCATTACAAGTTACCGTAGATTTTTCATCGATATTACTTACTTTTTTGGTCAATAATAGTTATATTTTACTGATTTTTAATAGTGCATGCTCATTTCCCATATCTTTACATTTAGTTTACATTTGCTGTCATCTAATGCTCACTTCAAATCAGTAATAATTTAGTTTGGACATGTAATATCAAAACTACTAACTTTATTTGTAGTGTGTTTTAATTACAAAACATAGTACAAAACTTTAATATCAGCCATCAGTCATAACAAGGACTTATCCACTACATATGGTTTAAAGCAGTTTTTTGAAACACTCACGCCTTGCTAAACGCTTGAGGCAGTGAATCAAATCTCAGGTGGCTGTGGGAGGAGCCACTGAAATGGTGGGCGTCCCCCTCCTGGACGGACATCTCACCCTGGCAGGACTTGGGCAACAATCGAGTCCTCGAACTTCCTTGAGGCTTGTTCTGTATTTTCACAGACAGACACACGTTTCACATGCTCTTTTAAAATAATAAAATAAAATATTTGTCAGTTAAAACAGTACCTTTGGATTCTTTTGTCGTGGTGAATCCAGTATCTCCAGTGGGACTGAAGCGGCGGGGCAAACAAAGGTGTATTTGTGTCCCTCTTGAGCTGATTTCAGATCTACGACCTTGGTTCCATCAATTCTAAGAACACAATGCAGAAATTAAAACAGCAGATCTAACTGTAACTTTTCACACAGCCTATACATTATTAATTTAGCATGATTCATCATTGCTCACTCTCTGCAACACACACCTCTTCATGAAGAAGTTACTGAGGCAGCCGGTGAGGTTGGTGAAGCCGTTTGACGCGGGTGTGCCGCCCACATAGGTAATGCCAGACTGCAGCGCCGCCCCGCTGGTGTCCACACTGACAGCTTTTCCTCCACTCTCAAGGACATCATCAATATAAATGCGCAACCTAAACAAAGACAGAAATAGTCTTAACCCTGTACACAAACACATTGTAATAATATATCTATAACAAACATACAGTGGCGTACCCATTTGTGTTGCGGAAAAATGCAACATAGTGACTGTTGTCGTCGTTGTATGTCTTCTGAGACATGACTCCTACGTTGCCAGCACTTACTACAACATGGCCGTTGTCTAAGACCACCTGACACACATCACTCTGAAGGGACACACACAAACATTATATTGTTTTATGTACTTCAAATATGACTTGATAAGCAAAAATGTGATCAGTGTAATTTGTACCTGGCCTTGATGGTAAAACATGAGTCCATTTTGCTGATCTGTTCTGAAGCCGATGCCAGCATAGAAGTTGTCTGTAAGATCCGGTACATTCTCCATCTTTAAGCCTAGGTAACCGTCACCAGTGAAATGAGCCTCACGCGCAAACTACAAACAACAACACAAACACACATAAACGCACGCCTTAACTTGGTACAGTAGAGGTCACAATAGGGTTGGGAATCATAACTTCTTTACAGATTCTGGTTCTAATTCTGATTCTGCTGAGCGATTTTAGCTTCTTTGTATTATTATTATTTTATTGTTACTTATTATGTATATTATGATGTTATGATGAACTATATGCCTTTCTCTACTGGCACTGACATTCTAAGTTGTTTAAAGTAAACTAACAGTAAGGATACTGATTGATAGAAGGCAGCTGTCTGATTCGGAGTTGGCGAACGGGAACATGGTTTGTTTGTGTAACATTAGCAACACATTATCTGATTGATAACATAGTCAAGCAAAAGGCTTATCATATTAATTACCGTTATGTGTCCGACGTTGTAAAAAGCAATACAAATGTGCAGCATTTTTACTACAGTAACTTGAGTAAAGTTGACCCAATGTTTCTCAGTCTGAGCTGGTGTGAGTGAGTGGAGGCGGGGCTGATTTGCATATAGAGGGAATGCATTAACGTCACTTTCCCGCCGGAACACGCCCCCCTCAGCCGGACTGAGTGGCAAAAGAGCTGCTGCGTGGCTGGAGTTAATAGGGGAAACTGCGAAAACGCGAGTAAAACAAACTATTATCAGTTTAAACTAAAAGTTGGACTCGGTATAGTGTTCCTTACAACTTATCAAAGATCCAGTGATCCATGGATATTGACATGCAGCCAGGAATCGAGTTTCCTGACATTTTTACCTGATTTCGACGCCAGGGAAATAAATTAAGAAAATTTGCCTGTAAACGTTTTATAAATACAATATAGATAGGTCTAAATCCGAGTGATCACTTACATTAATGTTATACTGTATATCATCATATCGTCCAGCCCTAAAACTTGTATAGTTTTTTGTCAGTGTTTATTTAAAAACATCCAATTATGCAGAATATAGTATGTTCTGTAGCTTTTTGCAGTCTGTAAAAATATACAGTACCTCAGATTTCTGGTCAAATCTAGTTGTAGAGTCAATCGCAAAGCTCTTTTCCGTTTTAGATGTGTTTTGTGTGTTTTTCACGGCATTCACGCTGAAAACAAATGCTGCCACTCAGTCTTTTTGCCACTTATGGGCGTGACCGCATTCACTCCGGCCGACGGTCACGTCATGCGCATACCCTCTATTCATAGAACCACGTATACTAAATAAAGCAAGGGTGTAGAGTTACATTTAAGCTATATTAAGACATAAATGTCATTTTGGTGATCAAAGGTGAGTTTTAAAGGAAACAATGATTTAAGACTTTAAGAATTTACCATTCGTTATTTGATATCCCAGATTTTGGAGGTCTCTTTTTTCACAAATACCTGAGCGAATACAAGTATGTTCCCTCATTGCAGAAGAACGCAGATATTCCAACACAGAACTGAATGTGGATTCCCAACCCTAAAGAGGCATGTATGATGAGGCTCTCACCAGCAGGTCTTCTGGACAGCCATAGCTGATCCCTACGCTCTTCATGGTCTTAATTTGAACAAAGCTTCTCAAGGCCTTTATGGTCCTAAGGCAGCCCTTTATGGAGCCCCGCTTATGAAACACGCTCTTCAAACTGCAATGATATGAACAGATGGTTAATTACACAGCCTACGCCAAAATGGATCTAAATATAACTTATCAATGTAAATATCTGCGTGGTCACCTCTCGGGCATCTGGTCCTCTGGCACTCCGCCCAGGAAGTATCTTCCTGTGAAGTTGAGCTCTTTACTGGAAAGCGAGTAGACCTTCTGACGATCTAGCCTCACTAGCATTTCACTTTTAGAAAGTTGAAAGATAACATCCAACTGAAAACAAAAAACACAGAAAACATTGAAATGAATAAAACGTAAAAAAGATACAATCTTGGCAATCTGGCGGGAATAAATAGAGGGTTTGACTCACAAATTTGACCTGAGCATTGCCGATTTTTAGTTTTGACTGTTGTGGGTCGGCAAGCTCGGTCAACGTTCCCTCAACGTTATAGAAGACTTTCAGAAGGCCGCCATGCACAGCCACAGTCACGTACTTATCCTGAGAATGGACATCGACGGAGAAAAATGACATTAACTCATGATAACGTGTCTAAAATTCACGAATCGTACAAAAGACAAGTAGTCTCACGTCTCTTTGGAACGACAGCAGAATGCCGTTTTGCGAGACGAGTTTGACATTTTGCTCAAACACACGGTCGTCCTTCAGAGTTTCGAACAAAACCTCAACATAGCCTGATCCATCAAAATACACTCCGTCAACTGTCCATTCAGGCGTATTGGATGGCCTCTTCCTGTTTTAACACATGAAGTGATTTTACAAGGAATGCACTCTCACAAAGCGTTAACAGATTATATCCTTCAATAAACAAATAAAACCCCTCTGACCGTGAACAAGGGAGGACAGTGTTGGTGTTCATTTGGAAGTTTTCCTCAAAGTTATAGAGGCTGATTAGTTCTTCGTTTAGACTTAGCAACTCCAGGCAGCCCTTGAAGAAGTTTGAAGATGTTATGTTCAGATCCACAGGAGGCTGTGAGTGTTTGAGAGAGACAAACATTGAGATTTTACAGTAATATTAAAACTCTTTATGACAAGAATAAGCTGATATTTAGCTTCATTGTCTTGCAGATAAACAATAAACAATTTTAAAATTCTATATTTTATCTGGTCAAATACAAAATTAAACACTAAAATCATTCATCTTAAATGCTACAAGTGAATGTAGGCATCTTAATAATATAATGTACAGTACAGTATGAAAAAATGGAAATTCATTTTTAGATTTGCTAAAGATTTAACAGTGTTATTGACTGAGTTTTTTTTTACTCTATTATTGTAAGCAATTTTTTCCTGTAAGCTATTAGTCCTTGCCACTGTAACATTTGGCTTGCTTCAGTTAATATTCAGTAATATATTATTCATTTGACTGCACTGACACAATCAGATGAGAACAAAACTTGAACTGAATTACCCTGGATGCCGACACTATTGTCTCCTGTGGAGAGATGCTTTACAGCTGAATTATGCAATATTAAGACTGTTATTTTCCTGTTTATTATAGTATTTTCTTTAACTTCTCTGTATTGTATAAAGAGCTATATCATAAATGTGACTTGACTTCACATTAAATTATAAAGTATTTTTAAAGATGAACTTTAAGTGTGTGTTAGATGATGGCATATGTAATCTCAAGTTAAAAACAGGGCAAATTATTAAATATCCATAATTAAATATTTAATATTAAATATTGACCGAAAACAATAAAATAAAATATCTATAAAATCAGTCGATAAATGTTATAGTACCAATATATTTGCTACCATTCAAACGTTTGGGGTCGGTAAGATTTTATATTGCTTTTGTTTTGCGTTTATTTGAACAAAAAGTAAAACTCTGAAATATTATTACATTTTCAAAAAAACGGTTTTCTATTAGAATATAATTTAAAAAGTAATTTATTCCTGTGATCAAAGCTGAATTTTCAGCATCATTACTCCAGTCTTCAGTGTCACATGATCCTTCAGAAATCATTCTATCTATGATAAATAGAAAGTTACAAATTTTTGATCAAATTAATGAATCCTTGCTGAATAAAAATATTAAATGACAAAAACAAATACTTTTGAACGGTAGCATATATAGTGCATCATTTATAGGTTATCATTTATAACCTTTATAGCATTATTATTGTGTTTACTTATTGGCTCAAGTCAAAAGTGCCCAATCCCGAGTCTCTATTCTATTCCGCTCCATAGATAAGTGTTCAGCATTTCTCACATTGAAATTGCTGGGATAACCTCCGACATAAAACACGGTCTCCTCAGCTGGCAGGTTGAGCAGGCCATTTTCTCCTCCTGTTTCCATGTTTTGTTTAGATATATTTATGCCTTCTTGATCTGTGGACATTGCCATCTGACCATACTGTACAGTCCTGAACACACACAATACACAAACACAGTAGAAGTGTAAAGGTAGAAAATAATATCAATGAAGTCAAAGCCCAACAGATGTGTGTCGGTAATGATAGTGTGCGTGTTTCCCACCTCTCCAGGACAAGTTTGTTGAAGAAATCACTTTTCACGTCTGCAGTCATTAGCACCTGTGCTGTATCTCCTCCCACATTTAAGTACCAGCGCAGCTTTGTTCCTTCCAGCATCATTGCCATATAGTCCTTACTTGACTACAACACATATACAGCACAGAAGCATGTGTTTATATTCAATTATACATGTGTGACTTAAAATAAGAATAATGCATGCAAAATTTCAAAGCTCAATTTGCATAACATACAAAAGTTACAAATCCCTGTTAGGCTGAGGAAGTTGGCTTACGTCTTTGTTTCCAAGGTAGAAGACAAACTGGGGTTTGGTGGTTTCGGTTTGCCGTCGTCTACGTGCGGCACGTGGTAGCTTGATGTACATTTGCAGTGATGAATAAGCTGCCAGGTCAGCCACGTTACTGGGCCTCCTCACTTGTACTCCTGACTTACCATTAAACTGCATTGACACGGTCACCTGAAGGGAGGACAGTCGAGTCATTGTCTGTAGCAACACTTTATGGAATACTGAGAATACTTTAGTATCTTGTAGAGGTGCACAATTAATCATTAAAAGATCGGGATCTCGATTAAAACACCCACGCAATCTTATTCCGAAACAACAGCGATTCGTCTCTGTCTATTAAACCTTTGACAAGTACGATCACAGCGAACATTCAGATCTGCGTTGGCGCTGCTGCTGATCCAGAGAGAGCAATTTTCATGTAGGTGAAACGGCTTCATACACAGTCTTTTCAACCTCACAGTATTGTTATTTCTGTGTTACAGAAATTCAAATGATCACAGAAGTAATGGGATAAAAGTTTATAGTTCAGATATAAACACTGATGTCTACAGTAGTGATCAAAATAGAGTAAATCACCAAGTAAATTGACACTTCAAATAAAGATCGATTGCATCGTTACACCAGTAGGTGGCGACAAGAGACTGTTGAATGCATCTGCTGTTAAATCATTGCTTTACACTGTGTGTGTGCAAAACACTGATTCATCCAGTAATCAAACAAGTGAGTCACTGAATCAGTCATTAAAACTATTTTTTTTAATTCAGTTTGCACCTTTGAAAATTTTCAAATTCAAATTAATATATATTTTTTTTAATAAACTGCAACAATTTAGCATTTAGACAACCTCTAGTGATGTTATTTTGTTCAGTTGTCTAATCAGAATCGTGGGAGAATTGTGATCTCGGTTTTAAACAATTGTGATTCTCAATTTATCTAGAATCCTGCAGCCTTAAAAAACGACTTTTTTGAAGAGCTGTACCTTGTTGGCGGCGTTGCGAGCCTTCTCAATGAGCTGGCGGATCCTCTGGATGCTGTCGGAGATGTTGGACGGCTGAAATGAGGTGTTCTGCAGACGATCCAACTTCTTCATCAGCTGAGGAAGAGTGTCGCTCAGTGCCACCACTGCAGGAAATACATTGGACTCTATGTGAAAGGCAGGTCAAGGTCACACATGCTCACTCACAAACTCTCACTATCACACACCTGACTTATTGGCGTCACTGAGGGCTTTGTTGATATCATCGCTGGTGGCGTTGGAGTCTCCGTACTGCTTCTGCCATTCCTCCAGCTGCTTCTGAATTGGAGCCAGCGCATTGCTAACATTAGCCACCGTGTTGTTAGCCTGCTCCACTGCACTCTTAGCTGCTGTGATGTCGTTCGCTATGTCTTCTGAAACATTTCAACAACATTGTTTAGGTCATGGTTTTGATTTAATAACGCTTCGACAGACTCAAATATATACACTAGCATTCAAAAGTGTGGGGTCAATAAGACTTTTTAATAAATAATACTTTTAATCAGCAAGGAGGCATTAAATTGATCAAAAGTGACATTGATAATTACATTGCTAATTGTTTTAGTACTTTAGACATTAATAATGTTACAAAGGATTTCAAATAAATGCAGTTCTTTTGAACTTTCTATTAATCCAAGAATCCTGGAAAAAAAAGTATCTCATTTCCACTAAAATATTAAGCAGCATAACTTTTTTATAACATTGCTAATAATCAGAAATGTTTATTGAGCAGCAAATCAGCATATTAGAATGATTTCTGAAGGATTATGTGACACTGAAGACAGGAGTAATGATGCTGAAAATTTGACATCACAGAAATAAATTACATTTTAAAATATATTCAAATAGAAAACAGATATTTAAAACTGTAATAATATTTGACAATATTACTATTTAAACTATTTTTGATCAAGTAAATGCAATCTTGGAGAGCACAAGAGACTTCTTCCAAAACATGAAAACATTTTACCAACCCCAGCATTTTAAATGGTAGTCTATTTATTTAGCTTGTTATTAGTTAGGTCACAATGGACCTTGGAAGACTAAGGACTTTGACCTCTGACCTCGGCTGACATTAAGGTTATTCTGAATGTGCTTTAGGTCTTGCAGCATCTTTTCTTTCTTCTTTTCAGCATCTTGCAAACCTTTCTGTATGGAGTCCACACGTGGCTTTAAACCTGACAAAGATATAGTATAGGCCAATATTAGACAGAGGTTCACAACAACAAAGATGTACCTTAATAAAGTGTGCAAAGTGGCTGTTAGATCCAGATCCAGAGTAGAGTTTGCTGTTCTTACTTTGACTGATGTTATTCAGTTCCTCTGCTGCCTTCACAAGCTCACGACTCTTACTATTCAGTTCAGCAGCCTGTTGAGGCAGGTCTTTGTCCTTTATGTTCTAGATCATATTAAAAACAATACAATCTAAATGTATGTGACTTACAAAGGAACTAAAGGTGAATAAACTGTAAGTGTATGTATTCAAATTTAAAGAGTAATTAAGATGGATTAATAAAGGTGCAGTGATGTGCACGGAGAGTGTGTGTGTGTGTGTGTGTGTGTGTGTGTGTGTGTGTGTGTGTGTGTGTGTGTGTGTGTGTGTGTGTGTGTGTGTGTGTGTGTGTGTGTGTGTGTGTGTGTGTGTGTGTGTGTGTGTGTGTGTGTGTGTGTGTGTGGTTGACTGTACCTTCAGAGCCTCAGTAGAAGCTTCTTTGGCTTTCTTAGCAGCAGTCTCAGATTCCAGTATACTGTTTATAATGTCAGTGTACGCGCGAGATGCGTTCAGAGCACGCTGTATGAAACCGCCTTCATTGGAGCCGGATATCAGACTGCACAACAACAAACACATGACCACAGGGCAATATTAAATATTAAAACACATTCAACGTATTCAAAGAGGTTACATCAGAGAATACAAGTATGTGCATAATATATGGCCATGCCGATATTGACTAATACCAAAGACTCTAGATATACAAAGATCATGGTGCACTCATTTTACTATGAATGAGAGAAAGTGAAACGTGCAATATGGCACAATGAATGCTTTATTATGGCAAATTTGTTATTGCCTAGCAGTGTGCTGAATTTTTAGTCAATGCACTGCATAATTTTATTTCAGTTTATCCTTTAACACATTTTTTTTCACGTTAAATTATTTTTAAACTGTCTTTACTTTTGTTTTTTGTTTTTAAGTTAAGCACTTTTAAATCATCAATGTGTATGAAATGTGTTCTATGAATCAACTTGCTTTGTGTAAAATGTATAAAATAATTACATGAAATATTGTGTAAGATAATTGTTCACTTCAGCGTTTTTGTGGATGTCTCCTTTGCTACTATTAAATAATGCAAAAAGGGATTACATTGGCCATCAGACTGCTATCAAGATACCAGCTCCAGAATCATCCATTAAAGTAACACCAAGTAACTTTTCCTCTTCGGTCGCCCTACTGGTTGGAAACGAAATTGTCCATTGCCGCTGTCGTAAATAATTTAGCCTACCGTCGCACGCACGCTCGCTGTTTATCCAGCTCCGGCTTTAAAATGAATGATGTCCACAGACAAGGTAGAGTATGTTACATGATTTCATGAAAGGATGATGTATTGCGACATCAGAAACGAAGAAAAACGAAATAATTACTATTGTAGCGCTTGGCGTAAAGCAGTTGAATTTTGCAGTTCTTTTTGTGGTCGGGTTCTTACCCGAACCCCGAAGTTACATAGTGCCAGTAAAGCGATACAGACCCCGTCAGGCTATGGCAGAAGTGCCTTTCGCCCTGTTACGACTTGATGAAGCACTGATAAGATTTTGGAAACATTATTTTAAGGTAAACAATGTTACATAGCGTTGCTTTAAGAGGCCATTTACACGATACTGTTTTCAACTAAAAACTGAAACTTTTTTATGCGTTAGGCCATTGATTTACACGACCTTGGCGTTTTGGGGGCCTGAAAATGCAAACTTTTGAAAACGTTTCAACGGTTTCAAAGTGCACGTTTTTGAAAATTATGCACATTATTGTCTGAAAATAAAAAAGTCAATTTGTGAAAAATGGAAAAAACGTTTCCATTTTAGTACATAGCTGTCATTTTAACATGCCCTAATATGACCATATATGGGTCACACACCTGGAAAGATTCTTGGCGAGCTGGTCCAGCATTTCAGCGTGTTTCTCTGCAGCCTCCACCAGGGGAATTTTATTGGCGGATGGAGCGTACTTCTGCACCTTCTCAGCTAAGGGCTGTCTCGCTCCGTCCAACTGAGCCGCCAGGCGCTCATAATCCTGATAGCGGGAACACAGCATCCAGTTCTCAGTAAGGTTCTTTTATGGTAAATACAGAAATGTTATGATTCTACATACCTCTTTAGAGTCCTGGAGCATGGAGAGCAGGTCGTTGACCTGGGTCACATCATCCTCTGCCATCTGCTTCAGGTTCTCCACCTCCTTCTGCTTCTCACGCAGGATATTTAATAATTTCTAGAAAAACACAATAATGTTATTTTGAATTTAATTGGAATGCAGTGAATAGTTCTTCCTGCAATTCCATCAAAAATCTATATGCAGATTCCTATGAATATGATGTGTGGCCAATTCAACTAAAACTCCCTAAAATTTGTGTGTCCGTGTGTTTGAATGATTACCTGGACCTCCTCCATGCGTTTCTGGTTAATGTTGTTGGCTTCTACGGTGTGTGCGGTGTTGTTGACGGCCTCATTCAGGGCATCTCTCAGGTCCATCAGCTGCTGATTGAACTGGTTCAGTTTGTTTTTGATGTTCTCTGCCACAGCCTCATTATTTAAAGTCCGGTTTGTAACCTCATTTTTCACACGATCTATCACTACAGAGAGACAGAGAAACTATAAAGGCCTATCCCTTTTAAACACGGTAAAAGCATGTAACACACATACATGTGAATACAAATCTGTCCGCTTTTTTAAATTAAGTAATCTAGATAAATGTTTTACTAACACTTTATTTGAAGCCTTTATTTATAATGCATTATAAAAGTATTCCTAATATTTTTTTTTTCTGATAATAATTGTAACCAAACTTAAAAGGCATTATAATATGTGCAGATTCCATTTTAGTTGTTTGTGATGTGTTTGCAATGCAAAGGTGTAACAATGAATAGATAAGTATTATAATGTATTATAACTGTGGTTACCATTATTCATGAGATGCATTACATGGAATAATTAATGCATTAAAACACTTTTATTATTAAGCATTATATACGGAGGCTTTAAGTGAAGTGTTACCAATTTTTCCAATCCAACATCAAGTAAAAGGATTATAAGCTTTGAAAGGTGATCAGTTAAATGTTACACAATAAAATGAAAGAGGCTGAGTTTGTTGAACATTTCTTATTGACTCGGTCTGTCCTGTCACTCACACTTGTTGGCTTGTTCTAGCTCATTTCCTGCTAGTCTCCTCTGGAAGTCAAAGCCCCTGAAGCGCATGTCTCTGAGCATGGACTCCACCTCTGCTATCTTTCCAGTCAGATCCTTCTCATCGGTCACATTGGTCTCATTCTGTGCAGTCCGGTTCACCTGCAGTATAATGTCTGGGCAGATACAGAAAAGTGAGTTGAATGTGGTAAATGTAATAAGACAAGGCTTTTTTCAAGTATCTGTTCTACTTTGTCTCACTCCCACCTTGCACATCTCCCATGATGCCTTTGATGAATCCAATCAGGTCTTGTGCTCTAGTGTGTGTGGAGTTAGTGTTGTTCTCTAAATCATCTCCTTTCTTTTGTGTGGACCGAGGCCTAATACACAGACACACAAAAAACTCTTAGTCAATATGGTCAAATGGTTTTATGGTCCCTTTGGTTTGAAAACAGAACAAGTTCATCTGATGGTAGGTTGTCATACCTTCTCCGCTAACTCTTTAATATCCGAGTCAATGGTTTGCAGCTCTCCCTCCAGCAAATCGGCTCGGTTCCTGCTCTCGTCCAGAGTTCTGTTGTAGTTTGTTATGGCATTCTGTGGCATAAAATTATAGTTCGTTGTAATTCTCAAATCCTAAAATGTAAAAGCTGAGAAAGTGTTTGTGTCTGAAAGAGAGAGAGACTCACGGCAATGTCCTCCATAGATGCATAGAGGCGGTTTAGTTGAGTCCAGGCCATTGAGCTGGCATTGAGGCTGGTCAGCTGATTGGCGACGGACTGATAAAGCTGGTTTATCTTGTCCAGATCCTCCAGCAGAACCACCACACAGCTGTCACAGACTAAACACATAATGCACAACAATCATCTCATCATCATTCAATCACATCTAATGAGTGAAATGAACTGTCAGTGACATTTTGCCTATGTATTGAAAGAGTGAATTAATTAATAAGTGAGCAAATTCATTATTTACTCAATTAATTATTCAGCTATTGAGTGTATATATACTGTACACTACCATTCAAAAGTTTGGGGTTAGTAAGATTTTTTAATGATTTTAAAAGAAGTCTGTACATGAATACAACTATAATATTATGAAATAGTATCACAATTTAAAACACCATTTTCCATTTGAATATATTTTTTAAAATGTAATTCATTTCTGTGATCAAAGCTGAATATTCAGCATCATTACTCCAGTCTTCAGTGTGATCCTACATAAATGATTCTAATATTCTGATTTCTTTTTATTATACATGCTGAAAATGCTGTCTCGCCTTAATCACTATGTTGGCATTAAAGGTACTGCGTTTCAGTGGTTTTCGTCTTACTTGACTAATAGAACCTTTTCTGTAGTGATTGGGAATTCGTCCTCTTCTACTACTTCTCTTTCCTGCGGGGTACCACAATGCTCTATTCTTGGACCGGTTTTATTTTCACTCTATATGCTGCCCCTTGGGTCCATCATAGCCAGGCATAACATAGCTTATCATTGCTATGCTGATGATTTGCAGATTTATTTGCCGATGAGTCCAACAAATAGTGATGCATCTGGGTCACTAATTGATTGCATTGACGACATTAAATTATGGTTAGGAAAAAACTTCCTTAATTTGAATGAAGATAAGACCGAATATATTTTATTTGGCGAGTCTGCAAACACTGACCCAAATACATTCATTTCAAAATTTAGACCGACTGTCAGAAATCTCGGTGTGACTTTTGATAGTAGCCTTAAATTTGATAAACAAATTGAGAGCGTGGTAAAAGCAAGTTTTTTTCAGCTACGTCTATTGGCCAAGGTCAAACCATTTTTAAATCGTTCGGATCTTGAGAAAGCTATTCATGCTTTTATTAGCTCAAGACTAGACTACTGTAACGCACTTTACGTGGGAGTCTCACAGTCATCACTTAGGCGGCTTCAGCTGGTGCAGAACGCAGCAGCTCGCCTTTTAAAGGTGCCCTATAATGTGAAATTGAATTTATGTTGGCATAGTTAAATAACAAGAGTTCAGTACATGGACATGACATACAGTGAGTTTCAAACACCATTGTTTTCTCCTTCTTATTTAAATATCGTTTTTGAAAAACACCCCTGAAAAACAGGCGAATCTCTACATAATACCGACTGTGACGCAACAGTCGGAGATCACGCCTCCAAAGATTTGCATAGGCCGGCCCTCAATGACAAGCACTGCACAGCCGAGTCATCGGAGCAAGCGAGGATCAGAGAGAAAATGGCAGATCATGGAAATAAATGCTATGTTCCAGGCTGTGCAGGGGATGTGAGACTTTCATACCCTTCCCACAGAAAAGAAATGTCAACAGGCATGGTTGATGTTTATCTATAATCGGATACCGCAACAGTTTGATTCGAAGTTGTTAGTTTGCTCTGCCCATTTCACCACGGACTTATTTTCTAACCTGGGACAATATCAAGGTTCTCTCAGCGTCTCAAACTGAAGAAGGGGGTAATTCCAACTATATTCCCGCAACCGGTAAGTAGTGATTTTATTAAAGATAATTTACACTGCGTTAGATCCAGCGCAAGATCCTAGTACAGTAATAGCAAACTCCAAGTAACGAGCATACAACTAACGTTAAATAATTCTCAGTGAATAAACTACAGAAAGCGGTCAAAGAACAATCCACACAGCGCGAGTTTATCTCTATTGCCAAACTCGTTATGAAATCAATGACGCTGTTACACTGCACAACGAAGCTCTTACTGTATGTCATCGTTTGCATTGGTGAAAGCATGAGAGAGAGAAACTGCGTTGTCTCGCGATCAACAAACTGTAATCTGCTCAATGCTCTTCACAGCAACATTTTATGTGATGGGAATAGATCTAAATACTTTAAAAACATCTCATGATTGGTTAATCTCGATAGCTGTAATAGTTAAAACGTATTTAACAGCTGTAATGAAAGTATTCGAGAGAGTTTCACATGTCATATTTCATATGCAAGCATGTCAGCCAATCACAGCAGTGGCCGGTTCTCACAGCAGACACGCCCCTTCAAACAGAGTGTTCAAATCAGAGACTAAAATCAGGCTAGGAAAAATGCCTTTTATTTCTAAATTATGACTATTTTTTATATAAAAAACATACTAACATTATAAGGGCAACCCAGGAAACATTATAAAATAATTAAAAAAAACATTATAGGGCACCTTTAACTAATACACGCAAACATGAGCATATAACTCCAATTCTTTCTTCGCTCCACTGGCTTCCTGTTTCTTTCAGAGTTGATTTTAAGATTTTATTGTTTGTTTTTAAAGCTCTCAACGGCCTTGCTCCACCTTACGTAACTGAGATGCTAACTTTGCGAGAGTCAAACAGGACTCTTAGATCAACAACTCAACTTTTGTTGCAAGGACAAGGTACAGACTCTGGGGTGACCGGGCCTTTTCTGTAGCTGGGCCAAGACTTTGGAACAAGCTACCTGCCGACTTACGAACAATCACAGACTTAGGCCCTTTTAAAGCTAAGCTTAAGACTTATTTATTTAGACTGGCTTTTATATCGTAGCATTGGTTGAGTCATTCTGTGTTTTCTTTGTGACATACATTTACTATATATCTTGATTATATATCTTATTTTTATATTTTGCATTGTATTGTTGTTGTTGTTGTTTTTTTTTTTGGAAAGCACTTTGGTTCACCTTGTGTGTTGTAAAGGGCTGTATAAATAAATGTTGATTGATGTTGATTGATTGCTGTTGCATATTTTTGTTGAAACAGTGATACATTTTTCTCAGGATTACCTCTTTTCTTTTTTAAATAGATATCTTTTTAATGTTATAAATGCCTTTACTGTCATTTTTGACCAATTTAATGCATCCTTGCTGAATAAAAGTATTAATTTATTTTAAAATGTCTTACCGACCTCAAACTTTTGAATGGTACTGTAAAAAATGAGTGAGCAAAATGAATGAATGAATATGTGAGTGAATGAAGTGTGTGTTGTCCAGTGAAGCAGTACTCACGCTGACAGTGCGCATCTGCTCCATGTTGCACTAGAACACTGTTTTGACTGAGACACGTGTCACACTGCTTCCCTGTCAGACCTGTGGTGCAGCGGCACTCTCCTGTGCGAGGGTCACAGCGACCTCCCCTACACTCACACTCTACACACACACCCCTCATTAAAATCAACAGATTATGTGTTATATTTCCTTGTGTTGTGTGTATGTGTGCTTTAGACTCACTCTTGCAGCCATTAGGGCTGTAGTCCCAGTAACCTGGAGCACACTGGCGGCAATTCGGTCCATTGACCCCAGGCCGACAGGCACACGAGCCGTTAGCAGGGTCACATGGCTGAACCAACGCCGCTGCTGCTTCACAATCACACTTACGGCAGCCAGTGCAGGAATCAAAGCCAAATGCCCCATCCTTAAAAGAATATTTCCATCAACTACTGAGACAAAACTAAATACTAAAAACTAAAATAAATAGACAAACAATATAAGCAGACATACCTCACAGCTGTCACAGTAGGATCCCACCACTCCAGGCTTACAGTGGCACTGCCCGGTGTGTGGGTCACAATGTGCAGTGCCACATGGAGAACAGTTGCATCCTGGGTAGTGCAGTTGGGGAAAAACACAAACATGAGAACACTTTAAACACCTTCCAGATGACAGATGTGTTTTAGAGTATATAAAAGTTGCCTTACGGGTGCAGTTCTTGGCTGTGATGGCATCACCGTAGAAACCAGGGGCGCAGATTTCGCAGTGCGGCCCGGCGGAGTTGTGCATGCAGCTCTGACACTCGCCTGTCAAAGAGTGGCAGTCGCTGAACAACATGTTGGGGTCTGAGTTACCATTGCAGTTGCACGGCTGGCATGTGCTGCCAATCACCATTGGGTTTCCATAGTAACCTGGTGCACACCTGCATTATGCAGAAAAGAAGAGATTTTCATTTATGATTTTCAAGTAATTCATTATTTAATAGCAATAATAGCAATAGTAATTTATTGTGTTTTACATTTATAAATTCATAAATTATTTCATAGAATAAATGTATCATTTAAAATTTTTCAATCATTTTATTTCATTGGTATTTTTATTTTAGGGCTGTCAAGTGACATTTTTTATCTAATTAATAATATGATGTGCTGATCAAATAATCTAATTATTCACAAATTAATCTCACATCAAATTTGGCTGAGAAATTACCCCCAAACGATCATGTAAAGTTATTACTGTGTTAAATGAGAAAAGCCTCAAATAGCCATTACAAAAATGGCTTTAGAAAAAATATTTTATTTGATTCAACATAGAATATATTGTACATAAACTTAATTTTTTAACTTAATTTGAATTGGCATCTGAGTTGGTATTTAGATATATTTACGGACCGTTTATTGCCGCTTATTACACGGCTCTGTGGAATACTTGATTCTGATTGGTCAATAGCGCCATCCAGTGGCAAGTTATTCCCAGATAACAACCGCTCAAAGCAGAAAACACAGGCTCATCTGGGTCACTGAAGTCAGCAGTGCTATACGCCTGCTAGGAACGTTTTTTCTTCGTGTAAATTTTGAGTTTGGTGAGCTAGTAAAATATTTCAACTCAGTCGAATCAATATTTTGTTTACAGTTATTTAATTATGCCATCTAGTATCTCTCGCTCTCTCTTGTTTCATACAAACGCAGCTGTTACCATTTTGTGACTATTGTTTTGTATACTGTTGGATTATGAGCTAGCCTGGTTAAAAACAGACCATTCTCAGTAGTAACTGAGTTATTGTCTGGCAAAGCTTCATAGACAAATCATTTCCAAAGGGGTGTCACCAACGGACGTCGCTCAAATGCCTCTGGGCGCAATTGGATAGACCTAAATTCAATCAGAGCGATGAAGGAGATGACGTATGCAGAGCTCCGAGTGTTGTTCTTTGCTCGGGTTTTAACAAAAAGGAAACGTTCAAATCGCTTAAAACAGACGTGATAGCTGATTCGAACGAGTGATGTTCCACGGTGGCATCCATCTTTGTAATGTAGGCTACAAAATCTGCTTCACTGTCGCTGTGCTGTCGTCATCGTGTAAAGCCCGCCCCAACGTTTCTGATTGGTGCCTCGATTTTGACGGATTGGAAATGGGCTTGAATGAGCTCTTTGCCAGACTTACTTGCAGAGCAAATCTAAATTTGCCGGAAGTTGTCTGGGTTTTCCCAGGCTAATTATGAGCTACATTTTAAAATAGTTTACACCGGCTGCATGTACATTATCCTTTATTTAGAGGTGGCATGAATTACACAGCAATAACAATTATATATATATATATATATATATATATATATATATATATATATATATATATATATATATATATTATTGTTTTAATTATATATAGAATGCCATGAGATGAATGGGTTTTAAATAGGTATTAAAGGGATAGTTCACCCAAAAATGTAAGTTCTGTCATAATTTATTCTCCCTCATTTCGTTTCACACCTGTATGACTTTCTTCTGTGGAACACAAAAGAAGATCATATTTTTTCACATAATATAAGTCAATGGTAACAGCAACAGTTTGGTTACAAACATTTTCAGAATATCTTCTTGCAATGAAAGAAAGTCATACATGTTTGAAACAACATGAGGGTGAGTAAATGATGGCAGAATTTTCATTTTTAGCAGAATTTTCCCTTTCATGGAAATATTAATGATTCATTCAGGAATTAAGTACATGGCTCTTTTTATGAATGGCCTTTAAGTGTGTTAATCATTTTAATGTGTTATGTTTTCCATAACTAAATAGTTAATTGATGTTCAATCGACAACACTATTTTATTTATATTTATTATTATGAAAAATAATAATTAATAATTAATAAAATTAATAATCAATTGTCAATGAATAACAATAAAATAAGTGGATGTTTCATAACTTTACCTTTCACACTTGGATCCAGCATAGCCAGGCATACACAGACACTGCATATGCTTGGGCTTCTCCACACAGCGAATGGCAAAACTGATAACAAGATCAAAAAGACAAACATCCTTTACTCTGAGAATGATAGGGATATCTGGGATATCCAGCACTGAAATCAACTATATTTGTGGGTTAAAGACAAAGAAACCAGAAAGAAACTGGCACAAGCAAATCAACAACAACAAAAAAACTAAGAAAAATAGGTTAGAGAACATTAGGAAATGGTAAATTAGTTGTCCAGGTGAAAAAATAAGGGCACTTACTTGTTTGAAGCCACTTGCAGCGGGCAGGGACAGCTGGAGCAGGACACCGCATGGCCATCAACTGTGTTGTTACCATGAAAACCGCCCTGGCACTTCTCACAATGGTTTCCAGTGGTATTGTGGCGGCAGTTCTGTGTATGAAGATTTAAACTTTCAGCTAATGCCTAATTAAAGCTCTGAGTACAGCTCCGACATCCATTTTTGGTTTTAAGACTTTGTTTTCCATGAAGTTTGACATTTTACTATACCCAGTGGAATATGCAATAGCAATACATCGCCCATGTTGATGTCTGTTATGTGATTTATATATGACTTAGTGAGCTGAACTCACCACACATATCCCAGAGCCATCCAGACACTGATCAGAGTGACTGTTACAGTTGCA
This sequence comes from Chrosomus eos, assembly GCA_036326025.1. Lineage (NCBI taxonomy): Eukaryota > Metazoa > Chordata > Actinopteri > Cypriniformes > Leuciscidae > Chrosomus > Chrosomus eos. The sequence goes on from CM070837.1 coordinate 26,333,513, forward strand.
GGGGACACACTTCCCGAGGAACAGCCCTTTAGTGTCTCTGTAGTAGCCTGGAGCACATTGCTGACAGACAGAGATGAACAAAAATGAAAATTTTGTCATAATTTACTCACCCTCATATTGTTCCAAACCTATATGAGTTTCTTTCTTCTGTTGAACACAAAATAAGAATGTTAAAGAATGTTGTTAACCAGAGAATGGGCGGTAGCCATTGACTCCCATAGTATTTTTTCCCTAGATTGGAAGTCAGTGGCTAATGTGAACAGCATTCTTGAACATATCTTCTTTTGTGTTCAACAGAGGAAAGAAGTGTGGAAGCACTCTTACATAATGCATCAATACAGAACTTTTCCAGCAATATTACTTATTCCAGCATTATAAAACAGGAAAATATCCAAAGCTGATTTTTGGCATGTTCACACAGAACCTCCAAAAGGCACTGAATCATAGTATTAGGGATGTCCCGATACCACTTTTTCACTTCCGATACCAATACCGATGCCGCAGCTTTGGCTATTTGCCGATACCGATATCAATCCGATATTTTTATTTTATTCTATTTTATTCTTGAACTAATACTAATACTAATAAAATATATGGAAGCACTTTGCTCAATTAGCAACCTAAAAACATCTCACTCAAATGGAGAACAAATACTTCTCCAGTATAGTCTACAAAAACAGTTGATTATTTATGAAAGACTGCCACCCTTTATTCAAACACTACAAAAAAAAAAAAAAATACAGGTAGGCTACCTCAGTACTTTAAGCTAACAACAGGTTTAAAGTTAATCATTAACAAACTTTAAAATTACCCATTGATCCGTGTACTTTTGCGTCCATTGGTTTTTCCTTTTTTAACCCATAAAACGAAAAATTAACGGTTGTTGTATTCTTAAAATGCAAAGTTGAACACCAAAATTTGAATTTGAACTGTAGGCTATGCACACCAAAAGCTGCGCAAAAAATAAATATTGACGCAAGTTATAAATAAATAAGTTATTTTCTGTATGACCAGAAATTATAGAGTATTTTAAGTTGTTTCCACTGTTGAAAGGAAATCGCAAGTGTTCGCGCACACGCCCGCGCTCTGTGCCATGCAGCGCACAACCCTTGCTTGCATATGCGTCAAAATCTTGTTTACAGCCTACGGTTTATAAACTGAGGAGACGGATTGCAAAACCATGTTTATAGTACACCGAAGGTAGTGGGAAGTGTCTGTTGTGAGTTTAGGGGGCACGTCAGCCAGAGATTTTGCTTTGGCTACAAAAACCCGCCGAACTGAACCGAAACCAGCCCAATTTTTATCCATCCGCCCAAACCCATTTTTTGCCCACAAAATAGATTGCAAAACCGCCCAATCTGCAGACTGCGCCACTTAACTGGATGGCCAGGGATGGCCATGGTTCTAGGCCAGGGAAATGCTAATATTCAAGCATTGTTGGATAGGTATCGGATCATATTTTTTTCTCCCCTCTGATATCCGATCTAGCGTTCTGGGCCAGTATCAACACGATACCGATGCTGTGGATCGGTTTGGGACATCCCTACATAGTATAGAAGTGACTGTATAAAAAACTTGTTTTTGTTAAAACACACTACCTGACAGGAGTCTCCTAGATAGTGTCCAGGGCACAGACAAATTTCAACATTGTTGGCATTTTGACCAGAGGGCAGGTTCTCTGCCGCCTCCAGCACAGCAGCGTGCAGCGACACGGACTGGGCCGACTGAGAGTGCAGCGCTCTGATCTGCAGGGACTCCAGCGCCACCAACACCATCATCAACTCCTCACGGGACACAGAGTTACCAGTCTGAGCGTGCCTGAAACTCTCCTTCAAATGAGAAAAGGAAACTTGAGTTAAAACAACTGAGCATTTGTGGAATTATTTTGTACACGCACATACCAACAATTCAGTTGTTCATGTCTGAAGACCAAATTCACTTTTGTGATATTTGTTACTAATTTCCTCACCTCCACCAGGTGGACGATTCCCTCATGAGGGTCTTCAGAAGAGGAATACTCTCTTTCCATGTACACCAGAGTCATCTGATTCCCCTGCACACACACAGACATACACACACAAAGATTCTCAGTTAAGATCAACTTCAACTTTATGTAAAGATTCTAAATAAACTTGACAGAGGGTATGCTCTGGTACCTTGAGTATAATGTCTGGCCGTGTGGTCTCGACAATCAGAAAAGCATCACCTCGCATCGTCTGGGTGTGCAAGCGGTAGCGCAGATAACCTCCGTAGGACGACACCTACACATACAAATAGCAAAGAGAACACAAAATCAAAAAACCTTGAGTGCAAACACGATGTAAATAAAATATTCTTTGTCTAGTGTAAATATTCATCATTGAATATAATGGGAGTTTTGGTAAAAGTCCAGAACAGCTTGATTGATTGACAGCTCGAGCGATTATAAAGGGAGCGTTCTTTTGACGCTTTCTGTGTATAATTTATTGACAATTTAAATAACAGATTATTCCATGCTACTAAGAGAAACAATGTCAAGTTGATCGTTTAGTCACTGGCTTGATTCACTGGCTGTTGCATTACTGTCGGGTCCACATCTTACAGTAAAAGTCTGTTTGCAAAGTCTGCGCCGAAATTGCGCCTGATATACCAAAGATTTCAAAGTGAAATGTACCGAAACACACAAATAAAGCTCTACTGAGACATTCACAAAGTTGAAAATAAATAACCACTTTCCTAGCATTAGGATCATTTGGAAAGTAATGTTATTTTTAGTCTAGTGATCCTGTATCTCTCTCATCTCACTAACACACCAGTAGAACACACATGTAAAAGTAGGCTTTCGTCGCACTATTATGTCATAATATGACAAAATTATAGATGTTTTTGGAGTAACGAGGATGTTTTTTAAGTTTTGAAACTTACAGGATGTTTTTTTAGTACAATGACCTCTCTTACAAGTCAAAATTAGATTTCTCAAATCATGACACCTTCACATAACTCCCGCCCAAAGCATACGCAAAGTAAAGGGGACCATGCCTGGTTAATTTGCGTTAGTAGTGTGTTGAAACTCGCTGTTATGGTAAAGGCCGTGACATTTCCGAAACACACTCAAAGTGGTTGACCAATCACAAGGAACTTCATAGAAACAGGAACTAAACAGAGCGTTACTGACAGACTGGGAAGAGAGGTGCAGTAATAATGTAAAATGTGTGAAAAAAACAATATCAAGATTTTGAAAAAGGGCATATTATGGCCTCTTTATGACAATAATTCCTAAGTCAACGAAAGACTCCACTAAGCCTGCATTTAATCTTGGCATCAACATTTAGCACCAGACCAAACAAGGTGTGTGTGAGTTATCAGATTATATTGTTTATCTGACCCTTATGTTTCCTATAGCTTTAATGTGAGCTATCTGATGGAGATTCAGCTGTCTGTCTGGCCCCTTACTGTCTGACCGCTGGCTAACCCATAAGCTTGGTTAAAACATATGTCACAGCAGCTGCCATGACGTCACAATATAGGGATGAGGGCACCTTTAAAGTCTAGGTATAGAAGATCAGAGCACAGGAATACATGACTGAATTCATCCTGCTCTTCACTACTCTGAATATCAAGAATTGTTGTGGACTCACTTTATCGCCGAGGTAAGTGCGAGGAGCGTGCCAGTGCAGGTCCTGAGAGACGTCAGGCACATCACTCAGATCCGCCTCCACCAGATCTTGATCGAGATACGTGGACACAGGTACTTCCTGTCTGTCACTCCTCAATAGTACCCAGCCAGCCATGTCCATGATCTGTAGATCAAAGCAAAAATATATGTAACATTTTACACCAGTCAGTAATAACATTGATTTTTACAAACCTCACTGAAAATAGTGATATCAAGCACTTAGTAAATCGGGCTACACTGGTTGCGCCGTATGTTTATTTTTGCGTGTAGCCAGGTATGACAACTCAACAGACAGATGGTTTTGTATGGTAGTGTATATGTTCATGTATAAAGGTGACTGAATTCATTATTTGTTAAACAATAGCTCTTTATCTTTAGGACAGTACCTCACTCCTCCGTTTGTCCGAGCTGCGGCAGCGGTCAGTGGCTCCAAAGCAGAAGCACTTGGTGCAGCCTTTAGTGTTAGTGGGGTCCAAATGAAACGTTCCCAGTTTGCACTGGTCACAGCGAGAGCCTTCCACATTTTCCTGAAAGGGACGACACATCATTGATTAGAGATGATGAGGGAGCTCAATGTTTTGAGCGAAAATGGATAAATTAATTCACAAATGATATACTGTAGGTGCAGAAGGAGAGGAAGAGCAACCTTGCATAAACAGCGTCCGGTGAAGGAGTCACACACATCTATCTCAGTTCCTGCCTCGTTGCAGTCACATGGTCTGCAGTTGGGGTATCCATAGAAACCTGGGCTACATCTGTCACACTGACGGCCAACAATGTTGTTCTTGCACCTGTGGAGAGAGTGATGTACTTAAGACCCAAACTTTAGACCCAAAATATGGGCATTTCACTCAACCAGACCCAGTCCAAATAACAAGATCTTGGCTTTGCCCTAAGGGCCGTGACACACCAAGCCGACGTTAAGCCATCGGCAAAATGTTAGTGAGCATCTGTTGGGCTAGTTTTTGTGGTGTGTTCCACACGTCGCCTTTAGTCGGGATCATGTCGGAGGGAGTTCGCCAGATTCAGCTTGTTGAATAGGCATCTGGCTATCGCTCTTATTGGCTGTTCAGTGTCAGTGCATGAGAATAAAAGTGAAAGTGATGAAAGCGAGCAAAGAAGCTGCTCTAATTTTACATCCTCTTTCCTGAGCATTCCAGTCCGCAAATATTTTCATAACAACATGAGCTGCCAGAAATGAAGAAAGTCATCCGCATGATTGATATTCAAAATAGCAAGCAAACGCTGTTTTGTTTACGGATTGTAAAAGTTTTTAAATGACGGATACAGACTATTGATACCCGCTGATATAGAGTTATTTCCTTACACACAGGACACACATGCTAGTCGACAGTCGCCGGTAGTCTTTGCGGTGTGTTAAAGCGCAGCTTTTTGGCAGAGAGGCAGCCGACGTGAGGCAACAACACAGTCAGCTCTTTGACGTAGGCTTGGTGTTTCATAGCCTTAACACTTTCTTTCCAACTAGACCTAAGCAAACAGCCAAAGTTATTTTCCATTTATCCAGTTATAGTTACTGAACATGACCTCACTGGATGATGCATGAACAGTTATAATTTATGACATTCTCTCAAAGTGCAAGGATGACTGGTGAAATTCTGCACCTCATAGTCACTGGAGCTTAAATACAGCCTCCCTGTGGATTTTAAACACTGCCTAATGAGGATAGACTCAAATAAAAACTCCTAAAAATAAATACCTCTGGAATTCCTGCACTTAATCCTTATATAGACAGTATTGTTATAACCAGAGACAGTGGTTAATAATATCAGTCCATCAGGCAGTGCTTCAGAGAAAAAAAGTTTGGCTCAGCCGTAAAAGCTCAGTTGTAAACAATCCATTGACTCCATTCCAATACAAATGACTCGACTTCAAACACCAGACACGTTTAGTCTCAGAAATGTTATGAACTTGTCCATGGCATATTCCCCCCAGTATATATATATATATATATATATATATATATATATATATAAAAAATAAGCACAAATGTTGATTTTACTCATTCAGTATTTCATAGAGATGAAATGGTTAGCCATGCTGCCTATAAATTAAGAGATTTAAATATACTGATATATTATATTATATATATTAAAAATAAATCAACCATTATAAGAAAGCAACAACTCAAAACAGATATTAGGCAGATTAAGGCAACTTTCAAAAAACATTCAAAAATGTTCAGATCCTTAAAAAAGTCATCTTCGTGTGAAACAGTGGAGCCCTGTTTTGGTCTACCTGCACTGGCCATTGTGAGTGTCACAGCTGATGTCCAGTGAAGTCACTCCAGGCCTGGAGCAGTTGCACATCTCACACCCCACCAGAGGATGGCAGCCAAACGTCTGGGGTTCACAGGCGACACATTCCGGCAGAATGGTCCGTGGAGGACAGATGCACTCACCTGTGACAGGCTCGCACAGACGTGTACCGCAGTTACATGCTAGAGAGAAGAGGAAACAACATCATCCATCGATCCATCAATCAATGCATCGTCCCATCATGTGGCTGGTGTTACTCACGTCTGCAGTTGGGGAAGCCGTAGTATCCCGTGGCACACTGGGAACAGTCTCGGCCAATCACGTTGAGTTTGCACTTGCACTGTCCACCAAAGGTCTCGCAGGTGTCGCTCTCCGCACCCACCTCGTGACAGCCGCAGGGCACAGCACCGTTATTAAAGAACGCAGACAGAGACACGGCAGAGCTACGGCAGAACGTAGAGGCTGCGGAAGGGCTGAGAAGAGAGAGGGAATGTTAGGATGGAGGGCACTCTAATAATATTCAGAAAACGATAAATATCCACACCATAATGTTGGTCGGTATTATTGTTTTTTAAGGTATTGGCATCAGTCTGTTTTGCATATTTAATTGTGTCATTTTCTCAGTTTTTCCTTTTAAATTATTAAATTGTCTAAATTTAAAAACACTAATATTTTAACAATACTGTTAAATATAATCTTTAGCAAATCTCAAAATATATATATTTTTCATACTGTGCATTATGTTTTGATGTCTAAATTCACTTGTAACTGTTATTTTAGTGTTATTTATATACTATTTATTTTACTTTTAGTGTAAGTTTCCGTCATTTTGTTATGCGCTTTTGTCTTTTTCTATATATATATATATATTCCTCTCTATCGTTAGTTTATTTTTATTTCAGTTTTAGTCATTTTAGTACTTAAACATATTTATTTCAGTTAGTTGCCAACTAAACATTCTAATTTTTGTTTAAAGTTTTTCATCTTATTTTTTCTATTTCAGCTTTATTTCAATCACCAAATGCAATTCTTAGTAGTAGTTTCAGTTTTAATCAACACTTTAATGAACAATTAATCTTTTTTAATGTTTATATTATATTAAATGAATATATTTTTCATCCAAATTCAATATTTGCATTTCATAGCAAAAATAGCATACAATTGAAATATTTGTCATTCATTTTTGCCTATTTTAGGCCATAGCATGAAAATAATTATCAGCCTAAACTTTCATATCGAAGCATCCATACATATTTCCAAATTTAGAAGTGTCATACTTGATATAAAAGCTGTTTTGTCCACAATTGCTGATGAAATCGTAGGATTTGTCCAGAGGCTCCTCAGACAAAAAGCTGGACCTGTAAGTGCTTTCTGGCACCACTAGCACATAATCCTAATACACAAACACAAAAGAGTGTAGAAGTGTCATTGTTATTGCCATTCTTGAACAAACAATTCAAATAACCTTTAATAAAATTTCATAATGACACTCACCAGCCACAATGTCTTCCTGTCTGGAACACGCAGGGTCAGGATGACCTCGTGGTCCGTCACATCCAGAATAATCTGGTTCTCTGACATAACAACACTACGACAACCATAACCATGGGGACAAAATGATGCGTTGACTAGGCCTGGAAAACAAAGAGTGACCCTTAATAAAAACAGATATTTTTAGTGCTTAAACAGAAACTCAATAGTGTGCATCTGTTTAATGCTCACCCTGCCATATGCGTCCTCCGTTGATGTAGACCTGGACATTGTAAGTTGGATGCAGGGGCTGATGGTAATGCAGGATGAACACGTAACGGCCCAGTGCATGTACACGTGTTGAATACACCACAGCATTCTGGGAAATCATGCAGACAAATGAACATTAGAAGACTTTTTTATCAACATTCAGGCATCAGAAAGAGACAACCTTGAAGACAGAAGGCACAGGATGCACAGCAATGAGAGTGTAATGGACTTGATGTACCTGATTAGGGTCCAGAAGCACGTGTTCACTGTTATCAGCTGCGGCTGGTGGTCTAGAGGTCATGGGTCTGTCTGCATAAAGGGAGGGATCGGGGGCTGAAGCCAGAGTTTGCTCCGGCGCAGAAGAAGCCTGACCATCTTTAAGGACCAGAGACTGAGGAGGATTCTGGAAACGAGATGGGATGCAGGAGCCGCTGGACAAAAAAGAACATAAAAAATGATGATCGTGTAAATTTCTTAAGAGCATAAGTACTTATAACTGTAATGTAGCATGTTCATATGTCATAAAACTGGTATATGTCATATGTCTAAAACCGGCAGCATTTACTTAAAGGTCAGTGATAAGGCAGTAAAAGAATATGTTTTAAAATCAAAAATAAAATAATCCCAAATGAAAATAATCTACAAAAAAGTGTTTAAGTTAGGGGTGTAACGGATTGTAGTTGATCCGTATGGACCAGGCCCTACATTTCGGAACGAATATGATTCGGAAATTAGTTGCAAGATTAACCATCATAGATTGAAAGTTTATCATTTACATGTGTTTCTAAGTTTTGGCAATTTAAACAGTAAAGAGATTTTAAACAATTCAAGCGCAAGGAGATGCAAAAGAGAACTCAATTCAGTGTTTGCGCACTGTTATCTGTGCGCAACACCACACACAGATATCCACGTCTCAGACAGAATCTAGCACTATTTTGCATCTCCTTGCCCTTGAACAGACACAAACACACAACATTATCTCAAAATATATAAGTATTCTAATAAACAGTCGATTATGTCTAAATTAAACCTAAACAGTTGAGAAAAAAATGCCGTCTATGACATTAATGTTAATCAAACAACAAATGAATCTATATTTAATTCATATAGTGAATACTATACAGTGTCATTTACTATACATCAAGTATTACATTTCTGTACCTGAATACTACTGCTAGACCTTACTTTATTTGTAGCTTTGTTATATTGTATTCTTCTCTGTTTGTAATTTGTGTTGTTCTAATTTTATTACTGACTGTTTACTTGTCTTGTAATATAATATCCTTGTAATATGATCAAACCGTGAGTTTGTTGATTCATTGTACCACTAATTTGAGTGTAGAAAAAGTTGTACACCCAAGTGCTTTGGTGTAGAAAGTGTTGCACACCAAAATAAAATAATACAATATAAATAATATTATATTTTTATAAATATAAAATAAGAAATAAAATAAATCCACAAAACAAGTGTTTGAGTGTAGAAAATTAAATTTAAGTAATAATTTTAGTACTTGAGAGTTGAACACCTAAATAAAAAATAAACTAAAATCCCACATGAATCTGTCTACAAAACTTGTTCCAAACAGAAACAAGAAAAGTTCTGCAACAAAAAATCTATGATAAAATAAAAACTATAACGTGTAATCCCGCATGATGCAACAATCAAAAATGTTTGATTGAAGCTGTTCACGATTCACAAGATGCATGTGTTAGTCACCTGTCTGGAGAGAAGAGCCCATGCGTGTTGATGCAGTGAACTCTAGGCTTCAGGTACTCCATGGTGAACTGAGCACGAGGGACGAGGAAGACTTTATGCTGGAGGGGAAAACCAACACACACTTATAAATGCCATGATTACAGTGGACACAAATAGCCTTTATGGTCGAATTCAAGCAGACGAGCTCTCTTACAAAGAAGAAACTGCTTCTTCTATCGGTGGCGATAAGCTGGATATCAGCCTCTGCGGACAGAGTGAAGACCGCCACGCGCTTCATGTCATCTACAGACACTGCACGGCACAGGAAACTACACACACACACACAGACATAAGAGACACACAGAAATCAATCAGCAAATGTAGAAAAATTACGAAAACAAAATACCTATTGAACAGTTAAATGGGACATGTCATCTTAATATTTGATGAATATGTAAAAAATAGCCCATTAAAATTGTTGTGGCTGTGATGTTACATTAAAACAATAAATATGGCTCATTACATATGCAAAGTGGCTAGTCAATGATAAAAGAGGTCATATAGAAGTCTTAAAGGTATGATATCGTTTAATTCAATGGGTCAGAGAGAGTGTGGAAAATATGGACCTCAGGGTAAAAACCTAAAATACTACAATAAATAAGCAATGGCAATAGAATTTTTATTTATATAGCACAATTAAAACAAGTTGACCAAAGTGCTTTACAATGTAACACAGATCACAAAAAGAGAAAAGAACATCACAAAGGCAACACATATAATAAAATTGTCACCGATTAAAAGCTATTGAAAACAGATGTGTTTTGAGTTGTCCTTTAAAATCTAATATGTTTAGACAAACTATTCCAAAGTTTAGGCGCTGCTACAGCAAAAGCACAATCTCCCTTTTGATTATGATGTGTCCTGGGTATTTTTAATAGCTTCTGAGTCGCTGATCTCAAACTTCGTCCAGTCTGATATTCAGTTAAAAGATCTGACAGCCGGTGCGAGTCCATGCAAGGATCTGTACACCAATAACGGAAGTTTAAATCATTCCTATAGTAAACCGGAAGCTAGTGCAAGGAGATCAGGGTCGAGTAATGCATTCACGTTTTTTTATCCCCATTAAAAGTCTAGCAGCTGAATTTGTAACTTTTTGTAAACGAGAAATAGGTGACTGACTAATTCCCATGTCTAACACATTACAATAGAGTCATTTAGAGATAAAATAAAATAAAATAGGAGCAAGAATGGAGCCTTGCAGCACACCACACATGATCGGTGCTGATCTAGAGGAACATGTCCCAATATTCACTACCATGCTTCTACCAGTCAGATAGAATTTAAACGACTCCAGGACCTTCCCCTGAACCCCCACATACTCCTCCAACCATGAGAGCATCACTAAGTGATCAATTGTGTCAAAAGCAGTGGTTAAATCTAATAAAACTAACACAGCAGAGTTCCCAGCATCAACAGTCATCAACAAATCATTAAAACTTTTACAAGGGCTGTCTCAGTTGAGTGGTGTTTCTTGAAACCAGACTGGTAGACTTCACTGATCTTGTGCTCTTGTAGAAAGTTATTTAATTGATAAAAAAAAAAAAAAACATTTTTTCAAAAATTTTAGATAAAAATGAAAGATGGGATACCGGTCTGAAGTTAGCCAGGACAGTCGGGTCCAAATTTGGTTTCTTTAATTAAGGCTGCACAAATGCCTGTTTCAACATGTTTGGAAATATCCCAGTATCTAAACTTTTATTTATGATTTGCAAAATACCAGGCCCAATCACCTCAATAGTTTAAAAAACCATAGAGGGACCATATCTCTGTCGGAGCCAGTGGGTTTTAATTTACTTACCACCTCTTGTAACCATTGAAATATAGCCAATTCAAATTAATTAAAAACTGCAATACACTGAGCAGGACTTGAGGGTTTATAAGTCATTGGTGAGAAATCCACTCTAATTGCCGCAATCTTAGAAATAAAATAATCAAGAAAGTTCTCACATAAAGGTGGGGATGAAATTATATTTACCTTAGTGGAGGGGTTTACTACAGTATTAATAATATTAAAAATTGTTTTCGGATTATTAGAACTTTTCTCTATACGGTCTGTGAAATATCTAGATTTAGCCGATTTTACAGCACTCTGAATTTTTTTTAAAGTTTCCTTAAAAATGTTATAAAAGATTTGAAGTTTATCCCTTTTCCATTTTCTTTCCACCTGCCTGCAAGCTTGTCTACAGCGCCGTATCTCATCATCATTCAACCGGGGATCAGACCTATTTTTACGATATTTACTTTTAAAGGAGCGACTGCATCCAACACATCTTGAATTACAGAAAATGACCCATTCAAGTTGAGAGTGAACACCAGAAGCACAAAAGAGCAGGTTGAACAGAAAAGGCAATCGTTGCACACCTGTATTTGCAGTGGAGCAGTGTGATTTGCTCTTGGTGAGTGGGTTCACCCGGTGAGTTGACAGACACAGTGAGAGTTTGAGGAGCTTGATCTTCACTGGCGTACTCGACCAGCAACACATACTCTCCAGGGACAGGAACACGACCACGCAGCTGAACATTCATCTGAACACACAGGATTTTTTTATGTTAATGTTTTATGCGAAATTCCAATCTTGCGCATAAGTTTCACAACTTCGAATGGAAACATAGCTATTGTTTTTAACCCATGTGCTTACATCATTGCCACTGCAGATGGCCATGCTGGGATGGCGAGGTGTGATCTTTTCAGTTTGGCAGGGTCTAGGCAGGTGATTATCAAACCTGCAGCTGGCATCATTACTGGAGATGGACGGGAACTCATCCAGAGAGAGATACATGTACTGCAGACAGCTAAACAGACAAAAAGACAAATTCAGTCACATTGCACATTAACAGCTATACACTTAAACATATAGATATATATACACAAAAAGTTGCTGTACTACTGACTTCTGACTTGCGCTCTGTGTGTTGCTGTATGAACAGGGTTCAGTCACTTGAAGTTGCAGGATAGGAGCCTCATAATAGGCACTGGGCAAAAGCACCAGGTAGTCCTGCAGAGAGAAAGAGACAGACTTTGTGTCCAGCGTTTGCTCATAATAATGTAGAGGGAATGTTTAAAAGGTGGTCCTACCAGCAGAATGCCCTCTGCCTCAATGATCACAGTCCAGGTTCCTGGGTTCAAAACGAATGGCTCCACAATAACTGTTCTGAGGCACGTTCACAAATGTGGGTTCTGAACTGGGAGCAAAGACGATCTGTTTAGACTGCTCAGAGCCTGCAAAGAGAAGGAGGAGATCTCATTTATGGGTATAGAGTCACAGCTTTTGATAATTACCAAAAAATGACATGTCTCTTTTGTTACGAAGTAACATATTTTTATCAAGATATTAGTTTTTGTACTAAAAGTAGTTCATTTAAAATTAAAAAGCTGTCATCATTTACTCATGGATACTTTCTTTCTTCTGTGAAACACAAAATGAGAAGTTTAACAGAATGTTAAAGACAAAAAACACAGTATTCTGCTGCCAGGTCAGTTGTTGGCGATGTCACTTTGTAAAGAAACACTACGTATCTATAGACTGAACACGCTTGAGCATGCCATCAATGTTTTTGTAGTTTACACTGAGACGATAACGCTATTGTTTTCAAAAACTTGCACTTTGAAACAGGTTTTTCAGGCCCCCAAAACACTGGTGTGTAAATGAAAAGCAAATCTTTTTCTTCTTCTTTTTTTAAACTGTGTCATGTAAAAGCCCCGTAAAACTATTAGCACAAATCTGAATCTGTATGATTAGCCTTTATACTCCTATTAAAGCAGCCACGTTATATAGGCTTGCAATAATGTTGCCACATTTTTTTGTCTAATTGGAGTCAGACTCCTCGGTCAGGTATTAAACCAGTAGTTTTTATTTATTTAAAAAAAAGTCTACTTTTTAATTTATTTTTTAATTTTCTACTATAATTATTTTTTTAATTAACTTTTAAATGCGCAAATAATTGTTCTCCTATGTCAATGTCCTATAATTGTATGTCAATTGATGACAAAATAAGAGGAAAGGGACCAAGTCATAATTGTAGCATACCAAGATGAAGTTAACGGAGTAAAGCTTTAAAATAATTTACCAATATAAGACAAATAAATACAGCTATAAAACATAATCAATTTTGAGACCATTAATAGTGTACTTATAATAGGGTTTATACAACTGGTTATTTGCTGAGTGAGTATTTATTATTTTATATTTTTTATATTCATATATTGAATGTTTGTTGGTTCTTAGATTTCTTAGGTTATTCGTAAAAGCCTAACTAAATGCAAATTTGCTATTAACTACAATTATAAATATATATATAGAGAGAGATCAAAATTGAGCAGCATTTAGTTATGCTTTATTGTCCCAGTCCAAAAAAAAGTCCATATGCCTAAAGCTCTACAAGTCTTCTGAAAATATTAAGATAGCTTCATAAGCTTAATAGACAAAAATTATGCAAGTTGTTTCAAAGAAAATTATTTTTTGCAAGAAGTGCAAGAACTAATGACATGTGGCATCACTGATGACCTGATATGATGCTTCATATAGACCTCTTTTATAGTAATATTACAATGCCCTTTTATGATATTATGAGTTTTCATTGTATGGAAACAAGCATGCTGTTAAAACTCTTTTTTGGGATCAATAGAAGAAAGTCACATCATGAGTAAATGATCACATATTAATTTTTGGGAGAACCTTGTTACTTGAATAAAATAGATAAAACAGCATAATTAATAATAATAATAATAATATGGTCAAAAGTTCAAATTGTTCTTTTCAGGAACCTCGTTAATAGAAAGAAAGCAATGACAGTTCAGAACTACGACATTGAACCGTCAGACATACCTCTTCTGCTGTTCTGAAAGGCTGTGATTTTACCGTTCGACACAGCCGACCGCGTGTTTACATATCTGAGGATGAAGCGCGTGAGATACACGTCTGCTTCACGTACGTGCACCATCATTTTAACCTTATTCTGAGATGGAGGACAAGGAAGACAAGGAGAAGGGGGGAGAGAGGGAAAGAGGAGGGGAGGGTGTACAGCACATAACAAGGCCTGAGTTAAAGACCTGATCTGTGGCTTTCTGATCAAGCTTGGGGTGATCATGTGATAGATCTGAGACGCAGGTTCCACTGTGAGTGTCTTGAATATGGTGAGAAGAAGGAGGGTTTGCAAAGAGAGGATCAAGGAGGACAGGAAGTCGCCAGCTCAGAGAGCAAAGAAGTGAGGAAGGTAGAAAGATGGAGAAAAGGAAGGTCATTAAAACAGAGAGGTGCTCAAAGACTTACAATTCCCACACAGGAAGTGTCTGCCATCCTCGATCACAGAGACCCGCCCCCTCACGTCCATGCCCCCGCGGTTCACATAGTGCAAGACCACATGAAACAGGTCTGGAGAGCCAACCACCACCTCAACCAGAACCCGAGGCTAGAGAGCGAGAAAGAACGGCCCACAACAGACAGACAATTGCAAAGCTGTTCCTCAAAGCCACCACCAACCAGCACTACAGCCCAAAACAGCAGCCAATGTATGCAAGCAGCACCAATCAAAACCCTCGATCAAAGCCATCAGCCAAGCCAAAGACACAGCACATTTCAATGACACATCACAGTATACTCTGCATTCTGATATCCTGAAGTTTACACACATGCATGAACATGAACATCTCATTCGTCTTTACAAAATAATAGCAACAACAACAATAACATTTTCATTATATTTATTTTAAATTTAAAATGTATTCACATTATATTTAATATTATTTCTTTAACATTATCTTTAAAGTCTAAATGAAAAAGCATTCGTAACTAGGGATGGGAATTGATAAGATTTTATCAATATCAATGCCACTGACGATTCTGCTTATCGATCCGGTTCTTTAACGATTCTCTTATCGATTCCTTATAGGACTGTGTGGAAAAAAAGTAGTCATTCTTTTTCAGGGGAAAAAAACAAGTGGTTTTATTTGTTTTAAAGTTTACACTTGAGTAAGCAAACTGTACTTTTTATGTAATTAATGGAACCTTATTGTAAAGTGTTACCGATTAGTTATACACCGATTAAACGTACCGTGAGTTCAGTGTTGGAAAGATCAGTTGTTTTAACCATTCATTAAAACGAATCGGTTCAAATGAGTCATTAGTTCGCGAATTGGACGTGTCATTATCGGACGTGTGCCGGCGGTTGGACGGACATCACACAAGATGTGTCGTCACAGAAAACATTTCATCACTTGATAGTTTTTTTTTTCTTCGTTTATTTAAATTGTGGTTTATGTCAGCTGAAGGTGCGGAACGCTTTTCAGAGAAGATAAGGTATTTTAGCACAATTCACACCCAGCGGTAGCCTAATTCAGGAAAAACAAATCTCCGAATGCTCCACATGAAACTTTAGTCTCCCGACCTTACCATTGTGTCGTTTATTTTGATTAATATGTGCGAGGGAGAGAGAGCAAGACAGCGCTTAGTTTTGAGACGGTGAAGCCGCCTTGCTCCGAAGAGAGAGAGTGCGCGCGCGTGCGACCGTGGCTCTCTCTCTTTCTGCTCGTTCAGTTAAACATGCGCGCCCTGTCACAAGCGCAGCAGTTCATCTACATTACTCAACGATCAAATAAGACTTTGGCGGTACAAAAATTCGATTTGGACGCCGTGCTATGGTGCTTGATAAAGGACAAAAGGGACAGTTGTGAGTTCACGGTCTGTATATACTATGGCTGACTCAGAGCAGGAGCATTGATAAGAGGACTCGTTAACGTCGAGGGCATACAATATCGATGGATCGTTAAACTTAGAACCGGTTCTCGAGTGGAACCGGTTCTCGATTCCCATCCCTATTCGTAACATATTTTACTTCTGTAATGTGATATACTTCTTAAGCCCCTTTCACACAGCGCGTTGATCCCGGGAAAGTGCCATAAAATTGCTAGAGTGCCTTCTGTGTGAACGCAAACACGTCCCGGGATTGATGTCGGGATGGGGACCTAGTAACATTGCTGGGATCAGTCCTGGAACGCGCGCTGTGGCAACAAAAGCCAAGACCAATGGTGTAAAGGGTGTGTCGTAGTGATGACGCACGTGCCATCGCAATGACATAGTTATCGTGCGACTCTGTTGCTCTTACACCGTGTCCTAACTACACGCGACGCGATAAAATTCCAGCGACAGCAAGTGTGTCTGTCCACACTAAACGCGACGCGACTGTGAGACGCCACACGTCAATCAAAAATCACAGCCATTCAGAAGAGCGTGTGGGTGGAGTCTCTCTGTGAAAGTGTTGCTTACTAGAGAAGCTGCACTGAGGACAGTGTATGTGCCACAGGTGAGATTTTCCATTTACTACATACATTAGGCACTCTGATTCCATATATGGGGCACATATATATTATTCATATGATAGATGCTATGCATAATAGCCCCTCTGCCCCGTGTCACATCGCCGGCGCCTCTGCTACGAGCAGCGCGGGCGCGGCCAGATCTGCCTCGCACGCGCCGAGTGTGCACAGCTGTCATTGTGACTCCCCACCCTGCCTGTATTTCAGTAGATTGTATGGAAAGATCTCTGTGTGGCGGATCTGTCAGCCGCGACGTCGCAGAAAATAGGAACCTTTTTTTAAATTAGAAACTTCGCGTGCCGCCGTCGCGTCTGGTTAGGACAAAAACTCTGATTAACATGGAAAAGTTACCTTTTATCGCGTGTCGCGGCGTCGCGTGTAGTTAGGACACGGTGTTAGAAGAAAGTTTGTGTTCGTCATCAACAAAGAAAAAACAAAAAAATGTCTGCAAACTGGAATGAAGCAGAGACCAGGGAGCTCCTTACTATTCGCGCTGAATCCGAGATCGTTCGTCGCGTACAACATTTTCCAGAATCTGTGTGAAAGGGGCTCTAGTGAAACAAAATCTAGACTGAGACTTGATGTTGTACACATTAAAGTTGTCCAGAAAGTTGTCTCTATATGACAGTCGTTTGGAGGGAAATGGTCTGAAATAAGAAGACTTGGTGACATCACCAAAAAGAGGAAAGTTGTTACATTTTGATGATTGCATTTAGATTACAAAGACATTTACAAATGTACTAAAAACAATCAAACAGTCAATTTTGATTTAATGTTGATATTAAGTGCTTTACAAAAAAGTAAAATGAATACACAAATGTATAATACACAATATTTAATAATAATATATTTAAAAATTATTATTATTGTTGCTATTGTAATTTTTTATATTAATAATATAGCTTTTATTATTATTACTACAGAAATGTGTTATTATTTATCATTATGTGTGAGTGTCTCACCTGTATGAGGGACATCTGGGCGTACCCCCTCCAGCTGAAGCTTTCAAACTCCAGAGGATTGTAACCAAACCTCACCGGACGTCCATCCATTGTGGTTCCGTCCTCCACCTCAAACTTCATATGGTGCAGGTCTGGGAAGTAATGATCCGGCCGTGGCCTAAACACGCACAACAGAGTGATGACATCCGGCCACACATAAAAGTGATTAGTGCACACTGCTACATCTGTGTGTGCTTTTCATTCACTTACTGGTTGCATTTGGGTCCCTCAACATTGGGTCTGCATCGACACCGCCCGTGTCTCTCATCACATGCCTGCCCAACAGAGCCTCCAATGTCACACTGGCAGCCTGCATGCACACAGGGACGAGAGTTTAACCCATCTCTTCATTGAAATATTGATAACATCTGCTTGGAATCGATTGTGTACCTTGGCACCCAAAGTAGTTGTTCTTCTGAAGGTTGAAGTACCCATCCTTGCACCCGCTACATGTGCCACTGCACACATTGGGTTTACAGTAACACTGGCCGTTGCTCTGATACACATACAGATGGAGGTTTGCCAACTTTTCTCTTGGAATTGCATTTTATGATGGAGCTATTTTGGAAATATTTCCATACCTGAGTGCACTCTGCAACCTCGCTCATTGTTCCTACTGTATTACAGTCACAGCCTGCAAAATCAATCGGAATATATATTAGCAGAAATATATAATCTATATTATTGTATATACAGTTTAACTAACAAGCTACAGATTCAAATAATACACTATCACCAGAGTCTGATTGGTCACCAAAGTTAATAAAATGGCAGTCGTTTGTTTACATAAATCCCCAATCACTCAAAATGGCATTTTGTGCTGTGTCCAAACGTTTCTCTTACTTGAGCATCCATAGTCTGTATTTTGGGGTGAAAGATTCCAGAAGAGAGGCTTACAGCGATCGCACGCCACCCCTTCTACATTCGGCCAACACTCGCAGGAGCCCTGAGGTATAAACAAAAAAACGAGCACTGAGAGTCAGGACTAAGAATAAATGTTTGTAAAAGACTGTCCAAGATCCTCAATACAGCATTAATTATTTTTTTAATAAAAAAAAATACATAAATATTATTACAATTTACAATAACTGTTTTCTATTTGAATATATTTACAAATATAATTTATTCCTGTGATGTCAAAGCTGAATTTTCAGCATCATTACTCCAGTATTCAGTGTCACATGATCCTTCAGAAATCATTCTAATATGCTTATTTGCTGCTCAATTCGCTTATCATTAATGTTGAAAACAGTTGTGCTGCTTGATATTTTTGTGAAAACGGTGATACATTTCTTTAGGATTATTTGATGAATAGAAAGTTTAGAAGAACAGCATTTATTTTAAAAAGATCTTAAAAATCGTCTTAATATTACACATTTTTAAAAATTTAATGCATCCTAGCTGAATAAAGTATGTTTTTTTTTTTTTAAACATCACGAATGGGACACCACACATTGTGACAACAATGTGCCATATTACTACTGAAATGTGGCTGCATACTTCACATACTATTTTATTACATATACATGATATTTCAATATCATACAGTATACTTATACTGTATGCAGTATCATAGTACTCCATTCTGAATGTAGCTATACTTATTATAGAAAAAGATCAATAAAGCTCACCACAGTGGGCAGGATATCATTATGAACAGAGCCTGCTGGGTTACACGTCCCAACTATAGCATAAAAAGAGAAAGATAACCATTAGAACTACTGTAAATGAATGTATAAACAGGATTTTGTTTGAGCAAACATCTATGCAAGATCACCTTGGCAGAGGGGGAACCCATATGACCCAGGCATGCAGCTATCACACCTCTGACCCTCAATGTTTGGCAGACACACACACTGACCAGACACTGGATCACAGGAACTGAAGCGAGAGCCCTCCACTGAACAACGACATGCTGAAACAGAGAAAATCACCTGTTTCAGCAGACAATCTTTCTCTTGGTAATGTTTCCACCGTCATAAGAGTCATGTGACTTACGTGTGCAGCTGGGATAAGAGTAGTATCCGGGTGCACACTGGTCACATTTGGGGCCACTGTAGTTGGGTCTGCAGTTACATTGACCAGACACACTACAGCTGGAGTCCAATGATGTGTTAGGATCACAAGTGCACACTGGGAAACAGGATAAAAAGTTGAGATAATATAGACGGACAGTGTATTTGTATGTATCAGTGTATCCCACAATACTCTTAGATCGACTACAAAATTACACTGGTGTTCAAGGACAAGCATTAAGCTGGTTCAGGTCATACCGCTACCATTTCGTCTACTTAAATGGAGAAAAATCGATCATAACTTCGGCAAACTATGGAGTGCCACAGGGATCTGTGTTAGGCCCTTTATTATTCTCAATATATATGCTGCCACTTGGTAATATTCTAAGGAAACATGGAATTAGTTTCCAGTGTTATGCTGATGACACTCAAATATATATTTCATCACGGCCAGATGAATACGCTAAATTATCCAAATTGACAGATTGTGTTAAAGATATAAAAAGATTGGATGACGCGTAATTTTCTTTTATTAAATCCAGACAAGACAGATGTAATACTTATTACAAGAAAATATGATCATATAACACCGATTTTATCATCACTTCATTGGTTACCTATAAAGTTCTGTATTAATTACAAGGTATTGCTACTGACCTTTAAAGCCCTAAATGGTTTAGCTCCAGTCTATTTAACGGATCTTCTATCGCCCTACAATCCATCGCGCTCTTTAAGATCACTAACTTCGAGGCTTCTGGTCATTCCTAGGATATCCAGATCCACCAAAGGAGGGAGAGCATTTTCACATTTAGCTCCGAAGCTCTGGAATAGCCTTCCTGATATTGTTCGTTGCTCAGACTCGCTCTCCCAGTTTAAAACTAGACTAAAGACACATCTCTTCAACCAGGCATTCATATATATTTTTTATCTTACAGTTACTGTAAATTCGGCTTCTAGTTCATAAACGCCAGAGGAGAACTGGCCCCCGACTGAGCCTGGGTTCTCCCAAGGTTTTTTTTTCTCCATTAGGTCACCTTATGGTGTTTTAGGACACCAGTAGGTCACTTGATGGAGTTTTTCGGTTCCTTGCCACTGTTGCCTTTGGCTTGCTCAGTTGGGGATATTCAAATTAATTAACCAATCATACCATTGATCAGCTCTACTAAACTTGGATGTCTTTTTTCCAGTAATAAACAACATTGTTAAGTTGTTTTGATTGATACTGTGAAGCAGCTTTGATACAATCTGTATTGTGAAAAGCGCTATATAAATATATTTGACTTGACTTGACTATTTGCGTAAATCAGACTGAGACTTTCTTTACGAATATTCACTGTGTGTGTCTCACCCTGGCAGTTTGGATATGAGTGGAAGCCTGAGCGACACTGCTCACAGCGCGGACCAGTGAACTCCGGCCTGCACAAACACTGACCGGCCATGTCACACATCTCAGGCGTAGAGCCCACAACCCTGCAACCACAATCTACAGACAGACAGAGAGAGAGAAATTAAAACTTGAATGTTAATAGTATCAAAGTCAACATTAAATGCATTGGCAATCCATTTTACTTCTGTAATGTGACATTTCAGAGTGAAAAGTGACTTGAATTGACTGGATCATGAGTAGTCATTCTATACAAGAATGTAACAAGAACTGAGTGTGAGTTTGTGTGACTTACAACTGAGTTAATAGTCTAGATTTATTAACTTACATTGTAGACACAATTTTGCCTGAATGATTCAGTTTTTTTAAACAAATCAGTTGAGTAAAATATTCAGTTATTCATAAAGACACACTTCGTAACGCTTCGACATAAAGACACGCTTCGTAACTAAGCGAATCAATGTTTTTGAACAAATCGGTCTGGTCGAATGATTCAATGACTCCCTTAATGACAGTCACTTGTTTAGTTTCAGAATGAATCAGTTTGTCGAATGAACCGTTTAAGTGAAAGATTCAAATGACAGATTCATAAAGGCAGTAGCTCATCACCACCTACTGGAATAATGATTTAAACTGCAGAAAGAGTCACTAAAAAATCACCACTAATACACAGACAAACAAAATCACAGTCTGTGAATGTGCAAACATAGACGAGAACAAAAATCCCACTGCTTTTGGGATGTTATTTCAGCACTCAGTCAATCAAATTAGTAATATAAGCCAAATAGTAAAATGTGCACTGATGAATCATGCACAATAAGACCAAGAATTTGTGTTAAACAAGTGAAGTTCATGGTTTGGCACTCAGTACTCATGGGGAATTTTGGAGTTCAGTGAGATTAGAGTTGGCAAGACTCACATTGGCACAGTGGGTAGTTGAAGTAGCCGGGCGCACACTGCTCGCATGAATACCCTTGAAACCCGCTCCGACAAACACACTGGCCCGTTACTGCGTCACAGGACCCATCCAGGCAACCCTGGCCTGAACACTGACAGCCTGGGGGGAAGGGAGCGAAAATATGGGCATGTTTGAATTGCCTTTGTCTTTGGGTGGTATATTGTGCTCGCAAACACTCCAACTATGCACAAGAACAACAGCGGTTTAGCAGACAGACAACATTGGTGCGACAATCTGCATGTGTTTGCTCAGATGTCATCTGCTGCTTCAGCTTACAGAGACAAAAAAGACAAAAATGGGCAGAACGGGACAGCTGATTTGATCTGGGACTTAGCAATGGACATACACACAGATACACAGAGAAATGAGAAGTAATATACTTACATTAAAATATCACTGTGATTAACTCAGTGACAATTATAAGACTCATAAACAGCATTTAATAAATGCTTTAATTTAAAAATTCGAATGTACATTCAGATATATGACATGAACTGTTAAGCTGTCTATTATGTTTGTTAATGAACTATACCTCATATGCATCTGTTTATTTAACTTTATTTTTTTTTAAATACTTATAATCATGTGATGTCACCACACGGCAGCGGCATTAACATATTAAAGGGGCAGAGTGTGTGTGTGTGTCCTTACGTTGGCAGTTGAGGCCGAAGTGTCCATGAGCACAGGTGTCGCAGTGCTCTCCAGTGAATTGAGGTTTACACACACATGTATTGGTGCGAGGGTCTGTTCTACAGGAGTTCCCTTCTGTGCCTGCAGCACTGCACTCACAGTCTGCAAACGCAAGAATTCAATAAAACGGGTGAAAAAATCAGTGAATAAAAGTTTCATCAAATCAGATTCGCGTCAAATCAGTGTCTTACTGATGATTTCCCCTGCAGGTCTGGCCTCTCCACTGATGTAAACCTCTGACGAGAATAAACACAAGAAAACACAATTGTTTGATAATTGTTTAGAGATTAGCTGCACTGGATGAATTCAGCTGAAATATAATTCCTAAAACCTTCAGAAAGCTTCAAAGACACACACAGACACATACGCGCACACACACACACACTTACGGTAGCAGTCAGGGAAGCGTTCTATCCCTCAGCACATGCGTCACAGTTCTCGCCGGTGTAGTTGGGTTTACAGTAGCAGCGTCCGGTCAGGTCCTCACATGTGCCGTCAGTAAACTCAGACTCACATTGACACTCTGCAAAACCACATGTGAGTAGCAGGGGAAAAAAACAGCAAAAGAAAAGAACATGCTTTAACTTTATCTAATTTAATTTTCATTTAAATGCATGTATGGTCAGTGTTGTTTTCGCAGTGTAAGTTAAAATCAATTAAAATGAAAACTGAAAATATAAAAATGAAAGTTAACACTGTTTATGATTGAAGACTCACTTGAACAGGCGAATGGGGACTCCAGTGGATGGTCAGGTGATCTGTAGTAGCCAGGAAGGCAGCGCTCACAGTTCATGCCTGTTGTGTGGTGCTGTGAGGAATAAAAATCATAGGATGTACTTGCAAAAACCCCAAAAGCTCTGTTTCCAAACCCAGTGAGCATATATTTAATGCCCACAAATGTTATATGCACCTATGTTGCCCATAAATGCCATAAACGTATAGGTAGATTTTGAGCCACAGCCAATGCCGCTGTACTGCTTTTGCATTATAATTGTGTGTTTGTACACCTGAGCCCACCTGGCATTCGATACACACTCCACCGCCCCTGTATTCTCCCTGCATGTTGAGACTGGCTCTCTGCTGGTCGATTTTTGGATCATAGTAGCACTCTGATGAGTGTCTGTGGCAGTTACATGCTGAAAACACACACACAACACACTTACGTCACCATATAGTCAGCCTGAAGATGAAACACACTGAAATTAATAACTCATCTGCCAGTGCAGAGAGAACAATACACAAGCAGGGAAGGACATACAGAGACACACACATCAGTGTCCACCTGAAGAGTTCAGACTGTCCAAAGATGAATGACAGCAGAGAAGGGAAAAAGAAAGAGAAAAGACAACAGCCATTAGCTAGGAGTGACGTTAGCAAGAGAAAATTAGGAAAAAACTGTCAGGGAATCTTTAGATTATAGAATAACGGTACATGTTAAAACGTATTGACAAAATAAAACATTTTGTGTACCCTTACAAAAAATTGGTAGCTTGGTATTAGATTAAGTAGATGTAGCACATGACAAAATCTAGTTATAATTTCCCAATACTAACAAAGACTGCAATTGTTTATGTGTGTTTGTATATGTCATGAGATGCTTGAAGAAAAACCCAGACGGACTACAGACCTTAAAATATTGTGGTCAAATAAATTGACAATTTTTTTAGCAATAAAATGTAATTACAAAAGTATTCTACACACAAAGTGACAATTCAAATAATGGAATAATTTTGGATACTAGGGCTGTAAAAAATTCATTTTTTATATAATTCATTCAAGTGCTATTAAACCATTCAAGAGCGATATGATATTAAAAACAACTTAAATCTGTACTGGTGCGCTGTCTGTGAAGCAGCTCTCTGTAAACAAACACCCGATATAGGCGCACAAAAAGCTGCTTCAGACATCACAGCGGCGACGCATTGAGTACTTTTTCGCACTTGAAAGGACAAAAACACACAATGAGTCTTAAATAAACATAAAAAGTTATGAGAAAAAAGGATGCGTGTCAGGTCCTAAAGTGACAGCAGCCTATTAAACTTGCTGCTGTGATGTCTGTCATTAATGTTAATCAAAGAACAAAAGACAGAAAATCACTCACTGCTCTTAACTGATTTACGTTTGTGTCTTTAATAAGGATTAATATATAATCAGTTTCTAATTCATGCAGTGAAGACTATGAAGTGTTTATTCAATTTTCTGTATATTTGACCTGTTAGATGCTCAAAAAGCTACAAATTTTCAAAACCAAGCAATTAACCAAAGCTGGTCAACGTGGTGAAATCAACCAACTTTATCAACATGATCCAGATGCAAAATTGTGGGGAAATCTTTCGATCTGACATGAAATTCCAGATCACGTGGATTCCTATTTCAGCCCAGTGGGTTCAGCCGAATTTGTGGTTCCAGCTAAGAATTGCATCATTAACAACACTTGACTTGACACTTTTAATTTTAAATATGCACCAGCAGGCATTAAATTACAGAATGTGTGTTTTTCCTGTCCCACAGTGGAGTCTCTGACAGGACGTGCGGTGTGTTTCTGACGGCAGGGTGAGGACACAGTGACCCGGCGCGAGATGAAACAGTTCTGTCAGATGGGACAGTCTCTCTGGCTTAACTCAAGCCAGCTCTGCTCACAGATGTGCTATAAACCTCACAGAGGTCTCTCTCCACACAAAGGGGCAGTTATATATTTGGGAACTCGGAGATTAGATTAGATTAGGTGAGAAACAGCGGATATCCAAAAGCATACTCAGTGGAAACGTTTTCCAGGCTGAAACGGCTCCCAATACACAGATAGACACCCAAAGAGTGAGACTGAGAAAAGCATCGTGGGACTATTTTTACAGTGTGTGTGAGAGAAGTCAGACTAGATTAGCGTCTGTATGAGCTCACAGAAGGCTGGGGCTGTTCACATAGACTGCCAGCCGCTCTTATTCACACTGTCTCTGATGTCTTACTAAAGCAGGGACTACGCTGATTCTAAAGCGAACCTTTAAAAATTATTGCACAACAAAGCTAAATTCTAGATCTGAAAGGCTAATATGTATTCACATTCATCAGAGGGCCATTTTTACCCAGATGACAAAGCAATACTGTAGTAAAAGAATGTGCACAGGTGCGTGGTCTTTCTATACAAAGTGACATCGCCAACTACTATTCTGGCATAAATAATACAGCGTTATTAGTCGTTTTCACAGATCCGTGTGAACAGATCTTCGTACAGATAACGTTGTCATCTGTACGAAGAAAATTCTGTTTTTAGCACATCGTTGTCGTCTAAACGTACCTTCAGTTTGCTTACCCATTACTCATTTTCCCGCCACTAGTTTGTCACCATGGTTATTGATTTAACGATCACACCTGTTTGTACTCTGTTCATTATCACTGTGTATTTAAGTTCCTCATTTTGGTTCATTCAGTGGTCTGGTATTGTTTGTGCTGGAGTGGATTTAGTTTAATAAATTTAACTTTGATTTTGATTCAGGATCCTCTTCATCTTTACTGGAACCTAAAACGTTATAGTACATAAATATGTAAATGTATTTGTACCGTATTTTCCGCACTATAAGGCGCACCGAATTATAAGGCGCACTGTCGTTTTTTGAGAAAATGAAAGGCTTTTAAGTGTGCCTTATAGTGCGTAAAATACGGTAGTATACTTAGCATAAAATACATGTATTTCAAATACATTATATTTATTTTTCACTAGGGTTGTGTGATTGACTGAATGAAGAAAGAAACAGATCACAAAACCAGACAGAAATGAAGTGAAGATATTAAGTTTGGGAACTAGTCACACACACTCGTACTTTTAGATGTCATGTCCATTCATACATAAAGAAAAGCACTGTTGGAAAGGAAATGCTGTTCTGCCATTAAGAAAGGAAAGAAGAAAAAATCTCCCAAGAGAGAAATCATGTTTTGTGAACAATGTGTCAAGGAGGCGCCGGCAGGTACGAAATCTTTGTTTTGGGCTGGCTGGACACAGAGTGGAGAACTCACGTTCACATTCATTGGCGCTGTAAGTCGTGGCTGGTTTCCATGGAAACTGGTTGAAGCCGGGGCAACAGCGATCACATGACGGGCCGCAAGTGTTGTGCTGGCAGTCACACAGAAGCCTGGGGTACACAGACAGAAAAGACAAAGCACAGGTTATCCCTTAAAACCATCCATCGTTCTATCATCCACATGCTTTTTCATGAAAAACTTCATTAGGCACTTAACTTGTCCTTTAGGTACTTTGCAATAAAAACTTATTATGAGTAATAAACACTGAATCATTTTACAGACTATGGGCCCTGTTTTAACGATCTGAAACGCAAGTATCAAATGCAAAACGCAAGGGACTTTGTGGGCGGATCTCCACATTGAAGTGACATTGTATGGGGATGGGAGAAACCTACCCAAATTACTGTAGCTTCGGTTAAACAGGCATATAATAATTTGAGTAAATGTGTAAACTAGATTTATACCTATTTTTTCACATTTCCCTCGTGTGGTAAATTTTTTCCTTGTAATTATGTATGGTTTGCAAAAATGGCAACTGCTGCGTCTGTGTAAATGAGAGAAGCAAAGTGTATACGCGCAAGTTCATTCCCTAATTTACTGACGTGCGTCTGTGCAAAATAGGCATGATACATGTGTTGGTGTACAAAGCCAATTGCGCTGGGTGCAAGATAGGGCCCTATATATTTATTTATATAATGCTGTATAATGATTTTTAAAGTAAATTCTCATTGCCACGTTTGATGGTTAGTCTCATGAGAATCTCTCTTCTCCTCTTTCTGTCTCAATCTCGAGGGGCCAGTATATGCAAATACTAAAGCACTTCATGCTTATGGGCATCAAATGAGCCACACAAGAGGTTACAGTGTTTTAATTCAAGTGTCTAAACTTCTCACTGACCTTGCTGCTTCCATGAAAAGAGTGAATTCGGGAGATAGAGGGAAAGCGAGAGAGCCTTTAAAACCTGAGAGTCTGAAAGGGTTAAGTTCTTCACGCTTGCTTAATTTTCCTACGACATCTGAAAAGCTGATCGAATTAACTGAGACTCAGAGGTTTGCTCATGAATGGCTGCACTTACACGTATCATTATAAAGCTACACAGCGGACAGTAAGGAACTGCTTTACACTTCACATATTCCATTTTTAAAAACAATCGGATAAATTCATATGAAAGCACTGCGAAAAGGAAGTAAAACAGTACATGATTTCAAAAGCCATACAGACTTTTTTTATTTGCTATGGCGTTTATCACACAACACCAAATGCAAGAGTACAGAGAGCCGACTCTGGATTCTTCCTCAAAATAGTTTGTGAGCACCACCAAGTCGTGGATTACGAGAGAACAGCGGCTCTGGGAATGTGACCAAAAGCACAAATCTTATTGGTTGGCAAGTTTTCTTTGCCATGTGATGGAAAACAGATTAGAACACCTCAGTAAAAAATGTCACATTGACAGTACGCGAATATTCGAGTCGGTCTGACTCTGAACAGACTCATCAACATTCGTTCAAATTAAAAGTTTTATCACACCGAATTTTCACACCAAACATTCGTCTTAGTGTGAACACGCCTTAAATGGACTGTAACATCCATCAAAATTCACACATTTATAAAAAACTTCGGTAACACTTTATTTTAAGGTGTCATTGGTCAGTCACGTGAATCTTAGATCACTCTTTGTTTTTAGCAATAATAAACAGGAAGTGATGCTGCGTCCCAATTTGCATAATATCCGTCTTAAATAGTATTCGAAATTAGAATTAGTGTGTCCCAAATTGTAGTATGTTGAAATGAGTATTCCAAGAAACACGACTGGTCTACTTTTTCCGGTTAGATACAGAGTGCAGATCTGTGCGCACTTTGCCCACAACCCATTGCGAAGTGAACAAGGATTCCATTAGAACTGCAAAAATGAATAAAATGTGTTAAAAACTACTTGACTCGTGATTAATAATCAGTATTAAACCTGATAAAAACTTTTATAAAAATACATTTGGTCATTAAATGTATACGTCTTATTAATCTATACGTCATACGGTAGCAACAGATACGGAAGAAAATTAAATTAAATTGGATGTGGAGGATTTTAATTGTGACAAGATGATTGACAGGCCAGTTTAAATGGTGATAGGACGCATGAAAGCAAGTAACAAAGCAGTCAGTTAAAGTTAGGGTTGCCACCTTCAATACAAAAAAATAAAGGACGCCTGACAGGGGTTAAATGTTTAAACCCCGTGATTGTATTATTTAAAAATACGTGTGTGTGTGTGTGTGTGTGTGTGTGTGTGTGTGTGTGTGTGTGTGTGTGTGTGTGTGTGTGTGTGTGTGTGTGTGTGTGTGTGTGTGTGTGTGTGTGTGTGTGTGTGTGTGTGTGTGTGTGTGTGTGTGTGTGTAAATCTCTGAAATAATTTTGAAATGTCTGAATCTTTTATGACAATGTCAAAATAGAATATTTTCAAAACATCGGAAATGTCCATTTTCAAAAAGAGCAATTGTGAGCAAAACCCATTAATACAAATACTTTTATTATAAACTATAGTTATGTAAATAATTGTAATAATCTATTTATACTTACTTATAATGACATAGGTGTAGGCTATAAATAGTTTACATTTCCTTTTTTTAACATAACAAAAACAATTAGATAAAACAATCAATATTCCCCCAGGAAGCGATTTATTTAATGATGAAGTCCATGATTTATTAGACGTGAAATTAATAATAAGATAATCTTAAAATTAAAGATTAATCATCAGACGAGTGCCATTCATTAGTCGCCTTGCTTAAGTAAATTGTAATTTCCTTGCTTTACCCCAGTCTTAATGTAATTTAGTAATCTCACCATAAATGCATTTAATTAAATAGCCTACTACTATTCTTGTCTACAGTCATCTTTTTTATTTAATTTAAATGCATTTATGATGAAATCACTACATTTTCATGTCAATTGGTGTTCATTTTGACCACAAACTATGCGCTGTCACTTTAATTCAGCGTTTGAAGCACAGCAAAAATAGACTCGTTGCGGAAACGGGCATCAGGAGCTATAGTATCAACTCTCTGCCAAAAGACTCGCCCTCCTCTCTGATTGGCCCTGAACCTGTGATGGTATTAAACAAACCAATCAAACCAACAATGGCAGCGAGTATTACCCAATCAAGGGTAGAATAGGACGAGTCTTCACAGAATGCGGGTGGAATGATTCGCATGGGATGATGCGTTTAAGACAACACGGAAATACGGGACGAACCGCGTCCCGTATTGATTCAAAACGGGACGCGCTTTTTATTCCACAAATACGGGACGATTCCGTATTTTAAGGGACGGGTGGCAACCCTAGTTAAAGTTAAAAAAAAATACTTCAACGGTACAATTATGATGAAGTAGCCTACTCTTCTGTTACATACTCAAAAATTACTTCCTGAAAACTTTTTCTTCACAAAAAACAGTACATACTTTTAGGGCAAGTAGATGAATTGAGATGCTGCATGACTATTGATGGGGATTGTGGCTAATTCCATGCAGTCTGCCACATAAACACATACAACAAGCAGACTTTTCACTTTCACACATCTGAGTACTACCAAGTGCACACATGTGGACGGACGCACACTTTCCCTGGATCTGTTTGGATGGTTCAGCTTGAGCAGCAGTTTAATCCTTCATTAGCATCCACCCACAGTGAGAGCAAGTGTTCCAGAGCCTTACTTCAAATGAGCTACAGCCAACCATACCAACCGACCCCATCCAGAGTCTATTAACCCTCAGCTGCCCTCTTGATCTCCTCTAAGACTTTAATACACATGCCTGAACCTCTAACGCTTCGGGTTCAGCTTACAGCATGGAAGAAATTACCTATCTACCCGTGGGGGAAATTCATATTTCCCCCATGAATCAACTGCACACTGACATCTGTTTAACTCCTGGTACCTGTGGGGCAAACAGGTGGATCTGGGAAGCTTATAGATGTAGCACGCTTTACCGATTGACCTGTGACCTTCAGTGTCTGATTCATTCTCTAAGTTATCCTCATTTAGCTCAGTCAATCAAAATCCTCCACCCTACACTGTCTGTATTCATTCAGTCAGCATTCATTTATTCAGAATAATATTCTATAAACTACTACTATTTCTACACACTTCTACACACATATATATATATATATATATATATATATATATATATATATATATATATATATATATATATATATATATACACACACACACACACACACACACACACACACACACACTATCATTAAAAAGATTGGGTTTGGTAAGATTCTCTTATGATCACAAAGGCTGCAGTTTTTGAGGTATGTGTGGTTCATATTGAAATATACAGGTGTGACATACTCAGAGGAAAACATCTGGTCTCCTACATCCATATCGCATGTATATCAGAAGATCTCTACAATATCAGTAACACACACAAAAAAATCCTATAAAGAGGAAATTTAACAGAGATCCGTGAAGGTTATGGAAACTCTCCCTCCTCACCAAACGCAATGTTAGCATATGTTTCTTGTTGCTATGATCTGTATTAACCCTCTGGGTTTTGATAATCCCCAAACAGGATTTTATTTTTTTTCAAACTGATATATATGACACCTTCCAGGTGGTTCATATTCCTGTTTGCTTGCACTGAACGCAGCAGGAATCTGTGGAATGAGTGAATAGAGTAACAGACAATTTATCAGCAGGGACAAAAACTATGACCGGCGGATAGTATACGTCTCGATTGCGACATACAAAGAGCCAGGAAAATCTCTCGAGATTCCTGAAATATTACACAAACTATTGTCGGTTAAACAGCATGAATGATCTGCTTTATGTCCATCTGTCTTCTACACTAAAGGACCACATAGACCACAGCTTTTTGAGAATTTCGCTTAAACGTTTTCATTACTTTTTAACTTCCGACATCATCTTGGAACATGATTAAAGTAGTAAAACAAATGAAGCAACTGGATACATTCAACACAAACTTCTACAATGACCTGAGTGAATGAAACCCTTAAGTGAGCCAATGCTGAACTGATCCTTTCAAGGCATTGGTCAATTAGCAGGGAGGCTAAGAACAGAGTGATCTTCTGACAAGCTAGTAAATCCAGACGCCTGCAGCGCCTCAGAACTCAAGAATGTCCCTCCCCAGCCACCATCACTCACTGTCCTGAGACACGCGACGAGCTGCTCTGACTATCAGCTTTCTAGCTAAAAACCCTGATGTGAACATCCTAAACAAAATAGCAGATGTTTTGTGATATGAGTGCAGCTGTTTTTCTAAAACTTTGGATTACATAATAGGTCTAAAACATTGTGCTTGAGGATAAATAATATCCCGAGGTGAAAATATGTGCAGAAAGCTTAGAATCAGGCAAGTGAAGACTCCTCAGAGCGAAGCGTCAGGGCAGCATGTATGTGCCTGTGCTAGTGGTCTGCAGTGCAGGTGGAAACTAAAGGTACTTTTAACCCCCTCTAGGCACAGGAAAGAGCAGATTATGAACAAGTATGATTTAAGCCTCCTCTATGGCACACGTGCACATATACAGAAATAACTGGCCCCCAGCTCATGTGAAAAATTTGCATATTTGCAACAGTGTAGGAACAACATTTGCCTATTGTTGATATCATTACAACTGATGGACAATGCAGGAAAACTCAACCTCAATAAACAGAATAAATGAAAAAAAATTGGAGTCTTTAAGATTTTTTTGTTTTTTAAAGAAGTCTCTTATGCTCACCAAGGCTGCATTTATTTGATCAAATATTATGAAATACTATTACTATTTTCATATATTTTGAAGTTGATTTATTCCTGTGATCAAAGTTGAATTTTCAGTATCATTATTCCAGTCTTCGGTGTCACATGATCCTTCCGAAATCATTCTAATATGATGATTTGAATCTGACTTGTGACTTTTAAACATAGTTCGAATTACGGGGGGTATTGGGGGGGGTCCGACCCCCCCTAGATGAGACTTGGACCCTCCCAAAAAGGATTAAAAAAATAGTTTGGGGGGGTACTGAAAAAAATAAGAAGTAGTAATTGTGTAGGCTACACAAATTCGTGTTCACTTCAGTCTTGTTATAATCAGATTCAGCTTCATCTTCAATCTGCAGCGGCGCAGAGCAGCGCACGTCAGAACAGACAGGGTGTGTGTGTGTGTTCATCTGAGCCTCATTGGTCTGTCACTGCTCGTCAATGTCAGAATATTTGAGATGACCAATCAAATCAAAGTAGACGGGCTTTATGTTCACAGAAGCTGCTGAGTGCGATTGCGCGAATTTTAGCAGAGTGACTGGCGCTTCAGTTTACGGTCAAGTGCGAGAAGGTGTAAGTAGCTAAACTAAACATTTCATAAATGACCGTTCTTTTAGGTCATAAATGTTCAACTAATGACAAAAATAATCAGGCAAACTAATAAACTTTTGTCTAATTTCGTCATTTTGAAATGAAAATATGCCAATAACTTGACTCGTGTTATTGTGAGTGACAAGACACATTAACAAAGCCGTTTTCATCATGTTAGGCACAAGATTAATAATGAATTTGTACATATTGAGAATATAATACAATGTGTAGCCTTCAGTAAATTAAAAAATATCAGCTTTAGGAGGGGAAGAGACAGGGCAAGATGAGGAGACTGAGAGAAAAAGAAAGAGTGATGCATAAGAGGAGAGAGCAGGTATTGACAAATAATCTACTGCCCACTAACATGGTTTTAAAACTATTTCTTATCAGTTTTTTTGGCCTTCAATCGTCTTGAAATGCACATATCAGAGAAATAAAAATGTTTAACCCCCAAATGGAGAGTGACGTCACCAGTCGAAATAGCTGTACCCCCCGAAGCTACGAACACTGCTTTTAAATCCTATGAATAAAGCAAATTAAAATATTCTTAAAGGTCACTTACTTGTACGGGTCATTGGGGTCTTGAGCATTACAGGCCTCAGCATGGCCATTACACACGCATCTTCCTCCAATACTGATGTCTTTAATACTGTAGTAATACTGAAGAATAAATGCAGAAAATATATAGTTGGAATAATTTATGGTTTTGTAATGGAGTTTTGTTTGTAATTTTTGTCTATTTAAAACAATGAAGAGGGGTCTATCTTACTCTTCGTGTGACTGTGGGGTCTCTCAGGGCTTTGCCCATCAGGTGACCCAGCAGTGTGTTGGTGCGGAGGAAGCGCAGGCGGATGTTGGTGGCTTTGGTGAACTCCCTCAGAACAGGAGAGTAGGAGAAGTTCATGGCGCCCGGTCGTCCGTTCACCAGAGACACCACAATCTGAACGTGTGTGAGTGATTTAACATTGGCAAACGTCCGACTTCACAATGATATCTAAAGTGTCTATAAAAGTACTAAAAGTATAAAAGTGCTTGAGACAGAGTTTGTCTGTGTCCGTACCTCTCCATTCTCCAAAGGGACAATCCGCGAGTACTCTGTTGTGCAGATGATATCGTCATCATGGTTGATCCGCTCGATCGTCCTCTTGCCAAACCGCTCGATACAGTCTCTCTTAGAGGCTGGAGCAAAAACAGAGACAATGTACAAATCAGTTGAGAAAATGTTAGACGCTGGTCAGGACAATCTATTTAAAGTCACCATGGAATCAAAATGGACAATTCTTGTTTTGTTCATAGAATATTGCAATATTTATTATAAATGATTTATCCATTTTTTTTTTTTAATTAATGTGCCCTCAACATCTTTAATCAAAATAACTTCCCCTCCCTCTTGCAGCTCATCTCTTCTCTTCTCTAATGATGTGTTTACTGGTGTGAGGGCGGGACCACCTGTCACTCACATGAGATTGACCAATAGCAAACCATAGAAACAACCATCCAAACATGTACTTGTACACAAGTACAAGTAGCTTTTGATTCTTAAACTAAAATTTAGTTTTCCAATTGGTATTAGCAGGTAAGTCCATTGCTTAATGTTCTCGAGAGTATCTCTCGTACTGCGTAATATCTTACGCTATGGGGAATACTCTTTTCCTCGAGATATTGAAGCCAAAAATTATCCTTAATTTTTTAAATATGCAAAACGCTTTTGCAGCAGCAAGCAGACAAGGGCAGACAAGCTCCGCTGCAGGTCGCTCTAAGCAGCCGTCTGCTCGCAGCGGACGAAGATTGAGCTCAAGCCCGAGGCCTCGAAGCTTTCCTAGCCACTCTAGGAAAGCGACGGTGTTCGGATCCCGCTGCGGCCGGTTCCCCACCGAAACGATTCGCTCGTTCAGTTCCTTGCGATGTGACTGTGCCAGTGTATTTAGCAGTGAAGCAGCCGGTGTCTCAGCCCGCTTGCCTGCACACAAAAGCCGTTTTTATGGCTACCCAGATAAATCCAATAAAGAGTGTATTTTCTGGTATACCGCCACGGCCGATGGTGTTATGAGTGTTGTAAGAATGCCCACGCCCCAGTGCCCATTCCCACACCCAGACACAGCCCGCCACGGTGCGAGGCTAGCACACATAAATCTGACTCAGGTCGATTGTGCAGACAATGTAGTGAATGCGCCCATACAATGCCCGCTCACGCTACATGCCGCGTGTCCCTTGGTTTCTGTAAAAAGAAACCAACACACAATCTATCGGCTCCGGCCGAAAGCGTGTACGGTGCAGTAGATGTGCCCGTAAGTTTGCGCCCACATCCCCCCGCAAGCACGCCGAATCCCACGGGATTCGCCCTGCTCACTCTCGCTGTGCGTCCCGCCATAGAGAATTTGAGCGCGGCCAGGCTGCCCGCTGTGTTCAGCGCGCCCCCCGCCTCGAACGCTGTAAACACGGCGTTGTGTTCCCAGGGTACCGGGGCTCTCGAGCCGTTGCCTGGTCACGGCCAGAGCCCGGTCTGCATTCTACCTCTAGCTATTCACGCAGAAGCGTGGTCAAAGCTACCCGGGGTATCAGACTGGGTGCTGAACACTATAAAGAGAGGCTACTCGCTACAATTCGCACGACGTCCCCGCCGTTATACGGCGCGCGTCGAGACTATGGTGAGAAACGAAGTATCTCATCTACTTCGAGCCGAGATAGCGAAACTGCTGAGCAAGGGGGCCATAGAGCCCCTTTCTCAGGCTCAGAGCGAGGGGGGCTTGTACAGCAGATATTTTCTGGTACCGAAAAAAGATGGGGGCTTCAGACCCATTCTAGATCTGAGACAGCTGAACAAAGCGCTTGTGAAGCGCCAGTTCAGGATGCTTACGACCAGCGGAATCCTCGCGCAAGTGCGCCAAGGGGACTGGTTTATGTCAATAGATCTGAAAGACGCCTATTTCCAAATACAAATAGCGTCCCATCACAGGCGATTCTTGAGATTCGCGTTCGAGGGCCAGGCATATCAATACACAGTCCTGCCGTTCGCCCTGTCCTTGGCACCCCGTACATTTACGAAGTGCATGGATGCGGCCCTCGCACCCCTGAGACTTCAGGGCATGCGAGTTATGAACTACTTGGACGATTGGCTGATTCTAGCTCGATCACGGTCAGAGCTCATAGAACACAGGCCACACTGCTCGAGCACCTCGAGAAACTGGGCCTGACAATCAACTGGGAAAAGAGCTCGCTGTGTCCCAGCCAGAGAATTTCTTTCCTGGGAACAGTGTTAGACTCGCTATCCATGACGGCACGCCTGTCACCGGAGCGCGTACTAAGTATTCACGCGTCGCGGAATCCTTCCGCCACGGCTCTATAGTCCCGCTCAGACGGTTTCAGAAAATGCTGGGCCTGATGGCCTCAGCATCCTCTGTACTCCAGCTGGGCCTGCTTCGCATGCGCCCACTGCAGAGGTGGCTGAAAGCACGGGTCCCGCCCCGGGCATGGACCACGGGCCGGTGTCGCCTCAGGGTCGACCAATGGTGCGTTTCAGCTCTGGAACCCTGGAAAGTAACCAACTGGTATCAGTCTGGTGTGAGTCTGGGGACCGCCTCAAGGGTGAAAGTGGTGTCTACGGACGCCTCCACCACGGGGTGGGGAGCGCTGCTCGAGGGCAGACCGCTGGCTGGCCTATGGTCAGAGCGTGAGAAGCTCCTTCACATAAACTGCTTGGAAATGATAGCAGTCGACAAAGCGCTAAGGCGCTTCCGTCCCCTGATAAAAGGCCCCCACGTCTTGGTCCGGTCGGACAACATGTCAGTGGTGGCGTACATAAATCGCCAGGGCGGCGTCGGGTCCACACGCCTTTGCAGGCTGACGGAACCCCTCTTGGTCTGGGCCCAGCGCAACCTCCTTTCTCTGAAAGCGGCGCACGTGCCTGGGCACCTGAATACGGGTCCAGACAAGCTGTCCAGAGACAACGTCCCGACAGGGAGAATGGTCGCTGCATCCGCAGACGGTCCAGCTGCTGTGGGAAACGTTTGGCAGAGCGCAGGTGGACCTGTTCGCGTCCCGCGAGAACGCTCACTGCCCAGTATTCTTCTCGAAAAGCAGGGACGCGCTGGCCCATGCTTGGCCCAGCGGTCCCCTGTATGCTTTTCCCCCCGTCTCGCTCCTGCCTCAGGTGTTGGAGCGGATCAGGGAAAATGGATGCCCAGTGCTGCTTGTAGCTCCGCTCTGGACGAACCAGGCTTGGTTTCCGGTCCTGATGCGGCTGGCCAGCACTGCCCCGTGGCCTGTACCATTGAGGAAAGATCTCCTCTCTCAGGCGGAGGGCTCGATTTGGCATCCTCGCCCGGATCTGTGGTCCCTGCACGCATGGGCCATCAACGGGTACCCGCTAGCCTCCCGGAAGGAGTGCTAGACACGATCGCGCAGGCTAGAGCTCCGTCTACCAGACGGCTCTATGCCTCGAAATGGTCGGTGTTCTCTACTTGGTGTCGAGCCCGTGGCTTTTCACCTGTGGACTGCGGGGTTACGGAAGTGCTTGCCTTATAAGGATAAGGGTAGGACCCCATCCACGCTCAAAGTTTATGTGGCGGCCATAGCAACGTTTGCTAAACCGGTGTCTGGCCAGTCACTGGGGAAAAAACGACTTAGTCGTGCGTTTCCTACGAGGAGCTCGGAGGTTAAACCCTCCCAGGCCCCCTTCAGTCCCGGCTTGGGACCTTTCCACGGTCTTGGAGGCCATGAAAGGCGCCCCGTTTGAGCCGATCCAGCTGTCGGACATGAAGCACCTGTCCCTTAAGACGGTGTTTCTATTGGCTCTCGCTTCAGTGAAGCGTGTAGGGGACTTACAGGCGCTTTCTGTAAGCGCGTCATGTCTGGAGTTTGGGCCTAACGACTCAAAGGTCGTACTCAAACCGAGGCACGGCTACGTGCCGAAATCCCTCAATACACCGTTTAGGGCCCAGGTAATTTCCCTGTCTGCCCTTCCGGTTCTCAATGAGGAGAGGGACGCGAGTCTCCTTTGCCCTGTCAGGGCGTTAAGGGCTTATGTGTCCCGCTCGGCTGGGTTCAGACAGACCGAGCAGCTTTTCGTGTTGTTTGGCGGCCGTTCTAAGGGACTTGCTGCTTCAAAACAGAGCCTATCCAGATGGATAGTGGATGCCATAGCGCTGGCTTACACTTCCAAGGGCCTGCAGTGCCCATTGGGTGTCAAAGCGCACTCCACGAGAGGCGTGGCCTCGTCGTGGGCATGGTATAGCGGGGTCTCCCTGCAGGATATCTGTACGGCTGCGGGCTGGGCCTCGCCGTCTACATTTATCAAGTACTATAACCTGGAGGTGCCCGCCTTACAAGCTAAGCTTTTGGCGGTCTGAACTTCGGGTTTATCGGCCGCCATGCGGCTTATGTGTGGAGTGTTAGCCTGTGCATCGCTCAGTCCGATGCGGCAGCCCCATGAGTGTGGTACCCCTACGGGTCTGTTACCCCTGCGGGACTTTTATGAAGGAGTGATGCTTCTAGCCTCTCCTCCTCTACTCTGTGTGAGTTGTGGTGATTGTGCACTAGATGCGCCCCGGGCTTGGCCCTGGGACTCTGGTGTTTGATCCCTGTCCGCACGGCGTGTTGCATGGTGTTCCCCATAGCGTAAGATATTACGCAGTACGAGAGATACTCTCGTAAGAGAACGTACTCGGTTACTAACGTAACCTCGGTTCTCTCTAGAGAGGGAACGAGTACTGCGTATCTTGCCGTGCTTGGAATACGCTCTGGTTCGCTTCGGCGTTGAAAAATCAGAGGAAATACAGCTATCGAGGGGGTATTTATAGGGCGAGACCACGCCTCTACTGGCGGGACATGACGAAATGGGCGCGAAGCGTCCCCATTCGTCATTACGTCACGCAGTGCCTCACTCGATAGGCTGCAGCTTTTCCAGCGAGGCAGCCAATGGGCGCGCGAGCTGTCTCGCCCTTGTCTGCTTGCTGCTGCAAAAGCGTTTTGCATATTTAAAAAATTAAGGATAATTTTTGGCTTCAATATCTCGAGGAAAAGAGTATTCCCCATAGCGTAAGATATTACGCAGTACTCGTTCCCTCTCTAGAGAGAACCGAGGTTACGTTAGTAACCGAGTACGTTTTCTTTGTTACACCAATATTATATTTCAATCTGGATATTACTCATAATAGAGCACACCATCTTAAGTTACGTGGCCATTTTTCTCTAACAAAATAAACAATTATTATCAAGCTCTTGTTCTTCTTAATGCAAGGCGGACTCTAGACTGAATATTAGAGTATCTATAAAATAAGCTACTTATAAAGTATATGACACACATCCATCTGTCACAAAATGTTCTCTTCATCTTTCTCTAGCGTCTTTGTTTTGTACGGAGTCATGGAGGCAATTGTGGGTTGATGGACTCTGTGAGTTTAGCAAAACAACTGAAAATTTAATTTCATTATGCTGATAATGTCAAACCTCCAAATGCCAGCCAAGGGGTGTCGTTATTATTGCCAGGATTGTACACCTACTGCACTACTGATGGCCTTCAGTGACAAACAAAACAACAAACCCTAGAGTCAGAGAACAGAAAGAACTGTCCAAAACATGACCTTTCTCACTTAACCCACACTTTCATTCCTACAATGCATTCCTTTCGATCACTGAAGGCCACACAATGTTCATTAAGCTGTTTTCATTCCTATGTTGAAAACTAGAAGTGAACATAACACATAAGAACAGTGATAAAAAGCACATTTCGGTTACTTACAGGCAAAGAACTTCCATGGCTGGTATGTTTTCCCAAAGTCAATGGAGCGCTCCAGAACCCACAGGTCCGGCCGGGGCGAGTTGGCAAACTTGATGAGCACGTATGCAACATGGAAAAGCTGTGAAGAATGAAAAGAATTCAATATAAGTTCACAATACAAATATTTTTGTATTTGCATAAACTCTATAATTTATATCTGATTTACTGAAGATCAGCCATCAGCCATCTTGCTCTATCAGAATCAGCAATGGCCAAAAAACAAACAAATTGGTGACAATGAACTTAGAGACAATGAACCGACCCTAACACATGTACAATACTTTAGTTTAACCTTGGTTGATAAAGTCTTTGAGGTTCACAGATGTTCTCCCA
Organism: Chrosomus eos; assembly: GCA_036326025.1. NCBI lineage: Eukaryota > Metazoa > Chordata > Actinopteri > Cypriniformes > Leuciscidae > Chrosomus > Chrosomus eos. The sequence goes on from CM070837.1 coordinate 26,373,778, forward strand.
CAGTGCCTAAATCAAAGACATGGACATAATTGGACTGTTTTCCCTGAACTCACTCCATTAGCATGACTCAATCAACATACAGTATTTCTGCCCCAGAGAGAAAGAAAGGATGAAGTAATGACATCATGACTTATTATGTCATGCTAAGTAAATGTGGAGATTAATTCTGTTTGTAATATACAAATACTACATTTGCAAATCAATTTGACTGTAAGTCATTACAAATACATCTTTAAAAATACAGCCTAGTTTAATCTTGTATGACATAAAAAATGTAGTTAAATAATTTAAATGATATATATATATATATATATATATATATATATATATATATATATATATAATATATATATATATATATAATATAGGCCTACTGATCTGGGAACTTATAGTCAGTCTGTGAAATATTTTCCTGTTTTATGTTTATGTCACATAACGACAAAAAAATATTTTGTGCTTGTTGTTTTTACCATGCTGACTTACAGATTACTGGTGTTCAAAAAAAAAACTTTGATAATATCAATGCTAAAACTAAAAACCATTTCAAACTAAAAAAAAGTATTTAAAAATACATTTTAATTCAGAAATGATAAAAGAGGTGTAATTTCTGAATGCATTACCAGATACATAATAGATTTATAATAACTTTATCATTCTTGTCTAAAGAACATGGAATCATGGAAAAACATGGATCATGGAATTAAGATAAAAACATTTCTTTCAAATTTGTTTACAGGGAGATAACATTTCTGATGAAAGCCAAAACGCAGCTGATCAGCTCTGATCTCCTTGGCCCATTTTAGTCTTATGTGATAACCACCTGACATTCATTTGTGTTCTTTTTGCTATCTCTACCATTCCCAAAACATCATGGTGCATTCTCATGGGAACGGCTGTTCCGTATAAGTTTAATAAATATAAAAAAATAAGAATAATTCATAATGAGGCATCCTATTATAAATATCAGACATTCTTCATTTAATCTTACTGGAAAAGTGTCTTCCTTAGGAAAGCCAAAGGCTTAACGCTTAAACATCCATCTTCCTCCTCTCTAAGCCCCTCAGCTCTGACACACACACACACACACACACACACACACACACACACACACACACACACACACACACACACACACACACACACACACACACACACACACACACACACACACACACACACACACACACACACACACACACACACACACAGAACCATCATCCCCCACCATCTAAAACTAACTTCCACAACCCCTCAACGCAATGCAACGCAACCCAAAAGCCCCACTGCTACAAAGAAGCACTTCAGCCACATCAGGGGCTTTTGTCAACGAAGCCTCCTCACAGATACGCAGAACAAAAACACATCTGTGGAAATATCTGACGGGACTAGCGAGGTGGAAAGGTGGGCTCTTTGAAATGGGGATCAAATGCTCTTTCTTTCCATCTGCCAGACGGCCTGCTGGTCACAGGGGTGTGAATGAACCTGAACTTCAGACTGCGACTGCGACTGCGTGTGCGTGTGTGTGTGTGTGTGTGTGTGTGTGTGTGTGTGTGTGTCTGCATTTGACATTCACAAATGTTACTAGGACCATGATGAGAGATGCAACATGCTTCTGTCAAGATGCAGGAAGTTTTATATGAGCATGAGATTATATCTAAACATTTGGACCCATCCCAATGTATTATGGGCTGTAATGCCTTTAGAGTTAACTAAACAGAGCTTTAAACCATCAAAATCATGTCTCTGAGGTCACCAAATTATAAATGATATACATTTTTTTATTAAAAAGGGACAAAAACTGGAGAGATAATTAAAATGTAGGAACAATAAAGATTTAGATGTACATCTTTTACATCTGTTTTTTATTCGTTTCTGATGAAAAAATAGTGGTTTCCACAGCAAAAAATACACAAACCTGACTGGCTTGAAGCTGTGGTGCTCTGAGTGGTTGTAAGTGCTTGCTACTTGGTGCTAGTGTCTTCTGGAAGGTTTGGTTGCTAGGGGGTTGTGAGAGTGGTTTCTAGGTGGCTGCTTACTGGAAAAAGCTCTTTATTTGGTTGGGTTGGGCTGTGTTTGCTGCAGTGTGAGGTAAGTGTGTATGAAATGTATAATAAAAGTCCAGTTGTGTTTAATGATTGCACAAATTCCTCTTTGTGTTGCCACAGTGATAAGTCTGCAGGTTTGGGGACTGTGAATCCTTGGCCAATCATTAAGCACCTGAGAAACCAGCAACACCTTCGTCAACAGGGCAAAAGGACATGGAAATGTAACGTTGTTAAACTATAAAGACAAAACTAAACTTGGGTTGATATTTCCAAAGGGCTGTTACCTGATTCAGTTGTTTCATTCTGGAATAAGTGGTCATGTGCTGCATGTTGAGTAACATTTATTTCAACTCTTTTTGACTGTATAGAAGCCTGTTGCATGAATAATTGAACAGCATTGGTGATGGCGAGGTGATCTGTGCATGTCTGAACATGCTTCAAAGTGAATGTATGTACGTATAAATATGTTCATTCCATCTCCCACACCCTCATCTAGTATACACTTTTCCCTACCTACACCGACATAGGTTTTTAGGTAACACTTTTGTAGAATGCATTATAAAGCTATTCATAATGTACATTCAGGGTTGGGGAGTAACGGAATACATGTAACGGCGTTATGTAATCAGGATACAAAAATCCAGTAACTGTAATTAGTTACAGTTACGTCAAAAAACGTAGTAATCAGATCATAGTTACTTTTTAAAAAAGGGGGGGATACTTTCAGGATTACAATGGTTTCATTTAAAACGAAATAAATCTGTATTTTGGCATAATAACACTATATTAAGCGTTGCTTGATTAATGACTCACGAGTGCCACCCGCCGCTGATGCATGCGCAAAATAACAGCTCGCAACAATCTCCTCAGACACCAGTGATGCGCGGGTTGATCCAAAATGAGCCGCGGTTACAAGTCATCCACAAGTATTTTTAATGATACGTTTGAAATAAAGATTAAATCTTTCTAATTTAAATAGTAGCCTAGCTACTAGACACAATTTTCTATGAAATAGGCCTTTATTGGCTGAAACTGGCGTGAAGATGACGCACGAGCTCAGTCTGCAGGTAGAGATGAAGACGGCAAGAGAAAAGGTGAATTTTATGTATTTTCTGAGAGGGGGCGGGATTTTTATTGGGAAAGTCGGAGGAGAGACGCACACTTCGATTAGACTGGATAAACACATGCAGATAATTGTTAAGAAAATGAAACGAAATAAATGAATAGCCTAAATCAAGCCTTTATTAGGCTACATAACACTAGGCTATACAGCATTCAGAAAAAGAACAGTTTGCGCTCCTAAGGGCAAACATTTTTTTTTTTTTTTTTTTGGTCCGAGTTGCGGGCGGGTTAGTTGAAACCGTCGGTCGAGTGCGGGTTAGTTCCCTTTATCGAAAAGGGAACTTCGAGATGCGTCGAAACGCTGCGGGAACGCCTTCTGCGTGAATGCGTCTGAAGCATCTATGCCAACTAGTCCAATGGAAAAAGGGAATGAGCGTCACGGGCGGGTGACGTCATGACCAGGAAAGGATAAGAGCACTTCCGCTGCTCGCCGGCATTTAGCTTCTGTGCCTCAGCAAGCGATCTGTGTCAAACTGTCCCTGTCTATTTATTGTTGTCTGTTGCAATATTGTTGGTATCGTTATGGCGAAACAAATGTACAAACAGTGTGTTCCTCCCTGCCCGCGTTTATTTAAACGGGTGGGGACACACACAGCTTTGTGTCATTTTGTTTGAGAGTAAAGGCCAATTTATACTTCTGCGTCGAGTGTACGCCGTAGTGTAGGGCGTAGGCTACGCACGTAGGCGATGCCATCGTGAGCATTTATACTTCTGCGTTTAGGTCTGCGTTGCTCTGCAGTACAGCGCCGAAACACTAGTTGGCAGCGGAGGGTTTTAATGTTCCACTGTGTTTAGATTCCGCGCGGTTCCTAGAGAAGAAGAAGATTCCTCGCGACTGTTTTGAGTTTAGGCTACTACAAGCAATGGCGATTGAAAGAGAGCGGATCACATTGGAGTTGGAGCTTATCGAGGTGGAAAAGCAGTAAGTTTTTAGTTTTTTTAACAGTTTCGCTGTACTTAGAATTTAAAAATGGCGGGCGGTGCAGAAAAACACGCCGGAAATGCGTAGGAGGAAACGCGATGCTACCAAGCCGACCAATCACAGATCTTGCGGTCCGCGTCACCGCGACGCGTAGTTACATTTTTGAGGAGGTGCGCGTCAGGTTACGGCGAAGGGTACTGCGAAGGGCACGCGTCTGTGCGTATGCTACGCCGTACCTACCGCGCGCACCCGACGCAGAAGTATAAATTGGCCTTAAGGGCATGCTGAGTGCTAACATTGTGAAAGTGAAACTACCAGATTAGCATGCTCTGCTCTCGCCTGTCACTCTGTATGATAGTGGCAGGCTCGCGATTCTCACGGGATGCAGGACCCGCGTTTGCCGAGGCGGCGCGGAGAATGCATTCCTGGGGATCGCAAAAGGATCTTTTGGAGGGGTGGGAGAACGGTCCGAGGGCCTTTTCTTCTTCCTTGCCCGGAAGATCCAGCTCTATCTCCCCGGTGTTGGAAGCACGCTCTGCGGTTTCTTCCGCTCGGGGAGAGAGAGCCCTTTTTTCCTTCATATTCTTCCTCCGAGGAGGTTTGTGTTGAGAATATTTAAAGTGAAAGCAAGCACACACACTGTTGAATTAGATTCGCCATCTATTTTTCCAGTATATGATGAACTGGTGGAGGTTTTGTCCCGTGCTGTTAGTAAATTAAATATTTAATGGCCAGCTGAGAAAAAGGAACGCTCGTCCTAAGAAACTTGACGAGCGTTTTCTTATTTCTATCACATTATCTCCACCACGAGGCTTCCATTTTTTCCCTGATTTACACACTGAATATTTAAATTATGGAATAAACCGTATTTATCACTACTTTCAGCCCTCGTGTTAAATGTTTATTCAAGATTAGAGGGTTGAAAGATTACGGTTATGATATGATGCCCCAGGCTGAACAGAAATAAAAATAGGAAAATGCTATTTTTTCACCTGGTCCAGTATCATCATTTAAGCCTCTGCTTTGCTCATAAGCCTATACTAAAGAATCTCGCGTTTGCCAAGGCAGCGTGTAGGTTTAATGTTGTAATCAGAATCTAGCTCGGATCTCGCGTTTGCCGAGGCACCGCTTAGATTTCGAGTGTATTTTGCAAAAATAAGATTCTGTGGCTGGGATCTCGCGTTTGCCGAGGCAGCGCGTAGGTTTAAGCAGAACTACTTTGGTTTTATGGGTAAAGCTTATACGGCAGCAGGTCAGCTGGAGAATGTTTATAGAAATCTATATTATAATGCTCCAGGCTTATCAGGCCGATCTGCTGGGGTTCTGGATATAGCGAAATTTGAGCCTTCGGGTCTCTTCGGCGACGCATTCCATGCGGTCGTTGTTAGGTGATAAAAGATATATATATATAAAAAAATATATATAATAAGGTTTCTCCCTCGCTGTGTCCAGCCCCCCTGGGGCTGCTGGGCGTGAGCAGCCCCAGCCGTCGAGTTCATCATATTATGTGCACAGAAAGAGAGTGCTGTGTCTCGTGTTCCTCCATGTAGATACTGGAGACAGACGCAACCCTCTCAACCGAAGTCGCCTAAGCCTAAGCCGGATCTGAGGACCGTTCTTCAGGCGAAGAAAGCTTCGGTTCAAAAAAAAAAAAAAGGGTCCTGATGCTTAGGCATCAGGCCTGTGAGGACAGCCCCGACCGGAGTGGAGCGGTGTTCACCTCATTATACGGTGCCCGTTCCACTTCGGGGTCCTCACGAGACCCTCCTGCCAACCCTGCCACCTCTGGTGCTTCAGGGCGCAGTGGTCTCCAGCGAGTCGCTGGTGCTATGCTGCGGCACAGCATCGGTTTCGCGCCCTCTGAGGGGGGTTTTAGAGCAGTCAGGTCAGGTAGTTCCTGCCGGTATGTTTCAGGCTCCAGATTTGGCTCTCTCAGTAACACCAGAGACCAGCCTCGAGAGGCTGGTTCCCTTAGTAAATTTTCTGGCAGCGTGGAAGCTTCTGCCGAATATTTCTCATTGGGTCCTGCAGATTGTAGAGAAAGGATACAGAATCCAGTTTGGCTCTCGTCCTCCTCGTTACAGCGGGGTGCTACCCACAGTGGTGCATCCCGAGCAGGCTCTGGTAATGGAGCAAGAAGTAAGGGCCCTGTTAGCAAAAGAGGCTATAGAACAGGTGTACTCACCCGACCGAGAGTCGGGTTTTTACAGCCGTTATTTCATTGTTCCAAAAAAGGATGGAGGGTTGCATCCCATTTTAGATCTTTGCCTGTTGAATTTTCAGAAAATTTTCAGAAAATGAAAGCGTAGCGTAAGTTCCGCCAGGAAGACTCAATTGTTACGTCATCTATTACCTTCTCATCTATCCAATAGCATTTTAATACGTGAAGTATAAAAGATCCTTACTTACACTCGTCTGAGTTCACAGATGCCGACGCTTTCACTTGAACCTCGCTGTCTGCACAGGTGCCATTTATCCCGCAGATCACGATCCACCGACATGAATCAGCAACTCTGCAAGTCACGAGAGGCGATCTTCTCTCGCTGGGTTCAAGTTCAAGCTCCACTTCCAAGGCTTTCAAGTTGGTTTTTCAAGTTTTCGGTAGGCGCTTCACCAGCCACTGCTAATATGTCCCCTCTATCAAGATTAAACTTAATTCAGGTAAGTATTTCTCCGTTGCTTCCAACACCAGCGGCAGAGTTCAAACTGGTGTCCCGTCCACGGTGACGTGGCGCCGCGCGTTTCTAATTCTACTGATCTGCAGACTGCAACGGGGCTGGATAGCTCGCCTTAAAGGGGAAATGTTCGTAGCAAGTTTCCCATTACCGATATTCCACAGTATGTGGAATGTTTGCAAATACCCACTAACAACTGAGTAACTGATTGTGTATATATATATATATATATTTAAATAAAAAATAAAAATAAAAACTTTTTAGTAGCCTACTTAAGAACTTTCATGCATACTGTAGTGGATATCTCTACAATGGCAGTAATTACAAGTGTCATAATTCACAAACAATTTTTTTTTTATATTTAGGCCTACTTAATTTTTATAATAAGCACCTTAATACTTAAAATTAGATCTTCAATATTAGATAACGTGTTCTATTGCTGCGATACCAACCTTCCTGGTGACCACTTAATCCACTGATATGCGTGATAGAAATAATTTATGTGATGGGTATTTCCACATTAATGTAGAGAGAAATGCAGACTAAGGATGCTCCGGTCAAAGACCACATGTAGGCTACTTAGCCAAAAACTGCTATCTCCTTAGAACTAACAGTCATATTAGTTTTTTCAAGTCATTTCAATTACCAGAACCAATCAGTGAAGGAGACTCGAGTGACATTGTCTTTGCTCAACTGTATGATTTACATGTTCATGTATCTTTCTATTCAATAGTCTCAACTTTTTGTCGTGGCCAGCGATGTGCCAGCCATGAATGGGGCTATTTCTGCAAAGAGCAACTTGGGAGCCATGTCAGGCATATGCTGTGCATCTGAGAAAAGGATTCTACGCTCCAAAAACACATCTAGTATCATTTTGGTAATGATAGTAGCTTCCTGACCGGAAGCCGTCACCTTACTTCAGGATATCTGATGGTTCTCCGGTGTGTATGCGGGGTTTGGCTCGGAATGCTCCACAGATAATTTTGAATAGCATGCTGGAATGGTCATTTCAAGGGTGAGTAAGCATATCATTTGTCTATCCCTTTGGATATCGTAGGGCTGCTGCTCCCGGCTCAGGGATCGGCGTTTCAACAGCTCGTTTTGCAGCTTCGATTACCTCTCACCGACATTTTCATAACTCTTCGCTTTGTTCAACCGGAATCATACAAAATGGAGACTCAAGAAGTGTCAACATATAGACAATATTCCGAATGGTCATTCATGAATTATGTAGCTCATGCGTAGCTATCTCTAGTCACTGATTGGCTATTATCTCTTGATAATCTATAAATCATATTCCGTGGGCAGATTCATGCAAAAATTAGGGTTGGGAAGCACTAACCCAGGATGAATGTTGTTTAGCTCCTCTCAGCATTGTTGTTGTCTTTAAAAAATAAATTCCTTAATGGAATTCCCCCATTACTCGAACTTTGAGCGTTGTAACCTTGCAGGTGTTGGTTATGCCTAAATGGCAACATTACACACTAAGTAAGTTAGAAAAGCAAATCTATCCAACCCCCTTCTATTACCTCCCGTCCGCAATGTCTCTTTTCCTATTGTTGTTTCAGATCATAGCTATTTCTGTTACAGCTTTCACGGCACATGCATCCAGGGGATTCACTCCAGGAGCTAAATACTTCTGATTTAAGTTTTTCACCTAATTCTTTACTAGCTTTCTTAAGAACTCTAAGAATGACTCTCAAGGCTCTGTATCACATCATCATTTATAAATTAGTAATAAATTCTGTCCCTTCTCATCTATGATTAAATTCCCCTCTATTTATCCTAACTAATGGAGCACTCCTCTCTAAGCTGGTTCAGGGCTTATCAATTTCTGTCCTCAAAAGCGACAGTCTATCTCCCTCCCAGTATACTGGTTATTCCTTCAGGATCGGGGCAGCCACTTCAGCAGCTGATCGTGGCATTTCTACTTCAGCTTTTAAGAGACTGGGCAGATGGTCATCCTCGAAGCTCAGCAAGCTCTCCAGTAACGGTTCAGGTAAATACCTATGCAACTACTGGTGGTGGTGTCATGCGTCATCTATCTGGCGATAGTCTCAGCTTGAATAATTCGTCCTTGCGCCTATCGCTGGTAATACGGTCCTTAGGGGTCTGGCTTCGTGCAGCCTAGTGGCTTTTCTATGCGCGTTTCGTTCATGTGCAGCATTAGCGGCCTAGCGGCTCAGCGAACCTAGTCCATGCGTGGCCTCGTCTCTGTGTGGCTCATCGTAGCGTTGTCTCTGTGGCTCAGCGTGGCCTCGTTTTCATGTGGCTCAGCGTGGCCTTGTCTCTGTGGCTCAGCGTGGCCTTGTCTTCATGTGGCTCAGCGTGGCCTTGTCTATGTGGCTCAGCGTGGCCTTGTCTCTGTGGCTCAGCGTGGCCTCGTTTTTATGTGGCTCATCGTAGCCTTGTCTATGTGGCTCAGCGTGGCCTCGTCTCTGTGGCTCAGCGTGGCCTCGTTTTCATGTGGCTCAGCGTGGCCTTGTCTATGTGGCTCAGCGTGGCCTTGTCTCTGGCTCAGTGTGGCCTCGTTTTCATGTGGCTCAGCGTGGCCTTGTCTATGTGGCTCAGCGTGGCCTCGTCTCTGTGGCTCAGCGTGGCCTCGTTTTTATGTGGCTCATCGTAGCCTTGTCTCTGTGGCTCAGCGTGGCCTCGTCTCTGTGGCTCAGCGTGGCCTCGTTTTCATGTGGCTCAGCGTGGCCTTGTCTATGTGGCTCAGCGTGGCCTTGTCTATGTGGCTCAGCGTGGCCTTGTCTCTGTGGCTCAGCGTGGCCTCGTTTTCATGTGGCTCAGCGTGGCCTTGTCTATGTGGCTCAGCGTGGCCTTGTCTATGTGGCTCAGCGTGGCCTCGTTTTTATGTAGCTCATCGTAGCCTCGTCTCTGTGGCTCAGCGTGGCCTCGTCTCTGTGGCTCAGCGTGGCCTCGTTTTCATGTGGCTCAGTGTGGCCTTGTCTATGTGGCTCAGTGTGGCCTTGTCTATGTGGCTCAGCGTGGCCTCGTCTCTGTGGCTCAGCGTGGCCTCGTTTTTATGTGGCTCATCGTAGCCTTGTCTATGTGGCTCAGCGTGGCCTCGTTTTCATGTGGCTCATCGTAGCCTTGTCTATGTGGCTCAGCGTGGCCTCGTCTCTGTGGCTCAGCGTGGCCTCATTTTTATGTGGCTCATCGTAGCCTTGTCTATGTGGCTCAGCGTGGCCTCGTCTCTGTGGCTCAGCGTGGCCTCGTTTTTATGTGGCTCATCGTAGCCTTGTCTATGTGGCTCAGCGTGGCCTCGTCTCTGTGGCTCAGCGTGGCCTCGTTTTCATGTGGCTCAGCGTGGCCTCGTTTTCATGTGGCTCATCGTAATCTTGTCTATGTGGCTCAGCGTGGCCTCGTCTCTGTGGCTCAGCGTGGCCTCGTTTTTATGTGGCTCATCGTAGCCTTGTCTATGTGGCTCAGCGTGGCCTTGTTTTCATGTGGCTCATCGTAGTCTTGTCTATGTGGCTCATCGTAGTCTTGTCTATGTGGCTCAGCGTGGCCTTGTCTATGTGGCTCAGCGTGGCCTTGTCTCTGTGGCTCAGCGTGGCCTCGTTTTCATGTGGCTCAGCGTGGCCTTGTCTATGTGGCTCAGCGTGGCCTCGTTTTCATGTGGCTCAGCGTGGCCTCGTTTTCATGTGGCTCAGCGTGGCCTTGTCTATGTGGCTCAGCGTGGCCTTGTCTCTGTGGCTCAGCGTGGCCTCGTTTTCATGTGGCTCAGCGTGGCCTCGTTTTCATGTGGCTCAGCGTTGCCTCGTCTCGGCGTGGCTCAGCGTGGTTTCGTTTAAAAAAAAAAATATATATATAATAATAATAATAATAATAATCTTATATATACATAAATAAATGCATTAATAATAAAAATAAATTCTAAGCGGCAGAAAATGCGTAAATGTCTCATGTAATTCAGCAGCAGAAAAGTATCTTATATAAAGTTAAGCATGCTCCACTTTAGATCGTAGAGTTCCGTTCCCACGACGATTTCGATTGAACTCTACTATCTATGGAAATTTATACATCCATGTCTACCAGCTGTTCGCTAACTCTTTTCTTCTTTTTTAGGAACCTCATAACATACGGCTGGTGGGTATACTTTTCTTTTACGTTCTTTGGGGGTGGGCTCCGTCCAGCGGAATTATTCTTCCACCATTCTTGGGGGTCGGCTGCGCCCCTGCCTTCATCTTCAGGCAGGATATGCAGAATCCGTACCCTCGGATCGCGAGTTACGGACGGGGCCTACGCCAAAGAACTTTATTGAATATATGGCTTGCTGGGCTGTTAATAAAATGCATTATCGTACAGTATCTTATCTCCCGAGTCTTTCTGGTAGAAATGAAAGCGTAGCGTAAGTTCCGCCAGGAAGACTCAATTGTTACGTCATCTATTACCTTCTCATCTATCCAATAGCATTTTAATACGTGAAGTATAAAAGATCCTTACTTACACTCGTCTGAGTTCACAGATGCCGACGCTTTCACTTACCACCATCCTCCCCACCTCCACCAAGACGGTCTTCGCTCCATCCTACCCACCACCACCAGGTCGGTCCCTTCCAATACCCCAAGGGGGGGTCGGCTGCGCCCCTGCCTTCATCTTCAGGCAGGATATGCAGAATCCGTACCCTCGGATCGCGAGTTACGGACGGGGCCTACGCCAAAGAACTTTATTGAATATATGGCTTGCTGGGCTGTTAATAAAATGCATTATCGTACAGTATCTTATCTCCCGAGTCTTTCTGGTAGAACTCAAGTTCAAGATGCTGACCCTCAAGCAGATCGTGACCCAAATCAGATCCGAGGACTGGTTTGTCACGATAGATCTAAAGGATGCATACTTCCATATCTCCATCCTCCCTCAGCACAGGAAGTTCCTAGGGTTTTCTTTCGGGGGCAAAGAATACCAATATCGGGTTCTTCCTTTCGGTCTAGCTTTATCACCCCGCACGTTCACGAAATGCGTGGATACAGCTCTAGCCCCCTTGGGCTTCAGGGCGTACGTATTCTGAACTACATCGGTGACTGGCTGATTCTGCGGAATCGGAGCAGTTGGCGGTTCGGCACCGAGGTGTCGTTCTCGCTCTTATGCAGATGTTTGGGTTGATGCTCAATACCAAGAAGAGTGTGCTTTCTCCAGTATTGAGAACCACTTTCCTTGGTGTGGTATGGGATTCAGTGACGATGAGGGCCAGCCTATCGCCCGTTCGTGTAGCTGTTATCCTGGCAGCCACCAAAGAGCTAAAGCTAGGTCAGTCACGCACTGTAAAACAGTTCGAGAAACTGTTGGGTCTACTGGCAGCAGCGTCCAACGTGATACCTTTTGGCCTGCTGTACATGAGGCCTTTACAGTGGTGGCTCAGGACCAGAGGGTTCTCCCCGAGGGGAAACCCTTTCCGTATGATCAAGGTTACGCGGCGATGCCTTCGTGCCTTAGAGATATGGAGGAAACACTGGTTCTTAACCCAGGGCCCGGTGTTGGGAGCTCTTTGCCATCGAGCTACTATCTCGACAGATGCTTCCCTCACCGGCTGGGGAGCGGTAATGGAAGGCCGCTCGGTTCAGGGTCTGTGGAAAAGCCATCATCTTTCGTGGCACATCAATTGCCTGGAGGTGATGGCTGTCTTCAATGCGTTGAGACATTTCCTTCCGGACCTAAGAGGCCATCATGTGCTCGTTCGAACAGACAACACATCAGTGGTCTCTTATCTGAACCGCCAGGGGGGTCTGAGGTCGCGCCCGCTTTGCAAACTGGCGCACCAGATCCTCCTGTGGTCCCTGGGGAAGGTACTCTCCCTGAGGGCAGTGTATATTCCTGGGGACCAGAATATAGGAGCAGACATCCTGTCGAGGCAGGAGCTGAGGCCAGGGGACTGGAGACTCCACCCCGAGGCGGTGGAGAAAATCTGGGAGGCATATGGCAGAGCAGAGGTGGACCTGTTCGCGTCTCACAACACGACGCACTGTCCCCTCTGGTATTCACTTACTCACCCGGCCCCCCTGGGGCTGGATGCCATGGTGCAGACGTGGCCGAGGCTACGTCTGTACGCCTTTCCCCCTGTTGCTCTGCTCCCAGGAGTTCTGGAGCGGGTCCGTCAGTGTGGGATAAGCCTGCTGCTAGTAGCACCACGCTGGCCAAATCGGATCTGGTTTGCGGACCTGATCCTTCTGCTAGACGGGCCTCCATTGGAGATCCCTTTGAGGAGGGACCTTCTGTCTCAGGCCGGGGGCACAATATTTCACCCTCGGCCAGAGATATGGAATCTTTGGGTTTGGCCTCTGAGGGGGCCCAACTTGTAGATAGTGGTCTTTCAGCTGAGGCTGTTGAGACCATCCTAAGCTCCAGAGCTCCAGCTACGAGGAAACTGTATGCGCTTAAATGGAGAGTTTTCTCCTTATGGTGTCACCGACATCAGTGGGATCCGGTTAATTGTTCTGTCAACACAGTAATCGAGTTCCTGCAGGAGCGCTTTGTGTCAGGTTTATGTCCTTCCACACTAAAAGTTTACGTGGCAGCCATTGCGGCTTACCATACCATGGTGGGAGGTATATCTTTGGGTCGAGACCCCCTGATTACACGTTTCCTTCGTGGCACTTTGAGGCTGAGGCCTGCAATTCACACTAAGGTGCCAGCTTGGGATTTGACTGTAGTTCTAGTAGGCCTGTCTAGGGCTCCATTCGAGCCCTTAGATTCGGTCTCAGAGAAGTTCCTTACTCTTAAGACCATCTTTCTCCTAGCTATTTCGTCCCTCAAGAGAGTTGGTGACCTTCAGGCTCTTTCGGTCTCCCCCACCTGCCTTGAATTTGCACCGGGGATGGTCAAGGCGTTCCTTTATCCAAAACAGGGATACGTCCCTAAGGTGCCGACCTTGACTCCGAGGCCTATCGTGCTGCAGGCTTTCTGTCCTCCTCCGTTTGCAACTGCGGACCAGGAAAGACTGCACTTGTTGTGTCCAGTGCGAGCATTGGACACATATGTACATCGGACATCCTCAATCAGGAAGTCCGATCAACTATTTATTTGCTTTGGATCACCTAAAAAAGGTCTTCCTGCTTCAAAACAGTCAGTCAGTAAGTGGATAGTCGAGGCTATTTCACTTGCTTATGAGTACTCGGGCCAGCCTTGTCCTTTGGTGGTCCGAGCTCATTCGACCAGGAGTATGGCGGCTTCTAAAGCCTTGCTGCATGGGGTTTCTCTCCATGACGTTTGTGATGCGGCGGGCTGGTCCTCTCCGCTCACATTCGTGAGGTTTTACAGCCTGGACCTGGATGCTGCCCCAGGTTCTCAGGTGCTTAGTGCTTAGCTGAACAGTCTGACACTCAGGTACTTGAATTATGGCGCATTGGGTATTCTCGTTCCCGCAGCGTTTCGACGCATCTCGAAGTTCCCTTTTCGATAAAGGGAACGTCTCAGGTTACTATTGTAACCATAGTTCCCTGAGAACAGGGAACGAGACGATGCGTCCCTCTGCCATACTTCTGGCGTCCCTGCGATCGGCTTGCTTCGGCACTGTCGAAGCTAAATGCCGGCGAGCAGCGGAAGTGCTCTTATCCTTTCCTGGTCATGACGTCACCCGCCCGTGACGCTCATTCCCTTTTTCCATTGGACTAGTTGGCATAGATGCTTCAGACGCATTCACGCAGAAGGCGTTCCCGCAGCGTTTCGACGCATCGTCTCGTTCCCTGTTCTCAGGGAACTATGGTTACAATAGTAACCTGAGACGTTATACATTGACCCGCGCATCACTGTCAGACACAATCATTGCTGCTAGAAACGATGCTGCCCACGGGTAAAAATGCTTTAATTTCTTGGAAATTCCGCTGCTATTTTGTTTTTTTTTAAGAAGAAAATGCCAACAACATGGTTGTACAGTGCAAACTGTGCCTTCCAGCAATGAAAACACTTTCTTTATCGAAGGACTCGACATCCAACCTAAAGAAGCATGTTTGCATTCTCTATTTTCCTGTTGAAGAAATATCCATTTTATTTTTTCCTTGTCCTTGTCAAGTTAAAAATAAAACAAAATAATCTGTAATACTGTAGCCACTCGATGTCTGCCTTTACATAAATATTTATTCAGGGCTGAGGGCTGTGAAATTCTTAATAAATAAAAGTTTTTTTTTTTTCAAATAATATCTGTCCTTGAACTAATCCAAAAGTAATCAGTTACATTACTTTCATATTGTGGTACTTGGATTACGTTACTGAATACTTTTTTTATGAAGTAATTTGTAACTGTAACGGAATACATTTTTAAAGTAACCCTCCCAAGCCTGTGTACATTATAATGCATTATATTATAATAATTATAATGTATAACTCACACTTAAATCTACCTATACCATAAAACCTGTCCCTAACCTTACCAGTATCCCACCTCGATAGCAGCAAAAGTGCTTTGCAATACAACATGAACGCAATACAATGTACTTATTTTTTAAGTAACTACGTACATAGTAGTTAAAGACACCTAATATAAAGTGTGACCCAATAAATAATTAGTTTACATTTAATAGAGTTCTTTGTTGGACTATATATAGCCTATATGTTTTGTGCAAGAAACTCACACTTGGTGTGAATAAGCCTAACAGAGTACCAGTGTTGTGGCTGAACGCGTTCAATGAACGATAGTTCATGAACTCGTTCATATTTTGGGTGAACGTGAACTGAACGTACTGAATTACTGCCTGATGAACGTTACTGTGAACGCGTTCATTCTGGTGTCTGTGAACGCACGCTCTCTCAGTTTAACTTCGTTCAATAGGGTGCCAGATTTCTATAGAGCCTTCCAGGCGAAAACCCGGCTAAAACACACCGTAAACAGGCCTTAATATGTAGCGAAAAAAACACCCAATCTGGCAACATCAGCCACCAGTGTCGCACGCACCGCCGCATGCGTCATCAAAACAAAAAGCAGCATGTAGTCGAGGAGGCGTCGTATGATCATTTAAACAAGTTTTATGAGAAGGTCGGTGAGGATGGGAAAAATCTTACATTTCTGTGCAAACTTTGCCAGTCGATAAAATAATTGCTGTCTGTGGTTGTATATGGGCTGTGGCAATAATTAAAAAAAAAGAAGCTCGCAGCATAGTTCTTTTTTGGAAAAAAAGAACTATGAACTAGTTCATTTTAACATTTTTGAACTGAACTTTGAACTAGTTCATGTAGAAAATGAACTTTCCCAACACTGCAGAGTACTATAGTAATGAACACTGGGTTGCACACCCACTCAATCCCTATAAGCTTCACTTGATCCCTCTCTCCCTCCTCCTATCCTCTTCCTCCTTCCATCACATTTTTTATCTTTATACCACATCCTGTCATGATGCAAGCGGCTGTCTGTGTAACGACACCGCTGTTGCTCTGCAGGAATGGAACGTATCACAAACTCAGTCGGTCCGACTTCGGAGCGCCAGACAGGCTTGAGAGTAATGGCATGCTTATGAGGAGAGCAGGAGGAGGAGGATGGATTACCACAGCAACGGGGGATGCCGTAACAGCTGCACGCGTCCCTTCACACCTGGAGTCCTGGCACATTTCATAAATCCTGTTACATCGTTAACTGGTATGTACATGGTTTAGTGAAAGAAAACTATGATGGGTCACTCCAGAGTTCAAAGTTCAAAGATCACACACAGCTGTTGCCCCCTAGAGACAGAATCTGATCAGGGCAAACGGATCCCACCCTTACAGTCCATTCCAGACATGCCTGCGAGAGCTGTGTTTACTGCCATCAATTCACAGCTACAGAGTCACAAAAAACAGAATCTTCTTATACTGTCTATCACCTCTCAAAGCATATACACACTACAACACCGGTACATGTAACCTCAGGACATGAGTCACTGGATACTTTATCTCTTTCCAAACACAAAAATGAACCACAAGAGCATTTCTTGATGCTAATGTATTCTGAGTTGTTGCTACTGGCTCAAGTCAAAAGAAACCACTCTCAAGTTACTATAATACTCCAATCTTTAGATGCATACATCTATGGGGTATTTGTTGTTGTTGTTGTTGCTTAGACCAACACAGGCAAAAAATTGCAAATCTGATCACTTTATTCAAATTCCTAACCTCACGTATGAGCAATTATAATGTTAAGATACTCAGCAAAAACACCACTTATAACATCTTTAAGAAAGAACAAACAGTGCATCTATCTGTCTATGGAAGACCCCAACACAACAAGTAAAGACTTGAAGTCAAGAAGCACGTGAGGTATTTTAAAACACATTTTTGGCTCCTCAAGGCAATGATGCCCGTAAGAGAAGACAACATACTAAGTTAGGATAAGAGACTGAAAGGACATGTAATGCAGAGCAGATAGAGGCAATAGAGAAAGAATAAAGTAAGATATATATGTGTCCAAGCCTGTAATTGAAGATTCATTGCATAAATGTATGTCCTGACACACTTTTCTGTTGAACACTCTTATTCATAGCTGAAATCTGGCTACTGTTAGCATCTGAGCAAGTGTGAACATGAGCAGACACTTGTAATCTGCACTCAAAATCCCACACTACGACAAAACACACAGCACTGAAGAAAAGGCCTGCATAGCTTTCCACCACGCTGAGAGGGAACTCAGCCCGAAAAAAGGACAAGAGGACAGTGTTAGCCCTGAATGTTTTATAACTGCAGCTCAAGGAGCTTAAAGGTATAGTTAAACCAACATTTTTAATTATGTCATTTTTATACGAACCCTTATGTCATTAAAACTCGAAATTGTATTTTAGGATGAACTATTCCTGTAATAGGCCAAAGGTTTTCAAACTGGGTCCCTCAGGGGCTCACAAGTAAAAACTGAAAAGAAAAGTAATCCTATAAAATGCCATAAAAATATATCTGAACTGAACTGAAAATGTTCATACCGTATATTGGCATATCAATAAATTGATACGAAGAAAATATTTTCCACATAATATTCCAATATTATATTTTTGACCAAAAAGCATGTTGAAAACAACATATGTTCATAACATCACATTTACTATTGCACACAGTATACACTACCTTTCAAAAGTTTGGGGCAAGTGTTTTTTTGTTTTTTAAAGAAATAAATACTGTTATTGACCAAGAACACTTTTTAAATTGATTAAAAAAAAGTAAATACATACTGTAGTGTAAATGGCTCTTTATTCATGAAAATATATAACCACTTTTATATTTTTAAGAGAACTGTGTCATTTATTAATTAAGCCATGAGCATCTAAACATAGCCATGACTCAATTGACCATAAGCACACTTAGTCAAATGTAACAGTCTGCTCCTAAATACTACATTTAAACGGTTAAACCACATGCTATAAAAGTGTCCAGAGGTGCAAACACACCCATAAAAAATGGCAACATTCACAAACAGGTGTACTTCACCGACCCAGTGCGGGAATGCAGAAAGCACAACGCCACTGAATGCTGACATAAGCCCTCGCAGGCAAGAGAGCCCTTGGGCTCATGTGAGCTAACCTCATTCCTGTAGACTTTAGTAATGTATGGAGAAAGACACACTGTTCATCAGTTCTCAGCTTCGAGACAGAAGGATGTCACCGATGACATGTATAATCACACTACACTTCCTGGGAATGCTGGATGGGCAGCAAGATATGAGTATGTGTGTGTGTGTGTGTGTGTGTGTGTGTGTGTGTGTGTGTGTGTGTGTGTGTGTGTGTGTGTGTGTGTGTGTGTGTGTGTGTGTGTGTGTGTGTGTGTGTGTGTGTGTGTGTGTGTGTGTGTGTGTGTACATGTTTTTCTATCCTGGTGGGGACTTAAACCCGAATGCACACAGACTCATGGGGACTCGAGTCACTGTGGGGACCTAAATAGAGGTCCCCATGGGCACAAAAGCTTATAAATCATACAGAATGAGTTTTTTTAAAAATGTAAAAATGCAGAAAGGTTTCTGTGATGGGTAGGTTTAGGGGTAGGGTAAGTGTAAGGAGACAGAATATACAGTTTGTACAGTATAAAAAACATTATGTCTATGGAGAGTCCTCATAAAGATAGCGCACCAGACGTGTGTGTGTGTGTGTGTGTGTGTGTGTGTGTGTGTGTGTGTGTGTGTGTGTGTGTGTGTGTGTGTGTGTGTGTGTGTGTATTATCAGCCCTAAGGCATAAGAGAGAGGGGTTAGATGAGTTTGAAGGGTGGTCATCTGTTCACACCTGCTCTGCATGCCTATCCCATCCTCCCCTCCTGCAAAAGCACTACTATCAGTCTGGGATAATTTGAGCATTACAGGAATATACTGTATGTTTTCCTTCGAAGACTAGTCATGGACCATGACTGGATTTGGGAATGCTTGCTGCAGGGTGTGAGGAAGGGTAGAAATGGTGGGATTTGTGAATTCCAAGCATAATTAAATGTTATGTTTTAGCTCTTCTTATGACTTAACCTGATTTTCCATGTGTCTATTTAACTTAATTCTAAAAGCTTTTGCTCTATCCTACTTCAGTTAATATTTTGCTTCCATTATCAGCATCATTATCCTGACCAGGCATTTTTAAAAAAAATAATAGTCCCTTTGGAATTACTTAGGAAGATCAGAGGAAGTGGGCTATCTGTGCTTTTCTTTCCTGAACTGGGAGGTCAAGTGGCTAATTGTTGGCAGTTCAGTGTTTAACCTGCTGGTTCTGCTCTTGGCTGGTCCTGTGAGTCTTTGGGAAAGAGTGGTGGGTGTTTTCTGTCTCCCAGATGCTGCTCTAATTAGATATCCCAGAGTATAGTCAGAGTGCCCTATCTGTGTTTCTCCCATCTGCTCTAGAACGAACACACACACACACACACACACACACACACACACACACACACACACACACACACACACACACACACACACACACACACACACACACACACACACACACACACACACAGGACTCAAGGGGAGTTCCCATGGCTCTCCAGAACAAATTAAACAAAGTGCTTCAGCTTTTAGGTACTTTTATGTGTGGCTTTTCACTTACAGTAGGTTTAGTATTTGAAGATCACAAAGGAAAAAGGAAGATGGAATGCTATATATTCTGAGAGACTGTTTTGTTTCTGAATGCATCAGTGTTTTTGAACAAATCAGTAGAATTAATGATGATATGACACACTCAAAGACAGTCACTCGTTTTGTTCCAGAATTAATCTGTTTTTTTTTTTAATCAGTAGAATGAATAATTCAATGACTCACTCAAATATGTTTTTTGTCTCATTCCAGAATGAATCAGTGTTTTTGAACAAATCAGTTGAATTATTAATTTAATAATGACTCACTCATTAAGATCATCACTTGTTTAATTTCAGAATGAATCCGTGTTTTTGAACAAATCAGTAGAATTAATTATTCAATGACTCACTCATAAAGACAGGCACATGCTGCCACATACTGCCGTATTGATGTAACCTGCAGAAAGAAAAAATCCTCTAATTCTACTTATACACAGACTGACAGTCTTTCTGGAACGTGCAAACACGGACAGACGATATAAACCCCAGCACCGTTGGACTGTACATCAACGCTCTTACAACGACAATCAGCCAAACAAATCCAAGGACTGAAACATACCAAAACTGTTTGAAACATAACTTAAAATGATCTTCTCTGCAATACACTAAGTAGTCAACTTCAAGCATATTGTCAATATCTCTACAAAGAGCCTGTTATACTTAAATGCAACCTAATTACACACCGAAATACACCAAAAACAACAAGCTAAGATTGATGAATGTAACTCAAGTCTCCCTCTCCGCCGTGCTCAGTGAAGTGTTTATATAAAAGTGAATGTATGGGCTCTGTGTATAGCCTTGATCAAGCATTAAGAGTCTTGAATCATTGGTAAACCCCCATCTCCCCTGCCATTTAAAAGTCCTGAAAGAGGAAGCAGGAAACAATCCTGCCCAGCACAGTCGGAAATCCTTTTGTGCTCCTGTGGGAACTCGCTGAGAGGTTAGATGTGGTGACGGCAGGTGCCCTCTCATTCAGCACCATGAATTACCACTAGCTCTACATTAGACATGGTTCACTCTCTCAACTGCGACCAGTTTTAAATGGCCACTGAAACGATAAAGGGAAGATCTTGAGCGAAGATTTGAGAAGATCTCAAATTGAGCATCTATTTGCTGTGTTGTGGATTTGTATGGCATATGCTGATAAGCTGTGTCCTCTGTTTAAAGTTATAGTCCAGGCAAAAATGAAATTTCTATCATAATTTTCTCACGCTTATGTTAAAAATTTGTAAGACTTTCTTTCTTCTGTGGAAGACAAAAGAAGATATTTTGCAGAATGTTAAGAAACAAACAACATCGGAGAGCACATACTTCCATTATATAGATGGAAAATAACATTCCTCACATTATCTTGTGTTCATGAAGGTAAGTAAATGATGATAGGGTTTTCATTTTTGGGTGGACATCATTATGGGGAGATTACAACCGCATTTCAGAGTATTTCATTTAACTTTGATCTCTAGAGTGTTTTTGTTTTTATTATTACAAAGTATTACATTATTGCAACTGTTACTTTTATATATGACTGTCATGGAGCAGTTCAGTGGTATATCATTATTTATTACATAAATATTTGCACATATTGTATATACTATATATAGTAATAGTAATATATTCTCTACATTAATGCCACCGGAACAGTCTGATTTACAAACAAATCACTCTTATGAGTCTTTTTAATGAATTGTTTAAAACTCCTGGTTCCTGTTCCTGGTTTGACAAATCCTTCACTGAATGAATTTACTGAATCAAGATAAGACTCATTAAATGAACTGCAGGTTCCATGTCAATGCATCATTAGTTAAGTATCAATTAAATACTTAAATGTAAAAAAAAATGAAAGATACCATCCTTTCTCCAGTACCGGTAGTATCGAATACCGGGTCAGTTTGGTACCGGCTGATAGACGCTGCTTTCAAGAGCTCCGGTGTGTATTTGTGTGCATGTTTTATAAAGAGGTTTCTATTTACAATGTGATTTAAAAGTGTTGAGCATTGTAGCCAATCACAGACATGCCTGTTGAGCATGTGAATCATTGAAAGGAAAATTTTATAAAATGCGTGGTAGTTACAGCATAACATCTAAAAAAAGTTTCTTTATTTGTGAAAAATACTATGATTACAGAAAAAACCAAGAAGAACCAATAAATCTGTTTATATTAAATGTTTATTTTTCTAATTCAAATAATTTTTTTGTAAGTTCTTGAATAATCCGACTACTGGTCTGATCTCCTTTTGCTTTGACTGTCTGGGTGGTCAGAAGTCTTTCTTTTTCTTTTCCTTCCCAGTCTCGACTCACTGTTGCCTCCGTGAGAAGGTCCAGGCAGGTCATCATCTCTGGGTGTTTTTCCAAGTGATACTGGAGAAGAAAAGGTTGAGCTGAGTGAATCACTTGAAGAATCAGAATCAGAGCTGTGGTTTGATCTATCATTTTTCTGTTGTCTGCTTTCTGATCTGCTAGGCGTCTTTCTTTTTTTTTTAACACCCTGTCTCATCTCAACTTGACTGCCTGAGCTTTGGTCAGCAGGTGTTCTGGATCCTCCGGATCTGATCTCAGATCTGTCGTTGACCGGGTGAGAAGGTCGAGGCTGTTCATCATCTGTGCTGGACCCATCCATATGTGATTCTCCAGATCTGATCTCAAATCCGTTGTTGACGATGTGAGATGGTCCAGGCTGTTCATCATATGTACTGAACTCATTCATATGTGATCCTCCAGGTATGATCTTAGATCTGTTGTTGACGGTGTGAGAAGGTTCAGGCTGTTCATCATCGGTGCTGGACGCATTGATTTGTGATCCTCCAGATCTGATCTCAGAGCTGTTGTAGACCCGATGAGATAGTCAAGGCTGTTCATTATCAGTGCTGGACTCACTCATTGATGTCTCAGCATGTTCTGTCGGTGGGCTATTATTATACATTGGAAAAAACGCAATTTCCAAGAACTCACCCGATGCATTAAAAGTGATGGACCAGTAATCCGCATTCCAGGCCAGCATGGAGAGCAATGGATTGCTTTCAGGACCATGTGTCAGGAAATACTGAACAAGTACAGTAAGAGATCTTCGAACCAACCCGATATAAAAACCTGGGTTGATAACAGTGAATCGATGTGGCATGCGTATTTCTACAACATTTCTCTGGATATGCTCATCTATAATTGTTACGTTAATCACATATAGTGGCCACAAATCAAAAATAACTAACTCATTGAAATCGTCAAGCTGAATGACATCTTCAGCGATGTTGTCGTCAAAAGGTTCCCCATGAGCCATCTGAACTGTACAGTTATCTCCTGAACTACAAACTGGTATTTGATCAGTAGTACCCAGGCAACACTGATAACCTTTCTGAACTACTGCAGTCATGAGCCTCTGATGTGTATCAGCTTTATATTCAGCTTCTGCTTAGAACGCTACTGTGATGTCACCAGTGGAACAATGGATCCGTTTAAAAAACGACAAATTGTGTGCCAAAAAATGCAAAAATGTGTGTGTGTGTGGCCACATAACCTACATGTTAAGCAGTGAAGCAAGTTGTATTATTATCTAATAAATCATTAACAAGTCTATGTATAAATGTAAAATAAGAATAAAAATCTTAAATAATATAAAATCTTAAAGGAGTCATAATGTGCAATTTTCACTTTTCCATGAGAATCAATGTATGTTATGATTGACTAACGATTATACATTGGCCGGGATGCCGATATTCAAAAGTGAAGCGTTTGTTTACCCCAGGGTTCTTAAACTAGCCAACGTGCACGCGCACTCAAATACGAGATTTCAATTTCTCCCCCGACTTGACGTCAAGACGGGGCCGGATATACCATATATGGACACGGCAGAGGAGGCCCGCCCTGCCCCTCTCCCCATCATATTCAGTAGAGGTGTGCGATACCGCTAGATTTGGTATCGATCCGATACCAAGTAAATACAGGGCCAGTATCGCCGAAACCGATACCGATATCGATACTTACTAATAATTAAGGTGGATGCGTCTTCAACCTAAATCTAAATGAATTTTCATGACTTTTAATTTGTTTTTGTGATTTGCATTTTGGGTTATTAATCAGTTAAAATCAGTACTACAAAAGCTTTTGTTCAGAAACAACTTTTGGTTACTTCTGTTCTATTTAAATAAACAAAGTTACAAAATTATTACTTCACAAATATAAAAAATGTAAAAACAAATTCTCTTTTCAAGTAGCATGTTAACAAAAAATGTTTCTCCTCTTTAGTGCACTTCTTTTCAGGATTTTTTTCTTAAATAAACAAAGTCACAAAGTTTTACTTCACAAAAAATATTATACAAAATGTAAAACAAATTATCTTAAGATATAAGATGTAAGATATAATGAGAATAAAATAACATTTCTCCTTTTTTGCACACTTCTTTTCAGGATTTTTTTTCTTAAACAAAGTCACAAAGTTTTACTTCACAATAAATATAAATAAATAAATAAATTCTCCTTGTAATAAGATATAATGAGAATAAAATAACGTCTTCTCTCCTCCTCTCTCCGTTTCTGCAGCTCTGGATTTTCTGGTCTGTGATTTTTCATATGTTTGTACAAATTAGTTGTATTGCCACTGTAATTTAAAGACTTTCTACAAATGGTACAAGTCACTGTTGTCTCATTTTCGGCCTGAAAATACAGCCATACAACACTCCTCTTTCTCTCTGCTGCCATTCTCCGTCTCTGACTGTGCTGCTGTAGACTAGAAATGCGCAGTTGCGCGCGCGTCTGACTGCTGGTGGTAGCGCGCTAGCGGTGAGTCACGTGACGGTACAACACAGGAGAGGGGGATGAGAGCAGAGCACTCTTCGGAGGAGGATTACAGAGAACTTGCTAAGTTGCTATGCTCTGTGACAGCAGCAGCATTTTGACAAACACGGTCAGGTAGCAAAAGGAGAGAAACTGAAACTTAAGTATCGATATTTTCACGTTGGTATCGATCAATACCGATACCAACGTTGGTATCGATATTATCGATATTCGTATCGATCTGCCCACCTCTAATATTCAGTCAAGAAAGATGCAGAAACGTAGTGCACACGCGAGTTGCTCTGTGGTTGACTGTCATAATCCACATTCTAATGTTTTTTCTTTACCCAAAACTGACCAAACTACAAGGGACCAGTGGATGAAATTTATTTTTAATGACGCTGTTCCAACAACCATCTCAACTTGCTCAACGTTAGGTGTCTGCGCTAAACATTTCACAAAATAATCTTTTACAAATTTGGGGCAATATCAGGCGAAGTTGGCATCGAAGCTACGTTTGGAAAAAGGTGCCATTCCAACAATCAGGGACTTGCCTGAATTTGAAACGGTAAGACTGTGTTTTTATTACTATATTTTGTGTAACAAACAGCAGCTAACTACTAATGCGGTTAATGTATGTGATGTAAACACGGGGAATGGACTCTACGAATGCAAGCCACATCTTTCCACTTTGTTTTACACTATAGTAACGATGATAAAATGATACAGCTATTATTATAATATAATCGTATATAATATAACAATGACAACATAACATTGTATTGATTTTTTTATATAATAGATAAGGATAGATAAATTGAAAAAACAGTCAAGAAATAATAAACATAAAGAAAAACATAACGTTACGTATGAAAATTATTGAATGTCTAACCACAACGTCAAAAAAGGCAAAAACAACACATTATAGCAAACGTTAATCTCTATAACCACTGTAAACTGAAAATAAAGTAGACTACATCTCCGTTAATGTAATCTACATTAAATTAAAGCTAAACTTATGTGGTTAGCTCGTTACTGATGTTAATGTATGTCTGTCTCAGTCAAAAAAATTGTCTTTACCATTCAGAGACATGTTGATGTAGACGTCCTTCCATTGACTGTTGTTCATCTTCCGTTTCCAGCTCTGGTTCAGAGTCTGGCTCAAACATATACGGTTGAATCCCGTAGGTCGCGGCCAGGTCGGGTTCATTCACAACTTGCGCCATGATCTCTTTTTGGAATGATATGCTGAAGTTACCTGCGGTGTCAAGCACCCTCCTTCCTGCCACCAATCAACGCGCCCCTCATTTGCATTATTAAAATGACTATCCACGACAGCCAAAACCTCGCATTAGATCTCGCGAGACAATAATGCATTCAGAAATAAGGGTCAAACGAGCTCTGTGTTTATTTTTTTCCAATTTTTCTTTTTTAGAAGGGCATGAAATGACTATAGTAGAGCGTGGGTATCAAAGTTAATACTACATTATGACTCCTTTAAAAAAAAAAAAATCTTAAATTTTAACGTAAATAAAATGAATGGCTATTAATGCTATTTGTTTTAATAATAAAATGTTACATTTATTTTTATCTTAAATTTTTATCTTAAAGGTGCCCTAGAATGTTTTTTATTATTATTTTATAATGTTTCCTGGGTTGCCCTTATAATGTTAGTATGTTTTTTAGATCAAAAATAGTCATAATTTAGAAATAAAAGGCATTTTTCCTAGCCTGATTTTAGTCTCTGATTTGAACACTCTGTTTGAAGGGGCGTGTCTGCTGTGAGAACCGGCCACTGCTGTGATTGGCTGACATGCTTGCATATGAAATATGACATGTGAAACTCTCTCGAATACTTTCACTACAGCTGTTATATACGTTTTAACTATTACAGCTATCGAGATTAACGAATCATGAGATGTTTTTCAAGTATTTAAATATATTTCCATCACATAAAATGTTGCTGTGATGAGCATTGAGCAAGCAGATGACAGTCTGCCTGTTGATCGCGAGACAACGCAGTTTCTCTCTCTCATGCTTTCACCAATGCAAACACAATGATGTACAGTAAGAGCTTCGTTGTGCCGTGTAACAGCGTCATTGATTTCATAACGAGTTTGGCAAGAGAGATAAACTCGCGCTGTGTGGATTGTTCTTTGACCGCTTTCTGTATAGTTTATTCACTGAGAATTGGCCTATTTAATGTTAGTTATGTATGCTCGTAACTTGGAGTTTGCTATTTCTGTACTAGGATCTTGCGCTGGATCTAACACAGTGTAAATTATCTTTAATAAAATCACTACTTAACTTACCGGTTGCAGGAATATAGTTGGAATTACCCCCTTCTTCAGTTTGAGACGCTGAGAGAAGCTTGATATTGTCCGTGGTTCGAAAATAATCCGTGGTGAAATGGGCAGAGCAAACTAACAACTTCGAATTAAACTGTTGCGGTATCCGATTATATATAAACATCAACCACGCCTGTTGACATTTCTTTTCTGTGGGAAGGGTATGAAAAGTCCTCACATCCCCTGCACAGCCTGGAACATTACATTTATTTCCATGATTTGCCATTTTCTCTCTGATCCTCGCTTGTTCCGATGACTCGGCTGTGCAGTGCTTGTCATTGAGGGCTGGGATATGCAAATCTTGGAGGCGTGATCCCCGACTGTTGCGTCACAGTCGGTATTATGTGGAGATGTATGGCGTTATTTCCCTGTCTAATGTCGAGAGCGCATTATTGTAGCGCGAAAGTACATTAATATAATGCGCGAGCGCGAATGTCTCTGCTCGCGCGCGGAGTACAATGCGCGAGCGCGAATCTCTCTGCTTGCGCGCGGAATATGATGTGCCGAGCGCGAATCTCTGGCTTATGAGGCACTTTCATGAGGCACACACGCACATTTGCGCACACACACGTAAGGTCGCTCTCTCCCACTCTACCGTGCGCGCGCTATACGGTTTGGAGCTCGCGAGCTCTAGATTGCAGGAGATTTGAACTAATTTGCGGGCATCAGGGAGCCGCTATCAATATGCGGGAGACTCCTGGAACTTCCGGGAGACTTGGGATATATGTGAACGCATACCTCTCTGTCCAATCATCTTTGAAAACTCTATTTTCTTCATCAACTTTTCTTTTCCTGGACAATGACATAATCACGGAGGTAAACTTTAAACTTTTTGCCTTCGTTTTGATTTCGGACCATCTCAAAAAATAAACAAATGATTTTAACATGCGTTTATCAAAGTAGGAAATCCACACTTTTAATCCCTTACACACAATTAGTGCTCTTGAAATACGAAATGGAGGCGGGTCCGGATTGACTAGCATCACCCCGAAATATCAAGACCTGGTCATTAAGCCCCGCCCCCAGCACCCCCCTGATAAAATATGTCCCCACGGCTATGGAGACAGCGCCCTTATTGAGCATCACATTGACAGCGCTGCTGACCCTAATGATATTTATGGAAAACTTTTTGATATAGTCTGCTGTGAATGCATAGCCTGGTGAGAAATTAAACTGAGAATGGGACAACAGTGACAGGAACAGTTTAATTAAGAGCATGAAATAAAAAAATGGATACATAGCTTTTAAAAAGCACAGAAGTGGAACTTTAGTGGGAACTAAAGTAAAAATACTCAAAATGCAGTGTTTGAGGAGTGATGGGATTTTACAAGCATGTTCCCCCAAGTCAAACTCAGGAATAGTTCACCTCACGTCATCTGTATTTGGAGCCCTCCTCACTCATTGACCCTTTTATGGCCCTTCAAATGGAGGTCTTTTAGGCTTGTTTATCTGCCCTGTTTATCTCAGATGGAAAGGAGGGATGGATTTATCACTCTTTTTGTCACTCCTCTCCTGGGTTCTCATGCTTGGGGGCAAAGTTTAGAAATCTCCCTAAAGGACACTTAGGAAGTGTATATCAGAACCGTAGCACCACATTTTAATGCATCTACTGTAAACTGTGCAGAATACATACAGAATTTATTCACTTCCACGGGCAATGGCAGGCTGGAATCCAATGCAACTTTTTTTTATTTTCCTGAATGCCCATTTTGTCTTGATTAAAACTGGGGCCTAGAGGAGGGGAAAGGCCAGTGAAAACAGCCCCCTTCAGGGCAAAGGGAGGGGGAAAGGTATTTATATCCCTCTATTTGCCCCCTTAACCAAAGTGACCCCCTCTCCGCAACAAACACACTTCCCCTCCCCTCTCAGGCCCAACCCAACCTATGAGCCATTGAATGGATGAAAGACTCCAACAACAGCTCTTGTTGACCCGGCAAAAACAAACATTTACTATCTCATTAACAAGGCCTCACATTCACTCCATCCCTTCCCATCTTTTTAGTAGCAAGTACTTTAAACTCCCCAAAAAACACTATCATCAATCAGTGTAGAGAGGGAGGATTAAAGAACAAAAGGGAAAGAATGAGAGAGAGATGAAAGGGAAAGATTGCTCACAAGGAAATAAGTATTTAGCGCATTCAGGCGAGTAGGGAATAATTCTATTTCTATGTAAGGAATCGCTGTGTACGTGTTACTGCCATCAGCGATGAGTAAATCTGCCAGTTCAGTGAGTGTGAATTCACATCTATTCATCAGAGCACGTTAGAGGAAAGAATATGAGACATCGGGGCCTAAACCACAGTCTGAACTTTACACCAATGTGCCCAAAATGCAGAAAGAAACTTTTGTGTGTGGACCGATCACATTAGCATTAAACTATTAATAGTCTGACTTCATAATGTCAGTTCATTCAGATGACTAAGAGCTGCTGAGAAATGAAATATGGAAAATTCGGATAAAATTCGGATCAAGTGCAATGCTAGTAATAGGCCTATCACTATATAAAGTCTAAAAGGGAAAGAATTTTGTTTACGCCTCTGGTCATCCAGTACCAAAAAAACAAAAAGAAAAATTCTACTTATTCTACTGGAACACCATGGGAGGTGGATTTACATAGAAACATAACTATAAAGTTATACTATAACAAGTTGGGTGGATTCTGCTTGGCTGTCTTCATTTCTTATCATTCATCAGCTGGAAAAAAATCATTATGAAATTGATTCCAGCAACAACATTCCTCTGTGTCGTTATCATTGTAGTTTTGGTTTAGACAATTCTCATAAACCTAGAATTATTAAAACTTAATAGTTATTGCCCTTGGTGTAAACCGGCCTTAAATAATGTTTAAAACAAGTTTAATATCTGCACTATATCTGCAACCCTGCTTGCTAAATATCAATATCGTCACTGGCCATTAAAAAAACTACAGCGGCCCCAAAAAGCATTTAGACACATCAGCTATAATTAAAAATGCAAACATGAATTTTCCAACATGACATCATGACTTTTGGGTAAACATACACGCCACTTTCAAGTCAAGTGGCATGTTATCTATACGCATTTTGAGCTATCCCCGTGTATGCGTGTATGTCTACACCGTTAAATGTCCCGAGTGATTCCGCGTGTATGTACACGCCGTTAAATGTCCGAGCGAAACGAAGCAAAATGTACATCTACATCTGGGGAGCGATATTTTTTCTCCTAGGATGGTAGGGGAAGACTCATAAATGGTATTAACCCCAGTGACGGGTAGGTTTAGGGACGGGGTTGGGGTAGGTCATATATTTATATATACAGTAATGTAACGTTAAGTCAACGGCGTTCATAAACACGCTGAAAAGCGATTATGCGTGTTGATAGCACGCCAAAAATGGAAATACGAATTGGCGTGTCATACATACGCTATTTCATGACATCAGTCTGGAATTTTCACACCAAAATGTAAAACTTTTTAACTAAAACATTTTACAAATTAAAGTGTGTTAGGCTTCAAACATAAAATATGAAACAAATATAGTTCAAAATGAAGACAAAATGTCTTTGTGGAACATGTTCATAATTAACTGCACAGGTGGTTATTCTGCTGGGACATCTGAGTGAATGTGAGGGGAACTGACTTCATACATCCATGAAAAATAACCTTGAGATTATTTGATTAAAAATAATTGAAAAAGTGGCTCAGAAAATTGAAGTTAGTTTAGAGAAAAGCTCTAGCATTAGTTGTTTGCTGATGCCACTTTATATTTTCTTTCTAATTAAATTAAATTTAGACATATTTAAGTGTTTAGTGGGTCAACCACTAACTTTACCTTGCCAACTTACCCTCACACACAGATCACTCACCCTAATTTACAGTATAAGTGTGAGCAGCCCCACCTACATTTATACAGGACATTCATTACACAGCTGCTCCTAATGTGTGAACATGGGCTTAAACTGTGGTTCTAGGAAACCAAAATCTGAAGAAGCCCAGGTACAATTTAGATCTACATATTATTTCACCCTTGTTTGACCTTTCAGGTCCTTCAGCCAATCAGCAGACTAGTGAAGCAGCGATAGGTCTTAACACCTAATCTTTAGACATGTGCCTGTGAAAGACGTCACCTATCTTGCATGCAGGGCTCAGATAAGCAAGGTCACACTGCAGGGTCGTGTACCTCTCCATTGAAAGGCAGCAGGATCACCCTATTGTTTCAGCTCCCTGACTCAGCCGTGAGAGAGGCCTTGGAGACATGGAGGTGGGTTTCTTTCTCTAATGCATAACGGAACAGGTTTCGACAGGAATCGGGGGGCGTTGCTGAACTCTGACACATTTCTGTTTAAAAAGCAATAAGACAGCCCCCACACACCATCTCAAATTCTCCCGCCTTATTTTGGGGGTCAATTGTTCATTTGGGTTTGAAATATTTTCTTGAAGGCTACCTTCTGGCCATAAGGTTGGGGAACATGAGGATCCCTGAGGAGGTGTGAATTGTTCTCATTCATTCCTATGTGACACGGCTCAAAAGCTTTTATGACCAGCAGATCTACAAGCATGCTTTTGTTAGTCGATGACCAACAATTAGTAAACAATTGTATTAGGCATAGATGTTAAATTAACTTGTTAATAAAAATAATAATAAAAAATAATGAGACAAATATTAATAAAATTAAACGTTTTGAATTCACTTTTTTTTACTGCCAGAATCAAGTCCTTGAAATATCTTCATCTGGGAATTTTATAGTAAATATTGTATAAATTTAATTTCTGATTAAAATTTGTAATTAATTTACATTCGTAGCAATAAGCAATAACATCACATCTAGTAAAATGTATACCAATGCTTGCAATTTTTGAGAAAAAATGAAAATGAAAGAAACTCAACCATAAAATTCATAGAAAAAAATCAGCCAATCTTATCTTTAGTTTCACTATTCCTGACTATTTCACATTAACCTCAATTATTTCTCAAAATCCTCTCCTTGAACTCAAAGTGTACTGCTTCATCACAATCTACTCCTTATCCTAATTTTTCTCCCTCAATGTCTCAAAAATGCTGCTGAAAAGCTCTGCTAATATTTGAGATGGGAGTGGAGGAAACTCTAAACGGCCCTGTGACGCTTGCAGCCAATAAAGCAGATAAGAGCAGCCTGTTTAAAACTGAAGTCAGGAAGCGAAGAGATAGTCAAATCAAAGCTGCTAGTTGCATGGTGCATGGTGAGATGAAGGCTGTGGACCGTAGCGACCTGTAGATCCACTGCGAGCCAAACCGGAACACATGACTGAAGAAAGTGAACTGAACTAAAGGAATGACCGGAACATGTGAATAAGAAACTCACAATGGTCAATTATCTTCAAAGCAGAAATGTATGGAGTTTGTATCAGCAGATCCTTCCAGCAGGAAAGCTCCTCCAGATCTCTCAAAAGTCTTTTCAAACAACATCGATCCCAAGAAGAGCAAAACCAGAAATTTAGGGGATTTTACAGGAAGAATACTAAAGTTGATACTGGATAATTGATCTCAGATGGAAATAATTGCATACAATGTTGAAACAGTAAAAGTAAAACGGCATCTAAATTCTATAAGACTCTGCACACACACACACACACTTGCGCACATGCTCGCCTCCCAATGCAATGGAGATTAGGCATGGCGAGGATACGTAAACAACAGTTAGTCTGGAAGTGTCTAATCTGTTGATCTTGTTGATGTACTTTACAGAAAACCCTTAATCAGGAGAAATTAAGTGAAGACTTGAAGACAAAATCAAACATGTCTGGCACAGTGCAATGTTCTCCAAAATGTTCAGATAAACCTGTCAGCTAAGTGTTTATTTGTAAAGAAAACCTCAAATTTATTATTATTATTTTTTATATATACTGTATATATTTATTTATTTAAATTCAGGGCCAATATGCACATTAACATGACATATGGTTTATAGATTTATCCCTATTCAGTATTCAGCAACATAACAGAGTTTCATTTACATTTATACTGTATATAGGATTTTGCTTAAAAGGTACAGTACCAAAAGCAGAATCTTGCTGAATTCTGTGGTTCAGCAAGAGGGTTTACATCCAGGTCAAAACTAAGTTTCTGCCACCAGAACCCTTTGTAAAAGTGGACTTTTAAGGGGGGTGGTGGGTGTAGAATATGGCCCCTTTAATAAATAATAGGAGGTGAGCAGGTCAGCAGTGTTCTGTGTCAGTGAAGATATATGCATCTGTGGTTTAAATGGGGCTGTTGCCAACAGGGATGCTGGGGAAAAGGGGCTGCAGACAAAACCTCCGTCATGATCGATGGCTAAAGTCGAGGTAGAGGACTCTAAAGAATTTAGGCCAGGAGTTCAGATCCCTGCTGTTTCTGAATTACCACATTAACAGCCATCTCAAGCAGGAATGATGGTTCACACTCATGCACGAGACACTCTTACAGATGTCCATTATGTACAAGCCTGCTCATATTAAAGGGAAAGACAACTCAGTGCTCTGCCATGCAGGAAAGATTGGATCATATAAAGTTTTTCCTTGTGCCCTTGTCTCCATGGTTCCCTCCTATTAAGGATTGTGTCTCTCTCCCAAAAACAGGCCCATTTTCATGCTCGGTAAACACCATGAAAAAAAGTGTGTGTGTTGTGTGTGTGTGCAAGCAAGAGAGCTTGGGCTTCTGTTAGTGTGTGTATTACTGGACAGATATGTGAAAGAGACAAGTAAATCATCAGACTTAGGGCTCAATGCCAAGGAATGCCAACTGGCCCTGCTGCTTCAGATTTTTACTTGCCCTACCAAAATTTTCAGTGACCCGCTAGTAAAAAACGGCACTGAACATTTTAGATACAGGGATATTTTACAATTCTCGATTCCAGTTTTTATACCACAGCAAAAACTACTAATCGAACTAATATAAACTTCAAACATTATTAAAGACAAGTAAACAGTCAGTCATAAAATAAGAACAAATAAACAAATAACAAGCGATAGCATAAATAAATTCAATAGAACTTTAAGATGTTCAGATAGGTCTAACAGTAGTATTCAGGTAAGAAGTAATACAGAAATTGAATAATCAAATTAATCCTTACTAAAGCTACAAAAGTTATTCAGTCAGGTTTTTGGTTAACATTAGGGACACAGACAGCAACAGGTATATTAGGCTGCTGTCACTTTGGCCATACACACTGCAGATAAATTTACCTTTTTAGTGCTTAATTCCATTCTATACACAAATAGTTCCGTAATTTATGTCTTTTTCTACAACTGAATTAACTCCCGAAAAATGCAGGTAGTGACAACTGCATTTGCAAAAATTCTCGGCAGCGTGTACGGAACTGAACTGAACAACTAGTTGTTAATGATGTACGACAAGAAATATGGGAGATAACAGAGGTCGTATGTATCTCTCGTATGTACGTGCGGTTCAAAAAATCACAGGGAAAGCGGTATGAGCCTGACTCTTGTTGCCAGATCTTGCAAAAAAACATTGAACAAGAACAAGCCACCCCAAAAAATGGAAATGCTTTATGCTGAGTAATAATAAGTCCGAAATAGCATGACCTGCATCTGCTCAATTTAAAAACTACATAAACTTGATCGCTGTATGAGCCAAAAATGCTTATAATTAATGGACATGGCAACACTGCGAGCGCACTGTGAATCAGCCTTTAAACAAAACAACGCCTCGTCGACTGTGCTCCAGTTAAAATTGCAGAACACAACAAGCCTTTTGTCACTGTAATATTATTACACACGAGACACCAAAACCTTTCTATGGTTACCACGGTGTCAATCATCGCACAAATGGAACAATAATTTAAGGGACTCAGTTCCGCATTTAAATGCAGTTGTCGCTCCTTAAACTTTACAGTGTGTATGTGACCTTTAATGCATGGATCTAATTTATTGACACATCTAATTTTCATTAACGCCTTAAAATTGCTTCCGTGCTTTTATTTGAAAGACTTAAAAATGAATGCAGATGATAAACTGTTTACAGAGCAAGAGTATCTCAGAAGAGACATTTAATAAGCATATCAGCAATATAGATCAACAGAGAGTGTCATCCTTTCCAATGGAAAAAGTGAGGGAAAAGCAATGTAAGATGCTAAGAACTGCACAATGGGAACTTTGTTTGCCAAGGTATGCAGGCCACACACACTGGGACGTCCCATACCTGAGACTATGGAAAACACATACACATATTTTGACATGGTAGATCTTGTACCTGAGGCATAACACACTCTCAGTGAAAAAGTCATTGTATGTAATAAATGTATTCAAATTTTTTTGTATGATTTTTTGTCTTCTATGAACATTTACATTTATGCTTCTCGCAGATGCTTTTATCCAAAGCGACACCCAAAAGAGGAACAAAAGCACAGAAGAAGATATTTTGAAACATCCTTTTGTGTTCTCCAAAAGAAAGTGTGGCGAGCAGGACGAGGCCGGTGGCGTGATTACTAATGAGCGCCGCCTGCGCGACACACCGCTCTCGTATCTCTCACAGAGGAGCCACTCGTCCTGCTAGCCACATAGCGTTTTAGTGTGAGGGCAAGTTATTTTTTGGTGAACTGTTGCTTTAAGCTAGCTCCTGATCACATGATCTATACATAATGGCAGGAAAACTAACGTTAAGGATAAGGTGAGCAATGACTGTTTTAAGATGATTGAGAGTTTAACTGCCTTGACATTGGATAAACTGAGTCCTTTCTAAACGACAGGAAACTGGGTTTTGTGCGGCTCTCATGACTGGCATCATGCCCGTCTCTGCGCATGGCACACAATGTGGCACTTTAGTCCCCACTGAGTCTTACTCAACCCCACCCCGCCAAAATACACTCGAACACACTCACACAGCATATGGTGCAACTCTGGATTAGACATAGTCTATTTTTAACCAGCCTATTGTTTCATATGCAACAAAAGTGCCCCAGAAAAGGGCACAGGATTTCTGCTAAGGCTTGGAAGAAGAGTGTTTTTAGTATTTAAATGGTACTGAAAACTCGCAATATACTTTAAGGTGAAGTGCAAACTTGTACACGAGTAATGCATGTTTAAGAATTAGAGTGAGAAATAAGAAATAAACAACCGTGTGATGAAAGTCTTCCTGACAGGCTTGATTATTGTTTTGATGCAGTGTGGGGTATAATTTATACCTGTTTCCGGATGGGACGGGATCCATCCATGATCTTCCTCAAAAGATTACAGGTTGATGACTGAATACTTCAGAAAAGAGCTTAAGTAATGAATCATCTCGTTTAAGCTTAGATGAGTGCGTTCGTCTTTATTTTCCAAGCACTTATGTGCTATTAGCAGCAAGACAGTTTTTCTTTGTCTCTAATGCTAAACTCTTTGTGATATTAAACTAATGTGCCCTGGGGATCACACACACAAATGAGGTTACATTAACGGTGAGAATTTGTCTAGGAGAAGTCAGACAGTAAAATGTAAAACAATTTTCAGCTTAAAGGTGCTGTAAGTATTTTTAGCTTAGCTTCTGCTTTTTTCCATGGGACTGAATTAATTTAAGACTGCCGCCATGCATTCAACCACACACCTTTTCTCCAAACCTTGCCCTATGTCATCAAACCTGAATACGCTAGAGGCAGAGAGAATTTACTCATTGGGCAAGTTTTCAGAAAAAAACGATAAGTATAAAGATAACGATCAACATATAGTTGTAAAGATCGTTCTTAATATAAAAGAATAGAAGAGTTCACATCACAGCTATAACGATAATGGCACAGAGAAAGGATATCGAGGGAATCATTTTCAGAACGATTTTATCCAGCTGATTAACAATAAAAACATTGACAGCCAATCATAATCTATCCTGCTGTGAGTTCGAGCATTTAAAACGGCAGACAACAAAACTGCAGCACGCTTAGAATAAACAGAACTATATTGTCCTCTGGTGGGGACGCTAATATACCGGTAGTTATCTTCATAGTTATCGTTCTTGATGTGATGTTAGACTGTTAGTAATGACTAATGTCTGACTCAAGGACAACCTTGATTCTTTCAAACAGTTCAGTAGAATATACTGGTTAATAATTACGCCATAACATTTTCCTTGACATCCTGGGACATATTTCTCAAATGTCCCAATCAAGCCAGATGTAGAACAAATATCTATTTATCGATTATTAGCAGCCCATTCATCGATTCAAAGCTCTTTATGAGAAAAAAAAGTATTTGTTCAAATCATTTGATTAAGTGGCATCAAACCCACTGCACCACTGTTTGGGAATTACTGGCGTCTTTAAAGTATTAACGTGTTAACATGACAGATGAGTTGAAAAGAACCTGCATAAAGACTGGTTAATAATACATCTAGAGAATGAATGAATGTAGCTATGTCAGCATTTATGTTTAGAGAAAGGGAGAGACGTGAACTTTGATTGTGATGGGGAGGGTCGTCTTGTCCCTGAACAGGTTGAGGCAGATATTGAGTAATTAACATTCCAATCTAATTCATCTGCTCTGAGGGGTCAGAATGCACCCCATTCCTGCATCACTATTATTGCTTCTCATACTTACGTTTAGGGCTCTGAACAAACCTAACCAGACGTGATGCAATGAAATTCCACACCAGTTCAACACGACTAAAAGACGTGACAAAAAATCAATCAAAAATCACAGCCAATCAGAAGACATGTGGGCACTAATCAAATACATAATCAAATTAATAAATATTACACCATTTCTTTACTTTGTATGTATAGTAAGTAGAATCCTCTATCACTCTAATCACAATCACGGCTGGTTAGGACAAAAAAAAAAACGCGACTTCACGTCTGGTTAGGAGGACAC
The DNA here is from genome assembly GCA_036326025.1 of Chrosomus eos. Classification (NCBI taxonomy): domain Eukaryota; kingdom Metazoa; phylum Chordata; class Actinopteri; order Cypriniformes; family Leuciscidae; genus Chrosomus; species Chrosomus eos. The sequence goes on from CM070837.1 coordinate 26,411,446, forward strand.
TGTCACGTTTTGATGTGTTCTGTTATTGTTTTGAGATCTTGGTTTCCCCTGTCTTTGTGGTTTTTGGTTTAGTCCTGTTAAGTTTTCCCGCTCCTCGTTTGTGTTCAGTCTCATCACCTGTGTTCAGTTAATTATCCAATCATTTCAAGTGTATTTAAGCCCTGTGTTTTCTCCCAGTGTTTGTCGATCGTCGTCCTCGTATGGTTGTGTGTCTTCTGATTTCCTGGAGTTCTGTTCCTGTTTAAGTTTGGAAAGTTTTCATTTTGTTATTAAAACATTTATATTGAAGCTTTCGTGTCCTCGTCTTCAGCACCTGCACAAACCCTGACAGAACGATCGACCATAACAAAAAAAAAATGGAGAGCTGGAAGCAGGCCTTCGTAGGCACCCGGATGGCCATATTTCGTGGGACCCGTGGAGGTCGTAGTAGGGGATGTGACCGAGTTCTGGTGGTCCCGAGTCGAGTATGGCCTGAGCCCATTGCATGCACGCCAGAGCCTGACCCGTTTGACGACCTTCCAGAGCTTCTTCCCCCAGAGACCGCCGTCCAGCCAGAGACTTTTTCCCCGCTGGTCCCGTCCAGCCCTGCCGAGCCCTCACCGCTGGTCCCGTCCAGCCCTGCCGAGCCCTCACCGCTGGCCCCGTCCAGTTCCGAGTCCCCCGATGTGCTGGCCCCGTCCAGTTCCGAGTCCCCCGATGTGCTGGCCCCGTCCAGTTCCGAGTCCCCCGATGTGCTGGCCCCGTCCAGTTCCGAGTCCCCCGATGTGCTGGCCCCGTCCAGTTCCGAGTTCCCCGATGTGTTGGCCCCGTCCAGTTCCGAATCCCATGATGTGCCAGAGCCCGTTGACCCAGAGCCAGAGCCAGAGCCCGTTGACCCAGAGCCAGAGCCAGAGCCAGAGCCTGTTGACCCAGCGCCAGAGCCAGAGCCCATTGACCCAGCGCCAGAGCCAGAGCCCGTTGACCCAGCGTCAGAGCCAGAGCCCGTTGACCCAGCGCCAGACCCAGAGCCCGTTGACCCAGACCCAGAGCCCGTTGACCCAGACCCAGAGCCCGTTGACACCCAGCGCCAGAGCCAGAGCCTGTTGACCCAGAGCCAGAGCCCGAGCCCGTTGACCCAGAGCCAGAGCCCGAGCCCGTTGACCCAGAGCCAGAGCCCGTTGACCCAGAGCCAGAGCCAGAGCCCGTTGACCCAGAGCCAGAGCCCGTTGACCCAGACCAGAGCCAGAGCCCGTTGACCCAGAGCCAGAGCCCGTTGACCCAGAGCCAGAGCCCGTTGACCCAGAGCCAGAGCCCGTTGACCCAGAGCCAGAGCCCGTTGACCCAGAGCCAGAGCCAGAGCCCGTTGACCCAGCGCCAGAGCCAGAGCCCGTTGACCCAGCGCCAGAGCCAGAGCCCGTTGACCCAGCGCCAGAGCCAGAGCCCGTTGACCCAGCGCCAGAGCCAGAGCCCGTTGACCCAGCGCCAGAGCCAGAGCCCGTTGACCCAGCGCCAGAGCCCGTTGACCCAGCGCCAGAGCCGTTGACCCAGCGCCAGAGCCCGTTGACCCAGACCCAGAGCCCGTTGACCCAGAACCCGTTGACCCAGCGCCCGTTGATGTCAAGTCAGTTCCCGATCATGAGCCTGTCCTCCCCAAGAAAATTTTGGGGGGGCGCCATACGCCTTCGCCGTGGCCGGCCAAAGATCCACGGAGGCCCGAAAAGATAACACCGCCATGGCCACCTGAAGGGTCTATACCGCCATGGCCACCCGAAGGGTCTTCACCGCCGTGGCCACCTGAAGGGTCTGCACCGCCATGGCCACCTGAAGGGTCTGCACCGCCATGGCCACCTGAAGGGTCTGCACCGCCATGGCCACCTGAAGGGTCTTCACGGCCACCTGAAGGGTCTTCACCGCCGTGGCCACCTGAAGAGCCAGCACCGCCCTGGACGCCCGAGGGTCCCACAGCTCCGCCTTGGATGCCCGAGGGTCACACAGCGACGCCCGAGGGTCCCACAGCTCCGCCTTGGCCACGCCCACAGCCTGCACCGTCGTGCCCACGCCCACAGCCTGCACCGTCGTGCCCACGCCCACAGCCTGCACCGCCGTGGCCACGCCCACAGCCTGCTCCGCCCTGGAGGCTTCCTGGACCTGCACCATGCCCTCGTCAGCCTCCAGGGCGCCCACCCTCCCACCCCTTTGGATGTTATACGGCGCGAGGACGCGCCTTCGGGGAGGGGGGAGGTACTGTCACGTTTTGATGTGTTCTGTTATTGTTTTGAGATCTTGGTTTCCCCTGTCTTTGTGGTTTTTGGTTTAGTCCTGTTAAGTTTTCCCGCTCCTCGTTTGTGTTCAGTCTCATCACCTGTGTTCAGTTAATTATCCAATCATTTCAAGTGTATTTAAGCCCTGTGTTTTCTCCCAGTGTTTGTCGATCGTCGTCCTCGTATGGTTGTGTGTCTTCTGATTTCCTGGAGTTCTGTTCCTGTTTAAGTTTGGAAAGTTTTCATTTTGTTATTAAAACATTTATATTGAAGCTTTCGTGTCCTCGTCTTCAGCACCTGCACAAACCCTGACAGACACGGTGCAAGTCTATGTATTAAAGTCTCCTTGCAGTCAATAATTGTATCCTTTAAAACTCATCTTTGATAATAACAATGAAAAAAAAAATTCCATCACTTTATTTAGTATATATGCAAATTAGTCCCCGCCTCCACTCAATCAGACAGCTCGGACTACCTGATCCACTCTGTCAAATCTAGTAAATGCAACACAAAGTGGAAATATTGGCTTAACTCAACCATATATGTTTGGACCAGAGACCGATTCAGAAGAAGAGGAAGAGAGAATTATACAGGAAGACCCTGCTAAGCACCCTCAAACGAAAGCAAGAGCACCCACTGTTGATACTGTAATAAAATATTATATTGACAAAACAGATTTGGTAAACACCCCATTATGTATTTGTGTCAAATGTTTCTATTTACTACGTGTTTTTGCAGTGGTTAGCCAACCAGAAATGTCTGTTGATCTCTTGAACGCATTGGCCAATCAGGGTTGTTTAATTTAATTTCATTTAAATTAATTTGAAATCAATTCACTGGTCAAAATGCCAGCGTTTTTGTTCAGTACTGAGTTTTGCACACTCGCAAATCCTCTCATTAACAAAGTGTGGACACTATGTAAACAAGAGGTTCATTGTGCAGTGTAGACAGCTTTATTGATTATAATGGAACTTCGTGAGATCGCAAACTGAGGTGATGGACGGCTTTGTAGTGATTGTAAATGAAGCGGTCTTTGAGTGCTTTGTAGGCTTTATATAATTCATTCAGAATTTGAATAAAATTTGATACGTAAATGGTTATTGATATGCTTAGCCTTTGTCTTGTTGAACTTGCTAATGTTACACAAACCATGTACCTGTTTGCCGTCTCAGAGTAAAGCATATTAAAAATACCATAGACATATAAACAACATTAAAACTTGATTTTAACCACAAGGGGTCTTTAAACTTTTGGTGTGTAGCACTGCTTGTGCTATTGACATGAATAATATCTTAAACCACGCATATTGACGAGGAGAGGTGTGCTATTGTATAGCTATGGAGATCTAAACTATAATGGGTGAAAATCATTATTCTTATCATTATCCTATCAACTACTTATTTATATACCACATAGCAACATGCTAAAAACCACTCAGAGAACATTGGCAACCGTATAGCAATGCATTGCAACCACTCAAAACACCCCTGGTGTGGCAGTTCTGTGCAGCTCATATTTTCTTCAGATGAAGTGTAATGTAATGTAATGTAATGGCATTAATATAAAGTACATCTCTCCCTCACTCTCTCTGCTTAGCAATGTAAGTATGATAGCTTTAGCAAGCTGGTTTAAGTGGCACAGAAAAAACACCAGCCACATAAAGGAATTCAATACAAAGCCAATCACTGCTCTCTCTCCATTCACACAGAGAGGGGGAGGGAGGGAGGGAGGGAGGGAGAGATTGAGAGAGAAAGGAAAGTAGGTTGTACAGGGCTTAGTCTGTCACATATTACTGCCATGTTCAGCTGAATTAGACCAAAACTAGATAGCCACATCACACATTAACACAATACTGCTAAAAGCGATACAACTGGACTAATTAAACATATGTAATACATTCACTACCATTAAAGTTTGGGACAAAAACATATATATTAATACTTTTATTCAGCAAGGATGCATTAAATCAAAAGTGACAGTAAAGACATGTATAACATTACAAAAGATTTTTATTTCAATCTTTTATTATTATTATTATTATTTATTATATTATTATTTATATATAATCATGAAAAAAAAATGATCACTGTTTCCTAAAACATTTTAAGCAGCACAACTGTATAACTGATCTTTTTGTTCCAGGCAACCGATTTCCTATATAAATTTGCTAGTTTCTCGTATCACTTTGTGAACTTTTTCGGCTCACATAACTTCTCAAAGTAACCAAATTACTATTACTTGTGTGTTTACTTTAATCTGAGTTTGGGTCATTGCTCAGTTAAATTTTTGTTTGTAAAAGTAAGTAGGCCAATACAGAATGTCCAGACTTTTCCCTTATTTTATACACTGATTTGAATGGAAAACATGTTAAATGCAGCTGAGAGTACATCATCATTGGTAGATGAAAGATTTATCATAATGTTATTTATTGAATATTGAATATTGAATAAGTGTGAATGATGGCACATACCGGTAGTTGTGTGTGAAGATTGTGTGGGCCTGGTAAATAAGTCACTCACCAAAATCTCATTTTAAATACAGTCATAACACAAGATGTGATCCAAGCTTCTCATAATAACATTCTGCAGCCTGATCACTGATTGGTTCCCATTAAATCACAACTGAAGAGTCTGAAACTCTCTGAAACTTTTGTTGACGGTAAGTCTCATTTGGGCAGCGTGAAGCTATATGAAGCAGCGCTGACTGTTTATGTAGAAGCCCCTGGGAATGCTGGAGGACTTTAGGAGGAGAATAAGTGTGGGAGTGTATGTAATATGTTTATTTACAATTACAGTTTAGAAAGTAATTGTCTTAAATGCCCCCTGGCTCTTCAGCTATTCACAAATAATAACCCTCGATACAAAGGACCAAGATCTGAAGTGTTCAAAAAAAAAAAAACACCTCTAGATACTCCAGACTTGAGTATGAATGGATGATATTCAACTGAGGATCCACCCTTGAAATTCTACACCCATGTGCAATCCACAAAAGCGCCCGCTGTAGCCGAGTATCGGATGACTCTACTGTACGCTGAATAATCTGAACACGATATGTGCGTGTGGGTGTGATTAGACAAATTGTAAGGAATGCATCGGCAACATACCTGTCCTAGGTCCAGAGTGACGTTGACCTCGTTGTATTTTGTACTGCGGGAGAGAGGAGGGCTTTGCCACCATCTTTCGGTTCCATCTATAGCATTGCTGATGGGATGCGCTCTGTTAGTGTCTTCTGAGGTGCAGATGTCACAGTACTGGCCCTGAAAACACAGGAACACACAAAGTTTAGGTTTTAGGTTTCCTAAAAAAAAAAGAACTGTTGATTGAGCAGTTTAATGTATCAATTTGTCTCATGAATAATGATTGAATGCACACTGCTTTAGTAAGTCACATGATCAGGTAATGGCTTATCTGTAAAACATTCAAGTTGACCTGTAAGCTTAACTCTTCTCCTTTAATCCTGGTCTCGAGACGCCTCGGCCACTAGATAAAACTAGGTAAAGGAAGTCTTGGGTTTCTAACTGTGATCTACTTTTAGTTTAATTCAGACAGACTGAATTTAAGTTGAAAGCAATCCAACTCCTCTGAGGTGAATTCACTACAGTTGTTCCACTTTTTGTGAGTGTTATTACAGCACTGAAACCACCCACAATCCAGATGTTATAGTGTGCTCTAACTCTTGCTGTGCTGCTAAATGCTTTATAAATTAAGTTCCTGGCATAATTAAAATATGTGTATTTTCCATGATAATCTGAGTTGTAGAAAGAAAAGATGCACAGACTAAGCAAAGTAAAACTTCATTTTTGATGTAGAAATACTTTGAAACTGTGATCAGCAAATAGACACTTGTTGCTTGTGAACACTGAGGATTTGTATGGGTTTAGTGTGCAGAATTTTCGGTGAAAACATTGGAAGAAACCAAGGAATTCACTCCCATTATTTTCCAACTGCTGGCAACTCAAACCTCTTTTAAATTCTTAATATTTAGAGCTAATTGTGTACTTGGCTAGGAAAATAGATTCATTTAAAACAGTATAAATAAATAAAAACAGGAGAAGACTCAATCAGCAATTCACAAATTATGTTGAGACCACCCATGTATGAAGGTTTCTGAGATTTATTAGATAAGATTTGCTTTGACTAATCTTCTAAAGAAGATTCAACGTACTGCCAATTGCACAGCAACCATAGTTTCTGCCAAAATACCAGTTGCTGTTACTACAGTAAAATGATAAATCATTATTGTAGGCCTAATATTCTGAATTACATTTGAATCTTCTCGTGTTTATTGCCTCTTTGAGGTAAATCGCTTATTGTATCAAAGTCACTTTGGATAAAAATTTCTGCTAAATTAATAAATGCAAATGTGTGATGTTGTGATCATCAAGGCCACAGGACGTCCCTGCAAAAATTGATGAGGTCGCAACAGTTTATTAACATATTCTTTGAAGTGTGGAGCAAATGTGTGTGTGTGTGTGTGTGTGTGTGTGTGTGTGTGTGTGTGTGTGTGTGTGTGTGTGTGTGTGTGTGTGTGTGTGTGTGTGTGTGTGTGTTTGTCTCCCTCAAGGTCTCCTACAGGAATGCCACACATTCCTCAGGGAAAATCCCAGTAGCAGTGCTACACGGGGGTTGCGTTTTACTCTTTACAATGTTTAAACATTTCACTCATTTGCCAACAAGCTGAGTCGTGCCTCTTGAGCCTCCTGCTTATGAAGCCTCAGTGGGGGTCTCTTGAGTCAATATAGCCCTTTATACGGGTCTTTGGCATTTTCACCTTGAGCAGGTGCTCTCAGAAAAAGATTATGTTTTTGCAGTTCCTCAAAACCAAAAGCACTGTCCTGACTTATTGATAGACTAACAAAACAAAAGAGAAAATAACAGTATTTTTATGGTAATAAGTCTAATTTGGAAAATATAATATGGTAACGTGTACCATGGCAGTTCCAACTTTGAATACCAAGTAAGTCTAAATTAATATGGGAATTATTCAGTACCATTTGATAGCCTATATTTGAGTACAAAAACTATTAAAAAGTGCATTTCACAAAGCCAGATACAACTCATTATAAGTTAGAACTACTACAACTAGCATATAAATACGCTTCTATCCATGTTTAAGTAATGTAAACTGCAGAAAAGTGAGCATTTTCCACATCTTTACCTGAATAGTCTGACTCGGGTCCCCTGACACGGGCCCCCCGACCAGCTTGCAGTACAAGTCTTGAATCGGCTGCTCGTACTCGTCCACTCCGCAGGTTGCCGTGGCCGTGATTTTCGTTCCCTCCGCTAGATTAAAATACGGTGGGTGCAAACTGTATCCGTTTATACCGCCGGGGGCAATTCCTGCGCCGTTAAAGTTTCAATGAGCAGCAGCGATAGAAACACTAACACCGGTGCGCGCGATGTTCCCCTCGCCATCTTCACCTGTGCCGCGCGCTCAACACTGTTACAACTGGTCAAAATGTCCACTGAGAGCTTGCTGCGGTGTTAATGACGGACATTTGGAGAGACCGAATAAACGGAAAGTCGTTGCGGTTTCTTTCTGTGTGTGATAGCCTATACAATAATACTAGGCACTAGGCAGAAGTGCAGTTGAGGGGCACCTTCTCTCTCGGGCTCTGCCTCTGTGTGGGCAGTGCAGTGCGCGCGCGCTGTTGAGTAGAGAGAGGGCAGTGCAGTGCGTGTCTCTCTCTCACGCTGCGAGGCCCAATTATAGTTGATGTGTTATTGCTGGAGACCCCATTCCTGCCAAATCAAATCGCATATTTTTGTGTTAAAATCAATCTCATGGCATATAAAGGTAAATTCTGTCATAGCCTTGCCATTCATTTTGTTCCGTAGGCCTACTTTCTTCTGATTAACATTTTGACATTTAACAGAATGTATTTTCCATGCAATGAGAACAAAAAGAACACAGTAACCTCATATGCTTCTATAAAATAGCTTAATAGCCTGCGACTTGTGCGCTTTATTAGCCTAGTTAAATACGTCTTTTAAATAGCATATTAGAAAACTTTGTGTGATGAAAAGACGGCTTTCTTCACGTCCTACTCGCTCTCAATGAAATGAGCGTTCATGAGAAAAGTGATGTCAGATTCGTGAATCAGGTGAGCATACATAAAAAATTCGTTTATGAATCAGACTGATTCCGGTCTCTCGTCTGATCAGATTTACGACTCAGCTAACAATTTTTGTTTCCTGGAACGCTCTTTTTTATTATTTTTTTGTTTGTTTTGGTTAGACAGAAAAGTTCTCTGTACGGAAATAGACCGTTAGTTTTTGGTTTGTTGAACGTTACTCTAACGTTATTCTAACGTTTAAGCTATTTAGCCTACTCCGATATCATTAATCCAGCACACCCGCGCTACCCAGTCTTTATATGATTAAATAATAGCCGAAGAAATAAAGGTTCTGTATAAGTTATTTTTAGGTTATTTAAAAAAAACAATCCTGCAACATTCTGGGAACGTTATTTTATGGTTGCAAAATAAAACCTAAAAAAATAAAACCTTAAAAGAATGTTCCTAGAGCGTTATTCTATTAGCCTATTATTATTTTTTTTCAAAGAACCAAACGGGAACCAAATTAGGGAATGTTGTTGGGGAGAGGCCGTGCTGTAGCTATACTGGGACTTTATTCACAATAAAGCATGGCTTTTTTTTATTAAAAAAAGTTTACCACATAATTATATTAAAGCAAAAGTATGCAGGGTTTTTCCTGCATAGACAATTATGAGGCGGCCGCCTCCGTCAAATTTCGTGCCGCCTCCGCCTCTCGACAAAACTCGGACAGACAGTCACGTGCTCATATACACTTTATCCACCGTGACAGTTCTGTCGCGATTCCCGCTTGTGTCCATTCTCTAACCGTGTAGTTTGCCGATAGTGCTGCACGGATCATAATCCGCGGGTCGAGTAATAAAATCATTCCATTCAATCGAGGGTGGATGACAGCTAAATGAGTGTAATAAAGACACGGAACTCCCATCATGGTACCTAATGTACGGACGGTAACAAAGTTACGCTGTTGAGTCTCGCGCCGTTATTTATAACATTAATTATAGTTAAGAAATAACTTAATATAGGCTACACACGACTAGAGTGCTGTTTTCCTGAATGCCATCACGATTGAAACCGAGATATTAATTTCATAACAGTTCAATAAACAAATAGTTAAAATTAAGTTACTTACATTTTTAGACTGTTTTTGTTCTGTTTTAGCAGCGAAAATAGTTCCAAACAACAGAACCATATCGCGTCTCACAGCAACACTCATCCATGATTCATTACTGAATCATTCAGCGTTTTGAACTAATCGCTTGAGTCAAAGATTCAATTGCCCATTATTAAACTGCCTCATTCTGAATCAATCAGCCGTTTGAACGAATCGTTTACATTAATGACTCAATGACTCGCTCATTAAGACGGCCGCCTACCCCCTCCTACTGTCGGTTTAGTTTCAAAGTATCTTTTCAACATTCCTTGTATATTCAAAAAATATTCAAAATAATCTCATTTAATACAGTTATAATTTTTCAATGTAAATTATTTAATTTGATTGGTAACAGCCTAGTGTCTTATTATTTTAATTGAATGTATTGATAAAATGTAAGAATTTTGAATGAAATTTAGAGCATACATTAAATAAAATTAGGGGGAAAATGCCCTTTATAAAGGTACAAAAAATTATTCTGATAAGAGTGTTTTCAAAAATGAAACATTGACAATACGTTTAAACGGAGTAAAGCCTCTGTTTAGGCTATAAAGAAAATGTAATTTTGCCAAAAGAAGAACTTTTAATTTAAATAAATGTTAATTGTGTGATATGTTACCATATTATCATGCTTAATTGAATAATTGTAATGTGATGATCAGATGCAGATATCTAAATCAAAGAATATGGGTGGTTGGCGGGTGGATTATTATTTATTTTTAACAACAGATTCGAGTGACTCAAAGTGCACCAGATTAATGAATTTATCTTTAAAATGTACAAAATTTTCTCCCGGGGGGGCATGCCCCCGGACCCCCCTAGTGTTACAGTTTTACCACCTCCGCCTCATTTTGAGCCAGGAAAAACCCTGGTATGTATTCATATTTTTACTTTTTAGAAGTGTACTTATTAACTGTCTTTCTGGCATCCTTCAATTAAAAAAAAAAAAATTATAGACAGATATCACTGGTACGTCTGTAGATGTCTGCTGAAGATCTGGAAAACATCTGTTGTGTAAAAACATCTAATAAAGAGTTTTACATCCATTCTAAACGGATGGACATGACCTCAAAATTAAGACAAAGACATAATAACAGTGGTGTAGGCCTATTTGAGTATGGCTAAATGTAATTACCTACTTAAGTATTTTTTGGCTTGCCTATATTAGCAACCTTTACTCTCTACTTGACTACAGTTTTGAATTAAAGCTGCAAGCAGCATTGAAAGGGCCCTCGCACCCGTGCCATTGCCACCCGGTGGCTTTAGGAAGACAGAGCACGGTGGGCTATGTGCATTTAAGTAGATAAATATAGTGGGAGTATGTCAAAGTCAGTTACAAAAATGTCATTTATTATGGGGATAATAGCATGCTGTTAAACATGTCACTTCCTGTTGCCAGCAGGTGGCGCTATGACTGTAACTGAATATGAGCATGCACATGTGTTCAGGACAGAACTCTTATCAAACATGTGAAGTTTGGGGCAGATTGAACTTTGCCTTCTTAAGTAAAGACAACTTCCTGTTTCATAGCATTAGCATGCTTTAGCACTTAGCTAAGAATTTCTAGCATGTTTAACATGTTGATAACATGTTTATAACTCAATGGCATATTTACTATGTTGCCAGTACTGCATCACACTGTTAAACATGTCACTTCCTGTTGCCAGTAGGTGGCGCTATTACTATAACTGAATATTGTCATGTAGATGTGTTCAGGGCAGGACTCTTATCAAACGTGTGAAGTTTGGGGCAGATTGGACATTGCCTTCTTAAGTAACAACAACTTCCTGTTTCATTTCATTAGCATGCTTTAGCACTTAGCTAAGAATTGCTAGCATGTTTTAACATGTTTATAACATGTTTATAACTCAATGGCATATTTACTATGTTGCCAGTACTGCATCACACTGTTAAACATGTCACTTCCTGTTGCCAGTAGGTGGCGCTATTACTATAGCTGAAAATTGTAATGTAGATGTGTTCAGGGCAGGACTCTTATCAAATGTGTGAAGTTTGGGGCAGATTGGACATTGCCTTCTTAAGTAACAACAACTTCCTGTTTCATTTCATTAGCATGCTTTAGCACTTAGTTAAGAATTGCTAGCATGTTTTAACATGTTTATAACATGTTTATAACTCAATGGCATATTTACTATGTTGCCAGTACTGCATCACACTGTTAAACATGTCACTTCCTGTTGCCAGTAGGTGGCGCTATTACTATAGCTGAAAATTGTAATGTAGATGTGCTCAGGGCAGGACTCTTATCAAATGTGTGAAGTTTGGGACAGATTGGACATTGTCTTAAGTAACAACAACTTCCTGTTTCATTTCATTAGCATGCTTTAGCACTTAGCTAAGAATTGCTAGCATGTTTTAACATGTTTATAAGATGTTTATAACTCAATGGCATATTTACTATGTTGCCAGTACTGCTTCACACTGTTAAACATGTCACTTCCTGTTGCCAGTAGGTGGCGCTATTACTATAGCTGAAAATTGTAATGTAGATGTGTTCAGGGCAGGACTCTTATCAAATGTGTGAAGTTTGGGGCAGTTTGGACATTGTCTTCTTAAGTAACAACAACTTCCTGTTTCATTTCATTAGCATGCTTTAGCACTTAGCTAAGAATTACTAGCATGTTTTAACATGATTATAACATGTTTATAATTCAATGGCATATTTAATATGTTGCTAGTACTGCATCACAGTGTTAAACATGTCACTTCCTGTTGCCAGTAGGTGGCGCTATTACTATAACTGAATATTCTCATGTAGATGTGTTCAGGGCAGGACTCTTATCAAATGTGTGAAGTTTCGGGGTTTCGGGGTTCGAAGTTACAGCAAATTACTATTTAATTGCAGTAATAGCATGCTTTAGCACTTAGCTAAGTGTTTGCTAGCATGTTTTAGCATGTTTCAAGTATGTTGATAGCATGTTTAGCACTTGCTGGCACTTTTTTATATGTTATTAGGAGTCCACAAAAGTGTTAAACATGTCACTTCCTGTTGCCAGCAGGTGGCGCTATGACTGTAACTGAATATGAGCATGGACATGTGTTCAGGACAGAACTCTTATCAAACGTGTGAAGTTTGGGGCAGATTGGACATTCCATACCTGAGTTACAGCAAATTCCTATTGAATTGCAGTAATAGCATGCTTTAGCACTTAGCTAAGTGCTTGCTAGCATGTTTTAGCATGTTTCAAGTATGTTGTTAGCATGTTTAACACTTGCTGGCACTTTTTTATATGTTATCAGGAGTCCACAACAGTGTTAAACATGTCACTTCCTGTTGCCAGCAGGTGGCGCTATGACTGTAACTGAATATCAGCATGCACATGTGTTCAGGACAGAACTCTTATCAAACATGTGAAGTTTGGGGCAGATTGGACATTGTTTGCCTGAGTTACAGCAACTTCCTGTTTCATGGCGAAACATCAAAATTTGTCAGGCCGCCGAGGACACGCCCTTCGACGAAAACTCAAGATCTTCGCAATTTAACGTCGCAAAGGCCTTAAGATTACACTCACCAAATTTGGAGATGATTAGATTAAAACTGTAGGAGGAGTTCGTTAAAGTACGAGGCCTGAAAATGGCAAAAACTGCACAAAAATCTGAGAGGAAGTTCAAAATGGCTGACTTCCTGTTGTGTTTAGGGCTACGGTCCAAGAGACTTTTTTGTAGGTAATGGGCCATTACATGTATGTACCGAATTTCGTACACGTACGTGAAACGTAACGCGAGGCGCACTCCGTTGAACCTTTATAGGTGGCGCTATCGAGCCATTTTGGCCCGCCCAATTTTGAAACGCATATCAGATGTAAATTTTCGCCAGTTCTGACGCGTGTGCAAATTTTCGTGAGTTTTCGTGCATGTTTAGGCCCTCAAAAATGCGATTCATTGCGGAGAAGAAGAATAATAATAATAATAAACAGAGCAATTCCAAGAGGGTCCTCACACCATCGGTGCTCGGGCCCTAATGAATATATACAGTATGTAGGCCTACTCGCCTTACATTTTCCAGGGCACCTAAAGTTATTTTCTGCTACAAAAGAAGAGATATCACCATCTCAGGGCATTAAAGGTAATATATTTTGTGCATTTAGCCTTTACTTACCCTAACTGTCGACTGTGAGTGCATTAGCAGGTAGTTGTGAATCGCAGGTGTGTCATATATGAGGACATGACTGGGCTTTGACTATTTCATTTTACTTAACATTATTTTATGTATCAGTTATATTGAAGAGACCATTTATAAAGATATTGGTTTACTTGTGTGCTGTTTGAGGACTTCAGCTTAAGTGAGACTTCAGTGTTTGTAGATGTTTAAGAGGCTGTTGTGTCGACCTTGGTTCAGTTTTATTGGTTTTAGAAAATAAACATGGGATTGCCCTCATTACAAATCAACTGCTTCTTATTTTTCACAGGAATGTCTTTTAGGTGTTGAGGACTAATGCATATTTGAGCCTACGTAAAATACTTAAGTACTGTGAAAATCAGATACTCTAAGTCTTTAACTCAAGTCGTTTCGGAATTAGTGACTTGTAACTTGTAATGGAGTCATTTTCACTGTAAGGCATCTGTACTTTTACTCAAGTATGGTTTTTAGGTACTCTTTACACATATGTTGTTACTTTACTGCAGCACAATACATGCTTGTCATTTTAAGAGCTCTGAAGGGTAAAATGTTTCCAGTCAGTACAAATCAAATGTGGTCAATAAAGACAAGAAACATTTGTATAGCGAGCAGCAACCCATCAGACCGTGCATTACACCCTCCAACACTGTGAGATTTCCCACCAGAGCTCGTTCAAATTCCTCCACACCTCATTTAGAGTCAGGCTTTCATTTTCCAGTCTACAGAACCTGAGGTTTAATTAAATGGCAGCGCTCCAGAGAACAAAGCGCGAGAGAGGGGACAGAGGGAGGAGAGGAGCAGGTGTTTTCTTCGCCCATCATTTTGACCACCTGAAACACAGCAAGCAAAGAGGTGCCCCTCTGACTATAGTCATAAAACGCACACACAGTTATTCACACACCTATTCAGTCCAGCAATCTTTATTTGCTGCAGAACAATAAACTGCTGAGGTCAAAAGTCTGGGGTCATATTTTGGTCAAAATGAAAATTCATTCACTCACACTCAAACTCCTCTTTCTTTTTTTTTTCATTCTGTGGAACATAAAAGGAGATAATAGGATACCCAAGGTGATTTTTTTCTGTACAATGAAAGTAGACAGCAACCAGTGACTGTCAAGCAGTCAAGATAAGATGGCAGCCAGATGTGTGAAGACATCTGGTGTCTCTCCATTGACAAAAACAGACAAGCATGCCTTGTTCTTAAAGGGACGAGGGAAGCCTTTCCAAACCTATATATATTATAGAAGAATTTGAAAAAAGAATATTGGTCATTAAAGAGTTTTAGTTCTCATTGACTTCCATTGTATAGACAAAAAATATAATGGAAGTCAATGGCAACCGAAAGGTTTTGACTTCCAATATTCTTCAAACGATCTCTTTCATGTTCAACAGAAGAATAAAAGTCATGCAGGTTTGGATGACATCAGGGTGAGATGATGTTTCACTTTTGGATGAACTACTTCCAACTTCCCCTGCTGACTCATGTCACTGTTAATGAATGAAGCTTAAGGCTGACACACTAATATTTTTGTCTGTCCTACACGTTGACCTCTGAACTTTGCTCTCAGAGGAGTATCGCCACAAACTGGCAGGGGTCAAATTGGTGTTTGACTTTGGAAGTCTAGAGTCTTCCTGCTAATGCAACCGAAATCTCATTCACTTCCAAACAAGAACGCATTCCACACAGGGCAGACAAAAACGAAACAAGAGAGAGACAAATCTCACAACTGAAGGATGAAGGAAATACCATCCAGCTGTCACATACTTCCTTTATGGACAAGAGAGTCAACTCCGAGTACAAGAGATGAAAGAAAGGTTCTTTGTCTGAAGTGGCTGGGTCAGTGTATTAGTCTCCAGGCCTCCTGGTTGCCAGGGATTTCTTTTGAGAATGATGTGGAAACGCCCCGTTACACCCTTACAGACTCAGCACAGGTCAGCGACTAAACTAGGGCTGTTGTTACATTTTTTTTATAAGATGCATATGCGCAGTCGCATATTTTTCCTTTCACACAATTTGTTGAGTGTCTGCAGTGAGATTGTTTGATAATGTCTCTCAAACACAGTTCTGATGTGGCTTTTTCATGCACTTCAAAGTCAGTAAACCACAGACGTGATCAGACAGGCCTGATCTTAACTGTGATGTGGTTCTTAGCACTTTTTCACCTGTCCAAGCTGGACGGTTCAGGGTAAACCAAGTGTTTGTGTACACATGAGAGAGGGAGAAAATAAAACTAGATTTGTACTTTTTTAAGTCCCCCTTGTAGCCAATTTTTGTAACCATTAAAACTCATATTTGACCACCAAAATGACATATTTAATTTTTTTTTCTTTTTTCTTTGAAAAAAAAAATTCTTCATGCCTTAATATAGCTTGAATGTAACTCTACACTCTTGCATCATTTAGTATACGTGGGTCTATAAATATGCAAATTAGCCCCGCCTCCACTCACTCACACCAGCTCAGAGATAAACTTGTTGACGATCACACGTTGATCTGATTGGTTACAAGGTAAGTTTGTGACATCAGAAACACCAACGATTTCAAATCACATTTTTGAGAATGTCTTTGGATCACTGCAGTTTTAAGAAGAAAACATGAATTTAGCAACACCAAGTAACTTTTCCTCTTCGGTCGCCCTACTGGTTGGAAACAAAATTGTCCATTGCCGCTGTCGTAAATAATTTAGCCTACCGTCTCACACACGCTCGCTGTTTATCCAGCTCCGGCTTTAGAATGAATGATGTCCACAGACAAGGTAGAGTATGTTACATGATTTCATGAAAGCATGATGTACTGCGACATCAGAAGCGAAGAAAAACGAAATAATGACTATTGTAGCGCTTGACGTAATCCAGTCGAATTTGGTAGTTCTTTTTGTGGTCGGGTTCTTACCCGAAACCCCGAAGTTCAGTAGTGCCAGTAAAAGCGACACAGACCCCGTCAGGCTATAGCAGAATTGCCTTTCACCCTGTTACGACTTGATGAACCACTGATAAGATTTTGGAAACATTATTTTAAGGTAAAAAATGTTACATAGTGTTGCTTTAAGCCTGGTCTGTGAAACTGGGAGCATTATGCAATTATGAGATATGAAAACAATAACGAGAAATATTCACAACTGTGAATAAAGTTGTGAATAAAATAAAGTTGCAATTGTCACAACTGTGAAATTTAAAGTCTTAAGGGTACACTACACTATGTAAATTATTTTGTTTAAAATGAACAAAATGTAAATAATGAGTCAATACATCAATCCTTCTTCCAAAATGTGTTTTTCTCTTACCCTGAATCACTATGGTAAGCCTGTTATATTTTAGACCAGAGGAGAGTCTGCTAGCAAAAACAGAACGCTACAGCCCGTAATAAAACAAGAATCAACATAGGCTTCGCTTTTTGGCGAGAACTAAAGGATTTGAAATGTTAAAAGCGAAGTGGAGATTGTGTTGTTAACAGGTGAGTAAGGTATTTTATTGAACAGATAAATTGCCATATGTAGCTCTCTAACAAAGTTCATTGTAAAGCATTATCGATTGTAAAGGGTTATATTAATCCTCAGTCATGCACAGCAGAAGTACAACCAAAACAATGTTCTTCCACAAAATGCATGCAGTTTTGTGCAGAAAAGTTACATAGTGTACCTTTAAATAAAATATATCATTGAGAAATGGTCACAATTGTGAGATATTAAGTCTAAAATATGAGAATAAGTCACAATTGTGAGATATTATATCTAAAATGAAGTCTAAGATTGTATTAGTACATTATATTTTGTTATATTATCAATACATTTTAAATGTCATTACAATTTTACAATGATTTATATAATTATATATAAAACATATACTTTTTTACTCAAAGTGGAAACAGGCTTCTATAAAAAAGTCTCTATGCTCTTCTTGTTTTAGTAAATCTATGAGATTATTTAGGTGTTTTTAAGCAAACTCCACTAATAATAATCATTGAGATAGTGAGTTAGCATGTTCATGTGAAAGAGACGAAAGCACACTCAAGGTTTGCCTCAAACTCCCCCTACACAAACACACCTGCTCGACGTGTCAGACCCATCAATCCACACATTAATAATAACAGCAGCATCTCAGCACCTCTAATTCTTCATTAATGAGGAGAAAGAGACAGATAACCCACGCTAAACATTCACCAGCATTCTGCGCTGCACAAACAATAAAGAGCAGAAAATCCTCTTGAAACCAAACTCATATTAAAGGAAATAGCAAAAGACAGGACCTCTGATTATTTTGCCCCAAGCAAAGACACGAGTGAGGAGTGCGGCATTAAAGTTTCAACAACAAACTTGGTTCCAGTTGAAACACATGGAGTTTAAGTCCTAATCCCCGAGTCAAACAGGCATGATGGGTACTGGACAAGTCTCTCCAGCAGCCTAAGCCATTTCACAAACACGTATTTTTAGTGAATAGCTGGCACCAATGATGTTCCTCATGCAGGTATAGGCTATATATATATAGCCTACAGGCATATAGTTCTTATCAAATTTTATTGTACTGGCATGAAGCCAAGTTATTGTGTTGAGCGCTACATGCTCTGACTGGATGCAAGTGCCTACGGGTTTGTAGTAAGTTTGTAGTAAGTTTCACACTCCCTTAAACAACCTATTTAACAAAACAGTGTTCTTCTTGCTCTTCCCTCAGTTTTGTTAAGCTCACATGCTTTGAAGTTTAGTCTGCGTGAAAAGAGATGATCAGAGCGCTAACTGCAGACAAGGAACAAAAGGCCGGAGGTCTTGCTAAGTGAGCGTTGAAGCATTTCAGACAAACAGAATACAGTCTAGCCTTTACAATAAGTGTATATCTCTCACAAAGAACACGCATATAGACAAGCAATAGACAGTGATCAACGAGACGTGGATTTTCACTAGCATGCGCACACCAGACATGGTGGTTAGCATTAGCCTGTATTGTTGCTTTAGGCAAAGCTATCTCACGACCAATTTGTAAGAGTGATTATAAGGTGGCTAATTCATACGAATTCGTAGAACCTCACTATGAATTCGTACAATTTGTCAAAACCCACGTGATGGGTAGGTTTAGGGGCGGGGTCAGGGGTAGGTCATTCATACGTATTCATACGAATTGGGCAACCCGTAAAATATGTACGATTTAGCAAAGGTCGACGAGTGAGGTCGTATGAATTCGTACGAATTAGCCACCTCGTAAAATTCGAACAAATTGCCATGAGATCGGGTTGGAATATGATAATGCTGAAGAGCTCTACTTTGGTGGCTACAATGGTTGTGGTTCTTTGGTGTCTGGGAGGAAGGAATGAGAGTCTTTTGTCAGGAGTCTAACACATCAATTAATTGTGGGAAAATACTAACCCGTTTCCAGGTTCTCTCAGATCTTTGGCTAACGTTCTGGAAAGGTTCCCTCAAAGTTATAAACAAATGTTCTTCCAGTAATGTTAATAGAACGTTCATTCAAAGTTATCTGGTCTTTAATAATGTTATCAAAATGTTAGCCCAAAATGCTCATGGGTCGTTCGTCTAATGTTTTTTAAATGTTACTACTTAGGCCTACAACTTGTTACAGGTGAACATTCAAAAGTAACGTCCCCATAATGTTTGCTAAATAATAAAACCAAACATTTCCTAAATGTTTTTTCTAACGTTCATTAACTTCTAACCAAGAAAACAAACAACATTTCGAATGTTCGTAGAACATTTAGAAATAGCATTTTCTAAACTTACTGGAAACATTAGCAAAACGTTCTCAGACCATATTTTTGTTTAATGGATTCACTCCTTGAGTGGTGAAATCACTGCATCACTGGAGCCATTGATGATCTGTAACACACACACACACACACAAATTATCTGGACACCTTAGTTTGTAACACTATTTTAGGCATATAATTTGGGATGGATTACACTTTTAAAAGCAATGGTTCTTTATTGTCATCTGGTATGAAGAACCTTTAACATCCATGGAATCCTTCAATTGCACAAAAGTGTTAAATGTTCACACACACACACACACACACACACACACACACACACACACACACACACACACACACACACACACACACACACACACACACACACACACACACACACACACACACACACACACCACACAATCCTGCATATGGTTAATAGAGATGCAGCAGTTAAGAAATTATAGAGTATGAAGAGACTACCGGTAGTTGTCAGAGTCTTCACTATCAGGATTTTGTGAATGAATATCATTCCAAGTTTAAGATCTTTGTGTCTTCTTGAGGAAAGGCCACAGGCATTTTGTGACCTCTGTAAGTGAGATAAATAACCTCTGCAAGAAAAGCTGTGCATCCAGTAGCTCTAACAAAGGACAGAGACACAAATAAGAGAGATAGGCGACAGAAAACCCAGAGTGTTTGAAAATAACAGTTTTTCTTGTTTCTGATAAACAGATCAGCAGCTGTGTAAGAGAACAGTGTGAGACAGAGACTAACCTGAACAGAATAACGGTCGAAGCAGGTGAAATCACATACAGGAGCAGATGTCATAGGACAGTTTAACATGCAGCAAAAAAACAAAAAAAAAAAAAAACAGGTTAAAAAAAAGGGGTCAAAACCAGACTTGAGTAAAAGTAAACTGTTTTGAATTGTACCACTGGCATTGTTAACTAAATCTAGATCTATTAACATTTGTAAATTGAAAAATCTGAAATAAATTAAATATATTTATATTCTTTGTATCAAATAAACAAAAAATAAATGCAAGTACTAAAATTACTAAAACCTAAAAATATATAAAATACAAAAAGAAATGAACCAACACAACTTAACAAAATAAAATACTAAAGCAACACTGCATTGTACTTATCAAAAAGTAATATTATTCATTAAAAAAGGAAGGAAACTTTCTTAGTTTTAGAAATAGCCCTAAATTGATCAGTTCTACAGACAGGAGGAGAGATTTTCAAAGTTACTGAAAACTATAATGTTGTTTAATCAAAACAAAACAAAAACTGTTACCTGAAAATTTCAATACCTCAGTAGCTAATTTGCAGTTGTTTATAATTTGTCATGATGACCTAAAACACATATAACCTAATAAATACTAAAAGTAAAAAGTATTTCCATGACCAGCATCCTCGGACATGTAAGAACAGGATGTGACTTCCTAACGGTCTTGTAGCATAAGAAGCTATATTTCATCATTCTGCCAACAGGCGTGTTCTCAGACTCAGACACCAGGCCTGATGACAGAGAGAAACAGCACACCTGTTTGGTCCAACACAGTTATTACTCTGTTATTCAGTCCCACAGCTGTAATCTCACACACACCCTTTAATAACGGACTAACCAAGCTTGAGCCGTTCCTGACTCTCCTCATGTTATGACTGCTTTATAGCAACTCACAGTAGCAAACCTAGAGTTAGCGCAGCCTCCTACGGCACAAGCATGTTCATTTCTAACTTGCTACAGGATTTTCAGTCCAACGGTTTAAATAGCGTTGATCCCTACCGCCATCTAGTGCTGATGTCCTCGGACTGGAACCGTCGACTGCACGGTAAGCACTACAGCCACTGGCTACTTCAGCGAGAACACATCCCAAAGCTGCTCTATTGGATTGAGATCTGGAGACTCTGGAGGCCATTTGAGTTTAGTGAACTCGTGTTCAATGATTGTGACATGAAAGTAGCCATCAGACTGGCACTGTGGTCATATAGTGATGGATATGGTCAGCAACAATTCCCAGATAGGCTGTGGCATTTAAACGATGCTCAATTGGTACCAAGGAGCCCAAAAAGTGTACCAAGAAAATATCCCTTAGACATCACAGCCTTTGTTAAGAATAAGATTTGACATTATTTTTAGTTACTACATGATAAATCTAAGTGTTTCAGTTTGGATGACTTTCTATTGTTCAAACATGAAAATCATATAAAGAACATGGACGCATCCAAAACAAATTCTCAAAAACCAGAAGCTATTAAGAAAATTTCATATTCACCAAACTAAGTGGAGTAACTCAAAACCCAACTTTGCTCATTTCAAAGCAGCCTTTAACATGTATTTTGAGTCTGTAAAGTTTTTAAAAAAAAATCGAAAAGCCCAAAGATCTGTATCTCTGCTAAAGGAATTTAATACTTGTCCGTGATGCCCTTTATCCTTTTTTTCTTTTCTTTTTCTTTGTTCTGTTTGTTCTTTTTTTTTTTCAAATTATTGTTGTCTCATGTTTTACTTATCAAAGGTGATACTTATCAGAAAATATGTAAAAGAAATGTCAACTTGATATCAAACTCTGTGATTTTGAAAATTCAATAAAAAAAAAACTCCAAAGTGCAAACCCCTGCTCAACACCAGAAATGAAGACACCAACCAAAAGACATGTAAATACCGTTTTATTGTAAGAAATGGACATCAGTTAAAAATGTGGAACTCTTAACAGCCTGCAAGTACAAAAACAGGGAGAGGGACAGTTTGTTCGTGGTGCGGGCCCCACTATGTACCTTTGCTACAGATTGTTCTTAAAGGCCACAGAGCTTTGAAAGAAAGGAGGGAAGGGTGAATCACTGCATTTCACAGACATTACCTGCTTCCAAACAACTTCCTTCCACATTTTTACTTGCATCCACCAATATTTAGCAGTTTGGATTATGAAATTACAATGAGATATTTGTCGAAACGCAAGCTCAGAAATGTGAGTGTCACTTGTTTTCCTATTGTCTCCTATTTAGAACAGATATAATGCTGTTATATCCACCCAACATTTCTAAATCAATAAACCAAAACAACCAACAAAAGAGGCTTTTCTACAACAATCAGTTCTTAAGAGTCAAGGTATTTAATAGCACCAATAAAAACTCTGTTTGTCGGCTTTGTGTGCTATTGATGTAAAATGCAACATTGAGAAATACACAGAAAAATTCATATCGAATGACCAGTGCACATAAAAACAATGAAACTACACAGAGAAAGTCAGTTTGCACAGTGCTCATAATCATCATGAAGTGAGAGATCATTGCTTAGAAGAAGCAACTCAAAAAGCCGTTTATCTTTTAAATGAACGAGCAGCTTTCATCTAAAAAGCCTCCTTTAGTTGATATTTTTAGTGTTTTTGCGTTTGTATCATCAGCCTGACGTGGTTATTTCGGGAATGGTCTTGAAAGAGTGCAATCTTTTAAAATAACTCAAAGGATTTCATGGATTATCTTGTGTGGTCTGAAATAATCAATATTCTGCTGCTGCTATTTCTACAAATAATAATTCAAAGAAACAAAAAAGAAAACGTAAAACTTTAACAGCTTGAATAACAAACATTTGCCAAAAGAGAGTGCGAATAAAGGATAGAAAAAAGCATTAAATATAAGGCAGTAAAAACAGGTAGAAAACGGGCAGTGTTTGTCTTGTCAATTTAAAATTTGTCCTTGACTCACCAATGTAGTGGCTGGGAAATGTCTTTAAAACGAACGCAATAAAATATTTTTACTCGTGCGACTGTGGCGCCACAGTACAGCAGACCAAAGCGCACGACTGAGTGTTAGTACATACGTCAACTCCAAAACGACGCTTCACTACATCCATAAAACAAAGAACAGACAAACATCAGACTGAGTCCACTCCCTCCAGACAGTCTGTATAAGGCACAGTCACTGAGGATAGACTGGAGCGCTGGTGACTGCTATCTGCCTTACGCTAAAGCAAGCACCAAAACTATGAGTGGAACCTAGGAAGCCAGACGTTTTTGAAATGAACTAACGCACGTTTTATCATTCCGACCCTTGGTTTCGTGTCAGTATGCATCACAGATATGTATCACAGCAGTGAGGGAGGAGACGCCACCAATAAAACACTACAGGCTATGTGTCCAAGACGTTTCAGAGACATTTAAAATAAGATAAATACATTTGCAGGTGTCTGAAGTTGCTAAAAGAGAAAAACAATATTAGATTGTATTTTACAGACAGGAAACGCACTCTTCCTCGGAGCGAAACAGGAGTATTGTGGCAGCCAGAGGTCTGAGGGCATTAAAACAGTTCTTTCAACATGATGTGTGTCTATGCATGCTTTAGCAGATGCGATGGGATTCAATATGGAGTTAGTTCGGAATAGTCCAAATGCATAACGGGATGTGTGGATGGGAAGGTGGGAGGTAAATGACTGTGGAGAGGACGGGAATGGAGAGAGTGAGAGGGTAAAACTGCAGTCACGAGCATTAGAACTCCTCCTGGTCCTCTGACTCCGCGTCTGGTATGACAAATCCCTCCTGAGAGAGAGCAAGAAAAGAAAAAAAAAGGAGGAAAGAGACAGACAAGAGAGAGAGAGAGAGAGAGTGTGAGTCATCTGCTAACAAAAGTCTAGCCATTTAAAGATTGTTCCTAGAATGTGTTTTCTCGACTGATTTGAGGGGCAAACCTGTTGTATGGTGAATATGTAGCAAACAGTAGAAAAGATAGTAAACAGGAGACGTGTAACGACACACCAATATATTGTATTGACACATCAATATGGATCGATGTCTCAATCAAAAGATGTGCGTTTACGCATACTAAAAAATAATTAATTCCATGTAATTAAAAAGAAAGGAAGTTATTTTTTGATGTGGGTGTTCCAATTACACTGAAGGTTCTTTATTGGAATTGATGGTTCCACAAAGAACGTTTAGCATGCATAGAACCTTTCTATTGCACAAAAGATTCTTTATCATTCTTTTTTTGTGGAACTCAAAATGGTTGTTCTATGGCATCACTGCAAAAACCCATTTTTGGAATACAGTACCGTAATTCTTCAAATAAAAGCCGGGGCCTTTATTTACCTAAACTGCAGAAGGTAACAGGCTTTTATTTGAAGCAGGCTTTTATTAGAGGCAGGCCTTTATTTAAAAAAAATCAAAATCAAATTTCTGGGTTCCATGCTCCTCAAGACAATTTCGTTTTCAATAAAGTTGTTGAAAAGACCGTTACACTATAGCAGCACTAAATATATTGGCTACCATATATTGGCTGTACGTTACGATGAACTTGAATGCATATTAGGGGATGTTTACACCTGGCCACTTCATGTGTTTTCTCAGATCGGAAAGCTATCTGATTTATCAAAACAATTCTACTTAAATCTGCTCACAAATGCGTTTTCGCAAAACGGATATAAATCTTCAATTCCCACGCTATATGCAGATTTAATGGAGTTCACGTCACCGAAAGCAACAGATATGAGCTGCATTTGATGAAAAGACCGCAATAAGAGAGAGCAGCAACAGCCCTGGTAAGATCATTTCGTTTCTTTACTTTCAATGATGAGGAGTATCGTCTGCGACTTACTTTCACTTTAATTTGCAGAGTTTGCACGACGTTGGCTTAATGAATAGATGTTCTGCTGCCGTGATGCGTGTTGCAGTAGCGTTGTCACATCTTGCTATAACATTACATAGCCTACACGCTCTCACAATTTTTAGCGTTTTTGGGAGGAGTAAAATTTAGATACGTGGTTTCAATAATCAGATGCATTTGATTTACACTTCGCAGTTTTCATCTGGAATCTCGTCAAAGATCTCCTCCTGAAGAAGTGGTTTGAGCGATCGGATTTAAATAGTCTCGAATGCGCTTCGGATGGCATTTATACATATTCTTTTCACGATCAGATCACAGAACACGCATGAAGTGGACAGCTGTAACATCTCTTCAATGAAAGGCATTTAGGAGATTATCCACACTAATTTCCCCCCCGGCCTTAATTTGAGACCAGCCTTTTTTTGTCCGCGTTGATCACGCACCCGGCCACTATCAGAGGCCCGGTGTTTATTTGAATACCGTTTTTTATTTGAGGAATTACGGTATTTGGCATTTTCAGAGAGTTCAATTAAATATTCATGTTATATTTTGGCTGCATTTGTGAGTAAGTAAAACTGATCATGTAAAATAGGCACATAATATCAATCGTAGGTCCATGTAACTAATCAAATAGTAATCGTATAGTGGCAGGTCTTGACGTATCGCTGACTTAAAGGATTAGTTCACCTAAAAAATGAAAATTCTGTCATCATTTACTCACCTTCATGTCATTCTAACCCTGTAACCCATTTCGTTAATCTTCAAAATAGAAATGAAGGTATTTTATTGAAATCTGAGAAATTTCTTGTCTGTTGCCTGCAAGAACCAATGAAGTTAATTCTCGTGTTACACAGCACGTTTGAGCTTCAGGAAGAACCAATGAGATTTGTTCTTGTGCATTAAGCTTCTGTTTGTTTGACGATCAATGTTTATGTGAAAAAAGGCCTAAATTCAATCCATTCATCATATAAAGCGATTGTGTCTCTTCAGAAAATTTGGACTAAACTACTTCATATGGATTAGTTTTACAATGTCGTTTTGAACTTTATGAAGTGTCAAGTGGTAGATGCGCAGCTGTCAATGGTGGAACAGAAATCTCTTAAATTACATTTAAAATATCTTTGCGTTTCAAAGATTCACGAAAGTCCTGGGTTTGGAACGACATAAGGGTGAGCAATTAATGACAACTTTTTTTTTTTGTGAGAACTAACCCATTAAAGAACAGGTCCTACACTATCTCAGTGACCCCCATGGTAATGGACAATCACTCATGAAATATATTAATCATGGCTGACTAATAAAAGCATATTCCTACAAAAGTCATATCGGCCAATGCATATCATGACATAATACTGTATCATGAGGCAGATGACAATATGATATATCACTTTTCTCTATTAATTAAGGGTCTTCTAGAAACACAAGTCAAAGAATCTTGTTAACATTTTTAGTGAGATTGCAGTTGCGTTGGACTCACGTCTGTGGCATAAAGAATATCCACAATCCTCTGCAGGGTGGGGTCTCCTTCACCATCCTTCTCTTGACAGATCAGCTCAATGTTCCTCAGTTTGCCAAAGTAAAAGTCCCGCTCCTTCTCCATGTCCTGGATCGTAGACTTTAACATATTTAACTGAAAGTAACCAAACAAACATTTTAGTAGTGATGGGTTATATATCAGACTAACATAATGACGTGAGAATGTACACAGTACAACAAACCTCTTGAATAAGCTCTGCCCTTTCTTCATCACCACCTGCACCAGGTCTCCGCGCAGAGCTAGGCACCATCTTGGGTGTTACCTTGGCAACGGCTGCTCTCTGTGGTGCTGTGGGAAAGAAGCAATCACAAAAAGTAGTAAGAGACCAACAAATGAGTTTCGGTTCAGTTTTGTGACGCGTTCCAGTCCTGTAAAAATGCAAGTGATCGCGTCGGCGCCTCCATGTCATGCAGTAAGCGTGAAGTATACTTCAGCTTCCACACGAACCCTTGGATATGCGCCTAATAATAGTGCACATAATCTTATTCATAACTCTAAATTTGCTACTAACATGTTTCAAATGATAAGCCATGATTGAAGTTGATGAATGATAGGCAAACGTTTGGCTTTCCTACCTGGCTCACATACTGTAAAACCGATCTGTCCCTCACAGACTGCGTGACTTCTTGTGGAGTTTCTTTTTCCTTGCGAGTTGCTACTGACTGACTAATAACATTTCGGTTGACTAAACCTCTTCTCATAGACTAACGTTTAGTTGACTATTAGGGGGCAGCAGCTGCTTTGGCCATCTTAACAGGAGTAGACTAAGTTATATATCTAAATTACAAAATATGCACTCAATGACAAATGCAGAAAAGTTAGTATATGCGTTCATGACCTCAAGGCTAGATCATTGTAATACTCTACTGGGTGGTTTGATTAATAATGGTTATTATTAGAACCTTACTAGAACCAGGAAGTATGACCATTTTAGCCCCTGTCAACGCTGAATTGGCTCCTTATTAAACATCACATACATTTTAAAATCTTGCTAATTACTTACATTTAGCTCCCTAGTACTTGAGCGAGCTCTTAACGCTTTAGTCCTTCCTGTCTATTGCAATCTTAAAATTATGGCCAATTGATAATACCTAGATTATCAAAATCAACTGCAGGCGGTAAATAATTTTCCTATTTTAGCACCCAAATTCTGGAATAGTCTTCCTAGCCTTGTTTCGGGAAGCAGACACACCCTGTCAGTTTAAATCTAGACTAAAAACACATGTCCTTAACCTGGCATAAACATAACACGTTATCAATTTCTATTATTCAAATCAGTCTACAGGAACCAGAACACTTCCTATAACACCGATGTACTTACATCGTAAGAAGAAAAGGCATCTAAGCTAATATTAGTCTGTCTGTCTCATCCTTATACCGAGGTTAGCGTAGTCAGTCGGATCCGGTCCATATCCAGATCAGATGGTGGACCTGCACCTACACACGACCACAACACAGCCCTGAATGTCAGCAGAGCCCGTGTCTACAAACACAATCCCCTGTGAAGGCCTCTCGACATGACAGATCCTCAGCAGAGACCACAAGAACCAGACAGGTCCTCCCACAGACCCTATAGCAAGCTTCGGCTCCACACCGGCTTCATGAATCGATCTTCAAGCAAAAGGAACTGGATGAATATTTTAATTCTACCAATCCCGATCTAAATTCGGACTTGTGATGCAGCCTGAATCATAATGACACAGTGTTCGTTCGTTGGTCAGAGGAGAAAGAACAAAACGATCAGGTCTCCAAATGAAGAATTATAGTAAATAGCCATGAACACAACACAATGCCTGCAGGATATTAACAAAATGATTAACTCTAATACACACTAAAATGTTTGGGGGTGGTAAGATTTGCGCTATCTTGTTCACCAAGGCTTCATTTATTTAATCAAAAATACAGTAAAACAGTAATACTGTGAAATCACAATTTAAAATAACTTTTCTATACATTTTAAAATGTAATTTACTCCTGTGATCAGAGCCAAATTCAGAGTCATCTCACTGACCCCAAAATTTTGATTTAGCAGTGTAGTTCTTACACTGAACATTTGTCCTATTTGGGCAGATGTATACAATACACACAAATATTTCCAATTCTAAAATACTAAAACCATGAGGTTCAAACCAACCTGCATTCATAATCTTCTTGGGTTTGCTGAGGGCAGGCATGGAGGGGTTGGGTGCAGGCATGGTGTCCTGGCCCTGTCGAGCCTCCACTGGGTCATAGTCTTTTCCATCGTAGTTGGCATCAAAAAACTTCTTAAACCACTGAACAAATTCAAAATTGTCTTGAAATTTGCCCTTCACCAATTTGTCAACGGGGATAATCTGATGGGGAAAACACATCCGGATATTATTTCATGGATTTATCAGGTATGTGTGTGTGTAAAAAAAAAAAAAACTGGAAGAATACAACTACATTTGAGGAAGTTACATTTGAAACACACAAACACCATAAAGTCACAAGCTTGAGAAAACAAGCACTCTGTGTGCGGAAATTACACAAACTTTAAGTTACAATGCCAATATATTCCAAATTGCTGAGAAATAAAACAGTGGATGTAGGACAAATATGTTAAACTACCTTAATAAAAGGTAGCCCCTGCCAGACACAAATCACATTCCTTTAAAAAAAAATTGGTTGTAATGTTTGAGAGTACTCGTCCCATCTACAACAAAAATATCCTATTCTAGTGAATATGATTCCTGTGATGAAATTTAATAACATTTAGTTGTTCGTTGCTAAATTTAAAAAAAGTCTGTGAAAACATCTGTTTTGCTGAACCCGACCACACAAACACTGGTTGTACAGACAAGCTTGAGGAAAAGAAATTAAGCAACTCACTTTGTCAACGCCCATCCTTTTGAAGGCAGCTTGTAATATCTTAAAATTGTGTATGTATTCATGCTCTAACTTTGCACCAAATTTAACTTTCTTCAGAGGTATGCAGCCTGGGAACAGCATGTCCATGAACTGGCAGTAGGCTGCACCTGTAGGGAAAAATATAAACACTTCCATTACTCCAAAACATAATCATTATATTGTACTACAAAAGAGTACAATACAGGCCTTACTACAAAGAGCATAGAAGCCTTACAACTCACCTGAACATAAAAGCTCGGTCTTAGTGAAGTTCATCTGTAGAGACTCATTGATCCATGCGAGCATGTCATGGCGACTCAGATTGTCGCTAGTCACTGATGTGGAATATACGTTTACAGCCATTTCCTAAAGAAATATGATACATCATGATGAGTAACTATACAAAGACTGTACATTATTAATACAGAAACTAGTAGGGCATAATCAATCACATATCATCATGATAAAAGATAATTATTTAGTCAAAACCTCAATTTTACTATAAAAGATGTTCAAATATCATACATTACCCATGCTGGTCATATAAAGAAACATACGCACTTCAATGAATGTAGTGTTATGCATTTTGTCACATGGGTGACACAGGGAGTGTACCATGAATATTTAATGTTGGATTTCACCTCAACATCTTTCCAGCCATCGACCAAACACACAAAAATAGTCTTTTCAGTAAACGAATGCATTGATATTTAACAGAATGAGCACTATGAAGATAGTAATGCGCCTAAACCTAGTCAGTGCAATATACTGGCTGTAATACATCGTAATGGCAGTAAGCCAGATAGAGAGTCTCAAGACAGCTGAGCAGATGCTGAGAAAAGAGACAGCAGTAATGTCAGTCACTCTGGCAGTGTCTTAAAACATAGTAAACCAAACCCGTCTGATTAAAATGCTCCTTTGACGCCCAAAATAGTTTTCTTGCTAGGCAGCTCGCGAGGTTTTGAGACACAGCCCTGAGTCACACACCGCCTCAGCTGCTCATCCACACATCCAGGCCTCGCCTTCCCCTCTATAACCCTTACAACAGAGGTATTTACCGACACTTACTACAACAGTAGACGCAAACGAATACACGTATTTGGTCAAACTGCAAATACGACCTCATAGACAGCAGGACCGACGAAATATAAGACAAGCCAAGCAAATTCTTTGTCCCATAAAACATCAGAAACAGCAGCATCAGCTTCCGTTAGCGACCGGGCTAAGCGTTCATTTCAGCGCACTCGTTAAAAATAAACAATTCCCAACGGCCATATAACGCTTTATATGCGCTGTCACAACATTACCTATATCTCCGTGTCTTTATTTTATGAAATAAATGAAAATAAATAATATCTAACGGCATTCGAGCTGTCTCAGACGAGTTTTACCTCTTGTTCGCCGGCGCCTTTCTCTCTCAGATCATGCGTCGGTTTAGTCTTTGGGCGTGTTACGTCATTACGCACACGTACGTAGGGGAATACTGTGGCAAATACTTGACAAAATAAGAGTCTTTCTGTCTCACTGCTTTTATTTTGTAAACTAAATAAAATGTCTTGATAGATAGATAGATAGATAGATAGATAGATGATATAGATAGATAGATAGATAGATAGATAGATAGATAGATAGATAGATAGATAGATAGATAGATAGAATTATTTTTTTCAGGACTCAAAAACGGAAGGTCCAGTACAGAGAGAAATAGCAAGTTACAACATAACAATAAATATAAAATACAAAGGTCAGTAACTTTCACTTGTAATATACATAGATAGATGATTGATGGATAGATAAATATAGATGGATAGATAGATACATATAGATGGATGGATAGAGGGATATTGATGGATGGATAGATATATATATACACATGGATATAGATGGATGACTGATAAATAGATGGATAGATGTAGATGAGAAATACATGGATGGATGGATAGATAGATATAGATGGATGGATAGAGGGATATGGATGGATATATATATATATAATATATATATATATATATATATATATATATATATATATATATACACATGGATAGATATAGATGGATAGATGTAGATGAGAAATACATGGGTGATATATATATATATATATATATATATATATATATATATAAGATAGATAGATAGATGGATGGGTGAATAGAGAGATGGATGGGTGAATAGAGAGATGGATAAATAGATTGATGGATTTCTTGATACAAATGCGTAAAACACAAACCAAAGTTTTGTGTCTCATGAAGACTTTATTTTTCTTACAGATATCTCTGCTTAATCTTTTGTATTTACAGTATGTAAACGAGAAGAGTCCACAAGACGAGAAAAAAAGAAACATGCCCACAATAAGTAAAATCTTTTCCTTTGCTCCTCTAGATTTTTGCAATTTTTTTTGTTGATCAAGAAGCCTTTCATGAGTGAAAGATCTGAAAGATATAAATCTTTGAATCTTTCCAAGAAACGTAGTGACGATCCATTAGTACTAACAATCATATTCCGTACGTTTTTAACCTGTACAAACACGTTCTCTTCATTTACCTTTACCTTTGTATAAAGTGAACTTACTCTTCCAGAGGCACTTCTAAGTGCATCTTTCACATTAAGAGAAAAAAATTATATCGATCAAACACAATTGTTGAAGTTTACAAAAGTTGATATGTATAAAAAAAAAAGCACAACAGTTTTACAGTTGCATATTTTATATCAAAGGGTGTTTTTGTCTTTGTACTAAACAAGTCACAAATTCAAATACGAAATGTACGTAGAAACGAATCAAACTTCTATAGGCATTGTCCTATTGTCGAGTTTGATGTAGTGAACAGGAAGTGTGCTGACATCATGTCATGACCACACTGAACAATAAACAGTCTGTTTGAAATGAGTCAAGGTCCTTTGGTGTTCACATCTGACTCTCTGATGAAAAAGCTCTAGCGCTCGGGTTACGAGACAGCAACGGAGGAGCTGGCTTTAGTGTTGTCTGTGGAAGGGGCGGGTCCGTGGTTTGCGGGTGATGTTCTTTCTCCGCTAGATGGCGGTTGGGTTTTAGGGGACTGTCCGACAGGTTTTCCGGCTGCGTCTGAACTGGCTTCTGCTTCAGTGTCAGGCTGAGATGCTGTGGCTATTTTTTTTTTTAAAGAAGAGAGAATTATTTATTGAGACAATTGCTTTTCAATAATAAATGCATTTGTAAAAAAAAAGTGGTTCAGAAGGGAATATAGCTTACCACATACTGAATACATCACTGTATATACTTGTTAAAAAACTGACCCTTTTCACAGACCGATAACACGTTTCCACAATCTTTACATCGTAAATACAGTAACATTTAAAAAAAAAAGTTATGTATATTTGTAACACTATACAATCTTAAAGGGATAGTTCACCCAAAAATGAAAATTCTGTCAGTAATTACTCACCCTCATGTCGTTCCAACCCCGTAAGACCTTCGTTTATCTTCGGAACACAAATTAAGATATTTGTGATTAAATCCGAGAGCTGGATCACTCCTCCATAGGCTTCTAAGTGATTGAAACTTGACAGCACCGAAAAGTTATAAAGAAATCGTTAAAAGAGTTCAAGTGACTACAGTGCTCAATCTTAAGTTTATCGAGCTACGAGAATACTTTTTGAGCGCAAAAAACAAACAAAAATAGCGACTTTATTCAAGTATTCTCTTTGGGCCTGGAGATTTCACATAGTGTTATTGCGCAACGCTTCTGGTTGAACGTCACACGCATCACACACATGACCAGCGTCGGCCAATAGTGAGCCTACGTGTGACGTTTAACACAGAAGCGCTGCGCTGTTTCACTACGTCAACAGCTTAGGAGAAAGACAGGGAAGAGAAGAGATGGTTGAATAAAGTCGTTATTTTTGTGTTTTTTTTGCACGCAAAAAGTATTCTCGTAGTTTTGTAAACCTAAGATTGAGCCACTGTAGTCACTTGGACTCTTTTAACGATTTCTTTAATAACTTTTCGGGGCTGTCAGGTTTCAATCCCTTAGGAAGCCTATGGAGGAGTGATCCAGCTCTCAGATTTAATCACAAATATCTTAATTTGGGTTCCGAAGATGAACGAATGTCTTACGGGGTTTGGTACGACATGAGGGGGAGTAATTACTGACAGAATTTTCATTTTTGGGTGAACTATCCCTTTAAGAAAAATGGTTCCACACAGTACCAAATCTGGTAGATTTGACTTGTAACAATAGCAGAACCTTTTTATAAGGTTCCATTAAGAACCGTGCTTTGGAAGTGTTATATAGGGTTATAAATAACCTTTTTAATAATAGTTTATTTTCATTAATATTAGTATAATTAATATTTTTACATATTATTATTTAATGCTGTTATTTTTTTACCCCTCGATATGACTGGTCTTGTATTATCATGTAGCCTCTATTTGGGTTTTGCATAAAAACAACACCAACAACAACAAACAGCATGTTGTTTCAATTAGGTACTTTTATTTTTTTATTGATGTGGCAAATTGTAGTAAGAATAACAGTGCTCTAACAAGAGTTATTAGCTGAATACATTAATAAATAACAATTGTTATTGAACATTATATAGATATAGGCCAAGTTGCAGTGAAATCTCTTTACAATTCTCTGTGATGTTTTTACGTCCTTCATTATGTGTGTATTCTGAGTGTCAGTTTCTCTCTGCAGATGATGTGGTTATGGTACGACAGCATCTGAAAAACACAATTCAGTTTCGAGTTACAGTGAGTGTTTCTCTTCCATTTGTTTATGTAAAACAATTATGTTTATGAAGGCCAAAATAAGCAAAAAAGGACAGTATGTGAGACCTTTACAATTTGAAAAGGAAAAAAGTGATATAAAGTTATGGGATAGCTTCAATTTTTTGCAACTGATTATGTTTATATATAAAGTAATAATGAAAAAAAAACAATATGGATCTAACAATATGGGTCATAAATTAAATATCTCTGTTACTTACTGAGTGGAAAAGAGAATATAAGTATCCTTAACCGAACAGCTGTCACACTTACATATCCTGTTAAACTAAAAAGAGAAAAAAAAGACATGATTAGATAAGAAACCAGTTACAAATTGAAAGTTAAAATGTATAGACATTTTAAGAAATAAATAATTTACCTGTTGAGAGTGTGTTGACAGTCTGTGTAGCTGATCTCCAGAAAATCAGTAATGAGGTGGCCTTGATAGTTACAAATTTGAAAAACAAAAAGGCGGAAATAAAGAACCCTAAACTCTAACACAAAGAACCATTTCAGCATTTAAAGGGTTCTTTCGGAAGATGCGGTTCTAAATAGAACTGTAAAAAAGAACCAAGAACTATAAAAAAGACAAATATATTAGCATTCACACCAGCGGACGATATAGTTCTGTTTATTCTAAGGGCGCTGCGGTTGTGTTGTCTGCCGCTTTAAATGCTCGGATGGATTCTGATTGGTTGTCAATGTTTTTATCGTTCATCAGCTGGATAAAATCGTTCTGAAAGTGATTGCAATGATATATTTTCTCTGTGTTGTTATCGTTATAGCTGTGGTGTGAACTCTGCTATTCTTTTATATTTAGAATGATTTTTAGAGCTACATCTTATCGTTATAGTATTATAGTACTATAGTATTATAGTATAGTATTATAGTATTATAGTATTATAGTATTAACGGGCCTTAAAAGAACCATCTTTTTTTAGAGTATACTTTTCTTTTATTAGCGTGACATTAAATGACAGAAAACTGGCAAACGCTGCTGCGTGAGCATTTAAAATACAATGGATGAGGGAGTAAAAGCAAAAAATCCTCTTTTGGAAAATCATAGAAACACTATTGTGGATTTTTTATTTTGCTACCGGAGCAAATTTGTCATAATAAACCCAACTATGACGACTTACGCTATTGAGAACCCCAGAAATGTGAAAAGGGTCGATTGTAAATAAAATTAAAAATAAAAAGCTATACATTCTACAATGCGAGTGGCATTCCGTTATCGTTTTGGAATTAAAATAGGTTATTTAGCATTTTTTATTTAATTGTATTAACATCACTTTTTTAAAAACATTATTTGATCCGACAACAAAAATTGCATTACACTAAAATTTTATATTCATGTTGAGTGCATTGTGTAACCAGTCCTACTCGACCCACTCCGAGCGGGATTCGAACCGGGAACTCCGGTGTGGGATGCGGAAGCTATATAATAGAGAAATAGTTTAAAGGAAAAATTCCACCCAAAATGAATATTTTGTCATAAATTATT
Source organism: Chrosomus eos (assembly GCA_036326025.1). Taxonomy (NCBI): domain Eukaryota; kingdom Metazoa; phylum Chordata; class Actinopteri; order Cypriniformes; family Leuciscidae; genus Chrosomus; species Chrosomus eos. The sequence goes on from CM070837.1 coordinate 26,446,982, forward strand.
CACTTTCATGTCGTTCCAAAACCATAAGACTTTCGATCATCTTCAAAACACAAATGAAGATATTTTTAATGAAACCCAAAACTTTTGACGGCTCAAAAAGTTCACAAAGAGATCGTAAAAGAAATCCATATGATCTTGAGTGTGGTTTAAAGTCTTCTGAATACTAAATATATGAATCACTTTATATGATACACACACACACACACACACACACACACACACACACACACACACACACACACACACACACACACACACACACACACACACACACACACACATACATTATATATATATATATATGTGTGTGCTTTTATTTTATGTATAAACATTGATTATTGAACATACATAGAGCTTCATTTTTGGGTGAACTAATACAATTTAAGTAGTATGTTAGTATGTTATTCTAAACAGCCATTCAGAGCAGTGGCTTAGCATTTGGTACATTTGCATTGACAGATTGAGCTTTGGCGCTTATTTGGCCGATGAAAGTTCTAATCTGTCCTGCAACATTTCCCAATTCCATTCCCAACAGTTTTGGTAAAAGTGCTAAAAAGTAAAAGATGAAAGAGGGAGCTAGGTATAGAAATGGTCAGTTACCTGACTGTGTGCAGGATTTCATGTGTTCGGGCCAGTGTGCCTGCTGGCATGGGTAGTCGCAGTAACTTGTGTTCCAGCAGCAGTAGAAAATGGCCTCTTTCTTGCAGTTGGCACACCACTGCTTCTTCTTGGTCTCATCCACCGCCTGCTGTTTCTCCACCTCCATCTGTTTCTTGACCTCTGACACCAGCCGCTCTCTCTCCTGCTCTAGACTCTGCCTCATTTCAGCCATGGTCAGCTCTACACACAAACAAAGTGATTTAGTATTAGTAATTAAAGTTCTGGCTCGATCATCTAGAACTTGTAGGAGTTTAGTGGGCCTTTAGTAAATGTTCTCTAAATTGCATAAGATAACAAAAGTATTTGCTATAGCATCCCGAAACAGTTTGCAGTGCTGTTGTAAGTCCTCAAGGAGAGTTACCCAGGTTATGTTTCATCTCTGACAGCTCCTGCTGATGCAACCACTGGAGTTTCTCAATCTCAATCCGCAACCGCCGGATCTGCAACAAAACCCACAGAGAATGTAACAAGTTTGTTTGTTTTTTAAACTCACCATGAAATCAAAAAAGACCAATCTTATTTTTTGTGGAATATGATTTTTTATAAATAATGTATTCGTGCCAGTGATGCGCGGGTTGATCCAAAATGAACGGGTGCCTGCGGTCACCCGCGCTTACCCACGGTTACGAGTCATCCAAAAATATTTTTAATGATATTCGGGTCGGACGGGTTGTTTGAAATAAAGATGCCAATTAAACCTTTGTAATTTATATAGTACTAGACACAATTTTCTATGAAATACATAGGCCTACACTTTCTTGACTGAATAACTGTAACGAAGATGACGCACAAGCTCAGTCTGCAGGTAGAGATGGAGGCGGCAAGAGAAAAGGTGAAGACTGAGGAGTGGAAGCTCCACAAATACACAAATAGAAAGAGCAAAGTGTGGGAGACATTTACCGAAATAATTAAAGATGATGACCAAAGTGCTGGCTTTGTCATGTGTACTTCTTGCGATGCTATTTACACGTTTGTGTTACACGTCTATGGCCCAATGACAATACGGTGAGCATTTAAAACTACTTTTAAAAAATGCGGGTCAGGAATCTATCGCAACTTCCTTTTCATTTTTGTGGCTATTTTTGTGGTGAGAAAAATGTATGGTAAACTATATCAGGTTTAAAAATCTGTATTTGCTTAAAACTCGAAAGCTATATTTGGTTTGTTAAAAAAAATGGCTATAGATAATCTGGTCCCATTGATTTAAAAAATGATAATAAAAAAAAAAAATCTTCCAACACTGGGACTGATTTCATGGTGTTTGTTTAAAATACACAAAAGTGTGGATGATGGAATAAAGAATAAACTAGTAGAAATGAAATAAGGCACAAAAAATTCCACACCTCTGCAATGGTGTTCCCCGTCGTACTCTTAGAGAGATCATTGTATATCTCTGTCATTGTTCCCTTGATCACGTCCATCACCTGCCATTATAATCAATAACACAGACAACATCAGTCAAATTCAACATTGACTTATTTCAGCAGTAGTAATAATCAGTTGGATCAATTATATGTTCAAACTAATTATCCAAAACGCATCAGAATTCATTTCATATAATGTAAGTACATTCTGGAATGATATATTTTTTAAGTTTAAGTTGCACTTCCAGAATTACAGCACAGAGCCACTTGAATTAGATGTGGCCTGCCACCAAGGCTTTGTGCTTGAAAACATATTATATAAAAATGTCAAATAAGAAATGTTGTTTTGCTTTTTGAAGGCGTCATTGTACTAATGGAACTATTTAATGGAACAATTGGACAGTTTTTACTTCTGAAGTGAATGTATGACTCACCTTAGTGGTGTATTTGGCGATGTCAGCGGCGACATCAGCAGAGGCAGGAGGGGTGAGGAAGTCTCCAGCCAGGCTGGAAGTGGATGTACCTGACCCTGTGTTAACAGGTGATGAAGTGTCTTTCTGTTGAACAGCTGGTGAAACAAGAGAAAATATTAATGCCAAATTCCATACAAATTAAAGGTATAGCGGAGGATTTTCTTTTTCCGGGTGGGTAGCCTATACTATTGATCCACCTAAGTGTCAATCATTCTGGTGATATGTTTACGTAAGGCCGTCGTACGTACTCGTCCCTATGAAATACACTTTCAGGTGTATTATTGTGATGATTACGGTTCAGCCATTCTTTGAAATGGCTCTGGTCGAAGAGAAAATGTAGGATAAGAAGAGAAAGGCCGCAGAATATAGAACAAGACAATGATCTTGGTGAATATTCACATGCTGGCTGCACTAAAGCAGAGTTGGCTCCATGATGCGCATCGTGAAGATTCTACAGACAGGTAAAGTTTGTCATGCATTTGGAGAAATCCATTTAAAATCACTGCTAGTAAAAGTTAATGTAAGCTATGATTAGCGATGCTAGCCCTGGCACAAGTCATGCACCGCGTAGACACGGTAAACATCTCAATTTGTCTAAAGTAGCCTTATGACCAACTGGTAAATGGTATCACGCTGAAATATTCTAAAACCTTGTGTGTTCATTTTCGATAATTCCAATGTAGAGCAAATAGAGTGTTGCGCATGTGCATTTTTTTAAAAATTGGAGAGGGCGGGTCTTCTCTAAAATTCGGGTTGCATAAAAGTTGCATAAGGTTATCATCACAGAAATATTTTTTTGTCATGCTTTAGTTGTTTTTTTTGTTGTTGTCATAGTTCTTTTACATGCAATAAAAAATGTTTGGGGATAAATCTGAAGCTCATATTTATTTGTGAAATCACTTTACTTCATTTTTTCCATGAAAGATCGTTATTTAACTCTAAAATTGTCATTAACCTCACACGGATGGACAGCTGATGAATCACGATGTCCAAATGATTTATTTTATATGGTGTGCTCATTGTTTATGTCAGTTCTGTAGAGCAAAGCACTAGGTAAAAATAAAATACAGATTTTAGTATTTATTGTAATCTAAAAATACATTCAAAGGGGAATAAATAAAAGAGAATAATAAAAGATCGTATGCAAAGTCTAGTCATTAAATACAAATATTTTTATCACCTAGATTAGAAAAATCTAATATTTTTAATTTTTCTCACATAAATCCTAGTAATTAAATAAAAATATTATTATCTATGTCAGAATTTTTTATATATATTATATATGGGAATAAAACTTCTGCACTGGGAGTCAATGTATTTACCTTTGGCACACTGTCTGGTTTGGTAGCGTGTGCTGGAGTCACTGGGAATCGATGTATTTACCTTTGACGGACTGTCTGGTTTGGTAGCGTGTGCTGGAGTTGTTGGCTGAGGTCTGAGGCTGCGCTTGGCTCTCTGCCGCTGTTTGAGGAACCGTCTCTCCTTGTTGTTGCTGTCTCTGTACCTTCTGCATGTGCCACTTCTGAGACGAGGTCTGGAATTTACCGCCAGCCTGGTTCCACGTCGCAGGCCTTTGGGCCGGCTGTGTGCTCTCCTTGGGCAGCAGAGGGCGCTGTTTCTTCACAACATTGGAAGCGGCAGGGACGGTAGACACAGGCTGAGCGGTCGAGGTGGAGGTGGCTTGAGTGGTAGATGCTGTTGTGGCGGTGGCTGGAGGCTTGATGGCTGATGAGCTGCATCTTTTAGACCAGGATTGGAGGAAGATGAAGAAGTGTTATCTGTGGATGGAGAAGCTGATACGCTGGTAGATGCAGGAGCTTTACCTAAACAGAGGAAAGAACGCAATATACATTTAAAGCTTCAGTTTAGATATTCTAGAAATGTTTTTTGAGAAACAAAATCCAAAATGTTAGTTATCTACCATCTGTTTTAATCCCCGCCTGGTCTTTAGGTGTGGAGACGGGAGCTGATGGAGTCTCTCGCTTGGCTTTCTTCTTTTCCCTCCCACCTGGTTCTTCACCGAGGTCTATAACCAGCTCCCGTTCAGAGTCCGAGTCCACATCCGGCTCTGGTCCGGCGGGCCGGACGTCCTGCCCAGGCTGTGGCCGCTCCTTTTGGGTCGGCTGCAGGGGTTTGTTCTTCTCCTGAGGCTCTTTCTCCACGCCACCACTTAACTTCTCTTTAGTCTGGGGATCTGAGGATTTCTTGTCCCCACCTGTAGTTCCTCCAGTGGTTGATGGGGCAGCGTCTTTGTCTTGCCCTTGAGCAGATGGAGGTCTAGGTCTCTTTCTGGAGTCTTTGTGGACACTGTTGTTGTGGTTAGTGTTCTTGGGCTTCTGCTCGTCGTCAGACATGTATTCGCTGTCACTGGAGTCAGATTTGTCTGAGTCGTCCGAATCACTGTGCTCAACACCGCGGTACACATCATCTGAGATCTCATCAATTCCTGTGGACAGAGAAAGACTTTTTTTCAGTTTTAAATTTGACAGAATGCATATTTGGGGACAATAATGGAGCTTAAAAGTAGGGCTTCGGATGTACACTTCTGTTCGAATGTTTGGGGTCAGTAAGATTTTTATTTGATCACAAACAGTTAAAATTTTCTGCCTCATTACTCCAGTCTTCAGAGTCACATGATATTTCAGAAAGCATTGTAATATGATGATTTAGTGCTCAAGAACCATTTCTGATTATTATCAATGTTGAAAACAGTTGTGCTGTTTAATATTTTTGTGAAAAGCACGATTTCTTTCAGAATTATTTGAGGAACAGAAAGTTCTCAAAACAAAAAGGACATTTTCATTATATGAGTGTGTGATCATCTTGAATCATTAGGAAATTTTCGTTTTTGTTTTGTGAAACTACTTTTTACAGTGTGACACACTGTAAAAGCCAAAGTGTGATTTTACCTTCCATTTGAAAAAAATATACATTTTTATACATTCATTTTTAATCAAACTAAATTCTCAGTAAAGTACAACATTTTGAGTAATACATCACAGAGAATTCTTGAAGCAAGACCCACCAATCATAAATAAAAATCTAGGCATTACCCACTGTGAGTTTTTGCAGGCTAGCTACATAACTTTAGCAGGCTAGTTAAATTGTTAGCTAACAACCACATGTTAAATTAATACAGAACACTGTAGGGTTGAGCATAGAAACAGTAGTTATGGATTCTGATAAGACAATGAAACTACACAAAAAAAACAGACTGATTAGATTTACAGCTCCCATAAAACATTGTAACTGTTAGTGGAGTTTATTGCCTCATAAAAAGATGTTAAGTTTGAGAACATTTTGAGTAAGCTCCCTTTCAATTCATATTTTGAAATTTGAACTGAGTTAGTCACAACCAACACAAGAAGCTGAATTGGAATGTGAAATGAAATGACAGAAAGAGAGATTTGACTGAATTGCAATTCAAAGAAAGTTAATGACAGTTATGGCACTCTGGGAAACCTTAGTCTATAAATCTGTTTGTCTGTAAGGCTTTTCTTTTTTTAATGTTTCTTTTTGACAAAATCGTCTTAACAAACTTTCTTTTTTCTTGTTAAAAATTACACTTATTACAGTTACAAATAAAATTCAATTTATTTTAATTCTACTTAAAATTTTAATTCTAGTTCCTTTTTGCTACATCAGTTTAAATCGAGGAATTGAATTCTCAATTCAATTTTGATTGGCACAAACCCTGTAAAAAAATACAATATTTTTGTTGTTTGAATTCAAATATTGTAATTTTGTGATGGATCTCAAAGCATGATTCAAGGCTCTTTAATGAAGATTGTGGAGGAAATAAATGTAGAAACAAGGTTGCTGAAAAAGTGGAGGGTCATTGTTGAGGTCTATCATCGTTTCAGTGTGTTTGTGTGTTCATTACCCAGCTGGGCCTTGCAGCTCTCTATAGTTTTATCCAAACTTCTAGTAGGTTTTTTGGGAGAGGTGAGGAGAACGGACGTCCCTTGCTGCTGCTGCTGTTGTTGTACAGTTTCACTCAACTCCTTCAGGTCCATTTCAGCTTTAATGCGATCTGAGGGAACACATTCAACACAAATATTCAACAAACACAGAGGAATAAGTGGTGCAGTGGTCAATGGCCCTCATTTATCATTCTTGCGTAGAAACGGGCGTATATGTTGGCGTAAGATTATGCTTACACTCCTCTCACCGCCTGATGTAAGAAGCTGTGCGTGGCTTTGAAATCTAGGTGTACGCAATACCTGTCCATGATAAATGCCGCGGCTGAAAACGATCGTCATTAGAATAACACGCCCCTATATATTCAAGTCTCCGCTTCCCCCACGCCCTCATTTTACGCCATGGACACACGGAAGACGGCAAAGAAGAGAAACTTCTCTGATGTGGAGATCAAATGACCTATCACAATGCATTATTTTACAGCATGTGTTTTGAAACAATTAGCATTAAATATCGTATCACATACAATAGTGATGATGATGTGATGTGGAGTACCATTCATTCACATTAATAATAGCATGTCCATTTGTAATATTCTTATTCTTATTATTATTCGTGTTTGCATTTATGAGGAAAAAACAATGATACGGACGTGAGCGCTCTGAAAGCGGCACTAAAATATATTTTAAAACTTTCACAGAGACATCAAACAAAAGCACAAAACCTTTCTTTAAACTGAATTTCGTTTTGTATTAATTGTATCTTAATTTTAATTAATGTTTATCAACCAATTACCTGGATTTAACAAATAAGAAGTAAATAGCAGATGATAGATAATCATGAAAGGGAGGATGCGTGAACTGAGCTCATCTCATAAATGAACCGAAACTCGGCGTATAAGGTGCCTCAGACATGTCTACTTTTAAACAGAACAATTCAAAACGAAAGAAAACAGACACATACTGCTCTCTGCTTATGTAATCTGAAATGTGCATTTCTCTCTGGCGCGTTCACTACTGCGAAGATCGCGAGTCAGCATCTCAACTTCATCTTTGCAGCCGACACAAAGAAAACACTTCTTTATTAATAAACAATTAAAATATCTCCATGCTATATTTTACATATTCATAATCATTACTTTTGCCAGTTCTTTGTGACAGATTTTTACACTGAAGTTTATAATTAGCCTACTATGTTGTTGTTGTTTTTTTTGTCATATGTTTTAGTTTGTCAGTGCGTTTTGTGGTGTTAGGAATTTTTGTTCTGCGCATTTCCGCACTAACTCAAACGTGCGTACACCACCTCCTGAGCTGGCGTGGGATTTGAGCGTGCCGTACGCCAACGTCCATATTGATAAATCTCAAAGTCACCGTGGTTTTGGGTGTATACCAGGTGTACGCTCGAAATTTGGTGTACGCACTTTTGATAAATGAGGGCCATTGTGTTGATTTTAGACTCACCAAGATTGAGGTTGAGGATTCCTCCCGTGGCTGAGCTCCTTTCCTGTTTAACCGGCGTGGGTAGGAGAGGCTTGGGGCTACCGCTTGTCTTCAGAGACGCAGGGGACGCTGGGGGCCAAATTTGAAAACTTTATTACCCACTATTACACAAAATATTGGCCATTTGAAGGCAGGAAATCTAGTTAATCACCTGTATAATCCATTGAGTCTTCACCAGCGCTATAGTGACTCGATGACACTCTCGCCCCTCGCTCGTCCTGCTCCAGGTCTGACCCCGTGTGGACCGAGGAGTTGGTGCTCATTGGCGATCTGGGCATGTCCGTCACAGAGATCCGTCGTCCCGCCCCTCCTGACATCACTGTCTTACCCAGGAGCATCTTGGGGGATGCGGTCATATCGAAGTTGAACTTGACTTTGTCCTGTTTCTCATTCTTCACAGTGCCTTTTTTAGGGTTACTAGGGTCCTGCAGCATTTGGAACTGGTTGTTAGGTGTGTAAGGCGTCCGGAACGGCGCGTAGTTGAACACGCTGTATTTCTTGCGCACGTTTTCCACGTACACCTCCATTTCTTGCATGGCGCTGTTGAAGATGCTTTTGGTCTTCTTCACAGAGAAGGGGATCTCTTTAGACATGAGGTAACAGTTGTTTATGGGCACCCAGGCTCTGAAAGGTAAATTATGGGAGAAAGTACATATTTTAATACAAATAAAAAAATGTGTATGGCAGTATGACTCCACACCCTTGTTGACGCACACTACCGCTCAAAAGTTTGGAATAAATAAATAAAATAAAATGTTTTAATGTCACCTTGTCAAAAAGCTTACCAAGGCTGCATTTATTTGATCAAACAGTAATAATGTATCAGCAGCTAAGCTAATTAAGTTCAAGCTTTGATTTAATTAATGTTGCTTATTTTTTATATTGGTAACAAAATCATTGCCATCATATTATAAATATTCAAAATATTATTTAAGTGAATGCATAATGCCGGGGACACACTTAACGACTAGCTGAAACAATCTAAGACTGAACTGAACACACTTACAGACTGTTTCCAATGACTGAAGCAGATTTGAAACACTGTCTGTAAACACCGACTGAACGCAAATGTCTCTGACTCGGCGAGTTTGAGCATGATCAGTCGTAAGTATCAAATTACATTCATAATCGGCCTTACAGTCGTTAAGTGTGTCCCCGGCTTAAGTAACTAAAAGAGTAATAGGCTCACCTGTCATGCTGGCCAAAAAACCGTGCATCCACCTGCCCGTCCTTGTCTCTCAGGGCTTTAGCAGGCCAGAAGGGAAAACCTTTCAGTTTAGCCCACACTAGAGGGTGAGGCTGAGACTACATGAAAATATAACAAACATGACCATTAGCTACACTTGGAATGCAACCCAGATATTGACTGGTTTTTTAAAATATATCACAAAATCATTTAGGATTAACTACAAACCAAGAAGCAGCTTGATACCAGGAGAGATTATTCACTCATGGATGAATAGTGCTATAATATCTTTAAAATAAATCATCCTCTTACACAAGGTTCACAGAACCAGTTGTCCCTCTTCTGACAGGCGGACAGGTAGCACTCTGGACAAACCTCAATTTCATTCATCTGTGGATGATTTATAGATACTGTATCACTTTACAGGACTAAAATATGTACACATATATGCTACCTTTCAAAAGTTTGGGGTCAGTAAGATTTAAAAAAAGAAAAGAATACTTATATTCAGCGAGGCTGCATTACATTTATCAAAAGTGACATTTAAAATGTTACAAAAGATTTTAATTAAATGCTGTTCTTTTGAACTTTCTATTCATCAAAGAATCCTAAAAAAAAGTGTATCACAGTTTCTACAAAAATATTAATCAGCTCAACTGTTTTCAACATTGATAATAACAATAAATGTTTCTTGAGAAGCAAATCATAATTTTAGAATGATTTCTGAAGGATCATGTGACACTGAAGACTGGAGTAATGATGCTGAAAATTCAGCTTTACATCACAGAAATAAATGACATTTTAACACATATTAAAATAAAAAAACAGTTATTTTAAATTGTGATACTATTTGTGATAATATTGCTAATAACAATAGTAATAATGTTACTATTTTATTGTATTATTGATCAAATAAATGCAGCCTTGCTAAACATAAGAGAGTTAAATATAATATTATATATACACACACATATATACATAGACCTCAAACGTTTGACATTACATCAGCTTTTATAAAAAATGTTTTAAGGATATTACTACTCACTTCATGTTCACAGATCTTGACAATAACTTTAGCAGTTGCTGTTAGCTTGTGGTTCCCTGAAATACATCAGTACATTCATGAAGTCTAAATGACTCTGAGTAAAGATACAAGCACATTGATTTCATAGACCAGCACTAACCTCCATTATAAATGATACAGTTGTGTAGAATCCACTTCACGTCAGCCAAAAATGCTTCTGTGCAACCATACATTTTCTTCTTGATATTCTACAGACACATATATTTCTCAGTTACAGTTTTTATTTTACCTTTAGGCACATACAGTGGGCTCAAAAAGCAAAAACCTAGCGTACCTTCTCTAGAGTGCACAGGTCCATTGGGTGAAATATATATTCTGCATAATCTGGGTGCTGCTCCAGGGAAACTGGCTTCTGAAACGGTTCCGTCTGCAAGATTAATCATTCATAAAGATACGCCGCAAGCGCTGAATCAGTCATATGAAAACCAATACCATCATAATGAAAATATGGGGTGATTAAATACATTGTGAGGGATGTGGTATTTGACTCACCCCTGGCTGTTTCATCTTCTGCAGAGCAAACTTTAGCAGGTAGGACAGTTGCTCCAAGTTCAGCATGGTCATAGCTTTACTCTGAGTCTCTATGCATTCAGCCACCGTTATTTTCTGAAGTAGAGAGTGAAATGACTGTACTATATACATTATTCATCACACACAAACAGTTCATAATCATTTACGTTCTCAAGCATATAATATCATTAAGATCTGTCGATTCATAGTTACTGTCCATTTAGCCTGATGTAATAAAATGTATTAAAATATATTCTTTCTATTCTTGGTAAGAACTGTCTGCCCCAAATTAGAAGTGTAAAAATGCACTGAAGCTATTTTAAGTTATAAACATACGAATCATACCAGAATAAATTGATTTGTGACCAAATTTCAGATTTCATGATGCATAACAGGATTTAGTATACATTGTAAACAAAATAGATTGTCATCAGAGCAAATATATTCTACATTAATTTGACTAGTTTGGCTATTTTCTGAATGGTCTGGTTCATACTAGTCCAAGCGAAGTATATAACTCTTAGTATGAGGATAGTCACATCTAGTTTTCCAAAACCTAGTGAGCTTGCTGTCTACATAGGCAGCTCCTATCATGGGTAGCATCCTAACTATAGAGTGCACGATCACTTTTAATGATAACTTATAAACCTTTAAATACAGCCTTACTGTGATCTACGAGGTTGTTAATCGATAGTATTTGTTTCTGTTGAAATCGCTGGCTTGCATTATTTCAACTTAGTCTTAAAATTAAAACTACATTACCCATGATGCTGTACAGAAAATTCAAAGCAAGCAAAACGCGCCAAAAGATCTCGTTAGCTCCGCCCACTCCCATGAAGTATAACTCCAATGACGTTACTGAGTCGGTCTTACTCTACATAGACAGATACTCTACAAGCGCAAAAGAGTTTGAGGTCAGCATGCTGTTAAACTAACAACACAATACTACTGTTCAACATGAAAAGCATAAACATAGCACACTCAAAAATGTTATTATACTGCTAAACGATTTTTAACACCTCAGTTACTGAAAGAAATATGTTTATCGTGAGTGACTCGTCCGCTATTTTAGATAAACATTCAGGGATTCTCCACGAGGTACACTGCGATGTTGCCTTAGCTTTCAGCCAAAATGTGGTTTCTTAAAGGGATAGTTTACACTTTGGAACAAAATGGAAGATATTTTGAAGAATGTTGGAAAAAAACCAAACAGCATTCCAGCCAATTGACTTTCATTGTATGATTAAAAAACAACAAACAACAAAAAACAGATACGTTTATCAAAATATCTTCTTTTATGTACCAAAGAAGAAAGAAAGTCATGCATTTTAAGACATTAGGGCGAATAAATGATGACAGAATGTCCATTTTTGGGTAAACTGTCCCTTTAAGATCCAATTTATACTTCTGCGTCGAACTTACGCAGTAGCTACGTCGCCAAAAATGTAACAACGCATCAATTCTACGCGGATCGCAAGCGCTGTGATTGGTCTGCTAGAACCGTTCCCCTCGGGTTTCACAAGCTCCCTCTGTATGCGTAATTGCGCGTCAATGCGGACAACGACACAGATAAAAATGAAAACCAATGCGTAGCCTACAGCGTAGAGGCTGGTCCAACGCAGAAGTATAAATCAGCCTTAAGGCAGCATAATTTCACCTACTTTGTGAAAGATCATTCAAAAACTGTGCCTGCGCCTCAAAATAACTAGCCACTCACTAGGTTTTGGAAGACAGAATAAGCCCGGTTATGGAGATGGTCTATCACTACACAAGCAGCTTTTCGTGCTCGAACATATTTGAAAGTGGAAACTGCAAGACGGACAGTCACAAGACTTGACTAATCCAGACACAGGACAGTCTCAGTACCTCGCACTCTGGACAGAACCAGTCGCCCTCAGGCTCTGCGGCCAGTTTGAGGCACTTGGCGTGGTAGACGCGCGGGCAGAGCTCACAGCAGAGCACCTGGCCCTCGCGGTGACACACCCAGCAGTAGAAGTCGTTCCGCCCGTCCTGCGGTACAACATCAACAGGGTCTGTGGTGAGTGCGGGCTGCTTGACATAGTAAAAGGGACCATGTCTAAGCTCACACTGAAATGCAGGCAAGAGAGACAGGGCAAGGGGTCAAATCACAAGCCACAACACTCGCAGGGGAAATGTAGCAAGGCACTGCAATAAATCAAGCATGGACAGGTAAGCAGTCACATGACCACTGGGTCAAAAGCGGCACATTGGGAAGACACTGTGTAGGATTTCAATTCACATTTCCGTAAACACACTACATGACTCATGTGTGATCTGAGAACCTTGTGGTGTCTCAGATCAAGTGTGTTTCGCCAGGATTGGAATGAAATCCTAAAATACCATCAGATGCCAAATACAGATTACCAGGATCAAGGGACAGTGGCAAAAGATACTTTAGACAAAGTTTTGATTCATATGGAAACATCATAAATGACAGCTAATTAGTGTTCAATAAGTTACTAGTTCATTTAAATTTGCATGTTATTTCCGCATTAAAAACATAAATAAGCAAATCCACATTTGGCATCTTTCATGAAACATTGTTCATTCATATGTACTGCGACGCACCACCACAAAGACGGCACAGCATTCACATTTGATTTTTAGCTGTGATAAAGTTAACGTGGGCCCAAAAAGGAGCATTCGGACACTACATAATATTATAAAAAGTGTAGTTTGTAAACAAATGATAGGTAATGAAAGCTAGAACTTCCTTTTGAGCTATTTTTGTAATTACATTTAACCAACTGGAAAGTGGAAACCACATGTGTAGGGCATCACATTAACTATATGAACACTACTGTTCAAAAGTTTGGGTTCAAGATTTTTTAAGATAAAAAAAAGGAAATAAGGAATCCTATTTATCAAAGACTCCTGGAAAAAAGTTTCCATAAAATATGAAGCAGCACAACTGTTTTCAACATTGATAATAATCTGAAATGTTTCTTGAGCATCAAATCATGATATTAGAATGATTTCTGAAGGATCATGTGACACTGAAGACTGGAGTAATGATGCTGAAAATTCAGCTTTGCCATCACAGGAATGAATTACATTTTAAAATAATATTTCAATAAAAAACAGCCATTTTAAATTGTGATAATATTTCACAATATTACTGTTTTTAATGTATTTCTTTCAAAAACCATTAAAAAAAATTACAGACCCCCAGACTTTTGAATAGTGTACATGAAATGATAAACAGAAAGTGTCAATACATTTTGCCTTCATTATAAACAGTATAATTATTATTTTATCATTTAAAATAGGTTGTTCTTTAAGTAAACACTACTCGGTTTAATATTTTATTCTCTAATGCAATGACATAAATACATCAAAGGGATTGTTCACCCAAAAATATTTGGTTATTTATTCACACTTGTGTCATTGGAAACCTGTATGACCTACTTTCTTCTATGCAACACCAAAGAAGAGAATTTGAAAAAGTGTCCATATTTTATGCAATGATATTTGGACCCCATTGACTTTCATTGCATAGGCAAAAACAGTTGAAACGTTCTCCAAAATATCTTCTTTTGTGCTCCATAGGAGAAAGTAATATCTGGAACAGCATGAGGATGGGTGATCATTTTTGGGTGAACTATCCCTTTAAGTATGCCTGTAGTGTCCAAATGCTTTTTGAGAAAGAAATCCCCACAAGGGGTCGACTTTATTCATGCAATTCAGTAAAAGCATCCGGCCCCTTTGAATGACAAGTGTGTTATCATTAAAAACTGCACATTGAATAGAAATAAAATCAATCACGTAGATTTACAAGCCACAATCAACCCCGATTATATAATCTGTCCGGTCAAATGCAAGAAATATAAAAGGACACAGGTAGAGGTTTGACTTTTAAATGTTTTTTAAATTAAGCATTTGAAGAAAACTTCTCAGCTCAAACCAATTAAAATCAGACAAAAGGACATCAGGAAGAAAGGGAAGCCAGTGAGGGAACATACTTGGTCTTTACTGTTGTGGATTAATCCTGGTTTCTTCTTCTTCTTTATGGGACTGGGTGACGTGTCAGAGGGAGAGTGTCCGTTTGAGGAATGTGGAGGACTGGGTGCTTTCCTCTTCTGCGCAGTCAGCGCCTGTTCCGCTGATCCTAGATCAGGGGCCGCTGGCAGGAGAAACACAGCTGCTTCATTATGCAAAGCCCACATGGACAATACAACACCTCACCCAGCTGGACCTGTGATTGTGACCTTTCAAAGCATCAACAACACAAACCACCATCGACCTCCACGCACAAAGACACTTGTCTTTTATGCACATCTTCAAGAATAAAACAAAAGGTGCCGCGTTTAACATCTGACTAACCTACTTACAATCAGTTTTCATTATGAAAAAGGAAATTAGGTTGCATGCCATATTTGATGTGGTTCAGACTTGCCTTTTATTCATTCAACATTTCAACTCAGACAATCTATATTTGGAGTCTGTTGCGTAAGATTAAAGGATGAATTGAAATTCTAATTCAATTTACACAATAAAGGATTGTATATACAAAAAATACCTTTGGGTGGCATGGACACCTCCATCCCATCAACAGCATCGGACTCCGTCTTTACTTCCTCCACAGCCAAACTAAACGAAGTAGAGAGAAAAAGCTGGAATAAGACACTGAAACCTCATGAGGTCTACCCCTGAGATAAAAGACTTGGATGATGTAATCTAATCTCCAGAGTTATGTTGTTGTTGTTCATAGCATTCGTCCTCCATTCCATATGTGAACCACCTTTACTTGGGCAAGGAGACCCTTGCATGAGTATTGCTTTGTCTGAAATGTGCTGTAACCAATTATCGGCCTGTATTTACAACAGGATATTAAGTGGTTTAACCGTAGGAGGGAAACATGACTGATCAAGATGGTGCGAGGCATATACGCTCTCTCTGTGTGTGTCTGGTTATAGACCAGCACCTCCCTCAGATGAACCAAACCTGTTCATGGGGAATACCACCGTGAATAGGTCAACTCACTGGGGATTACGGAGGAGACGTCTGCTGAGCACCGGAGAGTGTCTTTAATTCAGACTCAGTCTACTTCTTGTTTGAGAGGATTTGGCTTTGTCCAAGTTCAGGCATAATCGGGTATTACAATACAATCAGCTACTGACATTGAGACATTCGAAATGCGCCCAATAATGTGGCAGTATTCACATATTCAGACGTTGTATAAAATGTAAACCGGATGTCAAGCTGACATACATTTTTCTTAGCAGTATGTTTGCCTCATAAATGAATCATAAAACGAATGAAATCATACAACTAAAGCTTATATTAACAACAAGATGTCAAAACGAAACCGGTTTTTCCCCATTCTTGTCAACTGATATTTGTTGTTTTCCAGAAAATAGATGTAGGTCTCAAAAAAAGATCTGTACTGTCACGGCCTGCCCTTATCAGTCACAAAGCAATAAAGTGGCAAGCAATAAAAGGTGAGTTTGCTGTGACAAAATGACTGGACATAGTAAATGGTTAAAGACAAGCAATAAAAAAACTATGGTTCTTGCTTTATTTTCAGCGAGAACAGCGAGTTCTGGTAGGACTGCTAGATATACTAGGCCACATTTGTCGGCGCCATATATCAAAAAGGAAGTCTTATTTCAGAAAATTGACCGTTATTCATAGTGAAGCATAAATTGTAATTTCCTAATGAATTTAGACTGTAGTGGTCGGTTTACTGAAATGAAGCAGCCTCAATGACCTATGCAGCCAACAAATGCGACCTCCAGAGGACGCAATCTTCGAAATGAGAGACAGCGATTTGTTTCAGCATCGACATCACAATTTGCGCATATTCACATTCCAGGGTGTGCAAGTAGGGATAGTAGTTGAAACGTACAGACCAGGAAGCAGGACACAGTTCGGAAGGCATGCGATTTGCAGATTAATTGCAAAGTTTAACCATCATATTGAGTGAAAGTATTATTTGCACGTGTTTTTAAATCCTGTCAGTTTAAACATTAAAGTGAGTTTAAAGCATGCAAGCGCAAGAAGACGTGAAAGACAACACAATTCGTAACTCGTGAGCTGTTTTGTATGGGTACACAGAGTAAAGACAGACCGCCATAGACAGCACGCAAACACCGAATTCAGTTTTCTTTCTTGTCTTTTTGTGCTTGAACACATAACATGCAACATTCATCTCAGAAATAACCAGCGTAGCGTTGCAGCGACTTCCAACAGAAGCACTGAAAGCAATTCAGCCACGATACAGTTGAATACTTCGGCAGAGTAGGAACGTCTACTAGAAACCAACAGCTCATGACACTCGATTTAATGGGCGTCAGTGTAAACACGGTTTAACCTGCCATGACTATGACAAGCTACAGCACATTTTGTTGGTCACTTGGGTTCAATTTCTGAGGCGTTGTGTTGTGTAGCCCTGCCCACAATGAAATCTCATCAGACAGATGAACATTTGTATTGTTCTGAGTGCGAATTTTCACATTGCGGTGTTGCAAAGGCCTTTGGCATGAGCAGCAACTTATTTGACTTTTAAAGGGTTAGTTCACCCCAAAATGAAAATTCTGTCAGTAATTACTCACCCTCATGTTGTTTCAACCCCGTAAGACTTTCGTTCATCTTCAGAACACAAATTAAGATATTTGTGATAAATCTGAGAGCTGGATCACTCCTCCATAGGCTTCTAAGGATTGAAACTTGGCACCCCCGAAAAGTCATTAAAGACATCGTTAAAATAGTCCAAGTGACTACAGTGGCTCAATCTTAAGTTTATCAAGCGACAAGAATACTTTTTGAGCGCAAAAAACAATAAAGTAACGACTTTATTCAAGTATTCATTTCCTGAACGAAAGTCTTACGGGGTTGGAACAACATGAGGGTGAGTAATTACTGACAGAATTTTCATTTTGGGGTGAACTATCCCTTTAATACAGCAAACAGATATGTAAAGTAGGATTTTTGGCCAATGACAATTCAGGGGGCAAGACTACCCATAACAAATGTGTGTAAATCATTGTGTCTTACAAAATCAATGTGGAAAAAAAAAGATTTACATAATTAATTCTGCTCAAGTTACTTGAACTTAACATTTGGATCATGCAGTGCTTGCCTACTATTCAATATTATTATCTGACCGAATTGTAACATCTAAGATCATACTGAGGTAACACAATGAATGTTATACATCCAGCAATAATGAATCAATTAATAGGCTACATTAACATAAAAAGTTAATAAAAAAAACTGATAAGCTTAAGGATAAAACAACAAAAAGAGGTGAATACTTCACATAACACACCACAAAGAGCCCTTGTTCTTCCCAATGAAGAGGAAACCCAAAATCAATCAATCAATAAACAAAAACCTTCTCAACCACAAGGCTAGAATGGAAATGACGTTGTACCAAACAGAATCATGTAAATGACAGGTGAAAGAGAAGAGGCGGACCAAGGTCAACGGCACAAACAAAATCCTACGATGAGGCCTTGATCCTGGTCTTTGTGCAGAAGAAAAGACCAGAAAAGATTAGAAGCTGGCAACGGATCTCCATTACATGAGGTCAGGATTAGGACCAGTGTTGAGAACGAGGACGAATGAGAAGATCAGGCCACAATGAGGCCTTAGTCTTTCACCAATTCTCATTGACGGAGCCATGACTTGACATTGTAAAAAATAAATCCATGTACTTTCACTGTGATTAGATATTCAGAGACTTCCTTCATCAGGACAGTAAAAAGGAAAAAAAACTCATCAAATAAATCCAAAGTGGCAAATAACCTTCCATTGCGACGAATAAAACTCACCTTTCTCACAAGAAAATATTCCAGGTTGTGCTGAAAAATCATAAGTAATCTGCAGAGTATGTCAGAAACGAGAGTAATGATGACATTAGTCTGGAGAATGAATATCCTTTTCAGCAAACTAGAATTAAACATATATGTCTGAGGAGGGAAATGCACATCTAAGGCTGAAGGCTCTCCATTTTTGACTTTAATGTGAGGCCGAAAGGAGCCGCATGGATGTTATTTCACATTAGGGCCACATCACGTCAGAAACTCCCATCCACCAGGCCTTTCTATTCCTGTTCGCTTCAGAAAGGTCAAGCCAACTGTGAGGCTGAAAATCCAGATCTCTACACTGATAAGAAACAGGAAGTCCTGAAGCTGATCGAACGAAGAGAAAGAAAACCACCGCTCTGCAACCAAACCGCCCTCCAAAACTGGATCTTCCTGAACGATCTGAGCAGAGAGACAATCAGAGGTCCTCGCAAACAGACCAAATAAAGAGAAAGGCAGCTGTGAATGTGGAGATAACCGGTCAGAGAGTGAGCCGAGGTCTTTTTTTTCTCTCTTCGCAGGAAATGAGAGTGCCTCCCTTCCCCCACCGCTCTGCTCGAGCTCCCCTTCCCCCCTCCCTCTAGGCCAGAGACGCGGGCTCTGGCACGTCCATGGCACAGGAGCTTACAGTAAACAGGGAGAACGACAGAAACCCTAGCATATAGGTCAGTCTCAAGAGCCACAGCTGAGAAAAACAAGTGAAGCAGCAATGCACCCGAGTATCAACAACGTGCAAACAAACATTTCGCTATTCAGACAAGGCAAACCTTTCTCCCAGATTGAGCTCTAGGACCGGTAAAGAGAGCAGAGCTTTGTGGTTCATCATGGCTGCATTGTGAATCGTTTCAAGGGCAAGCAGTGACTTTACAAGAACACGTACATATGATTTCACTTTTTCTGTTGCTCTTTGCTGATTTAACACAGGCAAAAAAAAAACTCGTCAAACCACTGCGGGTCATTTCCTCTGAACGGCAAGAAGCCAATCACCACAATCCTTTACAATGTCGTTTCCTTGACAAGAATCCCAATCCCAGTGGCATAATCTTCCTGGGAACACACAAAACTTGACATAAAACACTTCCCATAAAGAGAAGCTAGGCTAACAATGTATGAAGATCTAGCTGACTATATTGTGAATGCAATTAAATTTAATTGTTCATAATTACAACAACTAACTCGGGAACCATTTGTTGTTTGATAAACAGGTGAAATATGATACGTATTGGAAGGGTTTTTTTTTAAACACAGCCATAAATATCATTAGAAAGGCCAAGGATCCGTTGGGAATGAGGCAGGGGGCTTTAAGTCCCGTGTGGTTTGCGCTCACTTGTTTTGTCTTAGGGAGCAGCTGTGTGTGTATGTGCCGTGGTGCTATGTTAACATCACCATAAATCTAAAAAAAATAAAAAAATAAGGAGATAAGAAATATGCAAATATCATCTAAACAATCTTCTTAAAAATATGTCATAGCCTTCTCTATGAAACTGAATTTAAATGTTATGCATTCATTTCAAAATAATTCAACATTGCTAATGCTGACATAACATAATGATAGAGCGTGTGCAATAGTGCAATGCAAAAAAATAAAAGTCTGCTCACAAAGGAAATGAAAGCGGACTATAATTCTTAAGAACTCAATGTGGCTGTCTGCACATAATATGTGTTACAGCATGTATTCTAATCACTGGCCTAAATAACAAAATGGCATTTTTGCACGATTTGCATGAAGCTGATGAATTCCTTTTCCAAGAATAAGCCATGCTTGAAGAATTCTTATGACAAAATGGTGTCTCGTACTATTTTTAAACTCGTACTTGCACTCACAATGTGACTGACGGTAAACAATAATAGCAAAAATCATGCAAACGCCCACACTGAGCAATTATTTTCTTAAGGACGTGTTGAAAAACAGCACAGAAAATAGCTGGAATCACTAGATAAATAAAAAAACGACATGGGATTGTCATGTAACATCCCTCCTAAAGCTAAAACTATAACATGAAAATATAAAACAAACACGAATGCCACTGAAAAAAACTGTGCTCTTCTACCCTCATTGTTAGATCACGTCCTAAATTACCCATCCTGCCCCTGTGTAAAATGACCACAGCTGGGGCTCTCAGCTCTCTAATAGGGCCCTAACAGATGCCTCCATTTTCTGTGGCGTGGCTTCTGACACAAACAGACAATGGGACATGCAATCAGCTTTAAAAAAGTACATCACACAAGCACCCCACCCCCTGATCCTCCTCCCCCTACGTGGAGCAGATCAACATCTACAGAAATGAGTGTCACTCAGCTGTTTGCCAGTTCAGCAATGAGTGATAGCTGACTTCGTTTGCCATGTAACCATGTGACTGAGCAGCAGCACACAGGCCAAAGCTCAGTAGAGAGAGGGAGAACGCATGACCCCCCTTCTCTGGCCCTCTCCCCCACCTCCTTCCTCCTCTGCCCTGTTTTTCTGAGACTCAGGCCTTTGCTAGGCCTCCCCAGTCAGTGGAGAATCAAATCTGCAATTCACAGTGTTAGCAGTGGATGAAAACAGTACAATGACAAGAAAGGACAAACGTAATAAAACATCAGGCTTACCTCTGTGGATGCATGGCTGAAACAGTGTAATGTCAATACTTATAAAACATGGAGGACAGCCTCAGCCTTTAGACAAGGGAGGGCTCTCCTCTCCACACTCAGAGCTCAGGCCTGTGTGATCAGAGCAGGGCCGTGACTGGCTGCCCTCCCACATGCAGGATGTAAGGCCTCGTCTGATTGGCCGAAGCGCTTCCTGAGTAAATTATCTTTGTTCGGCACTGGCAGGATCAGCAGTGAGTGCGGGAAAGAGCACAGAGGAGAGGGAGAGAAAGAACTAGGCCCCACTCGCTCTAAAAACACGCTTGTCTCCACAGACCCACCACGAAATGGCAGCTAAATATCTGTTAGCTGTGGATATTGTGTGGGATTTCGCATTAAAGCTCTTTTGTTTGTCTGTGTGAAGCCGTAGGCCTTTGTTTAATCCCTCCCCCCACCGGAGTCGGTTGAGAAATAGGAGACACTCCTTTAGTGAATATGAGCCCTGAGCAAAAAATAGTGCAGCCACCATAACTTCCTGTGCTTGAACTTCAACAGATTCATGAGCAATATGTAAAGTAGATACGGTGTTCACTCCAAAAAGAGAAATGTAAGATACTTTGCCATTATTATATCAGTAATCAGTGCAAAAAACAAATGCAATACACTTGGATGTTACATAATGAGTAATGTTGCTAAACGGATTGGATTAACTAAACCCTGAAGCAGTTAAAAAACAATTAATTATATACAATGAATATAGTTTTCTAGAAGAAGAAAAAAAGTAGCATAGGCTATAATGAATAAGATTTTCACATTCAGAAAAGCAGAGGAGCTAGCTCGGTAAATGCCTTAGATTCATTACAATATTGTGAGTGTTAAAACAGAAATTCTCTGAATCTTTACTGCATTAAGACATTGGTACATTTTAAGGTGACTATTCGATGAATTGGTAGGAATGTGTTTAGGCCCTCACAGCAAAAGCTTCCACTAGGCCGGAAACAGCGCCGCCTGCTCTCTGACACTTACACAACACTGACACCCACTGGAGAGACGGGGAACTGACTCCCATCGAGCATCACAACAACTACATGCTAGAGCTAGGTGAAACCTCTCCAAGCGAAAATCTGCCTGCAACAGAGTTGTTATTGAATAAAATAGAAAATTAATTGTTTTCTGTAAGTGAAATAAAGCTGAAATAAAATAAAATACTAATAGATATTTTATATATAGAAATTTTGCATTGAAAACTAAGTTAAAGCACTTACAATTTCTCAAACTTGCTCCTTTTCTCTAAACTCTACTCACAAAACACGCAAAACGTTACACATCTCTTGTGTAAAAGCAAACATTCAAAACTATATTAAATATAGTGTTTTTGTATAGTAAATGTACACAGAAACCATCAAAAGCAACGCAAAAGATGTACGTTTTGAATGATGTGCCTAATGTAGAGAATTGTGTTCAGCGTTTTGACCCTTCGCAAAGACCCGCCCTCCTTAGTTACTGTCGCTATGTTCCGACAAGCTACGCTGCTCTCATGCTCTCACCATGTTCCCACGAAGTGAAAAATACATCGCGGAGCAGAGAGGAGACTGACAACACGCGGACAGACAGGACAGACCAGGTTACTTTTCGGTTACTTTTGATATTAAACATATTAAACAAAGTCTCAGCTTTCAAATGTGGTCATTTTTTGAAAGAAATTTAAACAATAAATACCGTTTTGGGGCTCTTTAATGTGCCGTGACAGATCGCTGTAGAGCATCAGTTAAAGCTGCTCGTGATCCGATCATCTCTTCCTTCTAGTTTATTTATAGCATCAAATAAACATGAACGAACATAAGAAGTAATGTTGTTTTAACCGTGGAAAGGCGTCAGTATATTCATTTTACCAAGTTAAAATCCTCCTAACTCTACTGGCTGCTTTTTCGGACAAAATGGCGGATGGCGAAGTATGATTGGTTAGAACACCTGTCAATCAAGCTCCACGCGAAGGGTCAAGAAGGGGCAAACTAAGTGGCGATGGCGCCAGCATGTTGTCGATTCCCGAACACTTTAGTAATGGTTTGTGTTTTTATGTTAATGTAGTTGTTTTCGTGCTTGGTTGTTAAGGGAACTTTTTTGGACATTTAAGATTTAATTAACTTTGTGGCTCGCCAAAACACTCTCCGGTGGCCAGAGTTTCACCTTTTCCGAGCACCTGAGGTCCATATACCGCTGGAGTTACCTCACCCTTTTAAAAGACGCGCCACAAACGAAATAGGAGAGTTAACGAAGCACGTGCGCGTTTTAGCTGCACGAATGTGGGGTCAGTGGGAAATAAAACGTTCATACTTCGCGATTTTATTGTTTCGCAACATTTTCTGATTTTAACTGAGTGTTTTCTGTCTGAACTGTCCCCGCCGCAAACTCCAAAATAGGGATTCTCCCGGATCCACTGGTCGAGGAGGTGGGTGGGGTGTAACGTTAACGTTAGCACTGGCCACTCTTTAACCCTCTATCTATGACTGGGACATCTATGGGTCATTTAAAAATTACATTTAAAGTACATTCATGATTATAATTATTATAACAATTAACGGTTTCGTTATAAACTTTCTGCAAAATATCTTATTTTGTGTTCAACAGAAGAGAGAAACTCTACAGGTTTTAGAAAAAACCTGGGAGTGAGTAAATTATGACAGAATTTTTTGTTTCAAAGTTTCATTTTTGGGTGAACTATTCCTTTCAGTAAATAAAATATATTTGCTACTTGTTTTTCTTTTGGCAGCAAGGATGTGAAAAGACATTAGCACATTAGGTCACATGCTGTCAATGCACCACATTGAGTTCATTTAAGAAAGATAATATATATGAAGAATATATGTATAAATTCAATTTTTTTTTTAAAATGTCATTGTACATCCAAATGTGCTTTCTAAAGTTTTAGATCATTGTTAATGCACATTTTGTAAAAACATACCTTAAAGACCAAAAAATGCCATGCATAAATGACAAATACCTTTAAGGAGATATATATTTTCTGTGTAGCTGCACTATTGTTCATTACTTGCAGGCAGTATAATAGCCTTTTTGCCCGTTTTTGAGGTTAATGTTTGTCAGTTTTATAGAAGACACAGAGGAAAAGCTGTACCTGATGAAGTTTAGGATCAAGGAGGATAGAAGCTGTGAGGGTTAGGGCAGAGATGAAGAATATAAGTCATAAATTTTAGTCAGGCATTTGGGTACATTATGCTAGTTTACTACCAAAGATCAGGAAAGATGCCACAGGGATGCTTCAAAAATGATGACTTGACAGCTCAAAATCGAGTTAAGTGAAGTGACACAACTGATGCTGGTAGGTCACATGATAGTAACATGCTGAATGCATAGCCTATACTATCAGTGGAGCAATACTTTTAATTTTGAATTAAAGCTGGTTAAACTGGAACTGACCAACACTGTTCATTGTGCAGGATTATTATTATTATTCTTTCTTTTATTGTTCCGAACCACTGACTATCCTTTAATTATTAGGGACTTTGACATGTATTCTGCCCGTCTAACCATAAGGCAGTTCTCTGAACTTGTTGACTCTTCTAACTTCAACAAAATCAGTTTGTGATGCTACATACAGGGTTGCGAGTCAAATTTTAGGCTTTTTAAGACCTGAGGAAATAAAAATAAAAACTGTACATTAGGGGTGTGCAATATTGACAAAAAATTATACTCGAAATTTTCAAAGCTTTGTTGATAGCAATAATTAGATGATATTTTGCTGAGTTTGTTTTTGTGCTGGTATAATGGCTGCTGTGGACAGCTGGCTGCCTGACTCACACATACATTCATATTATTCATATTCTATGCGGTGGTAGCAGTGACAGAAATTAACATTTTTATAAACAGGCAATATTTGAAACCTTAAATTAATTTCCGGGGGAATTTTTAACTATAAGGGCATTTGTATTCATCACCTTTTATGTCAAATTCTAACATTCAAATTAATTTAATAAGAATATTAACATAATATAGGGCTATTACCAATCAAATGAAATCATTATCAACAAAATCCATCTTCGCAGCGCAGGGGTGACACAGAAGCAGCATGAGTGGCATTAATATATTTACACTGCATTTACAATTGCATGAATAATGCTAAATACTAAAATGATTTTTAATTTTAACTTTTAAATGGTACTTTAAATATGAAACTAAAACCGCCAATAGGTGGCAGCAAAGTCACTGTCTTAATGAGCGAGTCATTCATTCAAACAGATGATTCATTCAAGAAAGAAACAAGTGACCATCTTTATTGAACATGAATGGGTCATTGAATCATTGATTGATTCGTTCGTTCAAAATGCAGATTCAGTCAGTTAAAAATCATCGCTTCTGTTGGAGACTCGTTCTGGTTTCATTTTGAAATTTTCGTTGGCGAAATAAAGGAAAAACCAACAATACTGTGCCTAACTCACAATGTTAACTTGTTAATTTAACTGTTGTATAAAATAAATATCACAATAGTGATGATATTTGGGGAATGGCACTCTTGCTCGTGTGAAAATATAATATAACTACATAATATGATCACGTAATTATAAGAAAAAAACTAATTGGGGCAAAAATGCTCTTGTATTTTGAATTTTAAGGCCATATTTCGGCATACATCACGCAGTGATGAACTCGACGTAAGCTCGCACATTATTAAAACAATAATTACAATATCTTAGACGACACATGGCACACCCCTACGCACATAAAGAATGCACTTACTTACAATTGAATTTACCATAGGGAATTTACCCATTTTCTTCTTCTCTCTTTCTTTCGCGTGCAGGAGAGGATGCTGTCGTAAATGCCGCGAAATGCTCGAATAGTCACGTGAACATGCAAATCCATTCCACGGAGAGTGTGTATAATACAAATAATTGTACAATTAAGTACAAAATAAATGTAGCCTACTCTAGTTAGATATTGCTAGTTTTATTTTAGTAAAAGATTTAGATATGTCTAAGTCAAAGTGTCATCTAAAATGTAAAACCACTCTAGACGTTTTAAGACGCTCTCTCTCTCTCTCTCTCTCTCTCTCTCTCTCTCTCTCTTTCTCTCTCTCTCTCTCTCTCTCTCTCTCTCTCTCTCTCTTTCTTAGCGTTATTCCTGCTCATTCAGTGTCGAATTTTGACTGCCTGCCAAATGATTACCCCCCTCATTGAAGTCATTACCTGATTGCCTAACCCTAAACACACCCCTAATCTTTACCTATCCCCCACACCTAATCCTAAACCTACCAATACTGGGGGGGGGGTAATCATTTGGCGGGTCAGAATTCGGCTCATTAGCAGGGTCCACACACAGGCTTTACGTTGGATGCCATTCCTGACACAACCCAGTCACAACTGCTGGGACACATTCACACTCAACAATTTGGCATATCCAATCCACCTAACCTGTATGTCTTTAGACTGTGGGGAAAATCGTAGCATGGGCACCGGTAAGAAAACACGCTAACACAACATACTCCACACAGAAAAGGGCTCCTGCTGTGAGGCAACAGTGCAACCCACTGAGCCACTACATGACACCCTATAAGACTTTTTATGGCCTTGAATTTAAAAAATCGAATTTACTTTTAAAGACTTTTTTAAGTATCTGCCGGAACCCTGTAGCTACTCACAGCCATGTCACACGTTTGACCTAGGCTGCATCTGAAAACTTCAAAATGCTGCCTAGAGAGGATGCATTCCAAGGTGAGGTCATCAAGGTACATCCGAATCCAAAGATAGACCCTCATCTGATTGATTTTTGAAGGCAGCATAGATTTAGCCTATCCTTTGCTGCCTTTGATATCCCACAACCCTGTGCTTTCCATTCTGTGACAGTTGAACTAAAAAATAAAAATAAATTTGCTACTCATGGTCAGTTTGTGTGTAAGTGTAGTTTTTGACCATTGTTGTCCACTTTTGACACTTTTTGTCATTTCTAGCGAAAAGTTACTTCTGTAGTAATTAAATATTCGCTTAGTTTTCACCAAAGCTTGCACTATTTTGCTGTAAATCGTTAAACCGTTACGCTGCCTCAGAAGTCTGTCCGAAATGCAAATGAGGCAACAAAATCAGCTGCCTAAGTTTTCGGAAGCAGCCCTGATTTTATCTATTGTCTATTAGTAATGTGGCTAAAGAAAGAGGATAATTATATATCCAGTCAATGGGGCTAAATATACAATGATGTAGATGAAAGTAGGCGCTGATCTTTTCTGCAGAGGCGGCCTCTCTCTCGCCATTACATCATAATGTGACACATCTAGTTTCGGTGAAAGCTGTTTTTGGCCTTTGGCGAGGCGACAACACAGTCGACTTTCATCAGCGCTAGTTCTTTGGCGTCGCTTTGGGATGTCCCTACCTTTACATGTCAAAAGATCAAGGAATTTTATTTTATTGACTTGTTTTTAAATGTGCTATATAAGTTGAAATATCAAAAGTACGTTTTCTAAGGAATTCGAAAAAGTGACGGCATAAAGTCCTCTGATGACTTACTACTTCCGTCGAGATTAAGTGCGCATTCGATGGTTACTTTACTATCCCATGAGGCCACGGGAGGGGATTTATGAATGGAACGGAAGCAACAGGTCACGTGGCAATAACAATATGGTAGATAATGTACTAAGTCCAAATTTCATTCATACCCATATTCATGGAACTTGCTTTTTAACGTTCACAAAGTAAATTCAAATTTATTTACCTACTCAGTATGTGATTTTGGACGCACCATCTGTGTGAAGTGAATGGTTTCACCGAGTGCACTTCAAGTGCCACTTTCACCCCCCGGTTTCACAGACAAGGCTTAAGCTAGTCCCAGACTTACATGTATGTCTGAGCTGGTCTAAACTTAATTAACTTGCTCCGACATATCTTAAAATATGTCAGTGCCATTGTTTTGTCTCAAGATGCGCGCCAGTAATTCTAAGACACGTTTATAAAAGCTATATCCTGGCCTTAGTGTCTAAGAAATAAAAAAAAAAACTGTAATATTAATAGAAATATAAAACGAACAACAACAAAAAAAACACTTTGCAAAATTACAAAAAATTTAATTAAAATTCCAAACTGAACATTTAAAAATCAAAGCATGTTCAAAATATTAAGTATAATAGTATATAAAAATGCTAAAACAACACTGTTCTGCAAGTCCTACTAATTTGATAATTCATAATTGTTATTTTATTTTTTGTTTTTAATGTGGTTTAATTGAACTTTTAATTGTTTGTATGTATCTGTGTGTAATTGTTGCTATAATTGTAATAATTGCTCTTTGGTCAGATTTCAGAAATATAATCACACTTTCAGTCTCTCTCTCTCTCTCTCTCTCTCTCTCTCTCTCTCTCTCTCTCTCTCTCTCTCTCTCTCTCTCTCTCTCTCTCTCTCTTTAAAAAAGGGGCAAGGCATTTCACGTGGTATGGAGAACCAAAGAGAACTGATAAGAAAATCAGAAAGCAGGACATTGAACATCGCCATCTGGACGCTCATTGTACTCATGGAGAGAGGTAAGGTCACTAGTTTTGTGTCGTAGACATTTATATCCTTTTCTTAGAATTTTTTTTTTAGTTAGTGTAAATGTATCATGTGTATTGTAATCAATAAATGATGGAAAGCCACCGATGGATGGCTTAGAAGTATGGATAACTCTGAATTAGTTGGTGTGGTCATGTTGGACTTCAGTGCTGCTTTTGATGTAATAGACCATTATATTTTAATTGAGAAATTAAAGATCTACGGATTTTCTTCTTCTGCTATTGCACTAATGAAAAGTTTTTTTTTAAATGGTTCTTTATCCAATTATAAAGGTTTAGTTTGTGGTTTACCACAAGGAAGTTGTTTGGGTCCTCTTTTGTTTTCAGTTTTTATTAATGATTTGCCCTTAACTGTCAAAAAAGCATCAATGACAATGTTTGCAGATGACTCAACTGTTTACTATGCTTCAAACTCATGTGACAAACTTAATCATGTTCGGTCTGGAGAGTTGGATTCGGTGTATAAGTGGGTTAGTGGAAACAAATTAGTCTTAAATATTTCCAAAACTAAAAGTATGATCATTGGATCAAAACAAAAATTGATGCTTGGATCAGAATTAAAGTTACATTTAGCCGGGCAAAGAATACAACGAGTAGAAAAAGCCAAACTGTTGGGTTTGGTTATTGATATTGATGTCTTTCTTGGACAGAACACATAAATACTATTGTTATCAGAATAGGATGCGGCATTGCATTAACTAAAAAAATTATGTCACTTGTCATACTGCACTGAGGTGTGGTCTTCTGCAACTAAAAAGGACTTGTCAAAAATTCAGGTTGCGCAAAATAAAGCAGCAAGATTTGTTCTGGGCTGCTCAATTAAAACAAGTAGAGAACAGATGTATTCTACTCTTTCATGGCTCACTTTACAGTTTTTCTCAATTGTTTACACACAAATTCTGGTACTTGAGACACAATGACCAGAACATGTAACTCATTCACCAACCCCCTGAACCAGTTCTGCTAAACTACAAGCACAATTCCTGCTTTACACTCAAATTGCAGTTCTAAAACACACGATTTTCAAAAAACTACACACAATTCTCTGCATTTGGCACAATTTCCATGCACAAAATCTCTTGTTTTCACAAGGAACACACTGCCATTCAGATCTGCACACTGACTCGTCACATGGGCAAACACATGTCACACAGTTTTACAATTAGCAATCAGAGATTTAGCATAAAAGACCGAAGCAGAAGAGAAGATGCAGCATAGTTATTTATTAATTTTTTTACTGTAACTGCATACAGTACACTTTTCTGTTGTTTTGTATGTAGACCACTGTATGTGCAACTTTGTGTTGGTTGGGATGTATGAAATGTGCGATCAATCTCCCATTGTTTTTGTGGGAAAAATAAAATATATTTGTTGCTGTGTATTTGTGTGTTCTGGGTTTAAAAACAATATTCTCAAATATTTTACAACACACTTATGTATGTACTGTCTGTAGTAAGTGTAACACTGAACAAAAAAGGCCTGAGTCATTATGATGAATGGAGAAGAAGTGTTTTCCATTCATCATCATCACAGTGTTTTACATTGAGCACATCAGTGTTCAACTGCTTCTTATAAATGTCTATTCATATGATGGTTTGTGTGTGTCATTTGAAAACAAAATACCATTTTGAGAAGAAATAACGTTGTTTTGAATGTAAAGTTTCATTTTGCAGGAGAATTGAGGGGTTTTGCCCATTGTGTGTGTGTTTTTTGATTTGTGTGTAGAGTTCTGAGAATATGAGGCATTCTTTCAGAAAATGTGTGTAAACAATCGAGAAAAACTGTAAACCAAAGAATAACAGTTACTATGATATATAACACATTGACAACGAAAATGCCTATTTCTCTGTTTAATCAAATAGTGTATTGTAATTCTGTGCATAATCATAACACCAGAACTGCAAATAATGGTCATATAACGACTCCCTATTCAAAAACTAATTTTATGAAGAAAACCATCCTGTATAGAGCTATAGTCATCTGGAATAACATTCCCATTGAAGTACGTCAGCTTTGTAATAAGCTGTCATTTAAAAGAAGTCTAAGGTGTTATGTGTTGATGTAGGTTTTTATATGTTTGATTAAGGTAATTGTAAATAATATGGTATTTATATTTATTTTATTATGAATTGAAACTATATTGAATGTATGTATGTATGTATGTATGCATGTATGCATGTATGTATGTATGTATGTATGTATGTATGTATGTATGTATGTATGAGTGTGTGTTTGTGTATGTATGTACATATATGAAATGTGTATATGTGTTAACTGTGATGATTGAAATGTTGTTGTTGTTGTAATGTAATTTTGTTGTTGTTTCTGTAATGGACCCAGGAAGACTAGCTGATTGCACAGACTTTCAGCTAATGGGATCCTAAAAATAAACAAAAAAACAAATAAATAAATAAATCAAGTGCATTGGGAATTAAATGTGTACAAATATTTATAAGTCAACAGGAAAGTTCCTGCATGATTTCTGTAGTTACAGAGCATTGTTCTGTTCTTTTAATGAAGAATACTAATAAAATCATATGTTTTTATTTTTTATTTTAGAGAGGGATTAAAAAAAACATGCCCCCATCAGCTAGCACAAACCCAGGCTCTACCCCTCCCGATGGCGGCTGGGGGTGGGTCGTGGTGTTGGGGTCCTTCATCTCCATCGGCTTCTCTTACGCCTTCCCCAAATCTCTCACCATCTACTTCAAAGAAATCCAGGAGTATTTCTCCATCTCCTACAGTGAGATAGCCTGGGTCTCCTCCATCATGCTGGCTACCATGTATGCAGGAGGTTAGAAAGCATATTACTCTACTTTGCATAATGATTTAATGTCACAATGATATGCGTTTGAGTCATTTTCGTGACATTGCTTGGCATTCCATACTCCCACAAACAGAGCAGAACAGTTCAATGTGTGCTAAAAGTAACCAAATAACCCAGATCAAAGATTACTTTGTCCACATGGTTGCAAAATAAGACAGAGCTGTGCTCTCTCTTTTTCAGTCTTATTTTGTATAACAAATTTGGAGGTCAAGGTTTTAGTATTACTGTTGGGTTCATGACACCTAATATGAGCATTGCATCATCTTTTTCTCTCACCTTGCAGGACCCGTGAGCAGCATTTTGGTCAACCGCTATGGTAGCCGCCCAGTGGTGATTGTTGGTGGGCTAATGGTTGGGCTTGCTATGGTAATGGCGTCATTTGGCACTACCATTTTGCATTTGTATTTATGCGTGGGAGTCATTGGAGGTACATATTTTAATGTTAATCACAGCAATAGCTTTAGAAATTAGGACATAGTGGATCAGAACACATATAGACTGTACATATAGATTGTAATTCAGTTCCCTTCTTGTGACATTGTTCTTCTGCTAGTAAAAAGCATGCTTCATTCTGATTGGTCAGTGTCAGTGCACTGGGGTTCCTCCCCTGCATGCATGTGAATGATCAAAGATTACAAATTCAAGGTCAAAGCTGTCTGTTTAAATGAATAATCTGGTTTAAATTAAAGCACTAAATAGAAGCTGATTTTTAATTCACTACAATTCAGAAAAAACGTGCAATTCCTTGTTATTTTGACATGGAGAAACTGAAACCTGACCTGAGACCCAACAATAGCAATTTCCGATTTGTGAGCGAATCAATCAACTGTATTCAACTGGTTTACGATTCACATTCTATGATTAATTAGTGAATTTGAATATTCGGATTTGCAGCAGTTATAAACTCACTGTTTCAATGTTTCATTCAAAGTGAGTCTCAAGTTAACGAATACTGCATTTGTCTGACTTAAAATGAGCCAAAAATCAGGTGTAATATGATTCTCATAGCTCCAGTGTGCTGACTCATATGATAATTCATAATAATATTAGATTGAACACTAACCTATTTAGAATTATTTCTATGCCATTCAAAGGGGTCAGGACGATTTTTGAAGTCTCTTATGCTCACTAAGACTGCATTTATTTGATAAAAAATACAGTGAAGACAGTAATATTGTGACACTTTTTCAGGATCACTTCAGTGTCACATGGTCCTTCAGAAATCATTTGAATATGCTGATTTGATGCTAAAGAAATATTTCTGATTATTATCAATGTTGAAAACAGTTGTGGTGCAAAATATTTTTGTGGAAAACATGATGTATATTTTTTTAGGATTCTTTGATGAATAGAAAGTTTAGAAGTTCAGCAGTATTTTAAATCTTTTGTAACATTGTAAATGCACTTTTTATCAATTTAATGCAGCCTTGCTATAAAACTAGCCTATATATTTTTTGAGCATAATGGAGTATGTAAAATCCTCACATTCAGAAGTAAGTACTTTTACTCAAGTACTTTTATTGCAGCAATATGTCATCAGGATATGCACTTAGTTAAATGTTAACCATTCACATTAAATGCTTTTGTTTTACAGGCTTTGGCTTAGCTTTTAACCTGCAACCATCTCTTACGATAATTGGCAAATACTTCCTTGTGAAAAGGCCAATAGCAAATGGCTTGGCAATGGCGGGGAGCCCAGTCTTCCTGTCCACCCTGGCTCCCCTCAACCAGTTTCTCTTTGACCGTTTTGGATGGCGAGGAAGCTTCCTCATCCTCGGAGGAGTGGTGCTCAACTGCTGCGTAGCTGGAGCCCTTATGCGGCCCATCAAGATAAAAATAAAACCGGCAGTGAGCCAAACCACTGATGAAAATGACAGAGGGGATCTGGACGTCACCCCTCAGACAGCTGGACAAGACAAGTCCAAGCAGTCAGCCTGTGCTGCAAAGGTCAACCAGTTTATTGATGTAACCCTCTTCAAGCACAGAGGCTTCCTCATCTATCTGGTGGGAAATGTGCTCATGTTTTTTGGCTTTTTTGCCCCAGTGGTCTTCCTGGCACCATATGCCAAGCATCAGGGGATAGACGAATACTCAGCAGCATTCCTGCTCTCCATATTTGCTCTAGTGGACATGTTCGCACGTCCAGGAATGGGTTTGATTGCCAACACCAGATGGATCAGGCCCAAGATCCAGTATTTCTTCAGCTTCGCTGTGATATATAATGGCCTGTGCCATCTGATGTGTCCGCTCTTACCAGGTTACACAGGCCTGGTGGTGTACGCTGTGTTTTTTGGCCTGGCTTTTGGCATGGTGTGTGCTCTTCTTTTCGAGGTACTCATGGATTTGGTGGGAGCACAGCGGTTCTCCAGTGCGGTTGGGCTCGCTACCATTATAGAGTGTGGGCCTGTTCTGCTGGGACCACCAATCTCTGGTAAGTCCTCACTGGTATATCTCTCCGTGTTATATTGTTCAGAAGGTCTATTAACAGGTTTCTTTCTCAGGTTTACTGGTTGACATCTTCATGGACTATAAATACATGTACTTTGCTTGTGGTGTGATGATGCTGGTCGGAGGTGTCTTCCTCTTCATCATGAACTATTATAACTACAGATGGTTGGAAGAGGAAAAGAAAGAGCTACAGATTGGCCCAGCTAAAAAGCTTGCTGCCATCGAGAAGGTCAAACTCAGCGCAGTGGACTCAACCGGCAAAGAGCCCTGAATCTGTCTTCTTTTGTTAGAATGAAATATATCTTTCTATCTGTCTCTGTCCTTATGCCTGCTGAATGTTGCAATCAAGCATTCCTCAAAGTTTCATTTTTATAAACGATTTTTTCTTAACATTTTAGATAATAAATTATAAAACAGGTAGGGCTGTGCCTTAGCCTGTTTCTGCTCATATATTGTGTTATTGCATAACTCAAGTTTTATTTTAGTATTGTTTATATAGATATAGTATTATAGTATTTATGATTTTTTTATTAACTTTTATATTCTAAGTTTGTGTCAGATGTCCTACCTGTCTGTCAACATATGTATTTCCATACCTCTGCGCACATCATCAGTGCGTTTCATGTTATGCAGAGTTAGACAGACGTATGAAATTATGTATTATTGTTTTATTTTGACAAAATAATAAGCTTATGCTGCGTTCACGGCATGTCGTAATTACCATAATTACGAGATGGCAACCCGTGACGTTCTACCCGGCGCTGTTCGTGTCTTTAGACTCGGATTTATGCGTTTCTATGTCAACACTATCAATGACGAAATTCAACTGCAGCAGTCAGGTAGTAGTGCTGTGCTTGTTTATGTTCATTATGTTATGTGCTTTGAGATATGAGGTAGTTTAACACCGTCTCTCGTGATGCTTTTGTTTGCTCCCTGCTGTACGCGTTCATGTGTTTTGAAGGACGCTCTGAAGGGAGGGTGGGATTATATGCTTTCAAAGCTAGCTCACTATTGCTAGCCTCTCTGAAAATTACCTACCCTAGGTTTAACAAATACAACACTGAAACTCAAGACCTTAATTTTAGTCTGAAAATATGGAGATGGACAAACAGATGATTGTACATTAACAGACAAATTTATATAGTGAAATGTCCTAAGAAATCGATGTTGATTACCAAAACAAATGGCTTGTTTAGCACCTCTAAACTCAGAACACACCACTTACATCTCAGTGCACCAATATTATTTAAGAAACCAAACTGTAATCATGGCTTTTTAGTCTGTGATATATAAGCACTACAGGGCTTATTTAAGAGTGGAATGTATGTACCAAACATTTAAACATATTTTACAGATTTAGCCATCATTATTTAAAGAGAAAAATTAACGTTCTGTCATCATTTACTTTGTGTTTCACAGAGGAAAGAAAGTCATACAGGTTTGGAACAGCATAAGAATGAATAAATGATGACTGAATTAACATTTTTGGGTGAACTATTCATTTAAGCCCTATTTGGAAAAATGAAAGCATGACTTTTTCATTCACCATGAAGAAAGCATGCATGGACGTAGACAGAAAATCTTATGGAGACCTAGTGCACAATAAAATGTCAAGTATAATAAGCCAGAAAGGCTCACAATTTAAGCCAGGGATGTTTGAGACACTGAGTGGCTGTGGCCCTCCGCTCTGGCAGGAAGTCCAACATTTGCAAAAGGAAATCAGAGAACAGCGACGCCTCTCTGAGGAGAAGATGATATTTCTCCACCAGCACTTCATACAGTCCCCATGGACGGAGGACAGCGATCCGCTGCAGGTCACCTGTGCAACGACGAACATAAGTAAAGAGTTTGTTAATAAAGATACTAATCACTCTTGCATTAAAATGATTCATTTATCCAGTTGCCACACCAAGATAAATTGTGAAAGACGAATCTAGTGTTCTACTCACCCTTGCGGTTAAAAAAATTAGAGGAATATTTCCCAGACAGAGCAACTGACACTGGGATTTTACCCAGGAGCTCAATAATATGAGCCAAGTGGTCTAAAAATAATAGAAACCATCAACACCACATATCAAATCACTTTTCTAATAAAAATATTGAGGGTGGCTTTTAAATGGCTTACCTTCCTCTAAAGAGAAATTTTGCCCTCCTTTGGGTTCAAATAAGGAATCACCGGTAGCAAGCTCGAATGCCTGGTGCAAAATAATATTGATAAAAATTAATTATTCATAACATAAAACCACATAGAATCAGATTTTTTTACTCTGATTCGGGCCACTTCCATATGTGATATAGGCCCTGTCCCAAATGGCACTCTAAACACTGGGGTCTTCCTATGAGTCCGTACTTTATGACGCAACGCCTCTTTAATTGTTGGTATAAGTTTGCTGCGGAGCTAGCTTGGCAAAAGTGCGCATATCAACCCTAAAGGGGGCCCTCACGAGCATCCTTCTCAAACCTTAAATGGGACACCCTAGCGTCTTGTACAAGACCGAAAATGCATATGAATTGTGTAATTTGGGATAGGGTCTACTATATATACGATAGAGATCAGATGTTTTGCGATCTAACCTCAGTCTGAGCAGTCATGAACTCTGCGACTTTTACGTCACTCTAGATCAACGTTCATCACAATTCTACACTGATGGGAGTCACTCCAAACATTTTACATACTGACAGTTATTTGGTTACTCAGTGAATATGGAAGTCGCAGCGCAGTTATGCCGCCTTCACGTATTATCGGAATGTTTCCTACTTCCCACTTTTAAAGTCATGGTTATGAGCTGGTCGCATTCTAGTGCTTTGCTGGTGGTAAGAACAATCATGGAGGACAATAGGTTTAATTTTGCCTCTTATTAAAGCCAAAATTGTAGCGTCCCATTCATTGACAACCATAAAGACATTCATTGTTGACTATTCTGGAATTTCGGTCAAATACAGGCAATTTTCGTTGTGTATAAAACATACGATATTCTTCAAATGTTTATTCATAAATTTAATAAAGAATAGCAGTAACAGCAGTAATCGTTCTCCCCTCCACCATTATGGCCGCCCATCTCGAGATCTTGGGTATCAAAATTATCCCTGAGCTTCCCAGTGGTAAATACGACTTGGCGTTCATGTCCAATTTTTAACTAGGAAACTCGTATTTCCGACGGACAATTCTGATAGCATGTGAAGGCAGCATTATTCTGAATTGAGCACCAAGGCTTTCAGTGTGAACGTGGCCAAATTTTCTTCTAGAAGGCCAAGCGGCAACATTCTAATCTGATAAATGAAGCCTACCCGGAAGTGCGAAAAACTGCAATACATGTAAAATCCGCTAGGGGCCGGTCCCAAAAGGGAGCAAATGTCCATAGACCCCATGTTAAAATGTCCGTTTTCACAGCATAAATTCATGTTTTTACAGGTTGGTCCCATGGACTTTTATTGTATTTTTCGATAGGTTCCGAGTGCCTGACAACTGTGAGGGGGGTGAATTTTTTTCTAACTCGTTAGTTTAGATTGTATTTAGATATAAAATGTATGACAAATAAGGGCGTGGTTAACTTTGATTGACAGCTTGATTGACAGCTGATAACGGGCTGCACCGAGTGGAATTCCTGAAATGTGACGTCTCGGCCATGATCTGACCCAACACATCATACCACCTCTTTATTCTTTCTGAACATTTGTATTGAAATATCATACATAAAATGGGTTGCTCTGCTATAAACTGCACTAACCGACACTGTAGGAGGACTTCGCTCCATTTTTTCCGGTAAGTGACATTCCACTACTATTTCACGTACCGGTAACTTAGTTAGCAGTATTTAGCATCAATGTTTGTTGCACTGCAACAGTTAGCATTAAATCGCCTCAGAGAGAGGCGCGATTGAACTGTGTGTGTGTGTGTGTGTGTGTGTGTGTGTGTGTGTGTGTGTGTGTGTGAGAGAGAGAAGCAGGCGTGATCAAACTGTGGTGTGTGTGTGTGTGTGTGTGTGTGTGTGTGTGTGTGTGTGTGTGTGTGTGTGTGGCGCTGGCGCGATCGAACAGTGGAAACATAAAAACATACTCTGTCATTTTGTTTATACAGGACATCATTCAATCTGCAAAGTGTTTACTTATATTTGTGTACACACGCAATACTACAGATAGCGGAGGCTGCTTGACTGAAGAGGCACGTCCACCGGCCGGCTCAGTCTCACACAAAGCCCGCCCTATTACCCATATATGGATTGGCCAGAAGGTGGGCGGGGTTAGCTTTCCCAAGATGGCGCCGCCATACCCCCCATAAACAGCTTCAAAACCGTTATTCAGAAAGTCTATGGGCGACGTCACAGACGCTTTGTCCATATTTTTTACAGTCTATGTAGAAGGCTCTATTTGGTTAAACACTGTCTCCAGCTGTAGACTCACCAAGCAGGCCACACTCCAGATGTCAGCTGGCGGTCCATATTCAGAGCCTAGAAGAACCTCCACAGAGCGATACTGTCTGGTCTGGATCTCTTGACAGAAGTGTTTGTACTATAACAAGAAAAGAGGTTAGGTAATCTAATCTAAAGTGATTTTCTCTAATTCATTGATTCAGTGAATCAAGAATATCCTTTCACAAGACCAGGCTACAAATTCTTTAGCTTTAGAAAATCATATGCATTCACTGAATGTGTCGCACCACCCAACATGAGCTGCCGAGGTCTGCAATCTTCACCGTTATTTTATCCAAGTTTCCAGGGTTTCCAGAGGCTCCTACATGGAAAGAAGTAGATGATGTCAGCCTTCTCTATAAATCCATGTGGTTTAACATAAATGTTACATATGATGTACTTTACATTTATGTTTACGGATACTCTTACCAGGATCCTGGAGTATTGTGGATTTAATAGCTGAAGTGTGCATTTGTAGAGCGCCCCTGGAGGATGAGATGGGGACTGCGGTGTGAGACACAGCAGTATGTTCTCAGGCTTGATGTCTGTGTGTATGATCTTACAGTGGTGGTGAAGATACTCCAGACCTTCAAGCACCTGTGACAGATACAGTTTTTAGTTCTTATGTTATTTAAAATAGAATTAAATTCTACACATAGTGTCTCACCTGAGTGATGATGTGTTTGACACAGGTAAGAGAAAGACCTGGACTACCAAAACACATCTGCCAACAGCGCAGGTCCGGCCCCAGCAGCTCCAACACCAAACAAATATCTACATAGTGGTCAAGAACCAACCAACTGTGTTGCTGTATTATATAAAGACAAAGTATACACCCCAACTTTCCCACAGAATTTATGCAGCCTTACTTCTGGTTGTTAAATGTGATTGGGTGAGTGGCGTTCCAAGAGTGCTCATAAGGCTATGTGCAACTTTACACTGTATCGTTCCACATGCGGTTGCATTTTCTCTGCAAATTTCTTTTTGTGCTTCATACATTGCTACACTACTGACAATGTACCTTTTTTGGCCTTGAAATTTGGCTGAAATGTCGCGAATGTGACTGCACCTATATGATAGTACATTTTAGTAACTCTTTCAGGTACACCAATACGACAGTAAATGGCGACTAGTTTTAATGTTTTAACGAGTCATTTGAATGAGTCACTCAACTGATTTGTTCAAACACACTGATTAATTTAGGAACGAAATAACACTGTGTTTCTTGGAGATGCCCAGTGATTTCCTCGGAGCAGAAATTGATAAAGTAAGTATCAAAATGTACAATATAAAATGTGTCTAAAATGTACAATCTGATCATAAAGGGACAATAATTTTACCTTTTTTTTTCAACCCATCCTTCAAATTCGAGTCGCTATTAGATCTC
The DNA here is from genome assembly GCA_036326025.1 of Chrosomus eos. Lineage (NCBI taxonomy): Eukaryota > Metazoa > Chordata > Actinopteri > Cypriniformes > Leuciscidae > Chrosomus > Chrosomus eos. The sequence continues at coordinate 26,486,693 of CM070837.1, forward strand.
GAGAGGTCCTTTCAAACAAAAAAAAAAAAAGCCCTGAATTGATAGACACCTAGGCGGCTAAGATATTGGCCAAACTCGGGGTTGGCCTCGTTCAGACAGGCCACAAGCCTCAACTGGAAGTCAGTTTTGAACTTTTCGTTTTTTGAAAAGTTTTCGTTTTTTTCAAATCAGAATATAACTGCAACTTTGAGCAGCTATAACTTCATTCATTTTGAACATTCAGAGAACATCCAGAAATAATGTTAGCAAAGAGAACGTTAGCAAAAAGTTCTTAGTAGTTAGATTGGGTGGTGCTTCATTTCACATACATTATTTTAAGAAAGGATACGGATCCCATTCACTCCAGCTATCTTAAACTCATCCAGTAATTGCACTATATGTCTTTTAAGAGGGTTACGGGCTGTGGGACCACTGGCCTGAAGAGAGGGAAGAGATGTACACGCACACAGTGAAAGAGAAACAGACAACCAGAGAGAGAAAGAGCGAGAGACACTCACACATCGCAGTAATGTCAGTTCATCTTGGCCAGCCTGAGTGAATCCAGCTCCGCTCTTTAACACCTTCACTGCCACATGCCTGCCTGACCTGCAAAACCACGAACACTTAAGAACTTTTAAAAACATGCAAACACGTATACGCGTCAGTACACGGAAATGCCAACACAAAGTTTTAGTACCTGAGGTCAATGCAAAGCCATACAGTAGAGAAATAACCCCAACCCAGCTTTGACAGAACCTTGTATCTCTTATTAAACACATCTCCCACCTCGACCGGGTGATACCCACCTATAGAGAGATGTCAAAGAACTGTTATCGTTAACAAATAAAAAAAATTAAAAATCTAAATACAAAAAATTAAACAAAATACCGTAGCAGTAATCTTTTGGATCTTCATGCTCCTCTGTGTAATCCGGTTCAAGATGTTCGTAATTTCTTACTTTTTTCATATTATAGTTATGAGACCTGCATTAAAACCCCAAAACACATAACATCATCTTAAAATGACAATAGTAGTGAGAGTCATACATCTTTGCAAATGTGTTTGAAAACATATTGAGTTTCCTGTGAGTATAAATAATTTAGTGGTTGCTGATGTAATGGAGCATATACAAAAGACTAAATCTGCGGTGTATTTTTAGACAACCATAAACGTCCAGTATAGCTCTTCTATCCTGACACATTTGGCTGAAGGGTCAGATAAGCCAGCACCGCATTTAGATCTCAACACCCGCTCCTGTAGGAGTTTACAGCCGGATCTCTGAACCGTGACCTGAAAAAATATCATGCCACTTTCTGTCTGTCACTCATGTCACACAAGATTTCATAGGGCAATGTGAGGGACACATTCCCACAGTCAAACAAACTGTTCAATTTTATCTTGACTGATAGTGAAAGACACTTTACTGACACATGCAAAGAAGTACCATGGTAACGTCACTGCATGAATATGGTATGATATGCATATTACACATACAACAACATTTTAAATATAATTATTGTGATGTATGTGTTTAATCAGTGGAGGGGACAGCAGCATAATTTACCTCAACTACAGAAATGTTGTTATTAATCTAAATATGTTATTATGTCAAGTCCTTAAAACAACCACCAAAATAACAACCCAAGCAGCTTAGATTTTAAATATTTTTCTGAATTCCACACTGAAACATATCCAGAAGCATGCTGAGTACTCACGATTTGCTGCAGATATATGGGTTGTCTGTTGCATGGTTCATCAGAGGTCTTTATAGCATAGCAAAGTGTTTTGCACGAAGGAAATAGCGCAAATGTTAACTAAAGATAAGCGCCAACATAGACTATTTAAGAAAACATTAAATTACACTGTATATCAGCAGTAAATATTATGCAGTATTTGGAATGGATCATAAAAAAGATTATACTCACACATGACATCACCCTCTATAAAAAGAGAGTAATATTCACAAATACATAATACAGACGACCCTGTTGGAGCAGTCTGGAGCACAAGTTGCTGTGGTTTCTGTGCATTGTCTTGCTTGTAGTGCTGAAAATACCCACCAGTCAGCTAGAGAACAGAGAGAGAGAGAGAGAGAGAGAGAGGGGGGGGGGGGGGGGGGGGGGGGGGGGGGGGGGGGGGGTTGTCTGCGGTTAATATGAGCCTGTTAACACCTACTGACATGACAAGTAGAGTAAAAAATAAGCTTCACGTCCACCTGATCCTCAATGGTCTCGCCTAGCCCACTGCTCCACGCTGGCTCGCTCCACGTCCCCCACCACTATGCCATGCTTCAGGCCCGCTTCCACTCCATGTGTAAACCAGGCTACCAGTAAAGGTGAAGAATGTGGGTTAAAGGGATAGTTCACCCAAAAATGGAAATTCTGTCATTAATTACTCACACCTCATGTTGTTCCAACCCCGTAAGATCTTCGCTAATCTTCGGAACACAAATTAATAGATTAAATCTGAGAGCTGGATCACTCCTCCATAGAGCTCGGGATCGTTTCGTCACGTCGCAATGCATTGTGGGAAATCCCGGTACGGAAGTAGATGTACTGTATAGTAGGCAGTAGATAATTCAAATTCTAACGTTGGTCATTTAGGTTTCATTTAGGTTATTTTAAGGAAAATGGTTCAGTATTGCTGTGATGCAAACTGCTGTAATCGGTCTCACGATCGACAGGGCAAACACCTCATAATTCATGTTAGTTTTCACCCGTTTCGCGTCTTGTTTTGGTGAACGGTGGGTTGTGTCTGAAGTGAATGTTCGCCAATATTATACCGGATTACAGAACTACCGGACGAAAATAGTGGATTATTGTACCTATGATAGTTGTGTAATTACTCCTGAGATGTAACAAATCCGCATAGAAACGCTTTATAGCTCACAGAATCTGACAAGTGTGTGTGTGTGTTTTACCAGTTGACGATGCTGACTCGCGATCTTCATAGTGAACGCGCCGGAGAGAAATACACATTTCATATGGATTACATCGTTTTCTTTCGTTTTGAATTGTTATGTTTAAAAGTAGAAATCACAGGTCTGTGAGGCAAGAAGGCTATGCTGAGTTTTGGTTCATTTATGAGACGAGCTGCAGTTTGGGCGAGTGCGCCTCTGTGTCGTCGTGATTGTCTAGCTACTATGTTTACTTATTATTCATTAAATCCAGGTAATTTGTTGATGGAACATTGATCACAATTAAGATACAATTAATACAAAACTAAATTCACTTTAAATAAAGGCTTTGTGCTTTCTTTTTGAGGTCTCTGTAAAAGTTTTAAAGCAGTTTTAGTGCCACTTTCAGGGAACTGTCACGTCCACTCCGTAACATTTGTTTTTTCCTCATAAATGCGAACACATAAAATTAATATTTTATGTTCTGTGGAGAGCCAACCCTTCTTCGTCCAGTGGGTATTACTTTAGATTTGTAAAGGTCCATAACTCTTGGTGCCAGACAGTGCTGGAGACCGGCTGGACGCTATTAACTTACTCCAAACCGGCCATTGTGATACCGCTAAAATGGCCGCCGTTACCCACAATGCACCGTTCCATAACGTCTACGCCCGAGCTCTATAGGCTTCTAAGGGATTTAAACTTGCCGGCACGAAAAGTTATAAAAGAAATCGTTAAAATAGTCCAAGTGACTACAGTGGCTCAATCTTAAATTTATCAAGTGACGAGAACAATTTTTGTACGCAAAATAACGACTTTATTTCAACTATTCATTTCCTTCTCTGTGGGCCTCGAGTGAGTTCACATAGTGTAATAGCGTAGAGCTTCTGTGTTGTACGTCACACGCATAACACACATGACCAGCGTCGGCCAACAGCGAGTCTACGTGTGACGTACAACCGAGACAATTTTTCCAGAGAAGCATTTTGTGTGGAGAAAAATTTTGATGGAACCAATTTTCCAAGCTAATACCACTTGCTGGTAAAATATTGATAGTTTAATTGGTAATTTCCCAGGCAGAATTACATCTCAGTAGAAAAGATAAGCCTCCAAGCTTTTTGAAAATGGACTGAGGAATAAAGAACCATAATGAATTTTCATTTCTTTGACAGTTTCTTAACCAATTAAGTTTAAAAGTATTGTTAATATCAAAAACAATCGAACATCTCTATGCCAACATTAACCCTTTTGCCTGATATAATGTCCTTTTTTAACGTGCAAGGTTTATTTTTCCAAATATAGTCGAGAAAGGTTTAGTTTATTTCTTTAGAAGTTTTATCACGGACATAAAGGGAGAGAGCTGGGTAAACAAATCTGGAAAGACCCTCAGCTTTGGAAAGCAAAACTCTCTCGAACAAAGTCAGATCCTTTGTAAACAGTTATTCAGAACATTTTTAGTTTTTTTAATTTTAGGCATAAAAAAGTATGTTTATTTTTACAATGAATCCTTTACTGGTATGCTTTCAAGTAGATCTATAGAATCGTGTATAATATTTCGCATTTTTTAAGATTTAACATTAAACCAGAGGATTTGAAACATGTGGATATATACATTCCAGGGCCGTTTTGTTGGACTTGAAGCGGTGCTGCTCAGACCAATCGGTGTATGACATCAAAGTGGGTTCAACTCAGTGGACTATCGTTACAAACTAAATTCAGGTCTGTATTTTGGTATTTAGTGCCATTCAAGTCCCAGTCTACATTTTCTTCTGTTACATACCCCGTTTCATTTAAAAATGCACATTTTAATTGCAGTCCAAGTCAGCATTAAAAATGCATTTACAGAAGCCACTACGCTATTTCAATCTGATGATTAATAGACCCTGATGATGAATTAAATATGTGTCTCCAGAGCTTTGATGAATGGAAGTCATCCTTGTCTACATGGGTTCTCTTCCTTCTTTCCTCAAGTATTCTCCCCTGGGCTTTTTACTCTAAATGGGACATGCCTCAAAATGGCATCACGGGTCATTAATAGATCCCTGCTATTCTCATACTGCCAACTGCTAAACTGATAATGCAGTTTGACTGCAACAAATCAAAAGCAATTATGTGGTGGAGAAAGCAGCTGAGGTATTTCTCACAAGGCACATGATAAATGAATGAGGAGTTCATTAGCAATGAGAAGGATTCAATAGGCCGTGAGAAGCTTGGAGTGAGTGAGCTTATATGGGCTCGAGTTGAGGGTGTTTATCTTCCATTAAAGGTGTATTGAGCTTTACCTTGGCCTCAATAACATCAGCTGTTGATGCTTTGCTTCTGTTCTCTGCTACAATTTCAATCAGAATACCATTGTACTCAGAGTAATGTGTCTGCAAATGTCTTTAAACTCAATTTATAAAATGAAAGGTTCTGACTCTAATAGCTGTAAAACTGCCTTTAAACATTGACTTCTATATTAATCCACTACTGCATTGATAACAAGCTTGTAGTTAAAAAGCTAATGATACTCCTTTCAGCAAATAGGAAGGTTCTCTCAAGGTTCTTAACAAATATTCTTAAAATAACATTAAAAGAATAGTCTTTAATAAAGTTCTCAAAACTTTAGCACAAAAACGTTTCTTACATCGTTAATGAAAAAAAAAAAATCCTGATTTTTTTAGTTCCTCTAACATTAAATATGATTACTTCAGAGAACACTCAAAGGTAATGTTCCCATAATGTTTGCATAATGATAAAATGGAATGTTTCTTTAATGTTTGCATTTGATATATCCAAGAACGCTTTTATACATTTTTAAAAGTTTAAAAGACATTTTGAAAGTTCAGAAAAAAATTAAGAAATAATAGTAACTTAATGGGAACATTAGTAAAACATTCCAAAAACATATTTATGTTAGCTGGGTTGGGCGAAAGAATCACGTTTTTTTTTTTTCAAACATTACAATCGCTGTTGCAGCATTTTTATATACTTGATTTTATCATGTAGGCTATAGGCCAGGGTATATATATATATATATTTGATCATGTATATGCAAAATGTCTATAAATTATTTACATGATTAAAACTTTTTATAACGCTATATATATATATATGTATTGCATAAGCACTCTGCTATACTGTAAGATCTCACTGATTTACTTTACCAGATATCAACTTGCACCAAACTACATATTTTTGTTCACTTTAGGCTGAATAAAAATGGTTTGAATGTTTTCCCCCTCCTTAAGAGTGAGCTCACTGACATATATGAGCCATAAAAGTTTGAAGAATTAAATGATACTCAAAAAAAAAAAAAAAAAAAAAATTTGTGTAAAGGTTCAATAATTTGTCCATTAAAACAAAACATTTTTGATTTTTTCCTGACCATTATGTCAGGCTTTTTCAGGTTGACAACATGATTAAAACAATTTGTCAATAAATGGATGGATTACAGGTTTATAATAATTTAGATTACAGCTATTCACTTTCACACAGGCAACAGAAACCTTGATGTTTGCCACCTAGAGACACTCTCGAGGTCTTTTCTCTGACAGACTGAAGATACAGCATGACATGAGGATAAATATACAGTCTCTCTGTTGCGGTCCTGCAGAGGCTGGTTTTAGAACGGACAGATGCACATTTCCTGGCTGAAGTGAATCCTGAATGACAGCGGCACACACAGAAAGCCCTTATAAGGTAAACCTCCTTTACTGTCTGTACTGAAGGATGTGATGCCGAAATCAGTTTTTGATGTTTTAGCTTACCTCAAGGGCATCCAAGATGTAGGTGTCTTTGTTTCCACAGTATTTTCAATTTTGATATTTTTAGGTCAAACCGTTCTTGTCAGTCAGTCATATAATGCAGGTCTATGGGGTCCACCTCAAAGAGCATACACAGAGAAGTCCAAATTAAACATGATTTAATGACCCGTAAATGTAAGTACACATTGATGGCCTAAGACACGAAACAAGCGGTTTGTGTGAGAAAACGTACTCGGTTACTAACGTAACCTCGGTTCTCTCTAGAGAGGGAACGAGTACTGCGCAATATCTTACGCTATGGGGAAAACTCTTTTCCACGAGATATTGAAGCCAAAAATTATCCTTAATTTTTTATTAATGTAAAACGCTTTGCGGCAGCAAGCAGACATAGGCTAGACAGCTCGCGCGCCTATTGGCTGCCCTGCGGCAACAGCAGCAGCCTATCGAGAGTGGCTCTGCGTGACGTCACGACGAATGGGGGCCTTTCGCGCCCATATCGTCACGTCCCGCCAGAAAGGGCGTGGTCTCCGCCCCATATCTAGGCTCGATAGCTGCTCTTACGTTGGTTTTCATCGCCGAAGCGAACCAGAGCGTATTCCAAGCACGGCAAGATACGCAGTACTCGTTCCCTCTCTAGAGAGAACCGAGGTTACGTTAGTAACCGAGTACGTTCTCTTACGAGAGTATCTCTCGTACTGCGTAATATCTTACGCTATGGGGAACACAATGCAACACGCCGTGCTGGTAGGGATCCAACACCAAAGTCCCAGGGGCCGAAGCCCGGGGCGCATATAGTGCATAATCACCATAAACTCACAGAGAGTGAGGGAAGAGAGGCTAGAAGCATCATTCCCTGTAAATAGCATCCGAAAGGAGCTAATCATGTGACAAATAGACCATACCGTCAGGGTGAACATTCAGCCTGAACTGGGTGGCCACATGTGTGTCAACATTTTAATGAGCTGCTGTACCGGTCAGTGAGCAATACGCAGGTCAAACTCAGTATCCGAGCCGCACAGCGGGCAGATAGCACTGAATTTTTTACCGCCAAAAGCTTAGCTTGTAAGGCGGGAACCTCCAGGTTATAGTATTTTATAAATGTAGACGGCGAGGCCCAGCCCGCGGCCATACAAATATCTTGCAGGGTAACCCCGCTAGACCATGCCCACGAGGAGGCCATGCCTCTTGTGGAGTGCGCTCTAACACCCAAAGGGCACTGTAGGCCCTTAGAAGTGTAAGCCAGCGCAATGGCACCGACTATCCATCTGGATAGGCTCTGTTTCGAAGCGGCAAGTCCCTTAGCACGGCCGCCAAACGAAACGAAAAGCTGCTCAGTCTGTCTGAAACCAGACGAGCGGGACACATAAGCCCTTAGTGCCCTGACAGGGCAAAGGAGACTCGCGTCCTTCTCCTCATTGAGAACCGGAAGGGCAGACAGGGAAATCACCTGGGCCCTGAACGGTGTGTTGATGGATTTTGGCACGTAGCCGTGCTTCGGTTTGAGTATGACCTTTGAGTTATTAGGTCCAAACTCCATGCATGACGCGCTCACTGAAAGCGCTTGCAAGTCCCCTACGCGCTTCACTGAAGCGAGAGCCATAAGAAACGCTGTCTTGAAAGACAAGTGTTTCATGTCTGACGACTGGATTGGCTCGAATGGGGCACCTTTCATGGCCTCCAAGACCGTGGAAAGGTCCCACGTCGGGACTGAAGGGGGCCTGGGAGGGTTTAGCCTCCGAGCTCCTCTAAGTAAACGCATGACTAAGTCGTTCTTTCCTAGTGACTGGCCAGACACCGGTTTTGCAAACGTTGCTATGGCCGCCACGTATACTTTGAGCGTGGAAGGGGTCCTGCCCTTATCCAGTAGCTCCTGAAGGAAGGAAAGCACTTCCGTAACCCCGCAGTCTACAGGTGAAAAGCTCTGCGCTTGACACCAAGCAGAGAACACAGACCACTTCGAGGTGTAGAGCCGTCTGGTAGACGGGGCTCTAGCCTGCGCGATCGTGTTTAACACTCCCTCTGGGAGGTCAGCGGGTACCCGTTGATGGCCCATGCGTGCAGGGACCACAAATCCGGGCGAGGATGCCAAATCGAGCCTCCCGCCTGAGAGAGGAGGTCTCTCCTCAGCGGTAAAGGCCATGGGACAGCGCTGGTCAGCTGCATCAGGACAGGAAACCACGACTGGTTTGTCCAGAGCGGAGCTATGAGTAGCACTGGGCATCCCTCCCTCCTGATTCGCTCCAACACCTGAGGCAGGAGTGAGACAGGGGGAAAAGCATATAGGGGGCGGCGGGGCCAAACATGGGCCAGCGCCTACCGGCATTTCGAGAAGAATCTCGGGCAGTGAGCGTTCTCTTGGGACGCGAACAGGTCCACCTGCGCTTTGCCAAACGTTTCCCACAGCAGCTGGATCGTCTGCGGGTGCAGAGACCATTCTCCTGCTGGGACGTTGTTTCTGGACAGCCTGTCTGGCCCCACATTTAGGTGACCAGGCACATGCGCCGCTCTCAGCGAGAGCAGGTTGTGCTGAGCCCAGACCAGGAGGCGTCCCGTCAGCCTGTAAAGGTTTCGGGACCTGACGCCGCCCTGGCGATTTATGTACGCCACCACTGACATGTTGTCCGACCGGACCAATACGTGGTGGCCTTTTATCTGGGGACAGAAGCGCCGTAGCGCTTTGTCGACTGCTATTAATTCCAAGCAGTTTATGTGAAGGAGCTTCTCCCGTACTGACCATAGGCCAGCTAGCGGTCTGCCCTCGAGCAGCGCTCCCTGCCCCGAAGTGGAGGCGTCCGTAGACACCACCTTCACACTCGAGGGGATCCCCAGACTCACACCTGACTGATACCAGTCGGTTGCTTTCCATGGTTTCAGAGCCGAAACGCACTGAAGGTCGACCCTGAGGCGAAATAGACCTGCGGTCCACGCCCTGGGGGGAACTCGTGCTTTTAGCCATAGCTGCAGTGGGCGCATGCGGAGCAGGCCCAACTGGAGTACGGAGGCTGCTGAGGCCATCAGACCCAGCATTTTCTGAAACCTTCTGAGCGGGACTATAGAGCCGTGGCGGAAGGATCTCGCGATGTGCTGAATATTCAATCCGCGCTCCGGTGACAGGCGTGCTGTCATGGATAGCGAGTCTAACACTGATTCCCAGAAAGGAAATTCTCCGACTGGGGAGCAGTGAGCTTTTCGCCCAATTGACTGTAAGGCCCAACTCCTCGAGGTGCTCGAGTAATGCGGCCCTGTGTTCTATGAGCTCCGTTCGTGAACGAGCTAGAATCAGCCAATCGTCCAAGTAGTTCAAAACTCGCATGCCCCGAAGTCTCAGGGGGGCGAGGGCCGCGGTCCATGCACTTCGTGAACGTACGGGGTGCTAGGGACAGGCCGAACGGCAGGACTGTGTATTGATATGCCTGGACCCTCGAAGGCGAATCTCAAGAATCGCCTGTGATGGGACGCTATTTGTATTTGAAAATAGGCGTCTTTCAGATCTATTGACATGAACCAGTCTCCTTGGCGCACTTGCGCGAGGATTTTCCTGGTCGTAAGCATTCTGAACTGGCGCTTCACGAGCGTTCTGTTCAGCAGTCGCAGATCTAGAATGGGTCTGAGCCCACCATCTTTTTTCGGTACCAGAAAATATCTGCTGTATAAGCCCCCTTCGCCTGAGATAGAGGTTCTATAGCCCCTTTTCTCAGTAGTTTCGCTATCTCGGCTCGAAGTAGATGAAACACTTCGCTTTACACCGTAGTTTCGACTCGCGCCGTATAACGGCGGGGGCGTCGAGCGAACTGTAGCGAACAGCCTCTCGTTATAGTGTTCAACACCCATTCTGATACCCCGGGAAGCCTTGACCACGCATCTGCGTGAATAGCTAGGGGTAGTATGAAATCTGGGCTCTGGCCGCGGCAGGACGGCGGCTCGAGAGCCCCTGTGTACTGGGAACACAAAACCGTGTTTACAGCGTTCGAGGCGGGGGGCGCGCTGATCACAGCGGGCAGCCTGGCCGCGCTCCGCTTCTCTATGGCGGGACGCGCAGAGAAAGCGAGCGGGGCGAATCCCGTGGGATTCGGCGCGTGTGAGGGAATGTGGGCACATTTACTAAATGCGGGCACATTTACTACACTGAGAATACTGTCAGCTCGCGCCGACTAAATCACTGCTGTGTTTACAGCGTGCGAGGCGCGCGCTGATCACAGCTGGCAGCCTGGCCGCGCTCAGCTTCTCTGTGACGGGTTGTGCAGAGAAAACGAGCGGGGGCGAATCCCGTGAGATTCGGAGTCTCTGTGAGAAATGCAGGCGTGAGACAGCGGGCACATTTTATGCACGGAGAACACTCGGCTCGCGCCGACTGAATCAATGCTGTGTTCACAGCGTGCGAGGTGCGCGCTAATCACAGCGGGCAGCCTGGCCGCGCTCAGCTTCTCTGTGACGGGTTGTGCATAGAAAGCGAGCGGGGGTGAATCCCGTGGGATTCGGCGTGTCAGTGAGGAAATGCGGGACAGCGGGCACATTTACTGCACTGAGAACACTGTCGGCTCGCGCCGACTAAATGTGTGTTAGTTTCGTTTTTACAGAAACCAAGGGACACGCATCGTGTAGTGTAAGCGGGCATTGTATGGGCGCGTTCACTACATTTTCTGCACAACCAACATGAGTTGGTTTTATTTGTGCTAGCCCTGCACCGTGGCGGGCTGTGTCTGGGTGTGGGAATGGGCACTGGGACGTGGGCATTCTTACAACACTCGTAACACCATCGGCCGTGGCCGGAACACCAGAAAATGCACTCTTTATTGGATTTATTGGGTAGCCATAGAAACGGCTTTTGTGCGCAGGCAAGCGGGCTGAGACACCGGCTGCTTCACTGCGAAATACACTGGGACAGTCACAACGCATGGAACTGAACGAGCGAGAAGTTTTGGTGGAAATCCGGCCGCAGCGGGATCTGAACACCGTCACTTTCCTAGAGAGACTAGGAAGGCCTTGAGACCTCGGGCTTTACCTCAATCCTCGGCCGGGGCCCGCGCTGAGGGGGGCGGCGTCCAGCAGAGCGAGAGCGCGGTGTTTGATCTCGGGCCTGGCGGCGCTGCTAGTTAGCCGAAACAACGGCCTTTGTGCACAGGCAAGCGGGCTGTGGAACCAGCTTGCTCACTGCGAAATACACTGGAACAGTCACATTGCTTGGAACTGAACGAGCGAGAAGTTTTGGTGGAAATCCGGCCGCAGCGGGATCTGAACACCGTCGCTTTCCTAGAGAGACTAGGAAGGCCTTGAGACCTCGGGCTTTATCTCAATCCTCGGCCGGGGCCCGCGCTGAGGGGGGCGGCGTCCAGCAGAGCGAGAACGTCGAGGAACACGGAGCGCTCAGCTTCCGTCATCTCGGATAGCGTTAGCCACAAATGTTTCTCACCATTCAGGGGGGGAAAGGCGCGGGTCTCGACTGTGACGGAGCTTCGTCTTTCCCGAGAAAGCGTCCGTCCAGCCTATTGCGCGTTAGTTGCGCGAGCACCTTTCAGTCGAGGCCGATGTAATCCACGGCTTGAGAGAGCGGACGCATCGGCTCAGTTTCAATGCCGTCTCCGGTAAGTTCGTCGAGCTCAAGTGCGGACGCGGCGGCAGACGGCGGCCGCTGTCCGTCTGGGAGCGACTCGAGCGAAGCCGGCGAAGCTGGCGGGCGAACCGGCGAGCTTTGGCGGGCTGGAAATAGCTCGGGCGCGCGCTGGGCGCGGCGCTTCTTGCGGCGCGGCATCACGGCGGGCTGGGATGCGGGCTCGGAGAACGAAGCTAGGCGAGTCCGCAGAGTCACCATAGGCAAGCGTTCACAATGATGGCATCCGCCGTCAGCGAGCGCGGTGGCCGCGTGATCCTCACCCAGGCAGGACACGCAGATGACATGGCGGTCCTCATTGCTGAGTGGGGCTCGGCAAGAACACAGGAAGGCATCTTTAAAAAGACGCCGCTCTTTTAGAGGGGTGGGAAAAAAGGCAAATAATGCAACACACACACTCTAAGCAGAGGAAAGGATATGTACGCCGGAAAGCGCAGCAGGTACGGCGGCTGAAGGCGGCGAGGCCAGCGACTCCAGGCTCGATGGCACGTCCCGCTGAAGGCTACAGGTCGACGGCGCGGCTTCTCACTCTGGATCCAGCGATGCGGGAGGCTTCGCTGAAGAGATGAAAATCAACGTAAGAGCAGCTATCGAGCCTAGTTATGGGGCGAGACCACGCCCTTTCTGGCGGGACGTGACTATATGGGCGCGAAAGGCCCCCATTCGTCGTGACGTCACGCAGAGCCACTCTCGATAGGCTGCTGCTGTTGCCGCAGGGCAGCCAATAGGCGCGCGAGCTGTCTCGCCTATGTCTGCTTGCTGCCGCAAAGCGTTTTACATTAATAAAAAATTAAGGATAATTTTTGGCTTCAATATCTCGTGGAAAAGAGTTTTCCCCATAGCGTAAGATATTACGCAGTACGAGAGATACTCTCGTAAGAGAACGAACAGTATTTATATCGTTTTCACCTCTTGTAAACACAGACACGTCCAAGTGATCTAAGGGCGCGAGCGCTTCGGTCTTTTCCGGAAAGCACCGGAAGTGATCTCTCGCGCGTGTACGTCACTCATTGTTACACAGAACAGAGATTGTAGGTAAGACGTCTAATTAAAAGGGTACTAATTTGCGCTTATCCGGGATGTTTAAACCGTAGTAAAAGAAAACACTAAAAAAAAAATAAAAAAAAATGTATGAGTGACGTACACCCACGAGAGATCACTTCCGGTGCTTTCTGGAAAAGACCGAAGCGCTCGCGACCTCAGATCACTTGGACGTGGCTGTGTTTACAAGAGGTAAAAACAATATAATACTGTTCGTTTTCTCACACAAACCGCTCGTTTTGTGTCTTAGGCCATCAATGTGTACTTACATTTACGTCATTAAATCATGTTTAATTTGGACTTCTCTGTGTATGCTCTTTGAGGTGGACCCCATAGACCTGCATTATATGACTGACTGACAAGAACGGTTTGACCTAAAAATATCAAAATTGAAAATACTGTGGACACAAAGACACCTATATCTTGGATGCCCTTGAGGTAAGCTAAAACATATCAAAAATTAATTTCAAAGTGAACTATCCCTTTAACAGGGTTTATAACTAGAATGACAGAATTCGTTCCTTTAATACAAAACTGTCTTAAAATGTAACTTTCTGAACAGTTTGTTACAGAACAGCTGACAATTTATGAAACATTTTATGAGTTATAGCAACATTTTATTTACAATACAAATGCACAGGTATAAGAACATCAGATGGTAGAAAGAATTTACAGTCGCTTCAAACAGGCCAACGCATCCTGTGCAAGACTCACAAGATAATCTATAGTGTATCACAGTCACACATACGTATAAAACACCAAGCACAACAGTGAACTACAGCAAAAATAAGACCAGTATATCTGCATGAATGCTTAAGAGATCTGAACAAACACAATTTTTTGACAATTGAAATCAGATCACTGTAGATTACAAGATATTAAAAAAAAGTAAATTTTTAATTTGGGGGTGGATCATAATTACTACCAAACTTGGTCTGTACATCAATTGAAACACAAAATAAATAAATAAATACATAAAATCAATAAAGTAAATTGTGCGAAAAATGCACTGTACGAGAGCTGAATTTAGTTCACCTTAAAATGTGCATTCAGAAAACGTTAAGTAAAAAAAGCTAATTAATGGTAGTCATGATCTGATCGACAAAACAAATCGAGCATTAAAAGTGAGACACCAGTTGGGAAATGAATTTGTAACAAAAGCAATAAAAATAAACTGAAAATTGTGGAAGCTCATTTTCACGGAAGCGTATTGCATTCACTTGAGGAAAAAAAATCGACTCTGTTTTTCTAATCAGTTGATTATCTCAGAATTACGAGATCATTTTTCACATAATTTTTTAGCTCTGTTTTTCTGAATTAACGAGTTAATTATCTCAGAATTACGAGATCTTTTTTAATGGAAAAAAGTTTTTGCTCTGTTTTTCTAAATTAACGAGTTAATTATCTCAGAATTTCGAGATAATTTTTCATGGGAAAAAGTTTTCACTCTGTTTTTCTGAATTAATGACTTAATTATCTCAAAAGTATGAGTAACTCATTAATTCAGAAAAACAGAGTGAAAAAATTGTTTTTCAAGAAAAATGTATCTCATAATTCTAAGATAATCAACTCGTTAATTCAGAAAAACAGAGTCGATTTTTTTTTCCTCAAGTGAATGCAATACGTTTCCGTACATTTTCACCACAGAATAAAAAAAAAAACATAAAAAAGGTAATTGTGACTTTTTACCTCGCAATTCTGACATTTTTTTTATCTCTCAGAATTGTAATATAAACTAGCAATTGGAGTTATAAAGCCAGAATTGTGAGATATAGGTAGGCCAACACTCGAAATTGCGAGAGAAAAATCTGAATTGAGTTTATATCTCACAGTTCTAACATTATCTCAAATCTTTTTTTCTCAGAGTTGCGCCTATTTCAAAGAATTGTGAGTTTATATCTCAAATTTGCGAGTCTATTTCACAGGATAGCACCTTTATTTCTCACAATTCTGACTTTATAACTTGAAATTGTACGTTTATCACAATTCTGGCTTTTTTCCCCCTCAAAATTTTGAAATAAACTTGGAATTTCAAGTTATAAAGTCGCAATTCTGAGAAATAAAGTAGGCCTACCTCTTTTATTTTTTAAACCATGGCAGAAACAAGCTTCCATAAAATAGTTGTTTAAAAGTTTGAAAGGATGATTGTGATTGCATAAAAAAAAGCATAAATTAAATACTTCCGTAGTAACTACCTCAGCCAAGTGTGCAGGGATGTACCGCAGCGCAGATATACACATTTGGGACAAGCACGCAATTTTGTTCTTTTTTTTTTACTGAAAGCCAACCTAAAACATCGAAAAGCACACATCAACACTGAAGAAACGAACCTTAATGACTACGAACAAATGTACAACTGAGCATTGTGAATGTTACATGAAACCTCTTCAGCTAAATCAAGAGTGTTAATTGGGTTAACCTTCCATTTACACAAACATAATCGACAATAAAATGCACACGCGACATGCATGTGCCAACCTAAAATCTCTGAATTCACCATGCATGTTAATGTATATAATACTGTAGTCTTATGCCACATGAAAACATCTCAAATGGCCCTGTTAGGGTGAGGTCCCTTAAACCAGTGTTTTTCATAAAAAAAAAAAAAAAAATCGGCACAAACAAAAGGTCTATGGGAGTACTGGAGCAATTTGTTTTGTTTTTTTAATTTAGTTGTCCTTATAAGCCAAGCTTCGTTGTTTTTTTTATTTTTTTCCTTTTGAGCTCTTAAGACACATTAAGCACATCACACCAAATGCACGAGTTAGCAGTTTCTCAAGAACTCGCCAAACAGTAAGACTACTTCTTCTTTAAATGCAGGCAAGGCGGCGCTGAAAACAGTAGTTTCACAGGCACTGTAGCATGTTGGCGAGTGATGAAACAAAGACTCTCAGTGTAAGCAGAGAGCAGCTCTACAGACCAGTAACAGTGTGTGTGTGTGTGTGTAACTCTCTAGGAGAGATTCACGCTTCTGAATCTGGGAACGCTGTCTTTAATCATGACGATCCATCTCAAATATCCTCTGTTCTCCTTAGTGCTCTGAAGTCTTCAGGAAGTAAGAGTTCATGCCTTTTGGCAGGTCTAGGTCTCTCTCTGTCATTGGCTTTGTCTCTTTTACAGTCCATTCAAGTGTCTGTCCGAGGTTACAGGTCAAAGGTCAGTGACTTTATTCTCCACAGCTGCAGCGATCTGTTGGAGCCTGTATCCCAGCTGCATCTTTTGAGCTGTGGAGTCCTCCTCTAATGCTGTGATGATCTGAAGAGACAAAAAGACAGATTTTAGACATGAAGAGGATGGGGTATCTTTTTATTTCCTGATGTCTGAATCATCACGCTAGCTCTAAGTTGGCTGTGTAGTTTCAGACAAAGTAAAAAGGGTAATATTATATCATTTACACTGTTGTTTTTCCACCAAGGTCCATTTCTAATGTTAATTAAGCTTAATGTTGATGTCCTTTCATAAGAAACTGCAGAGCGGTAGGTGCTACACTGAAAAAAATGTGGTAAAGGATTTAGCTAGGAAACAATTTTCACTCAGAAATTGCTAGTAGAAAGAATGAAAAAGCATTTTCTTGTAAAACATACTCAATATCCAATCATATCCACCTGTCTGACATCTGAAAGTTGTGAAGGTACAGAACAAGCTTTTACAGTTTAGTTAGAAGAAAATGGCTTAGTCCGAAATCGCCCAAATATTAGACCATACCATATACACTATTTGAGGGGACAGCCATTTGTAGGGGTGTCTGAAACCAGTGGACATTATGGAGTGCATTCATTCAATCACATAATGCACCGCAATAATGAGTGTACAACTGATGTACACTCAACAGCTTGAGAATACCCATAATGCATCGTCAGATTCGCATGACGAATGAAATCCTGCATATCGCCAGAAGATGGCGCTCGCAGATAAATCATCCATCCATCCATCCATTTTCAAACCGAGTGTCCAATGTGGGTACAGCGTAATATCATTTAAGTATAAATACATTTTTAATTGATTTTTAGATTGTTTAATTAAGGTTTATACATGCTAGTTTCTATGACAGAGTTCAAGATAAACCTTTTCATTACTAAGATAAGTTTCAAATGATTATTATACCGCAAACACAAGCTTTGCAAAAGCGGCTGCCCTTCCCACACACTCAGTGTCCGAATTCACTCACTCGTTTTCATTCACTCCTTCAAGTGAACAATATTAGAGTAATGCAGGGAATAGTGACTGAGGGAATAGGGGTGATTTGGAGCTCATGACTTTGTCAAGAGACTGAATGTGACAGTTGTAAACATCTTGCTCCGAGTTTACAAGTAGTCTATTTTTGTCATCTTTAATACTGTGTATGATTGTTATGGTTACTAGGTTGCTTTGCTACCACTAAACACTTGCCAAAGAATGAGAGTATGAAAAAAACGTGCTGTGAATGCCCTCATCACTATTCACACCAGAGCATACATATATATAATTACTCATCTGAAAGATAAAAGCACCCGAAGCAGAGACAAAAGAACAGCTACCCTTTAAATATGATTTCAGTTTAATAATCAAACATGTTCAATCATACACAAACCTTAATGAAAAATAGTTTTTATATAAAATAAAATGTGTGTGTATATACATAGGGTTCCCACACCTTGGTTAACTTCAAATCCAAGGACCTTTTAAGGACTTTTCAGGTCCAATAGCCTCAAATTCAAGGACTTAATGTCCAACAACGAATGGTGAGGTACCATCGTAGTAGTTTTGTACGCTTGTGAACGTCATGGTAACGTACAACACAAATTACCTCACGCGGGAAACCCTTAATGTAACGTGTATACGCGCGCAACTAACGTAAATCAAGCAAGCTAGTATGCATAGGCCACGAAGTGTTGGCAAAATAACACATTAGCGGAATGGAGGGAATAATGTGGATTTTTTTCCAGAAAACTTTCTTTCACAAAAATTAATTCAAGCACTTTTTTTCAAAAACTTGCCAGGGCCTTGATTTTTTTTTTTACTTCAGATTCACAAACTTTCAAGGATTTCAAGGACCCGTGAGAACCATGTGTGTGTCTGTGTATATATACTAACCCTAACCCTCAATCCTATCCAATATTTAAAATGAACAACTACCTTAGTGAGAATTGGGTCCTATTCTAAAGTGTGACTATGTGTGTGTGTGTGTGTGTGTGTGTGTGGCGTGCGTGCGTGGTGCGTGCGTGCGTGCGTGCGTGCGTGTGTGCGTGCGTGGTGCGTGCGTGCGAGGAGAGAGAGAGAGAGGAGAGAGAGAGAGAGAGGAGAGAGAGAGACGAGAGAGAGAGAGTGAGTGAGAGAGAGAGAGAGAGACAGAAATAGACTGAAAGTCTCACTGATCATAGTATTTGTTGATATACTTGTACAATTCATGCAATGCCACTAGATGATTGACTTCATTGGAGTAGTTCTGCAAGGGAAGCACAGCAGATTATCATCTATTATTCCTGTCAAGATTTTAAATTTTACATGCATTCTTTTCTATGTTTATCAAATTCATTAAGTTTGAACTTTGCATTAGTATATATCAATCCACTAGTTAAAAATATATATATAATTTTTTTTTTAGAATTTAAAAATGGCAGAACATTTTTACACAGAAATAAAATCGGAAATATATATTGTGTAGTGCTTGACTTAAGGATGCATGCATAAACTTAATTATGCTGTTTTTTTTTGTTGTTTTTTACAAATTCAACATTCTTTAGTGTCTATTGTAGTCCTGAGTTTTCTTCCATGAACGTACATGTCATAATATTCCTCATTTAAATAATTCCCGCCCAAGGCATACGCAAAATAAACAAGGCTGGATGCCTTAAGTTAGTAGTGTGTTGAAACTCGCTGTTATGGTAAGGGGAATGCCATTTTCGAAACGCTTAAAGCGGTTAACCAATCACAACACACTGATCCAGCTGACCAATCAGAGCACATTGTGCTTTGCAGAAAGAGGGACTTCATAGGGGCAGGAACTAAACAGGGCATTACTGACAGTCTGGGAAGAGAGGTGCTGCAACATGTCAAATATGTGAAACATAATTTCTTTTTTGACCATTCAAGCTTTAAAACCTATTCTAGTAGAGCCCAAAAACACAGTAGGTCCCCTTTAAAACATTCCCAGCTTTACAGGGGATCACAACACTCACAAAAGTTAAATATGGTAACCCGAGTATCACAGCGGAGGTAAAAATCCCACAACTTACCCTAGAGAGTTCAGCAAGAGAAGAGTTCATCTCCTGATCACTGACAGGGATGGTCTGTCTTATATCTGAATAATATCTAATGAAATACAATCAAATTAGTGTAAGTACATTTGTGCAAAATAATGTCATTATAGATGAATGAAGCATTAAATTGCATCAAACTCACTCACCTCTCCACCATTTGTTTGTATCGTGGGATGTCTCGAGCATACAGGAGCTTGTTGATTGGGGAATCCTGTATATACAAGACATAGAGCCATACTCATTAGCAGCTGCTCTTTCAATCTGGCTTGGAAGTCCTGCTTCATTCACACTCACCCTGCCCAGTTTGTGATCGGCTATAGTGCAGGAGTCCATGAAGGTCTGAGCAATGACGGACAGCACTGCGTCCACATTGTCAGAGGCCTGAACATCGAAGATGAACTGAGGGTTCTTCAGGATATTGATCCAGAATCTTAGAGGCAAGCTACAGAAAGCCAACATACAAGATGTGACTAAATGACACAAAAATCTTTGCTCATCCTAAACATTTTTTTTTTTACCAACCTGTTTGTTTTCCATATGTGGATTGTCTCTGGGTCTGTAATGTTGTGCTGTGTGGCCTGGTCATCCAACAGATCGAAGAAATATTTCACGGCCATGGGAACCGGCCGACTGGTGCTCAGAATCACAGTGAACAGATCGTCTACGAACTTCTGCAGTGTCCCTAAAACACACAGTAAACACAGGTGATGCAGTGCTCCACCTGCCCCTATTGCCAGTGGACAGTGCTGAGCGGTACCTTCACAGACAGCAGGCGTGTGAGGTAGATCTCTGGGATGGCCTTGGCTCTCTCACGCTCTTTGTCTCTCAGACTGCCCCGTCTGTGCTTGGGTAGCTCCGCCTCTTCGTTTGCCTTCACCAGGTGCCACTGCTTCACTCCTCCTTCGTCTCCATCATCCAACATCGGGGTCTCTGGGAGAGGAAAGAAAGCATGTGAGAAAGTCTGTGATAGCGCTATGATCAGATGGTTTTCTTATAATTACTTTGGTTTGGTTTATGCGTTACATTCACAAAATTTGGAGTAAAATTTATAATTTTTTTTGAAAAGTCTCTAATGATCACCAACGCTGCATTTATTTGATTAAAAATAGAGTAGGAACTGTAATATTGTGAAATATTATTACAATTATTTTCTATTTTAATATTTTTTAAAATGGCATTATTTCAGCAGCTATTACTTTAGAAATGATTATAATGTGCTGATTTGCTGCTCAATAAACATTTCTTATTATTATCAATGTTGAAAACAGTTAACCTGCTTCATATTTTTGCTGAAACCGTAATCTGCTTTTTTCAGGATTCTTTGATGAATAGAAAGCTCGAAAGAACAGCATGTTACACTGTAAAATTATAAATGTTATACTGTTATTTTTGTCAATTTTGCATCCTACAAACATTACTCTTCTTCTTTAAGAAGTAAAATATAAATAAAAATATTCTTCAATATTTTACAAATAAACCTAAAGGTATTACTATATTAACAAGTAAATTATTATTTAACACTTCAGTAAAAAAAAAACGTAGAGCTTAGAAAATGTTTAAAACTACTATTGTAAAATAGACAGTATATGCAAACCTGCACATCAACTTAATTCTATATTAAAGCTAGGGTAAGCACTGTTTTTCATAAAAATTTTTTTGTTATACTAGTTGAAAGTCTCTTCACATCCTAATAGCAATCAATAATTAAAATGGTCTAAATATATATCTTTTTTACATATATCTTTTGTGGAAGTCTCTGGACCAAAATTTTTTCATCCAATCATTGCATTCGGTCCGTATGTAACGATAGGATGTCCTACCTGCCTATCAACCTATGTATTTGCATACCTCCAACTCAAGACTCTGCACTTGCTGTGTGCATGTTCATGTGTTTTGGAGGAGGCGTAGCTTTGGAACGTCTTATCCCATTTTCTTCTTTCAAAGCTCGCTTGTTATTTGCTATCCTCTACGAAACTTGTGGTAAATTGTGTTGTTGATTAGAAGTTTGAAAAAAACTAAACTCTACGTGTGCTGAGAAACTAGGATAACTCACTCTCCTGTATTAGTCTTGGCTGTCGTGGTGGATTTGCTTGGATTGCCGTGACACCAGTGTTACTGTGGCACCATCTGGGACCTGCAGGAAACACTTACAAATCAACAATGGCTCACACAAAAAATCAGCATGTGAGATTTCACTTCACTCCCAGTCTTTAGCTTGAGAAAGAACTTGAGACCTTGTAGTGCTGTAAAGTGTTGAGGCGTTTCCAGGACCCCTGAACCACTGACGTCAAGTCCTGGTCTGACAGGATCAGATGACCAGCCGTTCCCGCCCTCCACTCTATAAAACACAGGATTACAGGAATTTTATTATATTATTTAAATATGAAATACATATTCCTTATTAAATAAATGTTTTAATACAAATTTTATTTGAGTAAATTTAAGTAATAAATATAGAAATTTCTTTTAATGATTAGCTTGGTTTTTAAACATTATATCAGCTTACCCAGATGCACAGAGTCTGGGGAGGGTCTTTGGGTGTATGACATGCCTTTACATGTCTGCTCCACAATCTTCTCCTTCACTTGTGTGATGGTGTCACAATCCAGCACTTTGGTGGGGACCGTCTGAGACTCACCAGCACCTCCGTTGGTCACCAGGACATTCAGAGTCTATGGAGCAACATGAAAATATGTTTTACTGCTCATGAAAAAGGTCCTTAATCTCTTTTAAGATTCTGTACATCATATGTGAATGTATACCATTGAGCAAAAACATAAATAAAAGTCTAGATAATGCATTAACTTTCATATAAAGTTGATTTCTGTCTCAAACTCTGTGTAGAGAGCGTGTGTGTCTCACCAGAGTGCGGTACTCCACATCTTCCCGCAGCAGTCGGTTGTCGTTGAGTGTGTATTTGGCTTTGCCTGACACCGCGTCCACTGGGCCTTTATCCACCTGGTGCTTTATGGCTCTGAACAGCATGTAGAACGCCTCACCTGCTGTATCCTGCCACAGGACAAAGAAACCTGGATACTTACTAAATGCATTAATAGATGGATGTGAAACATGATATATACATTTTTTGTTATTTTATCTTGCTTAACCCTGTAAAGCCTGACATATGAAATACTAGACAGAAAAATCACATGCTTTAAAAATGGAATTGTTATATATTGAACCTTAAGACAAAAAAAGGTTTGCAAGTGTTTTTGCATGTCATATTAGGCTTTTATGGCTCATATAGTATGAAATAGTAAGAATATGGAGCTCATATTTAAAAAAGGGGGAAAAATCAATGAGATTTTTATAGCAGTATATGCATATACATGTCAGTTGTCCTTCTATATCTCCCATTAATATGCCTTAAGATTATATTTAAATGCTTAGTGTTATGGGTAGACGTGACTGAATTGTCATGAGCAGATGAAAGCACTCAGGAGAGGTTGGATAAGTTTGTCAAGATGGGATCTTTTTATTTGTCCCAGTTAAGGCCAATGAAAGGCAATATAAAAAAAAAAAAAAAAAAAAAAAAAAAACTGTTTAGTAAATAAAACAAATTGACATGAGAGTCAAAAAACAACAATCAAATGTTTACAGCTGTTCAGAAATTGACCTTAAAACAAGTCACTTTAGAGTATAGACGTATGTCCTCTCAACTCTCGCTCTCCTGACAGAATGAAAATACTAGACTTTATAGTCCTGAGGTCACCCATGGAATTGGAACATACCAACACATGATTATGGTGCAGGGGTGGCTCAGATATGACAAAGACATAAATGCTTAAAAACAGCTGAAATACTACTTCTATTAAACTAGAAATTTACAGAATATTATTTCTATATTTTCAGCTAACAGTTGACAAGCAACAAGTCATATTTAACAGCTACATATAAATAACTCAAACTCCGGGACATTTACTATTGACCCGGAAGTCATAGCGTCATTTAAACCCCACAATCGCGGCAAATTTCCCTTGACACAAACAAACCGGAGACGCCAGCACGACAGAGATGGTATGTCAAAGCTATGTGTTTCTCTTAAAACTAAATAAACGGATACATACTGAAAACATGTGTTGCGTGATTATTGTAACTAGTTATGACTGTAACGTAAATGACATGATTTTCTATAAAACAGTAAGATATGTATTGATAGAAGTAACGTTAGCTATAGCATATAAGTCACCGCAGTATTAGCTGTTAAGTGTGCACACAAAAGCTACGGGATATGAAATATTGTAGTGAAAGACTTTGTAACAGTATAAAGATTAACAGAAGACATTAATGTGCTAGACAAACACACACAGGTCACAGAATAGGCAGCCAGTCCTTGTGTACTAGAATGGGCAGCATATCGCTGCCGTGACGATAGCTATGCGCCCCGTCACACACCCCCCCCCTTAAGAGAGAACGTCTAGGTCCATCTCATGACGTGAAAGAAAGTCAGCAATAACGTTATCCTTTCCCGCTCTATACCTCACAGTAAACCTGTATGGCTGCAAGGACAGGTGCCATCGGGTGATTCTGGAATTAAAGTCACGCATACGGTGTAGCCATTGCAAGGGCCTGTGGTCTGTCTCCAAGACAAACTCTTTGCCAACAAGGTAATACTTTAAAGTGTCCAGAGCCCACTTGATGGCAAGGCACTCCTTTTCAATGGTGGAGTACCGAGTCTCGCGAGGGAACAGTTTGCGGCTAACAAACTGTATGGGTCTTTTGTCCTTCCCCTCACCCTGCAACAACACTGCTCCCAGTCCAATGCCCGAAGCATCAGTTTGCACAGTGAAGGGTAAGGAAAAGTCAGGGCTCTGCAACACTGGTTCGTGGCACATACTCTCCTTGAGGTCGTGAAAAGCTGTCTGACACTCGGCAGTCCAGACCACCTTATTGGGGCTGGTCTTACGAGTGAGATCTGACAAGGGAGCTGCTCGGCTTGAAAAGTTGGAAATAAAGCGCCGGTACCATCCGACCAACCCCAGAAAAGATCTAACCCCCTTCTTGGTTGTAGGCGGCTGGGAGCTGCGGATGGCTTCCACCTTGCTGACCTGAGGACGTATAGTACCGCAACCCAGGACATATCCCAAGTAGCACACTTCAGACCGGGCAAGCTGGCATTTGCTGGCATTCACTACCAACCCGGCCTGTCGAATCCTTCGGAAGACATCACTAAGGTGTTGCAGATGTTCTTCCCACGACGAACTGTGAATGATGACATCATCAATATAAGCAGCGGCATGGTCCTCAGCGCCCCTCAGCACTTCATCCATGAGACGCTGGAATGTTGCTGCTGCTCCATGAAGGCCAAAGGGCATGACCTTAAACTGGAACAATCCTGATGGAGCTTTGAAGGCGGTCAGTTCTCGTGCTTGGACGCTGAGTGGCACTTGCCAGTAACCTTTACACAAGTCCAAGGTGCTGAGGAACTCAGCCTTTCCCAGGCGCTCCACCAGCTCGTCTACACGAGGCATAGGATATGGGTCAAAAGCTGAGATGGTATTCAGCTTCGAAAAGTCCACACAGAAGCGGAGCCCCCCATCCTTTTTTGGTACCAGTACCACGGGACTGCACCACTCGCTGTGTGATGTCTCGATCACCCCCATTTCCAGCATCGCCACCACCTCCTGCTTCAGCGCGGGGATCAGTCGTGCTGGGACCCTGGTGGTGGTCTGCCGGATAGGACCTGGAGAAGTCAGCCGGATGTCGTGGGTGATGATGTCGGTTCGCCCTGGCTGGTCTCGGAACAGGCCTCTTGGGATGATTTTCTTTAGGTCCTCCTGCTGTTCATCTGTCAAATGGGTAACGGAGGGGTAGGTTGACTCACCGCCCACAGTAGGAAAGTACTGCTCCAACGGCTCTTCTTCCTCTTCCACGATCCGCGCCCACAGCTGGTCTTGGACAGAAGATGTTCGATCAATCCATTGTTTTAAGAGGTTCACATGGAAGATCTGTTTAGAGCGACGTCTGTCTGGCATTGAGATTTCATAGGTAACCTCACCGACCTTGCGAAGTACCTTGAAAGGGCCTTGCCACTTCGCCAGCAAACTGCTTTCTGATGTAGGCAACAGCAGCAGCACTTTCTGTCCGGACACAAAGGTGCGACTACGTGCTGTCCGATCATACCACGTTTTCTGCTTCGTTTGAGCCTGAGCCAGATGTTGGTGAGCCCTGGAACTCAGCTGGTCCAGCTTCTCTCGCATTTTCAGGACATAACTGACAATGTTGGTTGGCTGATGAGGAGCGTCCCCCTCCCAACTCTCTCGGAGAATGTCAAGTGGGCCTCTCACTTCCCGCCCGAACAAGAGTTCGAAGGGGGAGAACCCGGTGGATGCCTGCGGTACCTCTCTGTAGGCAAACAATAGGTACGGAAGCCACTGGTCCCAGTCAGCTCCTGATTCCGACACGAACTTCCGCAGCATCGACTTAAGGGTCTGATTGAATCTCTCAACCATGCCGTCGGTCTGCGGGTGGTAGGGTGTGGTTTTAATGCCCCGAATCCCTAACAGGGAGTACACCTGCCTCAATGCCTTGCTGGTGAAATTAGTTCCCTGATCAGTTAAGATTTCTTTGGGGACACCCACACGGGAGAAAAGTTGAATCAAACTATTGGCCACTTGCCTTGCCTTAGTATTTCTGAGGGGGAATGCTTCAGGATAACGTGTTGCGTAATCGCAAACTACTAAGATATAGCGGTGCCCTGCCCTACTCCTCTCTAAGGGACCAACTACATCCATAGCGATGCGACTAAAAGGCGTATCAATAATTGGAAGACTGATGAGGGGAGCTTTTAAGCCTCTTTTGGAGCGAGCAGACAACTGACACTCTGGACAAGACCTAAAGTACTCTGCTATGTCCTTGTTAACACCTGGCCAATAAAATCTTTGCAGGATTCTCTTCTCGGTCTTCTCCCTGCCTAGATGTCCTGACCATGGAATACTATGACCTAGGTGTAACACTTTGGCTCTCAGAGTCTTAGGAACAACTAACTGCTCTGTGTCTGTACTCACTCGATACAATTTCCCATTATTGATAACAAAACACCTGTCACCCTCCCTCATGGCATCCCTAGCCTCATCATCGGTCTTAACAGAGGAAAAGCAAGAGCTAAGTGTGGGGTCTTCCTGTTGAAGCTTCTTGAAGTCTTCAAAGACTTCAATATCCTCTAGCTGAGGAAAGGACAGACTTTCCTGCACCAATGTACCTGCCACCTTTGCCCTACGCTTCTCTGCCTTGGACTTTTTAGGTTTATCACCAGGACAATTCTCAAATGGTAACTCTGACCACACGTTGGAATCTACTTTGGTATTGGCCTGTGCTCTAGTTGTAACAAAGCACTGACTGAGTTAACACTTTGCAATAGCTCTGTAAGCACTGGGACATCCTGGCCTAAAATCACTGGGTAAGGGCATTTATACAAAATCCCTACAGTTAACAAATATTTTTGGCCATTAATATCTATGAGAACCTCACTGGTCTGGTGCTCAGACTCATCACCATGGACACAACGGACTCTCACTTTGCCCACAGGCTGGAAATCAGACCTCAAACAAGATTGAAGAACGAAAGACTGACTACTTCCTGAGTCAACTAAAGCCTGCACTATCTTTCCATTTATCTTCACAGGGACAGTAACATCAGAAGACACACAAGGTAAATGCTTGCTAGGGCCAGGTAGGTAACATAGTCTGGAATCAGATACTTTCTTCAGTGTACAATTGGGCCTGATGTGACCTTGCTGACCACAACCGTGACATATAGGTACTCTAGGTGTTCCAGTTGGAGTGGGGCTAACATTGGGGCTATTGGGGCTGTTGGATGGTCTAAAAACGCGACTATTACCACCCGCAGACCTACCAGGTACTGTCTTCTCTGGCTCTCTTTGGGCTGCTTGGTAGGGTCTTCTCCAGTCCTGTTGTGGTAGACCCAGATGATAGCCTCTTCTAGATTGTCTGGCAGCCATGAAGGTCTCCACCAGCTCTGCTGCATGCACAGACGAAACCGGGGTGCGTTCCCTCACCCATACTTGAAGCTCAGGGTACAGCATGCCCAGGAACTGCTCCAGCACAATTTGGTCGCACACTTGTTCCCTAGATTGAGTCTCTGGAACTAGCCACTTCTCCATCAGGTCCTTTAGCCGGCTTGAAGTTCTTTCGCCGTCTCCCCCTCCTTGATAGACTTGGAGCGGAAACGCTGGCGGTAAGTCTCTGTACTGATGTTGAACTTGTTGAGAATGGCTTGCTTCACTTTCATGTAATCCTGGCTGTCTTCAACACACATGGCTACATAAGCAGATCTGGCCTTACCATTCAACAAGGGCACAAGGTACAATGCCCAAGTCTCATGGGGCCACTGACTCGCTGCTGCGAGCCTTTCGAAGGTGGTCAAATAGTGTTCAATATCTTCATCCTCTTCATACGAGGACATCCTAGGGGGTTTCCACCCCCGCTGGAGGTTTAGAGGTGTGCAAGGCCAAGAGCAGGAGTTGAGGGAGCTCTGCATCCCTGGTACTGGATGCTGATCTGGATGTGGCTGAGGAGTTGGTACATCCAGAAAAGGCATGTTGAGTGGATCAAAGGCTGTCGCAGGGCGGGAGCTGGGCGGGTCCATCTGCTGCAGTCCGGTGAGTGGCTGTCTCGTCGCATGTGTTAATGCTGTGTCGCCTCTCACCAGTTGCTGCAGTTGTCTGAATTGATGCTCCATACCTTTCCATCTCCGATCTTGTCGAAGCGCCTCTGCCTCTAACTGGTCCTGCTGATGCCGCTGAGACTCCACCATCGTTCCCACAATCCTCTCCAAGCGCTCTGTCCTGTCTTCGACCACCGGAGTGGGATGCTTGGATGACTCTGTGGATTTAGGCCTAGCACCCATAGCTGAACCACCTCTAGGGGGTGCCGCACCTCTGTCTTGATTGTCCATCTTGACTCTCCGAGTGCTGCTCGGACACTGTTTACCCGGAAACCGCTGCCACCAAATGTTATGGGTAGACGTGACTGAATTGTCATGAGCAGATGAAAGCACTCAGGAGAGGTTGGATAAGTTTGTCAAGATGGGATCTTTTTATTTGTCCCAGTTAAGGCCAATGAAAGGCAATAAAAAAAAAAAAAAAAAAAAAAAAAAAAACACTGTTTAGTAAATAAAACAAATTGACATGAGAGTCAAAAAACAACAATCAAATGTTTACAGCTGTTCAGAAATTGACCTTAAAACAAGTCACTTTAGAGTATAGACGTATGTCCTCTCAACTCTCGCTCTCCTGACAGAATGAAAATACTAGACTTTATAGTCCTGAGGTCACCCATGGAATTGGAACATACCAACACATGATTATGGTGCAGGGGTGGCTCAGATATGACAAAGACATAAATGCTTAAAAACAGCTGAAATACTACTTCTATTAAACTAGAAATTTACAGAATATTATTTCTATATTTTCAGCTAACAGTTGACAAGCAACAAGTCATATTTAACAGCTACATATAAATAACTCAAACTCCGGGACATTTACTATTGACCCGGAAGTCATAGCGTCATTTAAACCCCACAATCGCGGCAAATTTCCCTTGACACAAACAAACCGGAGACGCCAGCACGACAGAGATGGTATGTCAAAGCTATGTGTTTCTCTTAAAACTAAATAAACGGATACATACTGAAAACATGTGTTGCGTGATTATTGTAACTAGTTATGACTGTAACGTAAATGACATGATTTTCTATAAAACAGTAAGATATGTATTGATAGAAGTAACGTTAGCTATAGCATATAAGTCACCGCAGTATTAGCTGTTAAGTGTGCACACAAAAGCTACGGGATATGAAATATTGTAGTGAAAGACTTTGTAACAGTATAAAGATTAACAGAAGACATTAATGTGCTAGACAAACACACACAGGTCACAGAATAGGCAGCCAGTCCTTGTGTACTAGAATGGGCAGCATATCGCTGCCGTGACGATAGCTATGCGCCCCGTCACACTTAGTCTTATAATCAAAGCTCTGGGTCACACTTTATTTTAAGGTGATGTAGTTACATTGTACGTAGTTAAATAAATACTGACTAATATTAATTAACTGATAATTATGGTAACACACACACACATACATACACACACTCTCTCCCTCACTCTCTCTCTCCCTCTGTCTCACTCTCCCTCTCCCTCACTCACTCACACACACACACTTACACACTCACACACACTCTCCCTCACTCTGTCTCTCTCTCCCTCACACACTCTCTCTCACTCTCACTAACGCCCTGCGTAAAGCTCCTCAACGTGTGTGTTACCATAATTACCAGTTAATTAATAATAGTCAATATTCAGGCCAATTACAGTAATTGTTTGGTTTAGGTTAGGTACTTGTAATTATGCATTATTTACTGTTATTACTATAATAAGTACATGTAGTAACGTGTAGCTACATCACCTTAAAATAAAGTGTTAGCAAGCTCTGTAAAATAAAGCTTCCTCGAAAGCCTGATGTATCATATTTGATACTCACATTTTAACATGATGTTTCTTAAAAATGATGTATGGATAATCAAGTAAATCTAAGTTGCTTATTCAATATTCATCCTGAAATAATACAAACATCATAAAAGTTATTTCTACATTTACTTTATGAAAATCATAAAATTTCACAACAAAAAGGTGGATGTTTTCTAGAAATATACTAAAGGGCCTTTAAATTGCTGAAACAGTAGAAACTATCAATCCGATACAACAGAAATGAGAATTTTGCATATCAAATATGATACAGTAGGCTTTATAGGATTAAAGATCACCTTTTTTTCGAAACTACCTAGTCTGTAACAACAGTTAAAAAAAAAGTACATTTGTTAATTCATTTTATTATTATTCAATCCAAGTTACTTTGCTCTAGTAAAAAAATTTTTAGATTTATTTTTGTAATTTTTGCCTTTATTATGATGGGTACTGTAAGCAGACAGGAAGTGAAGTGAGAGAGAGAATGGGACTCGAACTCGGGTTGCCCGAAGTGCACTATATAGTCACTATATGTTGGCGCACTGCCCACGAGTTCTACGTACACATTTAATTACAATCATTGACATGTTTTCCTCTATTTTATCTTCTCTCTTCCAGCATCACTCACCCTGAGGAAGGTGTAAAGGCAAATGGACATCCAGTTTGTCAACAGCTTCTCCACCACAGACTCAGTCCTACAACAGATGAGAGATTCAAGTTAAATCATCAAGTTAAAAGATCTACATCCTGTTCATGTGATTTAACACTCTGTGATCACAATCGGGACTTAATGATAATGTCCTCATCACTACTGACCTGCGCAGCATGAGTTTGGGGTTTTTAGTGGTGTACTGCTCCACCAGGTGACTAAGCAGAGTTTTTAGGATGTCTGTGAAATACTCCAGCTTGCCGTGCAGCGCCACCGTGAGGAGGGAGGCCACATACGCCCTGTCCCTCGGAGAGAAGGTTCGCTGGGCTTCAAGGGTGTGAATGAACTGTGGGGAAATGAGATGAGGACACACCCAACCTTAATGGTCCATGTAATCTAGTTTGGTTGTTTGAGTAATCCTCTCTCACACAGGTTTAAGGATAGCCTACCTTGGTGAGGAACAGTTTGCTGTTGAGCAGGTTAGAGAGCTGAACCAGGCCCAGCTCCACCGTGGCCCGGCGACAGGCGGGCACGTCAAGATCCCGCCTCAGTGGAGAATCGCGGTGACCCGGGAAGAAAATCCTCTCTGAGTATTTACGATAATCCAGGAATGGAATCCCAGAGCCCATGAGATCACTGGACACATCCATCATCTCAGTCATCAGATCTGCACATAACACACACAGTTTATGATTAGAAGGGATTTCAAGCATGCTGGCAAAGTCTGATGTTTGTGTGGGAGCGTCTGACCTGTGAATTCCTTTTTGCAGCGGTCTCGGACACTCGTCTCCAAATTCTCCAGTTGGATCTGGACTTTTTTATAGTCTCTTAGTGCTTGCTTGCTTTTCCTCCTGTTGAACACACACACACAGACACAAATTAAATACAAACATAAAAAAACACATCATACAATCATGCTGGATAACATGATCATCAAAATTGAAACAAATGTACAGAGTTCACGCAGCTAGAACATAATTATATAAAATATTTAATAATTGTATAAAACTATCAATTCATTATATTGCAATTATATTTGATTAATTATATTACCTAGTTGATTATTAATTACAAATAATAATAATATACAGTGCTATGCATAAGTTTAGACACCCATACTAAAGTTGACTAAAAAGAGGAATAAAAAATCATCTTTTGGAAATTGACCTTAATGCCTTAATTTAAAAAATTAGGAAAAATCCAACCTTTAAGGACACCAATTTTCTTTGTGAATGAATAATGTATCGTAAATAAATAAATGTTCTTCCTTAAAATACGGGGTGCATAAGTTTGGACACCCCTATGTTAAATTCCCATAGAGGCAGGCAGATTTTTATTTTTAAAGGCCAGTTACTTCATGGATCCAGGATTCTATGCATCCTGATAAAGTTCCCTTGGCCTTTGGAATTAAAATAGCCCCACATCATCACATAGCCTTCGCCATACCTAGAGATTGGCATGGTTTTATTTCAGTTAGCCTAATTGCTATAGCCAAATGCATTGAGAGATGATCTTATGGAAAGTACGCCATGCCAATCTCTAGGTATGGTGAAGGCTATGTGATGATGTGGGGCTATTTTAATTCCAAAGGCCAAGGGAACTTTATCAGGATGTATAGTATCCTGGATCCATGAAGTAACGGGCCTTTAAAAATTAAAATCTGCCTGCCTCTATGGGAATTTAACATAGGGGTGTCCAAACTTATGCACCCTGTATTTTAAGGAAGAACATTTATTTATTTACGATACATTATTCATTCACAAAGAAAATTGGTGTCCTTAAAGGTTGGATTTTTCCTAATTTTTTAAATTAAGGCATTAAGGTCAATTTCCAAAAGATGATTTTTTATTCCTCTTTTTAGTCAACTTTAGCATGGGTGTCTAAACTTATGCATAGCACTGTATATATATATATATATATATATATATATATATATATATATATATATATATATATATATATATATATATATATATATATATATATATTTTTTTTTATTTATTGTAAAGATAGAAATCTAGGTAGGAATTTTATATAGGTAGGTTTTAATATAATATAATATAATATAATATAATATAATATAATATAATATAATATAATATAATATAATATAATATAATGCTAGCTTTCACTTTTTGACCCCACTGTACGGTAGAGGCCTGATGTCTGGAGTGGATTTTTTTTTTTTTATAACCCTACAAATTTAATAAAACCATCAAAATAAGGAAAATATTTTATTTTAAAAATGATGGAAGAACAAAACAATAAACTTGGTTGAGGTATTTATCTGACAAAATATATTGGCAAAAAAGGCAAAATACAGCTACAGATTTTATTTTACTATGCAAAAAAAAAAATATAAATAAAAAAATGTATCATACAAATAAATTATGAACACATGCAAAAACGAGAGAACCAAATAAATATTATCTTTGGTTCTCTCATTTTTGCGTGTTCATATTTTATTTGTATGACAGCCTGGTCAAAAATGTGTCTGCACAATTTCATTGTATCATCACAAATAAAAAAAATTGACTCCAAGCACAACTAAGCAATATGCTTACACAATCTTTAAGACTTATTTTAAAACATATGAATAAAGGGTGAATATGTCAATTTTCAACTACTATATGTCTAAGGCTACGTTCACACTATCAGTCCAAATCCGATTTTTTGTGCATCCGATCGAAACGGATTTCCAGAAATGTGATTTGAATAGGATTTCAAACCACATACTGTATGGATGTAGCTTGAAACAGATTTATATGTGATTTTTTGATGTTCACATAAGCTCATTCTGATCGGATATGCCCAAAAATCGGATTTGGACTGACAGTCTGAACGTAGCCTTACATTAGTGAGCGGTGCATGATACCTGTATATGAGCACGATGACCAGCACAATAAGAGCCACGATGGAAGCTCCCACCCCAACTCCCACCTGGGCCTCTAGAGGGAAGGCAGCGGGGCCCTGAGAATCATACTGCACCCGTCCCAGAGAAAAGTTCAGATTCCCCATCCTCACCTACACAAACACACACAAAAACAGATTCTCATACTGCATCACTGGGAAAAAACACCACAAACCCCTAACCGGTTCAGATGTAAGCTGGCGTACGGTGAACTCCGGAAGCGTTTCGGCGGCCTCTCGTTTCTTGGACGCTGCCACCGTCGGCTGCTGTGTCGGGGGCTCACAGTACAGGTGGTTTCTGGTTAAAGTCTTCACAGCGCATTCTCCATCACCAATCAGAGCAGCCACCTCCTCCTTAGACATAGCCAGGTCCAGATTCTCCCCCTAGAATCCACATTCAGACAACCATTCAAGTGTGTACAAATAACAAAATAACACAGCTATGCATTCACACACAGATGAGAAGAGGCTGACCTCCACAGAGATGATGCTGCCGGGTTTGTGGCGGAAGGGCTTGCTGGGGTCGTTTTGATTTAGGGTGTGAAGGACCGGATTCGGCTCATAACTGAAGGGGCTGCCGCTGACCGCCTCAAACTCAAAGTGGAGGTTATCCAGGAGGAAACGCACACTGACGGAAGCGCGCAGGGCCTCGGGTCCCACCTCGGGGGTGAGACACAGGATCAGAGTTGAGCTGTTCACTGTGCACCGCTCCTCCACCTGATCAGAACAGGACATGAAGACACAAGACTGTATTTTAATAACTGACTCGTGAATGCTGGTCAGTTTGTTGATAGAAGGCACAAGCGCAGACTCACTTGTGTGAACTCTACCTGTTTGACGACACAGAGACTATCTTCAGGACAGTTCGGCTCTGGGACGATTCGACGCTCCCTTCTGAGAGGATCCGCACTCCTCCTCCTCCTCTTCTTCTTCTCCAGAGGGGTCAGGGTCACGAGGATACGTGGCTCCTGAACCACGTCCAGATGCTGGCCAGACACTCGAATGATACGGCCCCCGCTTACACAAACACAGATGATTAATGACATGGGTATTATGTATGCTGACTAATAATAATAATGATAGCAACACATTTTTTTATTTACAAATCACTGATGGAAAAAAATAACATTAATTTGTTAATTGGTGTGGATGTCTAAAATAACCATAATATCTATCTACAATCTTTCTGTAAATTACAATAAAAGATTTTTAATATGAGAAATAACATTTTCTTGAACTTTTGAAATAAAAATAATTAATGTTGAGAACACCCCAGTCCAAAAAGACAATTTAAAGATTTTTTCTGACATTTGACAGATAAATAAATAAATGATCACATGACAGCATACATTTGTATACATAAATAGGTCCTACTTGCCAAGTCTTAATTAATTGTATAACTTTATAAACAAAAAACAAACAATAAAAAAAGAAATAAATTATATATATTCTAAATGAAAAAAAGCATAAGTACTTTAGTGCTGTAAATATATCGTTCCTTATATGGGAAGCTTTTGAGAGTTTTTTATTTAAATACAATAAAATAGACTCTAGCTCTCATTTATTAGCATTTATGATTCTACGAAGAACCATTAACATCCATGGAACCTTTTAATTGCACAAAAGGTTATTTATAGTGGGAAAAGGGTTCTTTGGTATATTAATATGCTCTTCACACTAAGAAAAACATGGTTCTTTTAAGAACTGTTCACTGAAAAGTTCTTTGAGGAACTAAAAATGGATCTTCTATGTCATTGCTGCGAAAACACCCTTTTGGAACCTTTATATTTAAGAGTGTGGGACAAGCAGTTTGGAAAATGGATGTAAAAAAAAAAGTTAAATCCTTAAAATAAGATAAATTTACCTTATTTCCGTGTAGAAGATTTGTTTTCAGAGAAAATATTTTTTTCTCCATTGGCAAAATTGCTTTTTTATACTAAATTAAATTACATTTTATTCCTTAAAGGATTAGTTCACTTTAAAAAAAACTTTTGCTGATAATTTACTCACCCCCATGTCATCCAAGATGTCCATGTCTTTCTTTCTTCAGTCGAAAAGAAATTAAGGTTTTTGATGAAAACATTCCAGGATTTTTCTCCATATAATGGACTTCAGTGGGGAGCCAAACGGTTCAAGGTCCAAATGACAGTTTCAGTGCAGCTTCAAATGACTTTAAACGATATCAGACGATGCATAAGGGTCTTATCTAGCGAAACGATCGGTCATTTCAAAAAGAAATAAAAAAGTTTAAGTTTTATAAGCACAAATGCTCGCCTTGCTCTGTTCTGTGATGCACGTTCGTGACTCTCCTGTTCGAACTCGTTCATCAAAATGAACGAATCTTTTTTCGAGTCATTTGTGCTAATAAAACTTTATAACTTTAAAACTTAATAATAAACTTTATTTATTTTCGAAATGGCGCATCGTTTCGCTAGATAAGACTGGTATGTTTAAAGCCCTTTGAAGCTGCACTGAAACTGTCATTTGGACCTTGAACCGTTTGGTCTCATTGAAGTCCATTATATGGAGAAAATCCTGGAATGTTTTCATCAAAAACCTTAATTTCTTTTTGACTGAAGAAAGAAAGACATGGACATCTTGGATGACATGGGGGTGAGTAAATTATCAGCAAAAGTTTTTTTAAAAGTGAACTAATCCTTTAATTCATTAATGAAAAATAGACAATATATTTTCTGAAAAACAAGTGTTAATAACGTTTGCGCATTGAAAAATAATAATAATAATTATATATATATATATATATATATAAATATATATATATACACACTCACCGGCCACTTTATTAGGTACCCCATGCTAGTAACGGGTTGGCCCCCCTTTTGCCTTCAGAACTGCCTCAATTCTTCGTGGCATAGATTCAACAAGGTGCTGGAAGCATTCCTCAGGGAGTTTGGTCCATATTGACATGATGGCATCACACAGTTGCCGCAGATTTGTCGGCTGCACATCCATGATGCGAATCTCCCGTTCCACCACATCCCAAAGATGCTCTATTGGATTGAGATCTGGTGACTGTGGAGGCCATTTGAGTACAGCGAACTCATTGTCATGTTCAAGAAACCAGTCTGAGATGATTCCAGCTTTATGACATGGCGCATTATCCTGCTGAAAGTAGCCATCAGAAGTTGGGTACATTGTGGTCATAAAGGGATGGACATGGTCAGCAACAATACTCAGGTAGGCTGTGGCGTTGCAACGATGCTCAATTGGTACCAAGGGGCCCAAAGAGTGCCAAGAAAATATTCCCCACACCATGACACCACCACCACCAGCCTGAACCGTTGATACAAGGCAGGATGGATCCATGCTTTCATGTTGTAGACGCCAAATTCTGACCCTACCATCCGAATGTCGCAGCAGAAATCGAGACTCATCAGACCAGGCAACGTTTTTCCAATCTTCTATTGTCCAATTTCGATGAGCTTGTGCAAATTGTAGCCTCAGTTTCCTGTTCTTAGCTGAAAGGAGTGGCACCCGGTGTGGTCTTCTGCTGCTGTAGCCCATCTGCCTCAAAGTTCGACGTACTGTGCGTTCAGAGATGCTCTTCTGCCCACCTTGGTTGTAACGGGTGGTTATTTGAGTCACTGTTGCCCTTCTATCAGCTCGAACCAGTCTGGCCATTCTCCTCTGACCTCTGGCATCAACAAGGCATTTCCGCCCACAGAACTGCCGCTCACTGGATGTTTTTTTCTTTTTCGGACCATTCTCTGTAAACCCTAGAGATGGTTGTGCGTGAAAATCCCAGTAGATTAGCAGTTTCTGAAATACTCAGACCAGCCCTTCTGGCACCAACAATCATGCCACGTTCAAAGTCACTCAAATCACCTTTCTTCCCCATACTGATGCTCGGTTTGAACTGCAGGAGATTGTCTTGACCATGTCTACATGCCTAAATGCACTGAGTTGCCGCCATGTGACTGGCTGCTTAGAAATTAAGTGTTAACGAGCAGTTGGACAGGTGTACCTAATAAAGTGGCCGGTGAGTATATATATATATATATATATATATATATATATATATATATATATATATATATATATATATATATATATATATATATTCAAAGATGTAAAAATATGATGTTCCTTACCTGAGGAAGCTTTTGGAGGGAGCAGCGTAGGTCACATTGGGGTCTGGGGTGTAATGATACATCTTTTCCTGTAGATGGCGCTGAGCTCTACCAAACCGCACTGTAATGCCACTCTCTCCAGTTCGGTTACTCCCTCCAGTCACACATTCAAAATGTTCGTTGTTGTACTGCTCGGGAGAACTGTTAAGACACAGACTGTATTAAAACTCTGATCAATCTAATAATGTATTCTTACCAAGTTTAAATAGGAATAAATCACACACACCAAAAAAAAAAAAAATATCATGTGAAATTTAGGGAGCATTTTAGATTTATGAATTGATATATTTAGGACAGAACTCATTGTTTTGGATCTACCACCAGACCACATCAAGCAACATCTTTAACAGAGGGATGATTAATTGAATAAGACATAATCAGCTGACATGATATCAGTTGTGATGATATCAGATAGTGAGTGAGTGTGTGTGTGTGGTCGAGATGATATCATAATGAGATTTACTGATGACTTCTGTCGGATTGGACTGCTGTAGAGGACGATGCTCTACACACAGTCACTTACATGTGACATGGGACTCCACCAATCAGGATGCTGATCTCACTGGCACGGCCCGTCAGAAGGTTCTGTCCCGTGATGGTGAGTGATGTGCCGCCTGACATTGGGCCTTTCAGAGGATACACTCCCAATAACACTGGGTCCTTGAGTTTAGGAAAACAGAACACGCGTCAGAAAACACTGCCTTATACATGTGGTGCTGTAACAAGGATCTCATCCTAGTAAAGCACCTGAATAACACATATTAGATATATTAAGTAGAGCACAATTCTGGATAAATTGAGATGAATTTTTTTGTTTAAAATAGAGATCACTATTTTCCCACGATTCTGAATACATACCTAAACAAAATAACATGTAAATTAGAGGTTCAGACAAAATGTTAATTTCTGCAATTTATTAAAAAATATAAATAAAAAAAATTTAAAGTTGTGTTTAATGAATGATTCAACGATTCATAAACCTCTTGAATGAACGAATCAATGACAAACAATTTTTTTAACAGTTCCTTTGTTGCCACCTACTGGTGTATCAATGTAATGATACTTTCAAAAGGTGTTTACTCTATTTTGATCACTACTGTAGACATCAGTGTTTATATCTGAACTATTAGCTTTTATCCCAGTACTTTTGTGATCATTTGAATTGCTGTAACACAGAAATAACGATACTGAGTGTTTGTAAAGACTGTGTGTGAAGCCGTTTTATACCTTTACATGAAAACTGCTCTCTCTGGATCAGCAGCAGCGCCAACGCAGATCTGAATGTTCGCTGTGATCGTACTTGTCAAAGGTTTAATAGACAGAGGTGAACAATTGTAATTTGGTAATAAGATCGCGTCTGTGTTTGAATCGAGATCCCGATCTTTTAATGATTAATCGTGCAGCTCTATTGAATTGTATAAGATTTGTAAATTTTTAATAAAAATATGTATTTATTTAAATATACTTTACTCATTTCTTTTTCATCCCTTTCCTTTCCTTTTTTCCTTAAATTATCTTAATGCCTTTTGCAATTTTGTCAAATAAAAAAAACTGTAGAATTGTATAAGAATTGTTTACGAGAAAATTTGTCTCACTCCGCTGGCAAAATGTTTTTTCCATCCTTGTTTGAAGCGTAAATCTAATTAATTTCCTCCTTTAATTCACCACTGAAAAAATAAATATGAACATATTCTCTTAAAAGAAAATAAGGTTTTAAGGAGGACAAGACAGAAACACCATTTAAGAAAATCCATTTTTTGCAGTGTTTAAAAACAGTCAAATATCTCCCTGCCTTTAATAAACACTGAATGAATTCCTTGCATATGATTCAGTCTTGCTAAACCACTGTTTTCCCTTTAGTGGCATGATGGATTAATGGTTACCTGGTAACGGAAGCGCTGGGCAGACTGCCCGATTCCTCCGCCTTTAACCTGCACCGAGACATGCCCGCTCAGTTCCCTTGCGCTCGCTGTGGTCTCACAAACAATGCTAACAGGCACAAAAGAGACCTCCCATCAGTCAGTGCAGTGGGTCAATACTCTTCATCACACTGTGGAACTCAATCGCCTGAAGCCATTAATACAATATCATTAACGAAGGCTAGTAATATACAGCAAGCGGTATGATCATGTGGTATGATGATACACCGCTGTTGATTTACCTGGAGGACACCTCGTATCTGTCCGGGATGACGGTGCAGGGGACGCCTGCTACAGTCACAGACTGCTGGATGTCTTCAGCTCTCTGACCCAGATTAGAGCCAGACACCGTCAACACCGTGCCGCCCTCCACTGGGCCAGAAAGAGGCTCAATCTGAGATAAAACACAAATGAGTGATGTAAATCAGTAATCTACCCAATGACACAACAGGTGAGAATAATATCCCATAAATTTGCTTTATTTTTGAAAGACGTCTCAAATTCTGAAAGGGTGCATTTATTAGATCAGAAATACAGTAAAACGCTAATATTTTGAAATACTATAACACTTTTAATGTGTGTTTTCTATTTGAATATATTTTAAAATGTAATTTATTGCTGTGATGCAAAGCTGAATTTTCATCATCATTACTCCAGTCTTAGGTCACATGATCCTTCAGAAATCAATTCACTTCTATGTTTAAGATGAGATCGTTATGAAAATAAATTATGAATTTAAACGCATTCACAAGACAGCAATAAACACAGCGAAAGTTTGAGAAGGCAGCTCAGCTGAATAAAAATATCTAACTATATCAATGCATGTGTATCAACCGAATTTAAATAATACATTTAATATAGGTTCACTAAGAGCTACAAATAATACATGTAAGCTTAATCTATTTTAAAGCT
The DNA here is from genome assembly GCA_036326025.1 of Chrosomus eos. Lineage (NCBI taxonomy): Eukaryota > Metazoa > Chordata > Actinopteri > Cypriniformes > Leuciscidae > Chrosomus > Chrosomus eos. The sequence continues at coordinate 26,527,224 of CM070837.1, forward strand.
TTAAAACTTGTATTTAAATTTATATAAATTCAAAGTTTAATACTAATTGTCAATTAATATAATAATTATATGAATGATACAGAAATATAATTCATATATTATAAATATAATAAATAATTAGCAGCAAAAGATGGGTAATTTTGTCTCTGAATTTAAAGCAGTTTATAATGAAAAACATTGAGAGATATATAGGGGGAGTGTCTTATCTGACTTTACTCGCCGCTGATTGGTCCAGTTTTGGTTTGCAATCTCTAACACAGTAGATTGTTGTTTCCAATACAATTACTAAATGTCACTCACTTCTTCTAATGAATCTGTTTGAGATAGAATTAATGCTAGATGGTTTGCTATAAACTATGGACATGGCATCTGAGGACTAATTCAAATTTTTTCCTCAGTTATTTTGCTTTACTTCCAGATTCAATCACACTCTTTAAAACAGTGTTTTAAATCTCTTGACAAACTAACAACCACAAAACTCCCGCAACATTACTCACATTTTCTTTAGTAAGAAGCTTACGTCACTGCACGCAAATGTCATCTAGTTCACCATGTCAGGTGAAATATTTGCTGTGTCTCATTTCGGAGGCTGCATCCTCCAGAGGTCGCATACTTCATAAAGGATGTCTTATTTCATAACAGTAACCATTATTAAATTGACCGTTATTCTTAGTGAAGCATAACTTGTTGTAATTTCTTAATGACTTTGGAATGTAGTGGTCAGTTTACTGAAATGAAGCAGCCTCAATGACGTATGTGGCCTACAAATGCGACCTCATTGTGATCTGATATGCCCTGATTTATAAATCCAGTAGACAAAACAATTACTGTACAAACACACAGGTCAGCACGGAAAGGCCTGCCCCTCAGGGTGAGAAACACTACCACATCTTCATTTAAAGGACAAGAGTCACTCCTTCAAGGATGATCATGTATATTTCGGATGAAAAATCTTACAATGCCGTTTAGCCTGCCAGTTTTAGCTCAATTTCTTAAAGGGACAGTTCACACAAAAATGAAAGAGTTAAAGATATTTTTTGTATGATGTGGAGGGGGGAAAAATACAGAATGAGTGTGAGAAAAATGTGGACAGACTTTTCATTTGTGGGTGAACTATCACTTTAACTGACTAAGCACACTGTGAAGGGCTCACAGCGAGCCGAAGGAAAGCCGCATGTCCCTCACCGTGTGTATGTGAGGTGCAGGGCAGGTCTGCTGGACACGGCCGGTGCAAGAGCTCTTGAAGACGCAGCTGGAGCGAGAGCCCTCGCACCACACGCACCCGTACTCGCGATCGGCCGTGTGACAGCGACTGCAGTCGGAGCGGCCCACTGAGCAGTTATACAGCCGGACTGTAAAGACAAAAAGACACGTGAAACAACGGCCACGTACACACGGCAGTTAAATTCAGCTGTCAATTTACCTTTCAGTGCTTTATCCTGTTCTGTACATACACACTTCAGTAACTTACAGAAGAATTTTATAAGAATTTTATATTTTATATAAAGAATTTTATATTTTATATAAGAAACAAACAAATTCCACGAATAACACGTTCCTAGCATGTTTTATCATGTTAACATGAATTAACAGTTTGCTAGCATGATTTAACACTGCTAACTTGAATTAGCACATTGCTAACTTGTTTTAGCGTGTTGCTAGCATGATTAGCACATTGTTAGCATGAATTACCATGTTGCTAGCATGTTTTAGGACGTGGCTAACATGTTTTAACATGTTGTCTTATGATAGTTGTCAAGCTTTGCTAGTGATAGACAGCTTACTCTATATGTCTTATTGTTCAAAAGTTATTCAGTCAAGAGCAAGGCTTTTTGTCAGTCAGCATGGCTTATTGCACGTGATAACTCTTTTTAACATCAAGCACATCCTGCACTCTATTTTCTCATTCATGAAAAAAACTGAAATGTGCCCAAATATCTGCTTTATTATACATTAGTGGTGAACGTCAGACGCAAGTGCTTTTCTTCCGAAGGACATATGCAATTTATTTATTGGAGTACTTTATTTTATTACCATAAGTACATTAATATGTATAATATGTCTATTTAATTACATTTATTAAAAATAGATTGTTTGTTTTTATGCATTGACGCAGAGTCATTCACCATCAGCATCGTAAAAACTATTATATTCCACAGCTGCTAGCGGATACCAAACACACGAGATGCCAGGACATTGCTAATAGTTTCGGGAGACTGTCGGGTTCTATACACACACACAGAACAATAATTTAGGGGACTCACTTCTGTATTTAAATGCAGTTGTCACTCCTGAAACTTAACAGTGTGTACATGGCCAAACAGAAAACAGCAGATTGGAAAACAAACAATGGATAATGTACCATGCAGGTCCGCTGGGTAATCCATCTGGAAGGAGTCCCTCCTCCTGACTGAGATCATGCTGCTGTATTCCTCCACGACAGCAGAGTAGGAGTACTTTGAAACCAAGAAACAAATCACAATATTTTTAAATACCATAACAAAGCTTTACACAGGCATGTAAGAGTTATTGCTAGCAGTTATTGCTATTGCTACTAGCATTATTTAACACATTGCTAGCCTGATCTAACATGTTAGCATGTTTAAGCATTTTGCAAGCATGAATAGCATGTTGCTAGTATGTTTTAACATGTTGCTAGCATGTTTTAGAACACTGCTAGCATGTTTTAACACACTGCTAACATGTTTCTAGCATGATTTAGCATATTGATAGCTTGAATTTGCTAGCAGTTATTAATGACCACTTTAAAGTCGTATTTAGGTTGTGCTCGCGGACCTGGTGTAGCTGGCAGGTAATGAAGAACAGATATGGCTGAGTGTCGTCCACTTCCACATAAGCGTCCACCACCACAGACCGGCCCTCAATCACCAACACACACTGGTAATCATGATCTTTATCCTTTAAAAACACACAGACAAAATATTTATATTTCAAATAAATGGTGCTAAGTGAGCATAACCAGACATTATGATCATAGTCATAGTCACAGTCTGACCATGCTAGACTATCAAGCTCCAACAAGCCTGAAGATGTTGAATCACCTGATAGAGGTGTAAGTTGCGCCCCACCAGAGTGATCTTCCTCGCAACATTGACAGGTAGAAGAGTGCTTCCCTGGATGCCCTCCACACACGGACAGGCGTGAGAACCTCTGCTCATCAATAAACTCTCTTCCTCCTTATCACACACAGATGGACAATACACTTCATTATACACATCACTGCCTTTAAAAGAGCAGACATGGAATATATATTATCTTCTACTATATTTAGCAACACAGACTGACAGAACAACAAAAGTGAGTGTGTTAGACACAGATTAGACAAAAAACTAAATGGACAAAAGACAAATGGGGAACAGCCACCAGACTCAAATTAAACGATTTAATAAATGTTCTGGGTTCACTCATTGTTTATTCAAATATTCATTCTTTTTTTGCCATAGGGATTTTCTGTTGTTGTTAATAAAATGAAAAGACATGAACCAACTACCAGCTACAAGGTGAATCACATTACAAACATTGATTTGACAACAAAAAGGTATTGGAAAATTGGACAAAAATGTACAAAACAGTGTACTTAACGTCATTAAATGGGGAAAAGAACTACAGTACCATGAAACATTGTGAACGATATAATCAGAATAAAAACTATGGTTACATTTAAAACTATTTATTTAAATATGTTTATAAATAATATACAAAGTAGTTTGATAGCATAGGCCATAGGGGAACTGACTAGATAACATGATTTGCAGTGTTTCATGGGATTGGGCTGGCACTTATGACACAATTTGCTTGCTTTGATTCCCTGTTTGGTGGAGATTTCTCTGCAGAATCATGGTAATGCAATTATTATTTTGTTACCAGAAATTCAATATACTGTTAATTGGATTAAAACTAAGCTCAAATAATATGGCCTGATGGCTTCAACAAAAGCATATAACACTGATTAACAACCTTGCAGCTCACAGTTTATCTGTCTTCAAAGGTTTTCATGTTTTCATTAAAAATCAATTCCCTTATGGAGAAAATTAACAAGATTTTTTTACTTCTGAAACCCCACCGTTGCACTCACACAATTTAAAAGGATAGTTAATCCAAAAAAACAAAACAAAATTATTCTGTCATCATTTACTCACCCTCATGTCGTTCTGTGTGACTTACTTTCTTCTGTGAAACATAACAAAAAATCTTTTTGTCCATACAATGAAAGTAAATGGGGTCAAAATCAACATGTTTGGACCGCATTGACTTTCATCATATGGACAAAAAACACAGAGACATTTCTAAAAAATATATTTTTCCATGTTCAACAGAAGAACAAAAGTCAAACAGGTTTGGAATGACATGAGGGTGAGTAAGTGACCCTTTTTAATTTTCTGTGGTGAACTATCCATGTAAACTGTAAGAGCATTACTGTAAATGTTACATTTTTGCGATGTATGAGTCAAAATTAATTTCTGTGCAAATCAACATCATCATGAACCCAGAACATCCCTTTAATGTTGAGACATTACATGCCTTTAATATATAATTATGGTTAAATTAGTAATAGAGCAGAACTGCTTTCTCTATTTAATTATACATCCCATCATTCACGCATATAATTCCCGCTTTAGGTACGCTTCAACCTCCAGCCTCTGCAGCGAGCAGAGTCCCCTGAGGAACCACACTCACCGGGAGGAAAAGGTCATCCGAGTCTGACTGGTAGTCTTTGTCTGGAGCGAGGGGGAAATCGGATGAATCAGGCCCTGCCTCACCGTCGCCAGAGGGGGCGCTGGCTGACGACACCGGGACGCCCGTGTCTATGAGAGCATCTATATCCATCTCCGCCAGCGAGAGGGTGACCACTTCAGTGGAAGATGAGGGCAGCGCTTCACTCAACGGCTCCATTGTCACCACTTCCCCAGCTCTCAACGCGGGCAGCGTCACTTCAGCGGCCTCTTCATGCGATGAATGTCCCACTAAGTTCTTCGTATGATTGCGGGGTCGGTTCGACAGCAAACCTACCTGAATGCGCTCCTCCACCCAAGAGCCATTTTGCGAGAGGGTCGTTGCCTCTGTGAACGAATCGGTTGACTCTGTAGTGGCACTGGATGGGCGCATGGAGGACGTTGTGGCGTGGTTGGGGGTAGTGGGTGCATCGGTGAGTGGGGTTGTGGTTTCCAGAGGTGTGGTGGGGGCGGCAGTGGGCTCTGGTGTAGTGGGAGGGGTCACTGAAGGGGTAGTCAGGACAGTGGCTTCATTCGTAATGGCAACCTCAGTGGTCGAGAGGGTTGTTGTCGTGGGTGTCGAGGTGGTATACGTGAAAGCGTCAAAGTCTTTTATTGTTTGAGGAGCAGATGTGGGGAGCGTGAACTTTAGACGAACACAGGACAACAGAGAGAATGAGGGGAAAATTAAATAAATGGCAACTGAAATAAACTCGAAACAATAAACAATCATGCTGAATTAAACTAAATCAAAAATCATAAAACACACAAGCAAGTGTTACATATAGGAACCAAAAATGGTTATTCAAAGCAAAAAGGAACTGGAAACACATACAGTGGGGTCCGAAAGTCTGAGACCATACTGAATATAGCCAATTTAAAACTTCAAGTAAATCTACATTTTTAACAAAAGAAATTGAATGACAAATTGTATAATAAATATTTTACATTTTGCGCTCATCAATTATGCACTTGCACTAATCAATTATGTAAATTTGTACAAAAGAAAAAGAAAAATGGGGACAAATGCTGAATAAATAATTTATTCAACAACAAAAAAATACACTACAGTTCAAGTTTGGGGACAGTAAGAATGTTGAAACATTTCTATTTCAAATAAATGCTGTTCTTTTAATCTTTATATTCACCAACTGTTTTCAACTTGATCATTTTGCTTCAAATCATATTAGATTGTGTTCTGAAGGATCATGTGATTGAAGACTGATGTTAAAATTTCAGCTTAGCATCACAAGAATAAAGTCTTAAAATATATTAAAATTGAAAACAGTTAATTTAAATTGTAATATTACTGTTTTTACTGTATTTGTGATCAAATAAATGCAGACTTGGAGAGCATAAGAGACTTTCAAAAAAAATGGTACCAAACCCAAACCTTTGAATGGTAGTGATAAGATATAAAATACATAAACACATTTGCTAAGAAATTATTTTCAATTAGACTTATGCAAAATATGCACTGTTGGTCTTAGACTTTTGAACTGTACCACAATTGCACACAGCATATCAAACTCACTGATATGACTTCACATACTACCAAAAACTTACATTCTGGTTGTAGATGATCGCACCGCGGTCACACGTGGACCGGTGAGTGCACACATGCTGGTGGATGCACCAGTTACATTTCCAACGGCTGTTCACACAACCACTACACCTAAAAACACAAGACAGAAAATAATGGGCCGAAAGTTAGGAGTGACTGCATTAATTAAACCCGTCTACACCCCTCTGAGCATTAAGATGAAGATAGTAAAGCTGCCCTGCATCCAAAATAGCTGAGCTCTCGAATTACACATGACTCCCCTAAACTCATCAAACAACATAGAGCTGAGTTCACAGCGTTCCCACATCGCAAATCAAAACAGCATCAGGGAGAGCTGTCCCATCAGCGGCTGTCTGCAGGGGTGTATGGGTAAGGGAGGATGGTCAGGGCAAAGGATATGGCAGGGCTGTGGAATGGTGGAATGTGGGAAACAGCTGTTAAATCATCAGGGACGTGTTACTGAGGTCCAGAGAGAGGGAGAGAGAGCGCGAGAGGGGAGAGAGAGAGAGAGAGAGAGAGAGAGAGAGAGAGAGAGAGAGAGGAGAGAGAGGAGAGAGAGAGGAGAGAGGTGTGAGGGAGTGAGTGATGAGTGATGTGAGTGAGAGAGAGAGAGAGAGAGGAGAGAGGAGAGAGAGAGTGAGAGAGAGTGAGTGAGGAGTGAGAGAGAGAGAGAGAGGTTTAGTGAGTGAGTGAGTGAGGAGTGAGGAGTGAGGAGGAGAGAGAGAGAGAGAGAGAGAGAGAGAGAGAGAGAGAGAGAGGAGAGAGAGAGAGAGAGAGAGAGAGAGAGAGAGAGAGAGAGAGAGAGGAGAGAGAGAGAGAGAGAGAGAGAGCTGCCCTGCCCCTCTCACGCCTCTAGGACATTCTTCAACAAATGACAGTCGCTTACCAATGGATGTTTTAATATTGCTCTTGGATGATGATGATGGCACGACACTAAATGGTTTAAAAACGTTCTTACATCCTATAGTACAATTTTGCACATTTCCAATGTTTTTTGTCCCCAATTTTTCAATATAATTAAAGCTACACTGTGTGATTTTTACCCCCATCTAGCGGTGAAAAGGTATATGACCATCCAGTGAATATTAGTTTCTGTTCCTCTCAATTCCGATTTCGTTTTAACTCCTACGGTGGCCAATGTAGTCCAAGATTAACATGGCTTCCAGTTCGAGTGCTAACCCATGCGTGTTAAAACGCGAAAGGCAAAGCTTGAATTAACGAGGTATGTCCCTCTTTGGCTAATGTACTTTCAAGATGGAGGGGCAACATGGCGACCGACATTAGAACCCCTTACCCGTATGTATTTTCAATGGCATATTATACACTCACGAGAATACTTTTAATCTTCTTCTTTTAATCTCACGAAGTAAATATACATTAATGAGCACATATATTTTTGAAAGAACTAAGTGTTTTTAGCTAAGAATAAACTAAAAAAGTTACACAGAGTAGCTTTAAAGTCAATGGAGTCCAAAACAACAGTGGACCCCACTATGGAAGCTTGTTTCTACCACGGAATAAAAAATAAAAATGTAATAAAAAAAAAACTCATCTCACAATTCTGACTTTATTTCTCAGAATTGAGAGCTGTAAAGTCCAAATTGTGAGATATGAAGTCACAATTATGATTGTTGAATAATTGTTGAACAGCGTAATTTGTGCTGAAAAATTAAATTAGTAATGATGTCGAACATAAAATTCCACCAATCAGAGAGTCGAATAAAAGGGAAACAGGCCCACACAGCTCTTTAGCTCTGCCCACTCACTCGCAGATTACATATTCAAGTTGATCTCTCCAAGTTCTCAAAATACTTAAATATTTGTACACTCACATATATATATATATATATACTTTACATATATATACATATATATATATATATATATATATATACGACTTTATATATATATATATATATATATATTAAATATAGCAGTTTTATATTTCTCCATTTTTAATTCCATTATGCTGTTTGCAACGCTTCATGGGATTGTAGTTCTTTCCTTCACTAAAGACGTTAAGTACACAGTCTTGTACCTTTATATTTGTGTCAGATTTTCAGATTTCAGAGTTTGTAATGTTATGATTCACCTCATAGCTGGTTGTTTTGCGTCATGGCTTCTAACGCTTTATCAAAGACTTTTTTTAAATCCCTATGGGAAAAATAGAATGGATTTTTCCACAATTCTGACTTTATAACTTACATTCACAATTATGTTTTTTCATTTCTTTTTATTTGGTGCCGGAAACAGGCTTCCATACCCCACTGACTTTCACTGGACAAAAACAGTTCAAGTGCTACAAGTTTGGAATGACACGAGGGTAAGTAAATAATGACAGAATTGTCATTTGTTTTAGAGAACTATCCCTTTAAGAATGAAAAAAAAGTTTTGTATTTCTGTGATTGCTTTACCTGTGTGGAGTTAAAACACAGGAGAGATGTGACTTACGGCATGCTGCCCGAGAGCTGCTGCACCACAGAGCAGTCGTAGAAGGTGAAGTCTGCGCCCGCTACGGTGACAGTCCGGAAGCGCAGGGACAGCGTGACGGACACAGAATCTGTTATAGAGGATACACATGAGAGAAGTCTAGCTCAAATGGCTAAATGGATAGTATGGCACTGGAACTTCATGTCACAAAAACAAGTCAGCATGAAATCAAAATGATCAATTCATATTTCTTTATGGAATATTGCCGAATCTATCAAATTATTTTACATCTGTGCCCATAATTATTTTATTTTTTAAAGTAAGTAACTCCCTTCCCTCTTGCAGGTCATCTCTTCTCTTTTCTGATGATGTTTTCACTGCCGTGGGTGCGGGACAATTTGTCACTCACGTAAGATCCACCAATAGGCTATATGCACGCATAAGTTCCGCATTTGAGGCAAGGATGCTCTTTAGTTTCCGGTTGGGGAGATTAAAGCGGAGGAAAACCGAGGAAAACGGGATTATTGCAGAGTCTTCAAAATGTACTGTCGTCCCGTCTTTGAAACGAAACTTTCATTATGTTTAGATGTAATTTTATATATAGTTATGTTTATTTCATATAATTTTTAAAAGAAGCACAAACACAACGAGGGGTGTCTGTTTTTGTGACTAACGTTTCTTTAGTATAACCATGGAGTATAAAATTCAATATAAATTCTTGGTATTGCATTGGACTCTACGATCGGCGGAAGTTATCGAGCTTCCTTAACCCTTCACCGGAAATACCGCCGTGCATAGAGCCCATTGCAACAGCCTACATTTTTTTCTTGCTCGAGAAGCCGTTTGACTAATATATGCCATAATAGGGAAGAAAAGACTATTCCAACTTTTGTTTCATGCCGACTTTAAGTTATAGACACTATCCACAGCTTATTTCCCTATTCACTTAATATCATTAACATTCTAGTGGAATGCTTTCAATCCACATACCAACAGAGGAAGTTGAATTGAAACCAGAACATGACCAGAATTCTAGTGTGGATCGTACAGGGTTGTACACTAGGGATGCACCGAAATGAAAATTCTTGGCCGAAGCCGAAGCCGAATAATAATGAAACGCTTGGCCGAAGGCCGAATACCGAATGCGGTATTTCACATTTTTTCCATTTATTTTGCCAATTTTTTCACCATTGCATTTAATTAAATAGTAAAAATATGCTTTTTTACTATTTTGTCTTGAGAAAAACATCAAATTGCAAAAATACAATTTGTTTAACACTGAATTTTTTTTTAACATTCCAGCAGATATTATTTAAACAAAGCACAATATAACTTAAAATAAATAAATTAGTAAAATAAAAACTATATTTTTATTTGGCCATCTTTGAAGCCCCCCCTTCTTGAATAGCCTATGTTAGGCCTATAACTGACTGCTGAAAGAATATAACTAAAAAAGTGCATTGAAAAGTGCAAAAAAATGTGGATGAACCCACAACAAATGAATAACTGTCCTAGACATAAGCCTACTTTTGCGTTTACATAAACTTTATCGTGGGCGTTGACAGGTTTTGCCTGGATCACTTGGGTTTCAATATAGCGCGCGCTCTCCGTGGCGATTAGCAGATAAGGAGTTGCCATGAGAACGACTCTTTTCATCTCTCTCTTTTCATACAGATTACATAAACAGAGAATATTTGTTTTCGTTTTGAATTAGATCGTTTAAAAGTAGACAATTAAATGATTATAAAGATATGCCTTTGCCTGTGTGACTAGTATTGTATTGGCTGAGTTTTTTAGAGACGTGCTCCAGAAAAAAAAGTTAACGGAGACAGAGGCAGAAAGCACACCCTGTTTATTTTCTTTATTTTACAAAAGCACAGTTTTGTTTCGATTATTGTAAGTGGACACAAGTAGTCATTTAACAGTTTATTTTTTCATATTTCTTAAGTCTGCATTTAAGTGACCATAAATGACGGAGTATTTAAGTCTATTTTGCTGCTATGTGAAAAAAATCCAGCAAAACGCAGCGGCGCATTTGTCAACTAGAGGGTTAAAAGACGCTTTAGTGCTGCAAGTAACAACGTCTGCCACAGACGCATCAGATGAGCTTCTCTTTTGTCTTCTCCTCAAAGGGGGCATGTTGGCTGCATTTATAAAGCGCGTGCCTCTCACTCTACGCTGGTTACTATTTGATCGCGTCATCAAAAACGTCATTGTTCGGTCAAATTTATTCGGCCTTTTTACTTGTTCGGCCGAACACCGAAAGTGCTTTTTTTGCTATTTTCGGCCGAATAATTTCGGTTGCCGAACATTCGGTGCATCCCTATTGTACACTACTGTTCAAAAGTTTGGAGTTGGTCAGAATTTTTTAAATGTTTTTAAAAGACATCTCTTATGCTCACCAAGTTGCCATTTATTTGAAAAATACAGTATACACAGAAATATTGTGAAATATTAATACAATTTAAAATTTTCTATTGTAATATATAAAATGTGCTGTATTCCTGTGATCAAAGCTGAATTTTCAGTATCATTACTCCAGTGTCACATGACCCTTCAGAAATTTGATGCTCAAGAAATTCAATTTGATGCTCAAGAAATGCTTAAAACAGTTGTGCTGCTTAATATTTTTGTGGAAACCATAATAATTTCCCCCATGATTATTTGATCAATAGAAAGTTCAAAGAACAGCATTTGTTTGAAATACGAATCTTAACATAACATAAATCCCCAAACTTTTGGTAGTCAAGTCAATCTTGGACTGAAATTATATTAAATCGATTGGTGCTTGAACGTCAAAGATTTCCCAACTCATAAAATGGTTTCTTTTCTACAAATGTAAAGCAGTTCCTTAAGGACAGTTTTCATAGGGAATGACTCAAGGAAGCCAAACATCATTTGCATGAGGGTTGTCTTACCCTCTCCCTGTTGTACAGGTGGAAGTCTGTGGGCCTCAGGAGTGGCACAGGTGACTGTGGAGCCATGGACTGAAGCAGCTGTTTCAGCGTCTTCAAAGAAACACGAGTACATGTCACCCTCTGACAGACTGGGCAAACCCAGCACATCCACAGCGATCTAAAAAAAGAGACATTAGTCATGGTTGTAGTCTCAAAATCATTGCCCAGTAAGACAAAACCATGCATTTGTATATATATATATATAGCTTTGGGTTTATTATGTCATATACACTATTGTTCAAAGTTTGGGGTCTTTTTAAGACATTTATAACGTTTAAAGACATTTATAACATTGCAAAATTTTCCAATTTCAAATAAATGTTTTTTTATTTTTACTTTCAAACAAGCATGATTTTTTTTAATTATCATGATTTGCACACAAATATGAATCAGCTCAACTGTTTTCAGCATCGGTAATAATCAAAAATGTTTCTTGAGCATCAAATCAGCATACTAGAATGATTTCTGAAGGATCATGTGACACTGAAGACTGCCATCACAGGAATAGACTCAATTTTAAAATATATTAGAATTGAAAACAGTTTTTTCAATTTGTAATAAAAAAAAATCACAATATTTTTACAATTTTTATACAATTTTTGTATTTTTGAATGAAATAAATGCAGCCTTGGTGAGCATGGGACATTTCTTTCAAAACCATGAAAACATATTTTGAACCCAAACGAATGGTAGTGCATAAAATACATGAATTGACTTATTGTAGGATTTCTAATCAGCCAATGGAATTGCTTTAGGGCTGAAGGGGACTGAATTTTGCTGGTGCTTTGAAATTCTCACATCATAATTTCTGATTGAATGATTTTATACCAGTTTCTGTTCTCCAAGGCTGGCGTTATATCGGCTCAGTGACTCCACTTTCAAGCACTGCTGCTGCTCATCAAAACTCCACAGCCAATGACCTTCAACTGAGCCCAGCCTACAGTCTGAACGCATCCCACACCTGGAGGAGTGAGCAGAAAAAAAGAAACACTTAAGATAACAGATAGAGAGAAATACTCCTAAAATAAACTGAAACCTACAGAGTTCAAAGCCGAAACTACAAGATGAAACTCACCGGCCGTCAAGAACACACCAACCACAGTAAGGGTCTTTCACTGCCAGACAGGAAGTGCAATCCGTGTGCTTGTCACACTCTGCCACTGGCCGCTTCTCCACCTGACCACACGACACAGCAGGACAAATCACTTATTCACACAGGGTTTTCACTCCAGCCATACGGGTGAGTGAGTGTGCTCATGACCCACATTAAATCTGCACTTTTACAATTTTTTTTGGTGATTTTAATATATATATATATATATATATATATATATATATATATATATATATATATATATATATATAATGTATATATATGTATATAGTGTATAAGAAGTATATATTAAAAAGAGCTTGTGACTGATCCTCATAATTCCATTGGATCCTCAAACTGTCAGTCAAACCGCATAGCTCCGCCCACCTCTATGGTGAATGAAGCGCACACATTTTGGACCGTTTCTGGTTGTTTGCAGTGCAAAGGTAAATGAAGAACTGGTTCTTTGAGAAGGACAGAGTTTTCTTCACTCAAGTAACACTATAAAAGTTAATGTTTTATGTATTTGAGAAAGGGAGGAGAGTGTCTAAATCTAGCATTTGTCGTTGAGTCAAAGCCAATACATTGCCTACCTACACTTTGACTTTAATAACATGAGATTGTACAAATTACAAAAAAAAAAAAACTAAGCGCCGACATAGCTAGAGTAAACTTTACTACCTGTTAGTTTGTGGAAATATAATGCGATGCACTTACTGCCTCAGATGTGGCTGTTCTAATGATAGACATAACAAGTACGTCTGACATTTGCTGGTTAAAATCCTCATAACTCCATTTGACCTTGGTTTTTGGTAAATGTTAATAATCCAATGATACATGCATGTGTTTCACCATATATAAAGCCACAATTTCAACTTTGACAATGCTGTGTTAAATTATTTAGGGTTAGGGTTAGAAAAAAACATATGGTTAAAATAAATAAACACATTTTTTTCCCATTTCCTGAAAAGTAGTGTTTTTTGAGATATGGTTTCTACCCGACAGCGACAATATAATTATTTTCAACATACCTAATTCTCCTATAATTATTATATAGATTCAGTTTATATGTAAGGGATAATGTATAGCGAGGCGGTTGTTATAGCGAATACAACCCCGACAGGCTGATTATGAGCGTATTGGAGAGGGTCTTGAATCAGCCTGAAGGGGTTTGTATTGGCTATAACAATCGCCTCGCTATACATTATCCCGCTTATTACATGGCTACCTACCAAATAAATCAATAATTTGACACAAAATATTGATTTAAAAAGGAGTTTATTGATTTAAAAACGATTGTATTGCTTCCGCTATTGATTTATTTGGTAGGTAGCCATGTAATAAGCGGGATAATGTATAGCTCCGCTTCGGGCTCATCAGCCTGTCGGGTTTGTATTCGCTATAACAACCGCCTCGCTATACATTACCCCTTACTTAATATTTGTAATATGTCACACTGCACGATAATTTGAACTGCAAAAAACTAAAAGTTAATTTGAAATTTATTTATAAAAAGAGACTAGTTATAGCAGCTAAAATATATGTTTAATTTTATATGCCAACTATACCAAGTCGGGGGTTAGCAAACATTAAAAAAAAAAATGATAAAGACATAAATTACATTCAAATTTTGGAACAATTAGGTTTCTTTTAAAATACATTTCTTATGCTGACCAAGGCTGCAATTATTTGATCAAAATTTCAGTAAAAACAGTACTATTGTGAAATATTACTACAATTTAAAATAACTGTTTTTATATCTAATTTATTCCTGTGATAAAAGTTGAATTTTCAGCATCATTACTCATGATCCTTCAGAAATCCTTCTAATATGATCATTTGATGCTTAGTTACAATAAATTATTATTGGTGTTCCATTATTTATAATGGTTCTCATTATTATCAATATTGAAAACAATATTGCTGACTTTTTTTTAATAATAATATTCTGTGTAATAATATTTCACAATATTACTGTTTTTATAGTATTTTAGAGATGAAATGAATGCAGCCTTGCTGAGCATAAGAGACTTAATGCTTAAAAACCTTAATTATTCCAAACTTTTGAGCGGTAGTGTACTTATGGCATGATTTTTTTGAACTCACAGAATGGCTGGTCATGATGTAAACATGTCTATGTGTGGAATCCAGAAGTAAGTCACTGTTGATGGCCGAACCAGGTTGGATGAGAAGGGTGGAGTACTTCTTCCCCTCTCCCGAGTTACCCAGGAACACCTATCACGAGATAAAGAGCATGATGTACAAACCACAAAAAAGTGATTTTTAATAAGAAACCTGACAATGGCTCCTAAGAACTTCCTCAAGGTTTAATTGCATATTTAGGCTTATGAAACTACATCAGTTGCAACAGGACACCTTAGAGAAACGAGGAGTACTGGATGTGGACAGGTCTAACTAAAAGTGCTGAAAGTGTCTGCTGAAAAGGTTTAGCGCTATTAAAGGAAAAGGACGTACAAGGATCTGAGCGAGGTGCCTAATGCCTCTTGAATTCTATCACAACTGGGGTCGATTTCAGCAAACCAGATTAGAATAGTGAGAATTCCATCACGAGAGGAGGTATCCTGCTTAAGAGTCTCAGACACCTTATACCAAGAGCTGCTCACACACTCCGCCCATTCAGGTTTGCGTTTTAAATGGATTAGCATTGACAAACTGTCGGCCACATTCTACTGCAGGAGGAATCATGCATTGCAACGTTATTGTATTATGCAAGACTGAATAGTTGTGTATGTAAGGGTATGCAGGGTTAGAGGAGATATAACTGCATGTGTATTTGTGTTGGATAAAAGCGTCTGCTAAATGATAAAATGTAAATGTTAATGTGACTCAAAATGATGCAACAGGTTAATAGTCATATTTTAAATACCCCTATTATGCTATTTTAAACGTTTCTAATTTTGTTTTCGATGTCTCCTACAATAAATTTACATGGATCCAAGGTCAAAAAACATACATTTTATAACGTATATATAACGTATATTTTTCTCATAATATACATTGCAGAATCACCTCTTTTCTCAGTCTCTGAAACGATTCGATAAAGGATTCAATCTCTCTAAACTCCTCCTTTCCAAGAGTTTCCTCGGCTCTGATTGGTCAGATGGCCCAGTCTGTTGTGATTGGTCTGCTCTGCTCTGATTGGTCAGATGGCCCAGTCTGTTGTGATTTGTCTACTCTGCTCTGATTGGTCAGACGGCCCAGTCTGTTGTGATTGGTCTACTCTGCTCTGATTGGTCAGATGGCCCAGTCTGTTGTGATTGGTCTACTCTGCTTTGATTGGTCAGATGGCCCAGTCTGTTGTGATTGGTCTGCTCTGCTCTGATTGGTCAGATGGCCCAGTCTGTTGTGATTTGTCTACTCTGCTCTGATTGGTCAGACGGCCCAGTCTGTTGTGATTGGTCTACTCTGCTCTGATTGGTCAGATGGCCCAGTCTGTTGTGATTGGTCTACTCTGCTTTGATTGGTCAGATGGCCCAGTCTGTTGTGATTGGTCTGCTCTGCTCTGATTGGTCAGATGGCCCAGTCTGTTGTGATTGGTCTAATCTGCTCTGATTGGTCAGATGGTTCAGTCTGTTGTGATTGGTCTACTCTGCTCTGATTGGTCAGATGGCTTAGTCTGTTGTGATTTGTCTACTCTGCTCTGATTGGTCAGACGACCCAGTCTGTTGTGATTGGTCTACCGCTTTCAGCACGGAAATTAAACACCTATTATCATATCTGAATTTCAGCTCCGGAGTTTCCTCATCACTTCATACACAGTAATACGAACAATAACAATGGCGCCAGTTTAACCAAATCAATTCCAGTGCGAATCCTTAAAAAGTGGATTAGCAGCGCTAAAAACAGTTTCTTCTTGACATTGTCGACAACACAAACCAAACTCTTCCAGGGCTTAGCTACAACTGTGTTTGAGGTCGTTTCAAAATTGACGTTGTTTACGGACAGCCAATGAAGACCATAGGCTGGCATTATGCAAATTTGTAAGGTGAGACTGGAATTGCTGACGCTTGATTCGGTAGCTCAGAAACGATTCCTTCTTTTAAATACCAATAATTGTATTTATCTTTAAAACTTTGCAGACCTTTTACATTCACAAACAGCTTTATTACACACTAAATGAAAAGCATAATAGGGGCACTTTAATAGCCAAACTTCTGCATATAGTGATGACAGCTATTCAAAAACTGACGTCTAAAAAAGCGTCACTTGCCTTCCACTGCAAAAATGTCACACATGCTTGTGAACAATGACATGGACTTGCCAAAATGTGTCAAAATAGCAGAGAACAGTGTTTCCTGTCATAGGGAGGTGTGGGTCATGTAATGCTGTCTAGAATTAACCAAACATTACGGTTTAACCTTTGACCATTGAGGCCTAGACGTAACTTGGTATGTGTTTAAATTTCAGCTCACGAGCCCTTTGAGTTTACAAGCATTGTCAAAATGAGTCAAAATGATTAGTGGTCTCTGAGTAATCACAAACCCTGCACCCTTACTGTTTTATATAACGTGGTTTGTGGTGAAGGCTGCTGAGCAGTCCGACTGAGAAAACACAAAAAAGCTTTAGGTATGCTGTTTCAGCACTATCTTGGCTATGACACATTCGCCCAGAAGGCAAAATCTCTTTCCTGCTTAAGTAGACAGATAATATTACCATATTAAGTGGACTAATATTCCCCTAGCGATTTAAAAGGCATACTATATATCATAAATAAATTGTTTTAGAAATGAACAGTTAAGAGAGCTCATTTTCACATACCTTATGCAAATTGCCCTTGGAGTCACCCAAGAAAACAATAGTGTGCCCCTCCTTTACACTAACAGCGACAGCAGTGAGACGGGCGGATGGGCTTTCAAATACGGCTTCGGCTTTAACTGGCTGCAGGCTGGCCATTGGGCTCGGGGTGTGGTCCGAGCCACAGGGATAAGCGTTCAGGGTGTTCTGCAGGACACAATAACAAGTTTTCGTGACTTTGGTTTTTGCAAAAGCGTTGTGACATAATCCATTTTCATGTTGTGTAATAATAAACTCTGCAAATCTCAGGATTTTTTGTACTGTAAGGGTTTAGTTCTCAGACTATTGCCTCAAGGCTGTCAAATCCTCTTAGTTCAGAAAGCCAGATTAGATGAAGATTATCTTGGTCTCACACTAGGATGGCAAGACTGCTCCTTTCTTTGAGACTAACACTATCAAATCTGCTCCAGCGGTCTTTGATAAAATCTAGCCTGAATGTCATGCCATGTTCCCTCTTTATTAAAAGTGTGATTCTGTTTGTGTACCAGACTAAAGAACATATGGGGATCATGTGTTTGAATGTTTGAGGATTTGCAAGAAACAAAGAATCATGTATTTGGGTGGTGGTGTTTGTCTCTGGATCAGTAACATCATACTTAAAATGATAGTTAACCCAAAAATTAAATGTGTTATAATTCTTTCACCCATATGTCTGTAAAACCATATGACTTTCTTTTTTTTCTGTGCAACATAAAATGAAAGACTTTGAAGAATGTTACAGCTGCTATTTTCAAGTCAATGAAACTTGATGGGGACCAGAGTCTGTCAAGCTCCATAAACTGACAAAAAAAAAGCACCATAAAGCTTTATAAAGTAGTTTGCATATGATAGCTTTGTGTGATGAACAGACCAACATTTAAGTCACTAATAACTAAAAAAGTTAGCAGAATAACAAAATATATATTGTGCGGCTTCAAGAATATGACCAATAAGATCCCATATATGGTACATTGGTCATTGGTTTATTCAATCTATGGTACCCTAACCCATCCTAACCCTATGGTACATAATTTTTTTTGTGTCATTTTTGGAGAATGAAAGCATCCATCCCCATTCACTTTCATTGTATGAAAGAGAGCAGCATGACCATTCTACTGAGTATACTAGGCCCGGGTATACTTCATTTTCTACGTCCCACTCCTACGTCCGTTAATTGTGCAACCCTTTTAAAGTACACTGCTTTGGCTATGAGCACAGAAAGACGTAATCAGCATGTGCACACTATCTAGTGGACTTTTTTTAAGCCCTCACGTCACTCGTGGACAGAAAAATTGGGTTGCATGCGGACAGTGTGCGACAAAAATGATGTCATGCGGAACGCAGGTGGCCAAAGTATACTTTAGGCCTAAGTCATACAGGTTATATAGGTTATACAGGTTATAACAACATGAGGCTGAATTAATTACAGAATTTATATTTTTAGGTAAACCATCTTTTAACAGGCAATTCTCTTCTTTCTAGAAGTCTTCTAGATATCTAACCCTCCACAAACATGCATCTCTCCTTCCAACCCTCTCTTTTAGCAGACATCATTAGTAGTTTAAGCTTGTGGGGTTTATTGATCCGGATAACCCTGTTTAGGAGTCAGCAGGCCGGGTTCTGGATGCTGAATAGGCACATACATGGATGTCATGAAGAGGTATCTTTGAGGTCTTTGATTTGTCTGAAGATCTTGTTAGGACTAATGCTAGGTAGGCCTGTCTTATGCCCATCAAAGAGTAAATCATAATTCACTCAGATCATGGCTGGCAGAATAGTATGAGCTAAAGCAATTTGCCTGAGAATTAATGAGCTGCAATGCTTCTAAATTAGGATAAATGTTAGTTTGAACAAACAGTTAGAGGAAAACGATGCGACCCAGTTCCCTAAAGATACATTGTGGGCATCCTTTTCCCATTTTTCCCATGCTTTTCAATCAAAGTTAAATTACTATGATGATTAGGTGGAAACGGTTGACCTCAAAACCTATTTGTATGGATATATGGATATATGTATAATGTTTCAATGTTAAGTGCATCTGTCAAATGTTCCTGTAAAACAAACTGTAAGACTGTATCAGAATCAAGTGTGATGAATCAAATACATATTTAGCATCAATTAAATTTTCTGGCTTCTTCAAGGCTTTTTTAACCATCTTATTTAAGCCTAGCAGGTCAAGACCACTATTAACTCATGTAGCGTTTTGGGGTGCTAATATCATATTGCAAAGCCATAGGTATGCAGTGTGAAAAAATGTGGTTTGATAACTAAAACACACTTTTGTAATTTACTAAAACACACTTTTCACACTCACACTTTTCACACCAGTCCTGCATACATCACCAGAGAGAAATCTTATAACATTGTGATTGAGGTAAAAACATTTTTTTTCTATGAAACATATGCATGGATCAATAGTTCACAATATGTATTTGTGTATTGTTATCAATACAATCTATACATTGTTATCTAACATTCATTTAGAAAATAAATAGGGTACATTTACCTTTTTTACTAAAATATTGTGTCATGCATAAATAAACTACAGTTTAAAGGTATAATTGAAACTCTTTACTCACTGTGGGCAGGTTGGCACAGTTGGATTTAACGTCATACTCAATGTATGCCACCTTATTGCCGTACTGTGTGTAGCACAGGTCTCTTGTAGTATCAATAGCGCGGTCCACTTCATCCAGAAAGTACCTGCACAATGCCGACTCCTCACTGGGTCCATTGGCGGCACTAACAGCCGTCGAAAAAACTCCCATCAAAACTTGCGAGCCTCTAGATTCCTCACCACCCACCTGTGCCCCCTGGAGGAAATTGTAGTTCCTTCCTGATGAGTTTGAGCGACACATTAGCGGTACCTCAACGTAAGAGTAATACGCTTGATCGTCCATACAGACCCGTGCCACATACGTACGATATTCCCGTGAGGAAGCTTTCAGGTCGCGCCTATAGAATAAAAAGTAGACGTGGTTGCGTCGAGCAAAGGTTGCGAAAAAATTGTGATCGTACTCCGAGAGGCGTCCGGCAACGGCGAGCTTGGCAGTTTCCTCGTAGGAAAACACTGGCTCTGTCGAAAGTTGGCGAGTGGAGACCGGCGGGTGACTGCTGGTGTAGCCTCGGCCAACATACATGACGGGATCCTTGCCTTGCGGTCGCACCACAAGCCCGACCGTTGACACCGTAGGTTCGTTAGCTGCCACATACTGTGTATCAACAGGTCTCTCGGCAGAGAACAGGACTTGGTTCACATTGGCTAGGCTGCGTTTCTGGCAGGTCCCCTGGTGTACACTGCCACAGGTGATGAGCTGGAGGGAGTATGGATCCACCAACAGGAGCTTGTTGTGATTGCTAACGAGTCCAGCCTGAGGGCAGTTCTCCAGGGTTACGGGAGGCAGACAGTCCTTGCTGTCTCTCACTGGGCCGGTTCTCTCATCCAGTTCAAGACGGAGCCCATCGAGCCCAGCCAGCTGGAACAGATGGTCCAGAGCCCCCACGTAGACCGTTCCTACGCTGGGGTCAGGGTGCAATGCCAGGTGCTGGAAGACTGTGTTGTTAGAGGAGAAGCGAGGGTAACTGCTGTGGAACCCCAGAACACCCAGGATGAGGGACTGAAGCAGGGTCAAGATGAGGGCCATCCCACACTGCACTGCAAACACACTGATCACATATGAAATGAGTCAGTATTACAGCAGTATTAGCTCACAGCACAGTACCAAACATAGTACAGTAAACAATAAATAAATCAAAACCAAGGTATTACCATGTACCTCAAAAACAACAATACTATGTAAAATGTGTTTCCTGTTTCTGTGCATTCATACATTGTAAAGGTACTCATAAAAGTATTACCAAGCTATATGAACAAAAAAGTGTAAATGTTTTTACATATGGATAATGTGGTCAAACATATCAATCAATTATGATTTATTAAGACAACGATCTTCAGACAAGGCCTGTTAAAACAGCTATATTTAAGTATGATGGGAAACAACAGACATACCATTTGTCAGACATATAATGTTCGGGAGGCTGCTGTCCTCTTGGTTATCCAGTGGCATAGCACATGCCTGTGGAGACAGTCTGTGAGGGTAGAAAAACATGCCGATTAGCTCTTACACAGACCGGCATTGAGCAATCTGAAGAGAGGAGGCTTAATGCCACTGTGGCTCATGGGAGACACAGCTGTTGAGCTGAGCAATGCTTCCCTGACAGGAAATTGGATGATATGGGCCCCAAGTCACCATCGAGGCCCTAATGCATTGCGCTGCAGTAGCAGATTGGCAGAGATCTTGTACTCCTGAGGAGGCAAACTGTCGATGATGTTTTATAGGAATTAGATGCGATTAATAAGAGGCCATTATAGGATAGAAGTCTCAGCTTTCTTGAGGCAATTCAAGCCGACCTAAACAATCAATAAGATAAAAAGTGAAATAATGTGATTTGATGACTTGTGTTATCATTCAGCATCACCCGATTCACCAATTCCCTAAGTGGAGCACCTTTCTTTCATTACCCACATTCCACTGATCTCTGATTAAATGCACAGTAGAGACACTTACAAAACTGATAGCAGGTCAGTGAATATATCAGTTATATTCAGTTAAATATCTTTAGTTTGGCTATTTCCTGCTAACAAATTATTTTTGTGATAGATTATTAACCTGGCAATTACTATGCAGCAACTTTGGAGTATACCAACTTTAAAAGTGTATTTTCTCTATTAAAAGCCTAAACGATAAAAGGAGGAAAGGGAATCAAAGAATTAAACAATTTGAAAGATTATTGTCCCTTAATGATTCCATTAACGATTCTTTTGAATTTAAGGAAGAAGTATTTGAAAAGCAGAAATGCTTTGATAATTTCAATAATACATGTAAAACAACAAAGAACAAAACATTGTCACATTAACTTTTTTTATCAAAACTCATAATGCAAATCTTTAACTAAACTTTGTCATATGAACAGCCAGTCAGTAACTACCGTACAATAATTTAAATTTTAAAAGCTGCAAGTACAATATAAAACAGTAAGTTCTTGGCTCATGGAGTTGGGAAAAACTAAATTTAAGGACTTGAGGTTCAGGGAATGATTCTGCTCCAACAAATTCATAAAGTTTGTGATTCACTAAAAATAGCAGCTCATTAGAACATACCTGTCAAGTTTTGGATTGAAAATAAGGGAAATTTATTTTTTTCTTTACTCCGCCCGCCCGGCGGGGTATTATTATTTTTTAAAAACGCAGTTAAAATACGGGAGATTTACGGGAAAATACTAATACGGGAGGACGGCGGGAAAGAAGGGTAAAATACGGGACTTTCCCGGCCAAAACGGGATACTTGACAGGTATGCATTAGAATCATTCGGTAAGTCTGATTCCTGACTGAGCAAAAGTCTCTTACAGGCAGGCTTTTTTTTTATTGATTGCGCTGTATGTTTTTAATTCACCAAAAAGAATCGGCTCATAAGAGTATAAGAAATATTCAGCTGATTATATGATTTCAACATGGCAGCCACTATGAGAGGAGACCACCACTATGTAGAATAAGACAGCGTTTCCTAGGCTAGTCATCTTATATAAAAGTACATAATTTTAGACTCATATGTCATTTAAATAGTAAGTAGTACTGTTTATTTCTCCGTGTAAACCGAAGTGCCAAAACAGTCTGAAGATGAGGTGACTGCTACAACCAAATGTTTATAAATGTTGGTAACTAACCAATGACAGACTTTTTAGCCACAGCATGCTAAAGCTAACCAAGTAACCAGAGTGCCTCTGCCAAGCCATATAAGACATACGTCCAATTAATTCACTGAATTTCACCCAAGTTACAAGAGAATGACTTGACCCCAATATAGTTACTTACTATTAACCAAACCAAACAAATAAAAGTGCCCCAAGCTGACCTATTACCAGATTTTGGAGGTGTGTTCCAAGAGGTCCTGTTGAGCATTTAGAAACCCCCCTCAACTTTAGGGTTGTACCCTGAAAAGCAGCACAGACAAAAGGCCTCAAATAAAGCTCAACCTCCACAGTTAGAGAACAGCGGACCGAATAATAGAGGCTTGTTAGGCCGACTGCTTTTAAATCTTCACTATAGACATGCAGGTGGTGTTGATTTAACACCAATGACAGTTAAGGCCGACACAATGCAGAATCTCCTCTTCACAGACCAGTCATAGAAAAAGAGGGGGGAAGGAGGAAGCGAGAGAGAAAGCGAGACAGCGAGAGGAGAGAGAGGGAGAGGAGAGAGAGAGAGAGAGAGAGGAGAGAGAGAGAGAGGAGAGAGAGAGAGAGAGAGAGAGAGAGAGAGAGAGAGAGAGAGAGAGAGAGAGAGAGAGAGAGAGAAGAGAGAGAGAGAGAGAGAGAGAGAGAGAGGATTCCACACAAGAATGACAAGCACTTCACCCTGTATTAAAGGATAAAACTCTGAGCCGGCCCCTCCGAATCGTCCCTGGGCTGAAGGGAGTGTATTGTTTGGAAGCGTTCCCAGGGGCATAGATAGATGCCGGGACCGGCAGGGCAACGTCAGGCTTGTGAGGCATGCCTCACACAGCAGCACCAAGAGGAGACTGACCCCTCTGTCTCTCTGGGAGGGGTTGGCAGTGACCCCACATTTTTATGGCCCCTAACAGAATGTTACGCTGTCACGCCTCATTGGGCATGACAATGAACATGAAAAGTTGCCACTCTGGATGATTAAGAAAGCTATTTATCCATCTCGTGGGACAATGCGGCCATTCAGCACGTAGAAAGAGGACTGAAACATAATTCACAGCGTATGAGACGTCTTTTCAGATATCAAACCGATGTCGTTAGCCTCTCTGCTGAAGAAGATTTGTCTGTGAAATATGGTGAATGGGTGTTGCGAACAATCCCCGGCTGTATTTCGGATTTTTCCAAGAAGGCGTGAGAATTGAAAGAGAAATGAGGGAGAGTAAGAGGGTGAAACAGTAGCATGCTCATGACAGAGAGAGTGTTATTAATAGAGCTCTTGAACATAGAGGGGCATCGCAGCATACCCTGCATTCCAGACACTATTGTTGACCTTTCCATAGTCCTTCTTGCGTAGCCGGACTTTTCACTATCAGGATAATGTCTGTCCAACTTTGCAGCTTATACTAGCCAAGAACTGCCCACCTAGATGGGGAAAGCACATCTGATCTAAAATGACCAACAATAATGTGTTATGATTTAAGTGGCGTTTAGAAGGCTGACAGTTCAGCGTGGGAAAAACTTATTCAATTAAGTGCACAGCAGTGTCCATCCATGGTCACAGAGATCATTACCCCCGAGCAGCGAACCATTCGAATTTCTAAACAATTATGACGTAACAAAGCCTTGTTTACTGAAATCACATGACTTTGGCAGTTCGATACGCACTCCAAATCACTGGTTTGAAACAAATGATTCGCAAAGGTTTCGAAGTTTCACAAAGCATGTTTCGTGTTTGAGCTTCTGTAAGAACCAGTGAGGTTCATTCTCGTGTTACGCAGCACTTTTGAGCTTCTGTAAGAACCAATGAGGTTCATTCTCACGTTTATGTTCGCTGATCAATGTTTATATGTGAATAAAAGCCTAAATTCAATCTGTTCATCATACAAAGCGATTGAGTCTGAAATTTGGACTAAACTGCTCAATTAATATGGATTAGTTTTACAATCTTTTTATGACATTTTTGAAGCGTCAAAGTGGTAGTTGCGTAGCCATTAATAGAGGGACAGAAATCTCAAAAAAATCTTCATTTGTGTTCCGAAGATGAACGAAAGTCTTGTGGGTTTAAAATGAGGGAAAATACTTCATGACATACTTTAAGTGAACCTTAGGTTTTTATCTTGCAACCCATGTTTCACTAAGAGTACCCTAACCTTATAACTTAGGGTTTTCTTAACTTAAGGGCTTTCATGCAACCGGGCCCAGTACTTCCCAGCTGTAAGATCAGCCATAAAAACAAATAAATTATCCATAGCAGCGTTACACTTAAACCTAGAGTTCTGACAGAGTGTCCCACTTCCTCCAAGCAGACGAACTTCCCATGACAGCTGGACCCTTAGCGCTATAAATATCCCCATCCTAAACCACCGATGTCACGGTTACAGATCGGGTGGAGACGCTACCAATCTCGCACAGCCAAGTCTTCTGTTTCTCACCAGTCTCACTGTATCTGCCTGTGCCGTCACTGACATGCTGTGGTCTCTCCAAGTCTCTTTCACAAGCTCGCCTATGCCCACAATTACACTTGGCACAAAAAACCAATGCGAGCGACTTCATTTGTGCCTCAATGTGCTAGTGTACTGACAGAAACTCTATGATACCCTACAAATGCCACATCACATCACAGAAAGCAACTACAGTATGAAAACAGAACCATATGTGAGATGAATATGAACATATAATTCATATAATGAGTTGTATAGCATGAAAAATGTGAAGTATGCTGAATTAGGAGGTGGTTCCCAAGTTGTAGAGTGGATTTTTAGAGTAGGCACCCATGCATGCCATTTTGGGCTAATATTACCCACAACTCCATTGTTCAATATGCAATTCGATTCAACACTAGCTTATATAGAGTATTCTTCTGACCTGAGTATGCAAATGGAGACAAATGGAGACACAAATGCTTAAGCAACACATTGCAAGTGTGTGTGGTACTGTACTAAAGGGGGCGATAGAGTTCAACTGAGCTCCCCAAACCAGTGTTATTTTAGTATTATTTATGTACTTTATTATATATTTAGTAATCGTTTTTAAATTAGCTTTTATTTTTTATATTTTTAGTTTCAGTTTTAGTAATTGCAGTAATTTTAGTAATTAGTAATGTCCTTTTGTAATGTTGATATTTATTTTTAATATTTTTAGTTACATTTATTTTTGAATGTTTTATTTGACACCATGAACTCCTCAAAAAAATTGTTTCTGATCCCATCAATGTCTTTTTCATATTTCTTGGTCATAAGATGTGGGAAAAAACATTTTTGTATCACTATACCATTTTCTATGGAATTTATAAAAATCTTTTTATTAAATATATATTCAAAAAAAATATTTCTATGCTTGGAACTCTATGGATTACTCAAAAATATGTTGTGACCTTTGATTCCAAACCAAAAATTGCCCTGAAATATCTGAATTCACATTATTCAGCAGGCATAAAGCACCCCGATACTGTAGGTCACATAAAAATGCTAACCTAGTACATATAGATTGGTTTATCCTACACACATGCACATTTATACTATAGTACATACTTTTTAATGGTTGAAATGTAATTTTTTTTAATCAATTTAAGTACCTACTCAGACAGTATGTGATTTTGAATGGATTTGTAGAGAAAGGCCACAGGAAAGGACAACTGAAGACCCAAACAAAGGAAGAAGTGCAATCGCTGCCCAAAAGTTATGCACACAAAGGTTCATTTTCACATAATCTCTGAGAAATGTGGGGACAACAGCATACTTTACAGTAGTTCTGATTCTGAATGTGTTTGTGGATTACTTTCCTGATGCTAGATGCGCTTTTTGGAGCTTCAAAAACTCAGGCTCTATTCAAGGCCATTACAAAGCTGCAAGAGCCAGGATATTTTTGAATATAACTACGATTGGGTTCGGCTGAAAGAAGAAAGCCATATACACCTAGGATAGCTTGAGAGAGTGAGTAAATTATGGGGAAATTTACATTTTTGGGTGAACTATTCCTTTAAGTGACTGAATGCCAGTGGCTGAGGCCAATGGTGTGAAGTGTCCTTCTCAAGTGATCAATAATGCAGAAGCACAACTGCTGATCTGAATCTTGGTTTATGTGGTGAAGTACTGAATGCCGGGCAGCATCACAATAGCAATTGACAGCAGCTGCCAAACACACCACCAAAAAACAACTGGATGCTGATCAAGAAAGGAAGGAAGCGGAATCAGTAATTGAGAGTGAGGAATAAAGGGCATCTGCCAAGATTAATTACTGAAATTATATGTAATCATAATTAAACAGACTGCATTTCAGGATTTGGCAAGACATTACGGACCTGTGTATCAGATGTCAGTCAGAGTTCAAAACTGATAAATCATATTTAATGAGGCACATGTTAAACATCTCTCTAACACAATGCAAGTCACTTTGTTAGAAAAGCATTTAAAGGCCCCCAGCAGCTTCTTAATATGGCTGTGTGTCATGAATTTTTCATGGCTTTTCCCATCATAACGTTTTTCAGAAGGGCGATGTCCGTCCCCCTCTGAGAAGCTAGCCTTTGTCCTGCCTGACTGACCAGAAAAGAAATCCCACAGCCTCAGCTGAGCGGTAAAAAAACAAGACCGGTATCAAACTGTGAGATGGGGGACGCCCCGCACACCTGCGCGTGAGGGGGAACGGCCTTTTGGAGCCCTATCACATGTTCAGATGAAGAGTAGGTTCACGTGGCCACGTTTATCGGGGGAAGTTCTGAGACGGGCTTGAGTTTTGGGACGTTTTCAATTATTCAACACACTCTCAGCCTTTCTAGTGAACTCCAGATGCTGATTTGATGAATCGTACAGTGATGGAACAAGGAAAGAGTGTCTGAGTGACTCCCGATGTGACAGGGACTTTATTAGGCGTCTTAAGCTGGTGCCAAGCTGAGGTCAGTGAAGGGTCATGAGAATCAAGTCGCCATTTCCTAACATGCCTTCAAGTACATTTGAATATTAAAGTGATCGTTCCAGATCCAAAGATGAAATTTATTCATCATGTACTCGCCCTTATGTCATATCAAATTAATTTAATAATCTTAATGCTCTTTTCCAATAGCTTACCATAGTAGCTAATAGCTTTGTATAAAATAGTGTGTCAAAAATACCCAAGTATAATTCATCAAAAATATGAATTATTATTTGTGTATTATTACATAATCACATAATAATTATAGTATGTTCTTTATACTAGTGTTGTCAAAAACCTTTGTACTGACATTTTTAAAAATGTGACTATACCAGCATTTCCCATAGCATTATGAGCGAGGTTGAACAGATTCTTAAACACCTCTGATTGGCCATTGTGTTCACGCGCACAACATGTCTGTGATTGGCTACAATGATCAACGCTTTTAAAAACATTTAAATAGACATCTTCGGCGCTCTTCACAGAGAGCACTTACACGGATAGACCACTTACATGTTTTTAAAGAGTTGATCATTGTAGCCAATCAGAGACATATATTTTGAGCATGTGAGCACAATGGCCAATCAGAGTTGTTTAAAAATTTGCTTAAAAGCGCTCAAAATGCTAAAGGGAAATGCTGGCGTCATCATATTTTTAAAAATGTAAACACTTTTGACAACACTAGTATAACATTAGTATGAATACATATTTTCATAATAAATATTTCTGTATATTAAGGCAATATGACTAAATATTAACAACAACAACAATAATAGTTACTACTATTATTAAACAAAATAAGAAATAATACTATTGTAATATTTTTAAAAAAATTATTTAATTATATAAAAATAATAATAAATAAATCAATAATTATAATTATTACACAACTACTCACTATATATATATATATATATATATATATATATATATATATATATATATATATTTTTTTTTATATTTTTTTTTATTAAATATTTCTTATTAATCTGTTTATTATAGCAATATGACAATAGAGTAGTTATTATTATTATTAATAATAATAAAAAAAATCATTGTTACTAAATTAAATACTAAAACTATTATACTATTTCACTGTAAAAAATCACTATCTACTCACTGATAATCTTACAAAAAAACTATTCATATGATATTTTTGTTTATTATGGCAATGGTTATTATGAAGTGTCTTTTTATGAAAAAGAGCTACATTCTTCAAAAAAACAACATTTGTACTAAACATGACTATGCCTTTAAACATTCAGTTTGGTTGCATGTTGACTCCTGTGTCTAGACAAGACAACGCTGCCTACTGTGAGTCAGGGGACGTGTGCTGTTTCAGACAGAGGCAGTGACTGTACACATCAGGAACTGGGTTTTCCAGCATGATGAAACACTAGCCAATGAAAAAGCCAGCTGATAACATTCACACTTGCCTGAATTATGTCGGCTGGTCATACGAAATCACATTTCTGCTGGACAGCTTCATAAATGGTTTACTGATTATGGCAGCTGAACAGGAGCCAAAGGCCTCAGCATAATATTGGCCATCCATATATAGTTAAAGCCATTCAAATCAACATGGATAAACACTTCATAGGCAACCACTAATCATTGTGAAACCTTTTAGCCTCGCGTTTTACCCTCAACTGGTTTGGTTCTTTTTGTGGTCCTACATACCACCATTTTGTACAGCATGTAACAACAAAAACAACCACAAAAATACTAATAACAACATTTAGAAATTAACCTATTATTGTCCATTCAAAATCGTTTTTATGTGTTCATCTGACTGAATAAAATAAAATAAAATAACATTAGAATGTATGGCAAAAGTAATCTATTTGTAAAATTAGAGAAATGAGCTCAATTAAATATTTAATATTGCCACATAACAATAAATTAAAAATCTCAAAAATCACTCTATAATTGATAAGGTAGCAAAACATTGCGCATCCTTATTACAATTTTTTTTTAATTATTCCTGATGTGTCTGAGAACCCCAAACAAAAGTATATACTTGAAGGGATAGTTCACTTTGAAATTAATTTTTGATATGCTTTAGCTTACCTCAAGGGCATCCAAGATGTAGGTGTCTTTGTTTCCACAGTATTTTCAATTTTGATATTTTTAGGTAAACTGTTCTTGTCTGTCAGTCATATAATGCAGGTCTATGGGGTCCACCTCAAAGAGCATACACAGAGAAGTCCAAATTAAACATGATTTAATGACTCGTAAATGTAAGTACACATTGATGGCCTAAGACATGAAACGAGCGGTTTGTGTGAGAAAACGAACAGTATTATATTGTCTTTACCTCTTGTAAACACAGACACGTCCAAGTGATCTGAGAGGTCGCGAGCGCTTCGGTCTTTTCCAGAAAGCGCCGAAAGTGATCTCTCGCGCGTGTACGTCACTCATTGTTTACACATAACAGAGATTGTAGGTAAGACGGCTAATTAAAAGGGTACTAATTTGCGCTTATCCGGGATGTTTAAACCGTCGTAAAAGAAAACAATTACAAAAAATAAAAAAAAATAAAACAATTGTATAAGTGACGTACACGCGCGAGCGGTCTTTTCCGGAAAGCGCCGGAAGTTATCTAAGCGCCGGCGCCTCAGATCACTTGGACGTGGCTGTTTTACAAGAGGTAAAAACGATATAAATACTGTTCGTTTTCTCACACAAACCGCTCGTTTCATGTCTTAGGCCATCAATGTGTACTTACATTTACGAGTCATTAAATCATGTTTAATTTGGACTTCTCTGTGTATGCTCTTTGAGGTGGACCCCATAGACCTGCATTATATGACTGACTGACAAGAACGGTTTGACCTAAAAATATCAAAATTGAAAATACTGTGGACACAAAGACACCTACATCTTGGATGCCCTTGAGGTAAGCTAAAACATATCAAAAATTAATTTAAAAGTGAACTATCCCTTTAAAGCCATTGTTTACCTAAAAGTGAACAGAGTAAAAATTACTCTCCCTCAAATCATCCCAAACCTGTATGATTACGTATAATTATTTAAACATAACTCTAGATTTCGTTCTTCTGAGTAAATGTGTAAACTGCAAATAAATAAGTAATATTTTTCATGGAAAATTGAAGCAAGTGATCAAGTTTTTTTGTTTTATAATCAGATTTTTTGTTTTAAATTCACAAGTCATCATGAAGTTTCAACATGATACCTCGAAATTAAACCGTATTCTGCTTCACTAGCACCAAAAATAATGATGAAGTTTCCAGAAAACGTCCCCGTCAGCAATTGGCCAGAGAAACAACCGCTACAAACTTGCACCATTTGTTGAGCCAGTTACCCGTCGGGATGCTTGAAAAGTCTCAGCGTTTGTTTAATGGCTTATAGTCTCTATGCATAAAGTTCAGTGATAGAGTCATTAATCTCTCAGCTGTCGGTTTCACTGTGACATGAGTTCATGTACGGGTGTGTGAGTGTGTGTCTGTGTCCATATGTAATCTGTATGACCATCTCCAAAACCAATTCATCTTGCTGACAAATGGAAAGCATGTTGAATGTGAACCTCTGTTTGCAGATCAGATATGAAATGCGCTAGTGAACAGAGCAGAGTTAGCATGCTTATTCTTCTGTTTGCACACTAAATGAATATATTACTTCCCACCCACAACTCCAGCACAAAAGCCCCTCTCTCTCGTGCCTCTGAATGGGCCTGAGAAGGCTCTTTGTAGCTTGAGGTTGTCTTGACGACACCCCATGGTCCAGTGATGAGGAGTCAACATGGATACATGCTCCGGTCGGGGAGTCCATTAGCTCACACCAAAACAGGGCCCCCAAAACGACCTAATATTATTAGCCAGAGTTTACACCCTACTGAGGATGAATGCCAACTTCAGTGTCCAATCACACTTTAAACTAACTAAATGTGTAGTTGTAGTTTACAACGTAACCACATCATGTGTATGTATATATAAGTTTTATGGCTTTTAGTATGAATATGTTAGCCTTACTGTTATCTATAAGCTATGTGCTCCAAAACATGACACAATTCATATTTAGAAGTTATAAGCATTGAAAACTTAGTCTCTCACTTCCGCCAATATGAATCGATGATTTTGATTTTGAAGTGATTTGATTACTCTACACTTCAACTTCTCATCAGATTTTCTGTCCAATCAAATGCTCTCTAGAATCGGAAGCCCTGCCCCCCCTACACTATAAATAGACGCTGAAGCTGCAGCTGAAATCAGTCACTTGTTCACACATTCACTATTTTCAACATGGTTAATGGCACAATGGTGAGTGCCCTAGGGGATAGGGAACTATTCAGAATATGCATTGGGGTGAACAAAGTATGGTTTCACATTAGTTTCAATGGAATCGCCACAGCGCACACACAGTTTGCTCCGATCCAGAGACATGATAGCACAGAGCGGATCATATGCGCAAGTCGGCACAGACCACAGACAGACTGATCTCATGAAATAGCGTATGTATAACGCGCCAATTCGTATTTCCATTTTTGGCGTGCTATCAACACGCATTATCGCTTTTCAGCGTGTTTATGAACGCCGTTGACTTAACGTTACATTACTGTATATATAAATATATGACCTACCCAGTGGCGTAACGAGCCAACACCGGGCCCGTATGCAGGATTATCAAGGCGGGCCCCCCTACTACACGTGATGACGCAATGTCCACGAGTAGGCTTTTGCATGCAATACGCAAGGAACTGTTTACACCTGGCCACTTCATGCTTTTTCTGTGATTGTATAGCTATCCGATCGTGAAAAGACCAGGTGTAAATGCATGCCCGTCGAAATGCATTCGAGATGGATTTGAATCCGATCGCTCAAACCACTTCAGGAGGAGGTCTGGGCCGCATTCCAGACGAAACTGGACAAGTATAAATGCTTCTGGTTGTTGAAACCACATGTGTAAATTTAACTCCTCTAAAAATGCTAAAAAATAAGCATGTGAGAGCGTGTTATAGGCTATATGTCATGTTATAGTCAGATATGACGGCGCGCGCAACTGCAACACGCATCACAGCAGATGAGCAAAATCATCAAGCCAACGTGCAAACTATCGCAAATCAAAGTGAAAGTAAGTCGCAGACGCTTAACACACAATAATCTTCATTAAAACGGAATGATCTTACCAGTGCTGTTGCCAATCTCTCTAATTGCGTTTTTTGATTTTGAAATTTTAGCTGATGATCAATAAAATGCTGCTTTCGGTGTGAATTCTATTAAATCTGCATATAGCGCGGGAATCGAAGATCGGATTTATATCTGTTTTGCAAAAACACATTTATGTGACCAGCTGTAAATGGAATCGTTTTGATAAATCAGTAGCTATCCGGCATGAAGTGGCGCACAGAAACAGCCAACCCGGGGATTCCCTAGTCCCAGCTCAAAACAAATTACACGAAAATCCATGATTGTTCGTTTCACACATGATTAGTAAAATATGTTGTTGTCATTATTTATTTAAAATAAAATCGTGATAAAGTAAAATGCGATCAAAATAAAAGTAGTAATATGCGATAGGGGGGCCCGGCTGTCAATCAATATCTTCCAGTCACGCGGGCCCCTGATTGGTCCGGGCCCGTAAGCAACCGCGTACCCTGCTTACCGATAGTTACGCCACTGGACCTACCCCAACCCCGTCCCTAAACCTACCCGTCACTGGGGTTAATACCATTTATAAGTGTTCCCCTATCATCCTAGGACAAAAAATATCGGTCGCCAAATGTAGATGTAGGTTTTTCTTCGTTTCGCCCGGACATTTAACGGCGTGTACATACACGCGGAATCACTCAGACATTTAACGGCGTAGACATACACGCATACAGCTCAAAATGCATATAGATAACATGCCACTTGACTTGAAAGTGGCGTGTATGTTTACGCAAAAGTCATGATGTCATGTTGCCACAGAACGTATCATTTGAATTCTGCACAGAATACTATATTTTATAGCGATATGGAGGAGATTAAAAGGAGAAACGGTTAAAGATTAGGAGGAAACTGCGGCTTTACCGAGCTCAACGGCTCTGGCTGATATGTGATATTAAAGAAACACTATTGGCTATTTAAAAAAGGGAGCTGATCAATATGTCCCGCCCTGTCTTCCTGTCTCAATGGAAATTACATCAACACATTGAATAATGCTGCATGTTTCAAAGCACTTCAGTCGGCCTTTAACATAAAACTAACAATGTACTGTTGATTTAGAGAAAATAAGAGTTCACCCAAAAAAAACGAAATACTTTTTTTGAACACAATGGACACATGATATGAGTTCTTTTACTTTTTTTAATCAGTTCTGTAGTTGAGAGAATGGACTTAATGGATTATCATATTCATTTTCATAACATAATCTTTTTTTTTTGTATTAAAGAAAGTCAAACCAGTTTGAAGTTACATGAAGGTGTGTAAATGGCAGATTTTTCTTACTGAACGAACTATCCCTTTTATATGCTTATATGCCAGGCAGAAGTAAGAGAAGTCACATCAAGGATAGCCACACTGAACACAGTAATAAATCAGCATGATTTATTAACTATGTGGTGGATACACTATTGGAGGTGACGCCAGCAGTGGAGTCAACAGGCAATGTGAGGAGCTGATGTAATGGATGTTAATTCATTCACAGGTTCCTGAGGCTGCGTTATTTTTAGACAGGATTGCTGATAACAAGGACTTATGAAACACACAAGAGTCTTGAACCCCAACTGCGACAGTAACGGAGAACTCAACAGTTTAACTTTATGGACACTTCATGGGACAAATGTGCAAGTTTTCAGCATTTGGAAATAAAAAATTCTGATTTACAGATTAGCCGCTTTCGCACCGGGTGGTTCTAGGAACACAGTTCTAGGGACAAGCCACCAGAGTGGTTTCCCCGAAAACTAATGTTCCCCTAGGGCCATTTTCCTCTATGCACTCGCACCGGCAGCAGGAACTCTGACGTGAGCCATAGCCTGAGCACACAGCGCTCCCATTCTCCGTCTTCATTAGTTTTTGATCTGTTTAACAGTCCTGTCTAATACGGTATTAGATAGAACTATTATACAAAGAAAGAAGACAGTATATGAAAAGTATTAGCGTATTCCATGTACTGTAGTTGATGCCCAATGTTGCTAGCAGACGCTTTTATCCAAGCACAATAGGAACTTGGTTATATAGGCTTGATTACTGCAATGCTCTTATTGCTGGACTTCCATCATGTGCAACTAAACCTCTACAAATGATCCAGAATGCTGCAGCTCGTCTTGTCTTCAACGAGCCCAAAAGGGCCCACGTCACTCCTCTGTTCATCTCTCTGCACTGGCTACCACTCGCTGCTCGCATTAAGTTCAAGGTGTTGACGCTTGCTTACAGATTGACCACAGGTTCAGCTCCCTCCTACTTTCACTCGCTATTACAAGTCTACATCCCTACCAGAAGCCTACGATCGGTCAATGAGCGGCGGCTCGTGGTACCATCACAGCGAGCCACAAAATCACTCTCCAGAACTTTCTCATTCACAGTTCCATGCTGGTGGAATGATCTGCCCAGCTTCATTCGGAATGCAGAATCCCTGACAGCATTCAAAAGACAACTGAAAACTCATCTATTCAGGGAGCACTTAACATAAAAAAAAATAAAAAATAAAAAAAAAAAAATAAAAAAAAAAAACCTTCCCCTTCCCTTAAATCCTCCCTTGCTTGGCTTATACTACTCCGAGCTATGTGTGAACTTTGTACTTTGAGCACTTCTTGCGTTGTTTTTGCCTTTTCACGATGACTCGCTTGGTTTTGTCCTCAGTTGTAAGTCGCTTTGGATAAAAGCGTCTGCTAAATGACTAAATGTAAATGTAAATGTAAATGCTAGCTAAGCAGAAATGCATATGTTTCTCAAAGTTGCATTGAATTTTCTCCTTAGCGTAAAGGTCCATCTATCACTTTTTTCCATGTTCGTAGAGTTGGTTTCAGGAGTAAATATATAGGCTAATCTGTGTGTAGACAGCTTCTGTAAAAATGACAGGTGCTGGTGTTTCGGATGGGTTCGGCCAATCAACGCACACTTATGTCACTAGTTCCTATTGTGCTGGGTTAGACTCTACTCTGAAGTAGGAGCTAATTTAGTTCCCCCAAAAGGTGTTCCTATAACTAAAATCTTTACCAGTTCCTGCGGTCAAAATACGGCAAAAAGCAGGTACTTACGCCAATAGTTCTCCGGTCCCTACGGTGCGAAAGCCCCTATTGTGAATTGCCAATAATGAAAATGGCAATATCATATCACAATTTTTCTTTACACACTGTGGTGTATTTGGAAAAAGGTTTAGTTAGTTCACCAATTTTTTTTTTAAATTCTGTTAAGATTTACTCTCCCTCATGTCATACCAAACCTGAACATCTGCTGAACACAAAAGAAGATATTTTGAAAAAATGTTCAACTCTTTTTTACTCACATAGTCAATGGGATTAAATAGGTTTGGAACAACAACATGAAGGTGAGTAAATGACTAACTATCTCTTTAAGGTTTAAGTTAAAACATCACTATATAATAAAGACTTAAAGTTACAATGTGTGGGAAATGGTGATTTACAGTATGTTGGACTTATACTATTCTTTCAAGTTAGAATACTAAAAATACTTTCCACACCATTAAACAAACTTCCAGAACATACTGTGTAATCAAGCAAATTTTACTATCAAGATTTTATAGACCAAAAATGCAATACACATTCCAGTCCACCACCATAGATCCGGTTGCAATGTCCTTTTAGTTATAATAGGTCAATGAACAATGGCAAGTTCAACTGCAAGTGAAAAAAATCAATGACGTACAGTACATAAAACCAAATATACTATTTTGTTCCCATTTAGCCTATGTTTAGATTCTGTTTGATTGGCTTGCTTTGATAATACATTCAAAAGTGGGAATTCAAATTAATATGGTCACGCTTTACAATAAGGTTCCACCTGTTAACATAAGTTCACTATCAATTAACATGAAATGACAATGAAAAATGGACTTATTAACCTCAGTTGATTTCAGCATTTACTAAAATATTATGTTGGATCTGTCAATAGTATTTAATAGACCAAATATGTTATCAGTCAACCTTAAACCCACACCATATTTATTCAGCAGCATATAGATCTTTTTGGCTGAAATACAACAGCAGGTCTGGAATGACTGCCCTCTTCTCACCAGTGTGGACAATTGTTTCTCACCCATTTGTCCAGTGTGTTGTTTGATCCAGTGCCAGAGAACCCATGCTGAAGTAATCATAAAGAAGCTTCAGTCTTCCATGCAGCTTACCACCACAACCAGCCTTTGGTTCTAATACCCTTTATCCTACTTTTGCCAATCCAATCTAGTTATAAATTTACACCAAACACTGTAACATTAAAAAAATGTTGTAGCAATACAAATCAATACTAACCCCCAAAACAGCCTAGGGGCAGCACCAGCATCCTAAATGAATTAAGATCAAATCGACTCCAGAGTAACGGCTGGGAAGTCAATTTGAAGTCAGTTGTTAAGCAAGAAGCCAAACAAAACAACCAGACACCGCCACTCACTGTGAAAATAACAATCTATTTTTTTTCCTGATTGATTTTTGAGTGGGCAAAACCTGGGGGAAAATAAGCGTACAGTGCCAACACAGCCATGCAGCTGTTATCGCAAATGGATCATTTTAAACAAGGGAATTACTGAGAGCTGATGACATATGAATCCCAATCAATACTAGTTATTAGTTCAGATACGACACTTGCGTACTCCGCATGAGTTCATCCTCTTTAATATTAATGAGCGAGTGAGTAGGCGTCTTTGATGAATTACTCTAAATACAGGACGACCGGCGGTCTAGGACAAGGTCAGAGTAGAGGGACGGCACATTTTGGACCTGCATCACAATCAGCAGAATCTGCGTCAACAAAGAGGTCCACCCACAAATGAGCTTTTCAAGCGTAGGACGGAGGGAGCTTTCATGACCTTCTGTTCCAGTTTTGGAAGGGGGACAGCTTCATTTGAAAGACAATGGACTACCCCCGGACACACACATTGTCCTTGCTGGCAGATTGCAAATGAGAAGATTCTAAGCCATAGCGTTTGGAGTGGGAGGTCTACAGTTGTCAAGCACTTTATAAAATCCCTTCTCTTTGGTTTCATTCACTCACTTGGATGGAAACACACAAATAAGCATGCGCGCAATCCCACGCCACACAATTAGACAATTGCGAGTGATCAATATCCAGCCCTCTCAGTCATCACAGACAGGAAATCGTTGCCGATCGATGTTCACTTGCCAAGTTAAAAAGCCCCGGTGTCACAGACTGTGGGCATGAACGTGGGTCGGCAAGAAGATCGACCCCTGTGGGTGGGTGGAGCTCTGCAGGTGGTAGAAAATAAGACATCTGTCTGTTTGTTTCCTCAGTGTGAGGGATGACATGGTGAGAAATGGGCAGAAAGCGAGGATGTGAAGAGGTGACGAGTTCCGCCTGGGCTGAAAAGAGAGGGAGACTGGAGCTGAGGAACAAGAGGTGGTCTCTGAAAAGCACAGCAGATGCCTCCTCTCTCAGCGAGAGCTCTCCACAGCACTGTCCAGCAGGACGCTCACATCTGCCCTCAAATCCAGGACAAAGGACACACGTTTGGATATCTGCATCTGGCTGTCATTCAAGAAAATCGTAAATTTATCAGCCCACGCGTGCTAGTTACCCTTTAACCTCACTCTTAGACCAGTTTTACATCACACACATAAGCAGAATGAAAGAGGACGGCAGTGTATCAGCAGCTCCGATTTCCGGGCTACTACATTGAGTATTTCCTTTTAAAGTATAGTTGGCCATATGATAAAATTACATACTTGAACATCATTACATTTATTTTACATCCAAAAGGTAATTAACTCTTTCCCCACCACTGATGGAAATTTGCGGCATTTGTGAGAAAACGCTTCCCACATCATTGGCGGAAACGGCTTTCAATGTTTTCACTGTTATACGGTAGGGGTTGCTGTGACACATCTTCAGCAGGAGCAATGTCATATTTAAGCAGATGGTTATGTAAAATAACACCAATATTAAATAAATCACATCTGTTACTGCCTAATGTTACATCTGCCTAATGTTACTGAATGAAATGTCGACCCAGGACGAGATATGAATGTGCAAGCATTAGGGGTGTTGATGGACCCAATCAACTTCATCTGTGTTTTGATCATTGTTCTGAATGCGATCTGGATGTAGTCTTTGCCAAAAACGTGATTTTCTCAGCTTTTTGCCCAAAATGCTAGCCTGGGAAAACCCAGACAAC
This sequence comes from Chrosomus eos, assembly GCA_036326025.1. NCBI lineage: Eukaryota > Metazoa > Chordata > Actinopteri > Cypriniformes > Leuciscidae > Chrosomus > Chrosomus eos. The sequence continues at coordinate 26,566,732 of CM070837.1, forward strand.
TTACGGCAAATTTAGATTTGCTCTGCAAGTAAGTCTGGCAAAGAGCTCATTCAAGCCCATTTCTAATCCGTCGAAATCGAGGCACCAATCAGAAACGTTGGGGCGGGCTTTACACGATGACGACAGCACAGCAACAGTGAAGCAGATTTTGTACATTAATTTACAACGATGGATGCCGCCGTGGAACATCACTCGTTCGAATCAGCCATCGCGTCTGTTTTAAGCGATTTGGACGTTTCCTTTTTGTTAAAACCCGAGCAAAGAACAACACTCGGAGCTCTGCATACGTCATCTCCTTCATCGCTCTGATTGGTTTTAGGTCTATCCAATTGCGCCCAGAGGCATTTGAGCGACATCCGTTGGTGACGCCCCTTTGGAAATGATTTGTCTATGAAGCTTTGCCAGACCCTAACTCAGTTACTACTGAGAATGGTCTGGTTTTTAACCAGGCTACCAAAATGCATTTTTATGAAACTTACCCACATTCAAGTGTTGATAAAAAAATGCATTAAGCTAGAATAAAACTGGGTTTTTGGTTTAAAGACAGAGGCACTGTTCTTTTTTTATCGTTTGAAATGTTCAGATTTTGAATGTTTCAAATTTAATTAAATAAAAACCTGGGGGCCATGAAAAATTTGTGAAAATGATCAAAAATGCTGTCTGAGGCTGGCAACTTTTTAAAAAAACACTGGCGGGGAAGGAGTTAATTTACACAGATCATAACTTACTGATTTACTGAATAGAACATGTTTTCTGTGATTTTCTGCTAACAATGAGGCAAAGGTTTCTGCCTGATACTTTTGTGTTTGGAATGCTGGTAGTGTGCGATCCACAGTCATTTAAAGTATGATGCCCAGTTTTTCCTCTGTTACCATTTTGAAAGAATTACTGCTCAGATTTTAAAAGTCAAACAGTGTATTCCAGCCTTTGTCAAAAGAACCCACCATAAGTCTTTATGACATTTAGTGTCTATTTTATTGTCTGCTAAATGAAAAATCTGATTGCTTTGAAAAGTAATAGCACACCTCCATGGGTCTGTTTAAAACTCTGACCCCAAGCAAGTATGATCAATATAGCAAGGACAATAATATAATATACACATATTCCAAAGCATTCTCTGCATGGTACCCAATAAACCATTCAGTGCAATCTAAAACAAAAAGGTACAAAAGTGGTCACAGGCACCTTTCAAAAGGCACTAATATTTACAGTTTTGGTACTAAAATGTACCTCTAAAGGTACTACTAATAGGCACCCTTCAGGGGTAACTAGGGTACAAAGGTGTACCTTTTAAAAGGGTACCTCCAGTGACATCTTTTACACCTAATTTTTCAGAGTGTGTATGATAGCATTTGTGAAACTTCTGTGGTATTAGCTTCTGATACCATCATTCTACCATGGTACCGTCGCCACATTATGGTTTTTCTAAGAAGGAACTATGCAAAGATGGTCAAACTGAAACAAACCACAGCTGCTATAAATAAAATCCTGAATGGACACTCACCCAGCCTAATTTGAAAAGGCAACATTGGTGTTTTCATGTGATTTACTAAGAGAGCTTGTGACATGAATAACCAGACAGCAGCATGGGGCTTCCTCAATCTGCAGGGAGCAAAGCGGAGCTAGACAGCACACGGCTTCCAGCAACATGGCTAATGGCTTAAGGAACCCTGCCGTTAGCTTAATTGAAGCAATCTTTCCAAAATCAGGGATGGAAAGAGATAGAGCGTGACAGAGGGAGGGAGGACGAGGCTGTAAACCCTCAGCTGGCATGAGTGGCCTCTTGAGATTAGGTGAGAAGAGAAGCAGAGAGGTTTGGAAGGATGAGAAGTGTGCAGAGAAGAGAAGCAGTGGGATTTTCCCCTGTGGTCACTGCAAGTCAGTTAACAGGCCAGACACCTGGGAACCACATAAATGATTAATATGAGCGGAGTCACTCGCAGGACAAGCTCTGCTGGGCCACAGACACAGGGATGCTCTGTTCTCCCCGGAATCAATCGCGAGAGCCCGATCCAGACAGCCTGATAAAGAACGCCATCGCAGTGCAGATTCTCCGCTTATCTATCGGAGCTTTGATTAAGACTGACACTGAATTAACAGACCATTATTCAATGCTCTACTCCATTAGAAGACTTCCTTGGCATGACCTTGAACAGTCTTCTAGCCAAGTGCTTTAAACAAAAAAAATTAACAGTCAACAAGGAAAAATATAACTTAAATGAAATATAAAGAACTGAACAGACAGTAGTCTAAACAGCCAACGGTACAATGGAGGGAGAAGTTTAATATTCAGTGCACAGCGCCCTGTGAGGTCGGAGACAGAGAGCGGACGCTCCCACACTCGCTTCAGCCGCCGGTCATCCCACGATCCCCCTCCTTCCCTCCCGTCCCCGACCGAGACCGCAGTGAAAGACAGAGAGGAAGTGGAGTTTTGGATGTGCTCTGCATGGAAACGACCGGATGCCTAAACGAGGGAGGCGGCCTGTCAGGTTTCTAATTCCTCACTCCTCCTCAGTCGAACCGACATGAGCCATTTGGTTTAGCCTTTAAGTTGAACGCTCCGAGGAACATTAACCTGAATGACGGACTCAAAAGCAGTTCTGCAAACACAGCACTGCGGGAAAGTAGGCCTCATGTAAGGAGGAAGGAAGGAAGGAGGAAAGAAAGTAGTAAAAGTAAAAGAAAAGGGAACAAATGAAAGAAAAGGATAATATGAGTAAGGAAAGAAAGAAAGATTTAAAGTACAGATAAAAAGGAGGAAGCAAATTAAAATAATAGCAACAAAAAATGAAAACTAGGAAATGAGAAAGGAAAGGAAACAAAGGATGGAAGGATGGAAAAAGAAGGATTAAAGGAAGGAAGGAAATGTAATCAAACAAAAAATAAGCAAAACAAATGAGAGAAAAAAGGATTTATTTAATGAAAAGAAAGAAAGGAACAAAAGGATGAAATGAGGGAAATTAAAGAAACAATGAAATAAGGAAATAAAAGAGAAGGAAAGGATAATGGGAGGAAAGAAAGAAAGAAACATGGAAAGAAGGAAATGTAAAGAAAGTAGGGGTGTAACGAGATCTCGTGCCACGAGATCTTGCGAGACTAAAACATGACGAGATTTCCCGTCGAGTGAAAAGCTGTCTCGCGATTTCTATTACCATAGAATATTCCACCGCTACACTCACATTCGCCTAAACTATCGTTTTGCTGTTTTTATAAAAATAATTAAAAACCATTATAAACTAATGTAAAAGTCTGCTCTGCTCATCCAGCACGAGTTGGCGTTGCAATCAGTGCAGCACGAATCACAGTTCACTGATCGCGTGAGGATGGCGGAGGATTCGTTGCGCAACATAGACTAAACGTCTGATCTTATCTTGTATAATGCACGCTCAGCAACGCTGCTATACACATCACTAAACGCGCGATCACGATAGTGAAAATAAAACACAAGCTCGCTGATGTGCATTGCGCACAAATTAGGCCGCGAACATACAATCGTCCGTCTCCCAATACCCATCACTGGACTGTTTATTTGCGGCTATCGTCTCAGTTTGCACTTCGAATATTGAGAGAGTACTGTAATGTCTTAAAGACAACAGACAAGAGGCTCTGTTTCTGAACTTATAATCGGAACGCAAGAACAACTGTGGAGACAAACACGGCTCGTTTCTCTACCGGCCTTTCCCGGACTCACCGCATTAACCCTATAACTGCCAGTGCAAAATAAAACAGCAATTTCAAAACAATTATAAAGAGTCTGTGCGCTAACTTTGATTATGGTTGCACTTGCACTTATTATTTGCACTTAATAAGACTTCTAGAGTTTAGTTAGGAGGTCACACACGGCCTCAATCAGAAGTTCTGAAAGCTCTTAAATGTACAGTAAGGTCTGAAGAGACTAATGTGAAATCATACAGGAGAAAAGCCAGTCAATAAAAACCTTTTATTATTAAAAGGTTATATTGTTGTATATTGTTTTCTTTCAATAATGCATGTCATTTCAGGTCTACTTAATAAGATTATTAGTTAAACATTGCAAAATGCACCTGCATACTTTTCCAGTCATGAATTTTGTCATTGAGGATTTCTGTAAAATTGTGCAAAAATCTTGTCTCGTCTCGTTCTCGTGAACCCAATCTTGTGTCTGTCTCGTCTCGTGAGATAAGCGTCTCGTTACACCCCTAAAAGAAAGACAAACATGGAAAGAAGGAAATAGAAAGGAAGGAAGGAAGGAAGGAAGGAAGGAAGGAAGGAAGGAAGGAAGGAAGGAAGGAAGGAAGGAAGGAAGGAAGGAAGGAAGGAGAAGGAAGGAAGGCTTCAAATTAATTCAGAGTGAACTTGTAATTCATTCACAGGCCTATTCACGTGAGCAATAACATTAGGACAAACATCAGGGTGTGTAACAGTGTAATGTAGTGGCTCCCTTTAATGTACACAGTGACTCAACAGTGTAAACAGCGTAGGCGACACAAGCAGTGTGATATCTGCTAATGTATGTGCGCAATACTCTCTATGAAGACTACAGCAATACACAAATCACAGGCAAGTTCAAAGTCCAAAAACTGCTTACTACTCAAACATTTGCCATAATTGCAAACAACCTCCTACTCTTAATGTCTTTATGGATACAAATGCTTCTTTTTATGATGCTTCAGTTGCAGATTCCCCTCAAATTAAGCCAGTTTCTGAGTCAGAGCTGGTTTAGATTGCAACAGTAACTGTAAAACGAGCGTATCATTTTACAGTTTCACGCATTAAGACTCAATTTCGCATGCAGCAAATGGATGCTAATCAAACGTCTTTCTTCTGAAATACGGCTCATTTCCTCGACGTGAGCCAGATTGCAACTGTTGGCACGTTGAGAAAACACCTCCTTGAATATCCAGCACGTGATGCTGGGGGCAAAAACAAAAGACGGCGCACAGCTGGCAAAACAGTGTAACTGCACCGGGAGCCAAAAGCAACAGCAAAATCAACAACGGCCCAATCTAGTAGCAGACTCCTGCAGAGCAGAGCAAATGGAGGAGATCCATGCTTTAAAAGGATTTCAGAGGGGATTTAACGAAGAAAGGCTGCTAACGCTCACAAGAAAAATGCATGAAATATATGAATAGTATTGGTGAGCAGTTATAAGTCACATATTTAGTAGTTTTGTTTAGCAAGAGCTTTAATTAATTGGCATACAGTCTGGTCCATATTGCAGCTTACACTGGTCAAGAAATGCCTACTTGGACAACATCTAAAGTGATCAACCACAGTCTGTTTTGTTTTAATCTGCCATTTAAGGGTGAGTTAACTGAAATTTATCTAGGATTTTATTACAATAATAGAGTGGCGTGGGAAAAATGTATAAGAAAAATGGTGTAGCAGTCTCTGAACAGCTGTATAACTTAAGCGCAAAATATAGTTCTGCTTGTGTATATCTAGTTCACTTGTTCCTCTAACCAAGTGTTAAAAGCCACTAACCCTACAACGTTTGGAAAATTCAGGGATTATTTCATTTTCAAAAGTGCTCATTATAACAGCTTTTAAACACAACTTTGTTTCTCTGTTTAGCAAAGAACCACAAACTTAAACAAATGTAAAAGTGTACAACATCTAGGTGTTAAATGGATCATAGTTGATCCATGATCCGTACGGACCGTAAGTAAAACATACATGTGCTCATCTCGCTCACTGTATGTCCCTGGAGGGATAGTTAAACAGCGTGAAACCTAAGTGCTGCTTTAGCTCTTAGTACTGTGGTTTTAAGAGAGAATGCTATAAATCCAGCTGACACGTATGGAAGCATGAAGACAAAAATGATGAAGTGATGTTGGGATATCAACATTTTTCAGCACACCACAGACTTTGTCAGGCAACAAACTGGGCGACGGCCAATTAAAGAACTTCATCATGAGAGGGATGACCTTATTTACTCTGCCAAAACTTTGAAAGGATAGTTCACCCAAAAATGAAAATGTATGATATTCCATAAGTGGGGCACAAAAAATCTTTAATGAAATTACAATGAATGGGGACTGGGGGAATGGGGAAGTTTTAAGAATGATGAACAGAAGGAAATTTAAGTCATACTTTATTGATAATCTTTCCTTTTAATGAACAGTTAAGAACTGAATTATTAGCCCCTTCCACACAGCAATTCCGGTAAATTACTGTAAAATTGCCAGAATGACTTTACCGGTAAATACACAAATGCTGTTCACACAAGCAACGGCGTTCTGACTTTTAACCGGTAAGAGAACATTCACACATCAGCACCAAAATACCGGTAAATTTTGTGATGTCAGTCATCGGAAGTGATCTTTAAACGGCGTGCAGTTGTCTACATTCGCCCGCAGGAGAAGCGCTTCAGTTTCACTATCTGTTCAGTTTGACAAAAAATAATTACGTCTGAGTGAAAGGCATACATGGATGATCAAACAGAACTTTTTTTGCTCTTAAAAACACGAGACGCGCATACCCAACTGCAGAGCAGCAGTACTGATGAATGCAAAAGATTGCTGGGTCTTGAGCAGGACACGTTGAAAGATGAGTCAGTGAGTAAGACCCGTTTGATTTAATTCAGTTTGGTTAGTGAAAGAATCAGTTAGATTGAACAAGTGGACAGGATATTCATAAAAATTCCCCTTTTGTGTTCGTAGAAGAAAGGAAGTCATACAAGTAGGGTTGTAAAATGTACCGGTACCAACATTTCTGCCGAGTACCGGGTATATTCGGTACCCTACACGCTGATAGACGCTGCTTTCAAACACCCTTGTTTGTGTTTTTTTATTCAAACGCTCTCGGAGCACCAAAGGTTACTGTGCGTTTTTACAAGCGTTGTAGCCAATCACAATCATATCTGTTGAGTGCATGAATGCAATGGCCTATCAGGCTAGTCAGCAAGAATCTGCTTAAAGCCTCGTACACACCGGGACGAATATCGGCGTTCGTCAGCGTTTTTCAACGCGTTTTTTGTGTTCACACCCAAGCGATTTTCGCTGACGATGAGCCGATGTGAACATGCAAATTCATTCCCTGACATTAGATGGCGCTAAATACCCCGGTCCACAAAGTGCTTCTGACACTCGCTTGTCACTCAGAAGAAGAGAGCAAGTTTGTCGCGTTTGTGATATAGTTCTTTATTCTCGTTGGTGTCTCTTTATATAGACAACAACAAGACCAGCAGCTCTACATTCATCTTGCCTTGCATCTTCCTCGTCTTATTTCTTCCCGGCAGAGTGTAGACGCTGTATATCTTCTTCGCCGTTACGTATGTGTGCTCGGCAAGACCGTTTTGTGTTTGAGCGCCCCCAAGTTGTGTTTTACTGTAACTTCAGAAGCTCCAGACACGTGAGCAAAAGCGCCAATCTCATTGGTCGGATAGTTTTTGACGCGGCGCGTCAAACAAAAAAAACGAACCCGAGGCGTTTTAAAAAAAATGACGCTTTTACGCGTGGCGTTTTACGCGTCGGTGTGCACACTCACATTGGCGTCCATTGTTTAGTCACGAGGCGTTAAACGTTGGCGAATATCGCACGCGAAATTCGTCCTGGTGTGAACAGGCCTTAACACCACTGAAAACTCACAAAATTTTGTTGTCTTCAATGCGAGCCACACACTTGCGAATCCTTTCATTGTGAACAAAAAAAGTGTAGCCTAAAAACATTGTAAATATTAATTGTACAATCAAGACAGCTTTATTATTTCAACAGGAGATTGCAGAATTCAGTGAGCTTGTGCTTTAGAGATTGACAGCCTTTGTGATAATAAAGGGAGGCTCGTCTCTTTCTTTATGTTTAAAACTCGTTTACAATCAGAATACAAGTTTAGTTTTTCATGCTGCTGAGTAGAGTTTGAGGATTGACAACCGTATTTAAATGCGCAATTGAATCAGAAACAGTGATGATTGACACTGATAACCAATGAATGAGACAAAACGGGACACCATTTTTTTCAAGTACTTAATTCAATAGTTTTTGCTCTGGTACCGAATTGGTACAGTAAGAAAAGCATGAAATTGTACTGGTATTAGTACAACCCTACATACAAGTTTGTAATGACACAGTAAGTGGCACAAAATTATTTGGTGAACTAATCCATTAAGACAGAAGAGAAAAACATGAGCTGCATTGTTGTTTTTACATTTTCACCACATGCGGACCCTGATGCTGTAATGACAGCATTCAAGCATACTGGAAACAGAGCTAAAAATAAATGGATAAGATTCATAGCAGTTTTCCAGCAACCCTCCAGAAGGCCTGTTTGTTCCTTCAGAGCCTCAGTCAGTGTGTAATGTTTAACAAGCGCTGGCTGGGACACTGTGGTCTTTTTCCATCATTGGGTCTCACTACAGTGAAATAAAGAGAGATTTGTGATGTTGGGAGTGAAAGTTTACCTTGGGCTGACGTGAATGGTCCTTCTGAGGAGGTCTAGCTGTTTTTGCATGGTGTCAGCGCAGTGATTCCACCCATCACTAACACAGTCACAACCGGCTGTACTAGCACCTTAGACATGCACTTTGCCATTAGCTTACGCACTTAACACAAACACAGGCAATTATGCATGCCTTAAACAGCGTTTTTGTGCTTGAACACCTGACAGTGAAAAATGCTGTGTACATGCTTCAGTTTATGACATATGGACACAATGAAGTCCATTAAGACTTCCTGTGGCTGTCAATTTATGTGGAAAATTATGGCCTGGTCAGAATTGCTTCAGTAATACACCAACTAGTGCCTTTTTAAATGATAGTTATATGTACCAACTGATAGCATGTTGAAAACAGTAAGTCAAAGGTTGTAAGTGTCGCACACAATTCCTGTGAGATTTTCAAACTTTGCTTTTGGTTATTTTTAGCTAATATTAGCCACAAGCCCACAGGGATAAGGAGTTTGTTCCCTTTTTACTTTTTTTGTCAGTGTATGTTTAATGAACTTTAATTTAATGAGTTTACCTCTATGCCAAAGCTTATGTGCAAACACAAATGGTACATTACAACATCAGAAATACAGTAAAAATAGTAATATTGTGAAACAGTATGACCATTTAAAATAACCATTTTCTGTTTCATATATTTTAAAATGTTATTTATTCCTGTAATATCAAAACTACAATTTCAGCATCATTACTCCATTGTCACATGATCCTTCAGAAATCATTCTTATATCATGATTTGATGCTCAAGAAACATTTCTCATTATTATCAATGTTGAAAACAGTTGTGATGCTTCATGTTTTTGTGGAAACTGTGATACTATTTTTGAGGATTCTTTAACAAATAGACACTTATTTCAAATTGAAATCTGTTGTAACAATGTCTTTACTGTAATTAATTTAATGCTTCCGGTAGTATATAAACAGAAGTACCTTTTAGTATATGTAGCTCACATGTACTGCTTAAATAAAAACATCATATCATTAAATTGCAGAACAAAGAGGTCGTTCAATCATAATGCTACACTCCCTTGACCATGCAAGCATGTAGGTGATGAGTGCACATAGCCTATTTAATGTGTGCATTCTTTAAAAAAAATATACTGATCCGTCTATGCAAAAAGACATATGGATAGGGAACATGAATATCCTGAGAGGTTGTTCACATGAAGCAAAACAGATGCCAGCGATCATCAAGAATCTGTCCCTGTATGATTTCAAAGTCTAGCGATGCCATAAGTCTCCGATTAGGTTGACATACTTTTTTAAACCTATTAAAAGAAAATCAACAAGGAGAAGACTGTAATTTAACTGTACCATGTAAACAGTGAAGAGATATCCCTGCATGCAACAGTGCTGGCCAAGAAGTGGCTGAAGATAACATGCTCCTCAGTGGTCATAACATGGCTTGCAGCGATTTCCTCTTTACTGACCAAAAGCTGGAACAAACAACATCCCGAGTCCTCAGCCAACTTCTACACTTAATTACCGAGTCCTCAGCCAACTTCTACACTTAATTACAAGGCTCAGCAGTTAGGCCATGAAAATCTCTCTCCCTCCTCTTTTTTTCCCCATTCCACCATCTTTATTTTTCCCTCTTCCACCATAACACTAAACTCAGTGAGTGGATCTTTCATAGGCGGGTTCACATCTCATGGTCCATGGAGCAAAACCCAGCCAGTAAACACAGTAATTTAAATCCACTCTCCTGGTTCAGTGTAATCATCAGCATTGCTGAGAAGGCCTCAGCCTGGACAACTCCAAATCTGTGTAGGAGGAAAACAACAACTCTTTGCATCCACATAATGACAGGTTACACTTATTTTAAGGTGACGTAGTTACACTGTACTTAAGTACTGAGTGATATTAATTAGGTACATGTACTTACTATAAAGTTACGGTTAGTTACTTGCCATTATGTAAAATTCACTGTATATATAGTAAATACATGTATAGTAATCTGTAACTAGGTCACCTTAAAAAGTGTTACCAAATGACATTCAGCAAAGCCCATATGAAGGGCTCATGCAATTTAATTAACTCTGGTAGTAACACACTGGGTTGATTACTGATTAATAGTTAATGAATAGAGTGCCGAAGTTATGACGTCACTTTGTAGGACAACTCGGAAGTTAGAGGCGCATGGGATCCCTCGATCGAAAAGCTATGCATTTTCCCCATAGACTTTTGGAAAACGCAAAAAATAAGATCTGTGTTCAACAAAGAGTTGTGACCCTTTACACGTTTTATCTATCAAGATAATCTTTACAAGTTAATCCAAAATGTATACATTTTGAAGCCTAAAGCCGTCAGATATAAATTTTAAGACACAATAAAGTTTAAAAAACCACAAGCAGGTTATAACTGGTGTGTTTTATGTCATAGATCAAAACGTGAAAATATTTAGAGGCTTTGTTAACCACAGACCTTTTTTCAGGCGATTTAGCAAAAACCCATTAAAAAAACCCATAGGGCGAGGGAACCGGAAGTACTAAAATGCTAACTCACTTCCGCGTTTTGGCCTACAAAGTGACGTCATGTACAATAGGCTTGCTGCGATTGTCAGTATTTCCGTGTTCAGCCGCAACACCTGTTACATTAAATTTTATGCGTAATTGGAAAAAAAAAATAAGTATGTGGAATAGTCAAGTTCACATAACTTAATTTTTTCAACTACATGAAGTTTATTTACTTAATAATTTTAAGTTCACTTACTTTTTTAAGTTAGGTCTACTGATCACTTTTTACAGTGTGTAGACTGTGCAATGACAGCAAGAAACTAGGGCTTTGCGATTTTAGTGCATTTCTTTCCTTCACAGCGTTGCGCTTTCGTTCCTCCCTAAAAGCCCAAACTTAACGCCCAAATCAGCGATTGCAGGGCGTGCTTGATAATCATTCAAACTTTTTTCATAAATTTGATCATGTTTATCATTATTTAGGCAGTAAAAGGCCCTAAAAACAAACTTTGTATAACAAGGATTAGGCACTGAGAAGATAAGCAACAAGCAGTGTGTACATGGCCTTGCACTACTGTTATGGTTAGTAGGACACGGAACACAGAAGTTGAATTAGATTACAACATTTTATGAGGTTTATTTAGAAGAGACAATCACACAAACATTTTCATGAGCAGACATTGTAGAAAATGTGACTGCGACACAATCAAATAGTATAAAGCCATGATGACAGACTGCAGAAATTCATTCTACCGTACCGGTTCCCTTTCAAGGCTACGGAACTTCGACATTACGGATGTCGTATATGGGAACTCTCTCTCATCCTTCACTTCCGCTGAAATCTTATTGGCTAACGCCAGCAACGCTGGCCAATTGACGCAAATATGCAAATACTAAAACCCCGTTGCAGTATAATGCAAGTGCAGCGTCAATTCCTCCTCAGAATCTCTCTCTTCACGCTCAAATCGTGTGCTAGAAAGCTGATACTACTACTACTTGGATTTTTGCTATCGTTGAAGGTGCACCGGAGATACCTGAACTGTCTCCAGCATCCGATGGCGACCGTCTGCAATTTATGCTCGGGCCCCATAGTGCCCCCCGACATGCACCTGTTCTGCATCGCGTGCATGGGGCTGGCCCACGCGGAGTCGGCCCTCAGGGATGAAGGGTCCTGCGACTTCTGTGCGGACATGCCCCTCCGAGCCCTCAAGGCCAGGCGAGACGAAGCTCGCGCTGCTGCGGGGATTGGGCCTGCTGCCGCCACCGAGCCGCTGGCAGGCCCCCCCAACCGCGGAGTCGAGGTTCGACCCCCGGTGAGTTTTCCGGACCCTTTGTTTCATCCTCCCCGCGACTTTGCGGACTTCGTGTCCTTCGGGGTGAGTGAGGAGGACGACTCTATGTCCTTGTCGGCCTCCGAGAACGACTACGGTGCGGAACAGGCCGCCCCTCTGGCACCCACGGAAGAGACCCCCGCGGATCTGCAGGAAGAGCTCTTCCGTATCCTCTCGAAGGCCGTCGAGGAACTGGATTTATCCTGGAAGGCTCCCGACGAGCCCTCAAAGAGCAAGTTGGACGCGTGGTTCCTCCAATCGAGCCGCCGTCAGGCCGCTTCGAAAAGGGGAACCCCGTTCTTTCCTGATGTGCACGAGCACGTGGTGAAGTCGTGGGTGGCCCCGCAATCGGCGCGCACCCTCACTTCGACCCAGGCCATGTTCCCCCCCGTGGACGAGGCGGGGGACCACGGCTACCTCCGCATCCCTCCTGTCGAGGAGACTGCGCTGCACATCTTTGCCCGTCAGCTCCCGCCCTGGGCTCGGACCGCAGCCTGCCGTCCCGAGCCTGCAGGTTTACGGCTCACCAGGCTAACAAGGCCTACGGCGCCGCGGGGGAGGCGGTTTCTGCACTACACGCTATGGCCGTTCTTCAAGTGCTGCAGGCCAAGCGATTGAAATCTCTGGATGGCGCCGCCTCTGTCGACGCTGACGCCATCCGAGACCTCCGTTCTGCAACGGACCTCGCGCTCCTGGCCACGAAGCGCTCGGCCCAGGCGATTGGCAGTTCGATGGGGTATTTGGTGGTCCTCCACAGACACCTGTGGCTCACCCTATCAGACGTGCAGGAGGCGGACAGGAAGACGCTGCTAAACGCACCGATCTCCCCTGATGGCCTGTTCGGAGATGCCGTGGAGAAGGTCACCGAGCGGTACTCCGAGACTCAGAAGAAGGCGAAGGCGATGAGCCATGTGATCCCTCGCGAGCGCCGCCACCGCCCCCGCCGCAGCGCCCTCGCTCTCGCTCGTCTTCCGCCTCGGGGCGCCAGTCCCAGGCTGCGGCCAGACATCAGCCAGCCTCCCGCCCGGGACCGGATGCCCGTAAGGGCCGACACGGGCAGTGGCAGGGAGCGGGAAACAAGAGACCGGCTCAGAGGAGCCCGCGCAGAAAACCCGCCGCGTCCCCAGCGAGGCCCAAGCAGTCGTCCTGACCGCTCGGGGAAGAGGAGAGGAGAGCGCACGGATGGCCCCGCTGCCAAGCGGCGCGCTCTAGAGCACGCGGTCCCTCTGCGTTCGGCGAGCGACGCGTGCAGTCATGTTGTGAATGTTGTGTGTTGTTCAATAAAGCAAATTACTTCTTCACAAACAGAGCTTTTTTCTCCTCTTGCACTTCACACTGTGTTACCCGCCCTGTCTTCGAGCAGCGCAGAGTCACGGTCATTAACTATAAAGGCGCCTCGCGGGAAGCGCGAGGTGTCTATCCCCAACCCTCACATAGCGGCGATGACCGCAGGTCTAGACCGGCCCACACTCAGTCGTTTCCTCACGGCGTGGGAAGCTATTCCGGGCATCTCGCCGTGGGTGCTGAATGTAATTCGACACGGGTACACACTTCAGTTCAAACGCAGACCACCCCGCTTCCGCGGCGTAATCCAGTCGTTAACTTTGCCCCGGGGATTGGTTCGCTTCGGTGGATCTAGAGGACGCTTATTTTCACGTCCAGATAGCGAAGCGCCACAGGCGATTCCTGAGGTTTGCGTTCGAGAATGCGGCGTACCAATACACGGTACTCCCGTTCGGGCTAGCCCTCGCCCCCCGCACCTTTTCGAAATGTGTAGACGCGGCACTTTCACCCCTCAGGTCGAGCGGGATGCGCGTCTTGAACTATCTGGACGACTGGCTGATTCTCGCGCAGTCGAGGGAGACATTGGTCGGCCATGTGGAAGCCCTACTTCGCCATTTGAAAACGCTTGGTTTGAGGGTAAACGTCCAAAAAAGTGTGCTCACACCGAGCCAAACTACCACATTCCTGGGAGTATGCTTGGACTCAGTGAGTATGAAAGCGCGTCTCTCCCCCGAACGAGCGGAGGCTCTGACTTCTTCGCTAGGTCTCTTCAGACCGGGCAGACTCGTCCCTCTGAAAGAGTTTCAGAGGCTATTGGGGCGGATGGCAGCCGCTTCGTCAGTGTGTCATCTGGGACTGCTACATATGAGACCGCTTCAGCACTGGCTGAAAGCGCGCGTCAACCCGAGCGCGTGGCACTCCGGCCGCAAGCGCATTATGGTCAACCGTGTGTGCGCCCGTGCCCTGGCCCCGTGGAAGAACCCGGATCTCTACAGTTCAGGTGTCCCTATGGGTATAGTGACGCGACGCGTGGAGGTCCTGACGGACGCTTCGTCCACCGGGTGGGGAGCGGTCTGCCTGGGCAAGCCCGCCTCCGGTCGGTGGTCAGAGAGGCAGATGGAGTGGCACATAAATCGCTTGGAACTGGAAGCGGTCTCTCTAGCCCTAAAAGTTTTCCGGTCTCGACTGGAACAGCGGCATGTGTTGATTCGAACCGACAACACTTCTGTGGTCTCTTACATCAATCGCCAAGGCGGTTTGCATTCCAGGGACCTATTCAAGCAGGCGGAATCTCTCCTGCTGTGGGCGGATCGGTTCTTTCTCTCGGTGAGAGCGACACACATCCCCGGTGTTCTAAATCGGGGGGCGGATATGCTCTCGAGGAACGGGATTCCTCAAGGGGAATGGAGGCTTCACCCCGGGACGGTTCAACTGATATGGGATCGTTTCGGCAGAGCGGAGATCGACCTCTTCGCGACGAGCGAGAACGCGCATTGTCGGATGTTTTTCTCGCTGTCCCGTTCCCCCCGGGAGATGGACGCGCTAACTGCGCGATGGCCGAAAGCCCGTCTCTATGCCTTTCCTCCGGTGAAAATTTTGCCCATGGTGTTGTGCAAAGTCAGGGAGGAAAAGGCGGCGGTGACTCTAGTGGCCCCGTACTGGCCGAATCAGCCCTGGTTCGCGGACTTGGTGGAGTTACTAACGGAGCAACCGTGGGAAATTCCGCTCAGGAAGGACCTACTGTCTCAGGCGAGCGGATCGATTTGGCATCCCAGCCCCGGGCTGTGGAGGCTCCATGTGTGGCCGCTGCAGGGACGCTGAGCGGGATCGATGTGCTTCATTCGCGGGTTCAAAATACCATCGCGGAAGCGCGAGCCCCGTCTACCCGGCGCCTGTACGCTCTGAAGTGGGGTGTTTTCTCTAAATGGTGTCAGGATATCGGTTTAGACCCAGCGAACTGCTCGGTGTCGGATATTCTACGCTTCCTTCAGTACAGAATGGACGAAGGGAGCCTGCCATCCACCCTGAAGGTATACGTAGCTGCTATTGCTGCGTTTCACCCGCCTGTTGATGGACAGTCTATCGGTAGACATGCGTTGGTGACTCGGTTCCTTAAAGGAGCTAAGAGATTATGCCCTGCACGGCCGCCGTCCGTGCCGCCTTGGGATTTGACTTTGGTCTTGGAAGCTTTGTCACGGCCGCCCTTTGAACCCTTAGTGTCGATTGCAGTTAAGGAGCTTTCGATTAAAACGGCGCTGCTTCTCGCTCTCGCTTCGGCGAAGCGGGTTGGGGATTTACAGGCTTTCTCTGTCAGCGAAGATTGTATTCGCTTTGGACCCGGAAACTGTAACGTGACTCTCAGACCGAGGCCGGGTTATGTCCCTAAATCGCTCAATACCCCGTTCAGGGCGCAGATTGTTTCTTTGCCTGCCCTGTCTGTTGAGCCATCGACCTCTCTAGGTTCGGATGCTCAAAGTGCTATCTGCCCAGTCAGAGCGCTCCGGGAGTACATCTCTCGCTCGGCTGCTTTCCGAAGCTCGGACCAGCTATTTGTGTGCTTTGGTGGATGCAATAAGGGACGGGGAGTCTCTAAACAGAGGCTTGCTCACTGGATTGTGGACGCTATTGTTTTGGCTTATGACTGTATGGGACAGGAATGCCCCCTCAATGTTAAGGCCCATTCGACCAGGGCGATCGCCTCTTCGTGGGCCTGGACTAAGGGTATGTCTATTCAGGATTTATGTCTTGCAGCTGGCTGGTCTTCTCAGAATACGTTCGCCAGGTTTTACAAGTTGGATTTACCCTCTGTGGCGTCTCAAGTGCTTTCGGTGAGTTGAATTCTTGCACAGCATTTAGAGCTCTCTGCGCTTTGCTCATGAGTTGTTCTGTGTGCTTATGTGTATTAAGACTGTTGTCACCGCTGTGCGTTGGCCTTATTTTACTGTTGTTGTTGCCCTGTTGGTCTACAGTGCAGACTTCCCCCCGGTTATACTGTTCGGGATATGCAAATTCTGGCAGTGTTTTGTGAGTTTGTGATTCGTCCCCTTGGACCTATCAGAAGTTAGAGGCTCGCTATTGGCCAGTCTCGTCCTATCACAATGCTGGCATTCTGGGGGGGCGGTGTCGGGGTTTTGTATTGGGTTCTGTTCTGTGGTTTGCTTGCTTCCACGGCGGGATTCTATACAGTTCCCATATACGACATCCGTAATGTCGAAGTTCCGTAGCCTTGAAAGGGAACGTCTCCGGTTACTTACGTAACCTCGGTTCCCTGAAAGGCAAGGAACGAGACATTACGCTCGCCGCCGTGTTCGCTATTGATTTGGCGTTCTGTTCGATTCTGAGGAGGAATTGACGCTGCACTTGCATTATACTGCAACGGGGTTTTAGTATTTGCATATTTGCGTCAATTGGCCAGTGTTGCTGGCGTTAGCCAATAAGATTTCAGCGGAAGTGAAGGATGAGAGAGAGTTCCCATATACGACATCCGTAATGTCTCGTTCCTTGCCTTTCAGGGAACCGAGGTTACGTAAGTAACCGGAGACGTTATTCTATCAGCAGAACACTGCTGTCACTATCCCATAATAAAGACACGCAGCAGATTCATGGAGACCATGGGAAAGGCTTTCAAAACCCGCTTTATGTCTCTTGCCCTGAAGGCACAGGCCTGGCATAGGAACGCATCATTTCTTCATTTATGAGTATGTTTAGTTTAATTTCTTGTCAGGAAATCCATTAACTTTTTCACCCGTCTGTGTGGAATACAAGTAATTCTGCAATAAAATTGAAACTGGTACACCCTCAAGACAGGGAATGAATCTGTAGCCAAGACTGACACAAGCCAACATGATAGTAGCAAGACATTCATTCATCTACATCCTCATTTTATGTTCATTTATCTGTTTGAGGGTCATGAACAAACATGAAACAAATGTTTTGTTTTACAAGCAGCCGAATTGTTACTTTGGCTGAGACTCAGAAGGCAGAGCTTAGCCTAAGAATCTTTCAACGACAACAGAATCAAATCAGATATATGCTGTGAGCTTTTTAAAAGTATTTTAGCCCTGATTTGACTTGAGCACAGCGTTAGAGATAAGACAAGCGCTGGAACATCCTCACAGCAAGAATGCCTTTGAACCAACTCCAAACATTCCCTTCATTCAGCAGTAAATGCACATGCTAACTGTAAGTTGTTACATAAACGCAACCCATTGCCATGATCAAGTCCAGTGTGCATTTCCTTTTATAGGTGATAATTTATATAGTAATGTGATTTATATGATGCTAATTGAATGTTTTTGTAATATGTATAATGTATTTTTTATCTTTTATCCATTAAACGTAGAAAAGTGAAAGCATCAATAACAAATAAAGTGTGTACATAATAAAGAAAAATCTTGTTTGGCAGAATACATTACTAGTTTAAATTAAAAAGTAACAATCTTTGTATTTCATTTTTTCCCTATGGTTTTAAAAAGTGTAAACCATTTACGTTTTAAGTTTCAATGTAATGAATTTTTTTTAATGTGATATTACCATCAAGTAAAACAGTAGCCTAAAAAAATGAGTGTACAAATCTTACACATTATTTTGAAAAAGGTTTTTAAATACATTTATAAATGGAAAGCATTTTTAAGTTTCTCTGCACATTAAACCTAAATAGAAGTAATTAGACAACGTGAAAAAATTCACACTTTGCTTTTTAATAACTATTCAACTGTGCCTGTCACTATTCTTGAGCTACGGCAGTCTCCGCATGCCTTTAATACTCTGTACTCAGCTATGTGTAGCACGGCTGAAGTGCTAGTTATAAATTGATCAGTTGATCAAGCAGAATTGTTGCCAGAGCCAATGGCATTAAGGGATTATGGAGCAGGCATAGCTGGAGAGGAGGGGTGTTGAGTCAGTCCAGCATCCCACCATCTCTCTCTCTCTCTCTCTCTCTCTCTCTCTCTCTCTCTCTCTCTCTCTCTCTCTCTCTCTCTCTCTCTCTCTCTCTCTCTCTCTCTCTCTCTCTCTCTCTCTCTCTCTCTCTCTCTCTCTCTCTCTCTCTCTCTCTCTCTCTCTCTCTCTCTCATTTGAGATTTGGGGAAGGAAGGGGGTGATTCTGCATTGAGAGTTGTAATCCTCCTTTCTCTCTGAGGGTGTGATTGAAGAGAGAGGCAGATGCTTGGGATCGACACTTGAAAGGGGCTTGTTACCCCTGCAATGGTTTGGCCTCATTGATTTTAGCCATGGCATAGATCTTTTACAGCTTCCTGCCAAATAAGGTTAACTCAGCCAGCTTGTATTACTGTACAGCGGTGCCTGCAAGTGGAACTGAGTGCAAACTAACCACATTTAAAGCCATTATACGCGTAGAAGACTGTGTTAAATAGCACCACTATATTGCCTTATGAGTAATTCACTCATGCATGCGGAATAATGACAATTTGCACTTTTGCATGCATTTCCAGCGCTATGATTTATGCATGGCAAGATTAAGTGTGCACCATTAGGTTTCCCAAAGCCAATTGGACGAGCAAACAGATCATCCCACCCTTGGTTAAGTGTTTAAGGATCAATTACATGAAGCACTTTTTTTATTTGGTTTAGGTCTAATAATTTATTCAAAAATACTTTTAAAGTGATATTCATACAATGTACATTAGTGATGCATTGAAATTTCAGCAACCAAAAATAAAGGGCAAAACATTTTTTTTTACTGAAACTGTGACATTTAACTAGCGTTTCTCTGTGTCAGTGTCTATTTCGTGCACATAACATGGATAAGCTACAACAGGTTGTGTGGATGCTAGGGCTGGGTTGACAAAATGGATTTCTCATTTTTAATGGGTCTTCATTTTGTTTAACCGAGATCTTTTAGTCTGTGCTGTATTCAATACACTAAACATGATTTGTAGCACTTCTTATCTAAAATCGCAATAAGCTTTGTGCTTTGTTACTTTCAAAGTCTGTCAATTAAAATGAAATACAAACAATAAATGTGGATTTAGTGCTCTTTAATGTGGCGTGACAGGCCAGTGTAGCTGCTTTAGTTTAAGCAGCATCATGGATCAAACACACACAAACCGATCATCTCTTTCTCTTTACTTATAGCACAAAATAAACAAATGAACATCAGAAGGCTTGTTGAAAGAAACAGTACAACTGAACTTACTGAAATGTATCATGTCTAATATAACCGCTCAACCAGTATTTCAAGTATTTTTTATTCTATACCTGTTGTCTTCATTATTTAATATAGGCTATTTTTGAATAAATCTGTTTTTATTACAGCCACCATTTAAATATTTATATTTCAACAACACATTGGAGAAGAAACAATTATATCATTAAAATGTTTATATTCAAACTACCCATGTGCAATTTTAATGTTTATATGTCTTGAATGTTATATATATTTATATTTACGGTGCCAGGGTGATTTTGACATTTTATGACAAGCAAGTTTAGTTTATGGAACTCTAGGAAAAGTAAAACTATTATTCTACAATTCATAACACTGTGGCTCTTTCAACTAGGGATGCACAATATTTTTTTTATTATTACTACTATAACATAAAAATGAGCATACATTGGCCAGTACTGTGGTAGCCGATATTTGTTCATTTTTATGTTATCGGCCCGATATATTAAAGGACACATATCATTAAATTCTGACTTTTTCCATGTTTAAATGCTATAATCGGGTCCCCGGTGCATCTACCAACCCAGAAAACAGATAAGTGACAACCCAGTAACTTTGATTTGGTAAGCCTTTCTCTGCAAGCATGTCAGAAAATAAGCCAATCAGATTTCGCTCCCCTTCTGATGTAGGAAGGGGATTTTATCATAATTTTGGCACCCCTAAATCTGCACGTTTCCACCCGCCGCACCGCCATTTGGTTTTCGCAAGTGACAGAGGTGTAACCAGTTCTAATGCAATGGCAAAAGTTCGAGCAAAGCATGCAAACTGTTCTGTCGTTGACTGCACAGACCAATATACGGGAACTGTGTCAACTTGTGTAAAGGTTAAACATGACGGTACATGCAAGACGATGAGATGAATCAATGTAACTCCACAACAACTACATAAATGTATCCAGTATCCACTAATCATTCAGAAACGTCCAGTGCACGCACGCACGCACGCACACGTGTTTGGCTGAACAATGGCAGAGAAGTAAGCGTTTGGGAAACCCACACAAAGCACTGATAAAATATGATAGCATTCCTATTTCAAAACAGTAGAAGGCCTATTTACAAAATTTATATAAAAAATATTACTAATTATATATATATATATATATATATATATATATATATACACACAGACACACAGTACATATATATGCAGTATATTCAACCACATATTTGAAATCTCAAATAAAATTAAAATTGATATACTTAATACTGAAGTATTGTCATTTGTCTTGCTTTGTGTTGTCATCATGTCACACTTCCACACAATTTAGATGCTTTACTTTCAGTAAGACATGCAATTACAATAATGGGGTGAAGCTAGCTGCACAGATGGACTAGCTGTTACCATCTGCACTGAGGTCTGTGAGCAATTAACTAACTAGCTGAGGTAAACAGATAATGAACTATCCACTGATCCATGACACCCGGTGAAATCTTAATCATAACAACAACTTTCTTTAGGCATTTTAACTCACATACGCAAATGTATAAACTATACTCTAACAACACATTACATTATATTTCAACAACAGATGTAACATAAAATAGTACAGTACATATATATATATATATATATATATATATAATATATTATAAAATGCAAGTAAGATTATAATGTTACTAAAATCCTGTCTCAAAAACTGCCATCCCCCCTTTATTAAGCAGCTGCCCACCAAAAGGTCACTGGCCAACTCTGGTACAATTGCTTTGCTTCAGTAGTCAAAGTTAATATCCTCTCACCCAAACAAATATGTGAATCACTGTTCGGATGTCCACAGATAAAGCCAATATATTGTCAAAAGGACCCCAGGTCAAACCCCCTCCAGTGGCTTGTAACATTTCAGCTAATGGATTAGGCAAAATGAGAGCAGATGCAGCTGTCATGTCAGGCTGCCTGTCTGTGACACAGACCCTGCTTACTGTACTTACATGGAGCCATATTTCATATGGCTGACATAGCTCTGAGGGGGACAAAGGCAAGTGGGTTATGTCAAATCACCTCCTTTATAGTTCATCCGAAAATGAGAATTCTGTCATTATTTAGCTTAGGCTTATCTTGTTCGATCCTACACATTGTAATTTTGTTTTTCTGTAAAAATCTTCATGCAGCTCTTTTCAATTCAATGACAGTTCGGCTCCAAATACGACACCCAAAACTAACATGAAAGTAGAGAACCGAATTGTTCTTCTGATTCTTTGAAAGTTCTTTTTAAATGAACAGAATGATCTGGCAATTCATTAATGAATCAGTCCGATTTGCTCACACTGTACAAAACATAGCTAAACTCTCCAACTCAAAGGATTCTTCAAAATGTCAAATTATTTTTATATGAAGAAAAAAAAGGGGGTTGGAACAGCATGACGAAGAACAAATATGGCTGTTGGATGAACTATTACTTTACAGTTCAATGTCACAGGAAAATAAATAAAACAAAAATGAACTGTAGCCAATATTACAGGCAAGAAACTGGAAAACAAGAGTGGACACGAGAAAAAGAGTATACACAAAATTTTTGTTTAGTCTGGTGTCAGATCAGAGAAAACATTTCAGATTTTATGAGCTACGTTCTCCAGATTCACCAAATCCTCATGTAAAAACTCCATACATGGCCTCCACAAAACACACTTATGTCACCGCACATATGCAACACTGAATATTTTTAGCTCAACAACTTGCCACACTTGCATAATATATCATGGAGAGGAACCTCAGTGTGTGTGTGTGTGTGTGTGTGTGTGTGTGTGTGTGTGTGTGTGTGTGTGTGTGTGTGTGTGTGTGTGTGTGTGTGTGTGTGTGTGTGTGTGTGCGTGCGCGCGGGGGTCAGTGGGAGAGACACTGACAAGTGTGAGTGGGAGACAGTAAAAGTCTTCACACATTTGACACCCACTCAAATAAACCGAGAATAAGCAATCACCCACGCTGAAGAGATCATGCTAGCCACAACTGTCCTCGCCTCTTAGCACAGGCAACACCTCCACATGCTTCCTAATATCTGGCCCTGTAAGGGCCTCTGTCAAACCACAGTCTAGATTAAAAATACAGGAAAAGCTCACTCTGGTAAAGTAAACATTTAAACCGTGTGCTAATGAAAAGGGTTATTTATGGACAGGGCACAGCTAGGATGGATGTTGGCACACTAGCCTAGCATTTGAGGTTTACTTTCTCAGCAGGGCATTGAGAATAGAGGTTTATGAAGTCATTTATTCTCAGGAGATCATGTCTCTTAAAAAAAAGAAAGAATTAAAAAGTTACAGTACAGTAATCATTACAACTAGTGTGGATTTATAGGCTGTAAAGTAGTGGAAATGCTAGAAAGCTGGTGTATATAAGCTAATCTGAGGGTCGTTAGTGTAAAAGTTTACCCAACAAGAAGAAAGGAGAGGTATGCAAGGCCTTTACACATGTGACCAGAACTGATGAGAAGTCCCGGGTGGGCTTTCTTTTAATACACACACACACACACACACACACACACACACACACACACACACACACACACACACACACACACACACACACACACACACACGGTTTCACAAAGGCAATTTTGTGTATTTTAATGATTTTTAATATACAATTCTACAGTGGGAAATGTGGGATAAGTAGTGAATTAGCTAATTCTACATTTCTCTATGCAAAATGCTTGGGTATTTTGAGTGGGGGTTTTTTTTAACGAGTTGCTATGTGATTACTAAGGTTTTTTGGGTGGTTACTGGGGTGTTTAATATGATGACTTGCAAGATTCTGGTCTCTAATCCTGATCTAACCATAAGTATGATCAATAGTAATACACAACTTATTATCTTTTATCCCACTTGCATTAATTTCAATAACATGCAAATGGTAGTGAGTTAAAGGGTTCAGGAGGTGCTCTGTCCTGGAATACACTGGGTCGAACTGACCTGAACTAAAAGAGCAGGCCAATTTCAAATCTCTTTGCAAGCTTTTATCTGTTTGCCAGACTTATTATTAGTGAGCATCTGATCTTCTTACCAATCCTCATGTTAACTCTCTGTAAATCCAACAGATTTGAGAAAACTGACCCTGCCATGGCAGCACGGGCATAACATCAGAAGCCAGAAAGATTTATCATGTTCTTTAATGTTTTTGTACCTCGAGGAATTTTCCACATTCCCACACATCCTTTGTAAATAAACACTAAATATGATTTTTCTACTTCCCATTTTCCAGTTATGCATAACTTTCTATGTGTGGGCTTGGAAAGAATTACCCGGGTTAAGAAAACAATGACAGAAAGACTATGGACTAAAAATGTTAAAAATGTAATGAAATAAACAAGAATATAAGAAAAGGTGTCTGATTATTTTTACACATCATTTACCAATGAATTTCCATACTTTTTATATTTGAGATGAAAAAATATTTACAAAAAGGTCAAATTTGTTAACCTTAGTTGTTCATTGTTAGTTCATGTTAACTAAAGTAGTTAAAAAAAAGAAACCACTAGTAAAATTCATATTCACTGACTTGTAGATTTCATTAATTTCTATTATTTTTCCTTGCCTGGAAACCACAATTTTAAATTCCCTAATATGTAAATGTTTTATGATCCCTGTTATTTGTATGAAAGCACAAGCTTGTGCGTGTAACATCATCTAGTTTAAATAGAGTGACTTTCACAAACAAAACTGACCCAACCATTAACATGTACTGAATTAGAAGATGTCTTGTGATGCATTTAAAATTCCATTGCATAATCTAAACTCATTCTAGTTGAAAATATTATATTATCACAACATTGTACAACAAATATGAGGTTGCTTTGTGTTTCTTGGGTGAAGCATGAAACGGTGTCGATGTACCAGATCACTAAAATGTCAAGTTTAGTGCCTTGTGGTTAAAAGTCATCTGAAGCCCTCCTGCCACAAAGCAGATTCAAGACCTCCTAAAATACACGCTCATTAAAAACATGCTCTTGTAGTACCTCACACCTTCCTCTCTGACCACCATTTAACCAAGCATTAAAAAAAGCTTAAGCAACTGACCAAAAACTACTATGCAGTGCACAATACGCTCTTTCATTTTCACTCAGTGACACAAGTTGATGACACAGTACTGATCGAATCGGCTGACAGAATCTATATCACAGACCACAAGTTTAAATTACGAGACTAGTGTTTTAGGCGAAGCCTTTGCATGAGAGGGCCAACCCTTCAGGATCTATGTCTGCTACCACCTGTTAACACTGGCCAACACCCTCCAGACCAGTGGTTTCACGCTACAACCGTCCCGTTCTGCTCCACACCACACTCCCATAGAACATGAGGTGAGGGGTTAATCTGATATTGTGCTGAAGGAATTTACAAAGCAGCGAGCAGATGGCCATCTTTGAGCAAGGTTTCTGCTAAATCAGAGATGGAAACAGGAGAAGGATTTTTTGACTTAAACCGCAACATTTTTGGCTCGACGTGCAGATAATGAAGAGATAAAACAGCGCAAATGCACGGGGTAAACTGAACCTTGAGTGTTCCTCCATGGGTGGATGTGAAAAACCAATAAGGGATGGGTCAAATTAATGAGATATTATTGAATAATATGCTGACTTTTATCATTTGGACATGAAAAAAATTCTGCACTTAAGTTTACTTTGTTGGCCAAACACAGGTAAAGATGAAGCTTTTACAGAGTAAGAAAAGTGCAACGAACAGTCAACGAAAGTCCATCACAGTTGTTCCCACCACGTATTCTGTTGTCAAGCTATAGATTACAACCAAGCAATCATATCTAAAAGGTATTTTTTTTAGAAAAAAAGCTGTAAAAATGTTACAGTAAAAACCTGTGAATTGGTTAGTTGTAAGTTACCTAACCATATGAAAAACATTTTATATGTAATTTTACTATAAAATACTGTCAAATGCACGTTTTTCGATGTAACAGCTTTAAATTACTGTATAATTTACTGTAAAAAACATATATAAATATTTGTTATCAATAATAAAAAAAAAAATTGTCACATTTATGTGTTGTTGTCTTTGTTTGACCCTGAATGAACGCCGTCTATATATTGGACATGTTTTTTGGAAAGGCTGCTTTAGATTTGTATTGTACCACTTGTATAATTATGGTGATGGTAATTATGGTACATTTTAAAAGGCAGATTTTGGTACCTCAAGTAGGTAAATGAACATTTATTAACCTTAAATTAAATTGCATCACTAAATATAGTTTGTTGTAAAATATACAAACATCAATATGCCATCCCGTAATATCTTTACCTTAAAATATACCAGATTTTTTACTGTGAATTTCTAGTAACCACAGGTGGCGTTTTTTTACCATCAGTTTAATATGATATATATTTCAGTTAGTATGTTCAGATCTGTTAGTCTGACTTCACATAACCAGACTTGGGCCAGTTGCTTAGCTATGTTAAGACTGTCTTACAAACTAGTTTGTCCAACTAGCAGTTAATCAGTCTTTTCCAATTCAAATTAGACCAATGTAACTTACTTAAAACAAAGTTAGGACCAATCTTGAAGAAAAAAAACGTAATGACTAATTTTTAAGACTAGTCTAAGCAGTTTATTCAACAGGCCCCAGACTGCTACAATTTCAGTCAGGTACAAGCCTAACGTCGTCTAGTTCCAACAGACTTATTGTTGTTATCGAATTGATGCAACCATTAACCTGTACAGAAGGAATTATAATAATCTAGATCTCTTGTGACTTATTTAAAATTCCCCAGTATAATCTACACTCATTCCAGTATGACAATATTCACAACACTTTCAAATAAATACGAGGCTACTCTGTGTTTCTTGGAAGCGTGAACGGTGCAGATGTACCAGATCACTAAAATGTCAAGTTCAGCGCCTTATGGTTAAAAGGCATCTAAAGCCCTCCTGCCACAACGGGAACACGCAGATGAAGAATGCGCCACAAGGCAACAGATGCTGGGAGGCAGATTGATGACCTTCTAAAATACATGCTCATTAAAAACTCTTGTACTTCACACCTTCCTACAGCGGGTTTTTGTGTAGTTAAGCATTAACAGTTTCCATCTTTCTGGATATGGATGAAGCCCGGCTTAAATCGCATTCACCGACTTCACAAAAACCAGTGCTGCCTTTCTCAAAAGCATCGTGAGTTAAGTTGATCATAGACCATTGGTGACAATGGCTGTACAATCTACTTAGGCTTTTTTGAAATGCATAATAAAGTGTTCACTTGACATTTTAAAAAGACTGATTACTGCTTTTACAACTCATTTATTTTCGGTTATGTATATTTTCCAATGTGCTGAAGTCACCTTGTTGACTAAACGCCACCTAAAATGATTGTCCGCAAGATGATTTAAAAATCTGGACATTTTTAAACTTATTTAAGGCACATTCGTTCATTTTGGGTGGTTACTGGGGTGTTCAATATGATGACTTGCAAGATTCTGGTCTCCAATCCTGATCTAACCATAAGTATGATCAATCGTAATATACAACTATTTTAATACACTATAATAAGAGCACCCGCACACACAAGTAATCCTTTTTATCAGTCAAATTCAGTCAAACTCAACAGGTATGAAATATGATCAGTAAGAGAAAAACATTGTCGATGAGAAGACGAGCAGTGGACTGCTGCAGGTTAGTGGGGTAATATACTCATTTATTTTTCAAAATTTACAGAAAGAAAATATACTTATAGGAACATTTCAGCAGATTCAAGGTAATTCATGTTATCGCAGAGAACATGATTCATTGTTTTAATCAATTGATTAGTAATAATGTGCTTTTACCAGAATCCCCAGAGTTGTAGGCCTAATAAGTAGAATGTGTTGTAGTCAAGGGGGTAATCCATCGACCGGAAGTTGAAGTCGGCCGGGTGCCGCCATCTTGTAGCAGAACTTCACTTGCGTTAGCATTTCCATTGACTCCCATTCATTTTGGCGTCACTTTGACGGCGAATAACTTTACATCTGAGGCGTTTAAAGACTCCATTTGTCCATTATTTATTTCTAAAGAAACACGACAATGTATAAAGGGCTCCATTACCTTCTATGTTACATTATGGCCCCGTAGAAACAGTTTTTGTAAAAATAATAGGCTAACGACTGCGTCATAACCACTCGACTCTATGTCGCGCTGTACAGAAATACCGTACAGACAGGAGGAGAAGTTCGCAGGCAATCGGGGGACGTCCCGTCAAGGGAGAAGCCCATAGATAATGAGTCCATAAAAGCAACGGGACAAAATACTCCTGCTCACTCACGCCAAAGAACTCTTTGCTCAAGTTCCCCGTCTCTGCAAGATTAACGTTGGCAATTTTCACGCACAGCTACTAGAGGATTTACATCTGTCAGACAGGTTGCTCACGTCATCAAGCTTAGTTTGAGTCGGTTTGAGTCTGCGCGTCAGGAACGGAAGTGCTCAAAAATCGCTAAAAATGGGCTTCAACTGTCTCAACTGAGTTCCAATGAGATGGCTCTGTCCACTTCTTATACTGCCTATGGTTGTAGTAGTCCATTACTGTTAAAAGTGCACTCGTCATTTTTTCTTTACTGACACCTACTGGCCTGGGTGTATGAAGTTTTACTAACTGCTTTACATCGAAACTGTTTGTCTTGTTCCCTTACTTGCTTTGTAAAGTAGGCTACTGGCTGAAAGCTCTGTGTAAAGTAAACATTATTAGAAACAGTCATAGAAGTACTTGCAATTTAGTCAAATGCATGCTGGTCAGATTAAGTCAAACATGGAAGGAAGGGATGGCCTGATCAATGTCGAATCAAACATCTTTTAACTAGAAGGCTGATATGTCTAGAATATTCATATTATGTTAGTTTGCATCATTTTAATGATATTTCACATGAGCACCATTCATTACTTTAACATTTTAATGCAGCTGTTCATGACAACAAGTTCATTGGGATGATGATCTACAGGTTTCACAAAACATGACCACCTTATTGTAATAATACTGTAGGCTAATCTAATACCCCAGAGTAGCCTACACATTAACATTAAAACAACAATTAATCAACCTCTTTCCAACTGCAACCTCAGACTGAATGAGCTCCTCCATCTGCTAAATAAAGCAACGCATGACAATAAAGACCTACTAAGTTACAGACAATTCTTGCTAATTCATGTACAAATGTTAGCATATATACATTTAAGTGCCGTTTTCACTTAAACGCTCATATATTAAAGTGTTCTTATATGGCAAAAGACAGACATATTCAGGTATAAAAGGTGTTGCCAACTTTTGTCTCTAAAATAATCTGCGTCTAACATTTCATCAACAGCAAACCACAGAAGTTAAAGTGCACTAATAACTGATTAAATATAGCTCGCAACAACAGAAAGTGTCAAATTCACAGCAGGTTTGAAATCATCAGAGTGTTATTATCTTCTTACCTGCATTTAAAGTGATGAAATCTTCTTTGGAAGAAAAAAAAAGCGACGCTTCGCCTCCAACCAACAGACTCGCAGTGATTTGAATCCCGAATAATCCGCACGAGCGAGGAGACTTTCAGTCTAGAACTTCACCGGGAGCGCTTGTGCCCGACCCTGTAACATTACACACACACGTGTGTGTGTGTGTGTGAGTGTGTGTGTTTGTCCCTCACTGTCTGTCTCCACGCAATGAATGATTTCCTAAAAACTAATGAGTAAAATGAGTCCCAGTGTATTTTAGACGCTCAAATTCCGGGAAGCCCGTCTCTTGTCTATCATTCGCGGCTGTGCTCTGTGTGAATTCGGTGAGGAATAACGGGAGGTGAGCGTCAGTTCACAGAGGAGTTATTGTCCGCTAGTGCGACCCGGCGGCCGCTGATGGAAGAGGGGTTGGGCTTCAGACATCGCCTAGTCCAAGTCCATACACGAGAGACACAAAAACAGCCGTGATTATTCATCTACATGTTCTCGGAGAGTCTACTCTACACTTTTAAAAGTGCTGGTTGTTTGTTACAATAACGATAAAAAAAGACTTCTGTGTTTATTAAGCTAATTTAAACAGAACATGTTTATTTGTTTGTTTATTAATATAAAATTCAAACAAAGACTTGTGTGTTTATTAATATAACATTTAAACAAACGTTTTTGTTTGTTTGTTTGTTTATAACATTAAAAAAACATGTTTGTTTGTTTGTTTGTTTGTTTGTTAATATCACATTTAAACAAAAACATGCAGGCCTATATTTTTCTTTATTATATAATTTAAACAAAAACATGCTTGTTTGTTTTTTAATATAGCATTTAAACAAAATAATGTTTGTTTGTTAATATAAATTTAAACAAAAACATGTAGGCATATTTGTTTGTTTGTTAATATAAATTTAAACAAAACATGTTTAACATAATATCTATCTATCTATCTATCTATCTATCTATCTATCTATCTATCTATCTATCTATCTATCTATCTATCTATCTATCTATCTATCTATCTATCTATCTATCTATCTATCTACTTGTTTATTTCACATTCACTTATATCAGCTTACAATGTGAAATGGAAGCCTCATTCAGCTTTATAGAGGATCAAGATCATGTTTGGCCTATCTCTATCAATCCAAACAATGAAACTGAGTGGAAATGCCAAATAAAAAGTGTAGGAAACAAACTGCAGGATATTTAAATCAGTGATTTATTTGGGAAATATAATTCCACCTCTGATTTAAATATCTATCATTTTAAATAGGATTCCTTTTTTATATGTGTGGACCAGCCAGAGAGAAGAAGAGCCATGTTGAGTGTATGGGCTCACGGTCACACAGATGGTGGGTGTGTTGAGTAGGTGTTTGTTTGAGTGGGTGTGTCTGTGCGGTGGGAGTTCACAGTGTGCCAAAGAAAGAACACACAAACACATTCATGAAAACACACCCAATCGTGCCACACCTCTCGCCCAGCATCACAGTCATGCGACCAATCCCTATTCACCTCACAGTGGGCATCACAAAAACACAACCAATCTCTTGACACCTCTGTGCCTGATCATGGGCAGTCTCCCCCACACCTTCAAAGTAAACCGACATCAAGGCCTCACTCTTTTCCACAAACACATCATGTTTATTTGACCATAGCACACTGGTTTATTGCTTTGAAAATCACTGTGTAATGGTGTATGTTTTGAATACGTGTGTTGCAGTTATGGACATAACATACATTATCAGATGTGACAAAGAGACCTAAAGCCAAGATTGATTTCTACATATATATATTACCATATATATATATTTACAATCCTCCCTAAAATGGCATTTAGCCTACTTACTAAGCATTACCTTACTGAGCTGAATTAGAAGGACAAACACTGTACAAACGCCTAAAGATAAAAAAGAAAATAAAGAAATTAATCTCACCTAAAACTTGTAATGCTGTCTAAAACCAGAAGAGGCCACTGTTGGTCAAAAATTATATTTATTATAGCATGCCCTAATTACACACAGCCGACTTTTAGACACTATTCATAAATTCTTTGTCTAAAAAGACTACATATATATTGTAGTTATCTCTATTTACTACATTAAATATTATGATTATGATTTTTTAAGCCCAAATAAGTTGATGTTTTTCTCAATTTTGCCTTGGAAAAAATACATTTGACATTAATGGGAAATGCTGGTTTCACAAAGTTATGTGAAGATCTGGAATATGTTATGGAATCATGGAAGTTATGGAATTTGTCACTGATATATTGACATTGACTTGAGGGGACAAAACACAAAACAGTTGAGGAAAAACTAAAACTGAAGAGGAAAAAAACACAAAAATATCAAACCATTATTTTGCCCATTTCTTTTAATTTAAACAATTGCAATTATATAATTAATATAATTATTTTATATTTTATAATATAATATATATTATTTTTTTTATTTTTTTGCTGACATATTTTTATTTAATTTTACTATATATATATGTGTGTGTGTTGTAAAATTAAATAAAAATATGTCAGCAAAAAAATAAAAATAATAAAATAATTATATATATATATATTAATTATATAATTACAATTGTTTAAATTAAAAGAAATATATATATAAAATATATATATATATATATATATATATATATATATATATATATATATATATATATATATATGTGATATATATATATGTGTTGTAAAATTTTATAAAAAAATATGTCAGCAAAATTTTGTTTTTATATATTTTTATTTTATTTTTTTTGCTGACATATTTTTTAATTGAATTTTACAACACATTTAAGTTACACGAACATAACATACACTTAATACAATCATAACTTACTCAAATCCCTCCCCCTCATATATTATTATTATTATTATTATTAGTAGTAGTAGTAGTATTTATTTATTTATTTTACAAATTTATTTCATTTTCTAAAACAACCTGCCCCAACCTGACATAATTATTATTATTTTTTTAAACATTCGTTATCATCGACCAGGTACTTCAAAAATATGATTTATTTTTAACCTCACAAAAAAATGCTATTATAATTTTATGTGAATAAGATTCCATTAATCCTATGTCGGTTTGGATAAAAATGTCTGCTAAATGCATTAAATGCAAATATGAATGGTTATGGATGATTTTATATCCATAACCATTCATATTTACATTTAATGCATTTATCAGACACTTATCCAAAGCGACATTCAAAAGAGCCAACAATATTCATAACATGGAAATGCCAGGTTATTAGACAACCAGATTAGAAAGCAAGCTAGAAAAGAGGAGAAATGCAGGAAAGTGAATGTGTGTGTGTGTGTATTTTTTTAAATATAATATTGATAGCGGTGATATTATGAACATGTTTTTTGCGTGTTTGAATATGTGTGAAAGTTCTCTGCCTTGAAGAACTGACCTTTGACCTTCTGTGAGAGAGTCTATTTATTCCTCTGAAATCCAGTGTTTTCTTACACACTGAAGCCAGAAGAAGAGGAATCTGCAAACACTACCTCTGTTTGATGTAACACCTGTATGTGGAAAACACATGTAACTGAATCACCTCAGAATTGACCCACTGCTAAACCCCGCCTTATAAAACCTTTCTGACAAACCTTGGCAAATGCTGTCTGTCAACAATCTTGTCAAATGTGTGTTATTTATTTTTCAATGTTGTTTTGATCCCATCTTCTTGAGTGTTCTGCTGAAGAACGAATGTCATACAAGTTTAGAACGACATGAGCGCGAGTAAATGATAACAATTTTTAGTTTTCAAAGGACCAATGGGCCAATTTTTGACTCTCTGACAAACAACAATGAGTCATATTATCTGAAGCAATGCCAACGTAGGCCTGTGTGGGACTGATGATGATGATGATGATCATCATCATGGCACACTTTACCCTATGCCAGCAGTGAATGTCATCTCTTCATGTCTTGTCATTTACTCATTTGCTCTATGGTTATGCTGGATGTCACGTTAGTCTCAGCCTCAAACGTCACAGTCCGCCCACAGTCTGATCCACATTGCACACAGATCTGGAAAACACTTTTTTGATGTAATAAGTTTCGATCTGATTTCCTTTTTATCACTCTGTCTGGAAACAAAGTTGAGTTACAAAGTCAGAGTAATGCAGCAGGTGCTTTTGAAGGTTAAATAATCGCTTTTAAAGTTGGCAAAGGTAAGTGACATCAAATCTCTAAATGATCATCAACGTTTTATTTGAGACTGCCACAACATTATTTATAAGGTAGGCAAGCCTATATTTTTTTCCACAGTGCTACGGTATGACAACACTTTATAACGTCTGCTCAAAGATCAGGCTATACACAAGATACACTGTTGAAAAGTTTGGGGTCCGTAAGATGTTTTTTAAAGTCTCTTATGCTCACCAAGCCGGGTCAGGATCAGGGACCCCTGGGGCCTGTACCATGAAGCCGGTTTAGGTGGCTAGCCAGCTATGTTTCAGCTTAGTTTCCGCCAACCCTGGGTTTTAGGTACTATGAAAGTAGCTCGGCTTTAATCGGTGTTCGTTGCCATGGTATCTTACGCTGCACGGCTAACCTGCTCCGGGGCAGGTTAAGTTCTGGATTCGAGATCTCAGACTGAAGTTTGACCAATCAGCTGTGAGCAAAGAAACATATAGGTGACGTAACTAATTCCCAGTGTTGGTTGCAATTGCTTTACATTTTCTTTCAAATCCTGTGGACATCTCAGCGCAAACTGTAAGACGAGCACATCGTAGAAAAGATACAGATTTTCTGCGGAAGGAATATCTTATCTTTGCGAACTTATTGAGCCGCTCATAAATAATTTAACACGTCGAATTCATGCACTTACTTTACCATAAATGGTATTGCGTTGCGTTTTTTGCAAGTGCTTGCATACTTGCACGCAATCGCAACACGCAAACATACTTGCGGTGATGCACAGAATCTATGAGAAAACACGGTTTGTCGAACCATTCGCAAGGTGGTCCTCGCTCTGCAGGAGTACATTAATAGTTTAATAGTGTTCATTTATTGACCATGTCCATAAGAGAGGCTTTTTATAAAATTGTCGGTAATATTGATAGGGTGACATCACATTTTTTTTTCTTCCAAAAAGCAAATTTCACAAATGTACTATACAATACAGTAGCTACTTGTTAAGCATTATTTTAATATTTTTTTATTCGGTTAATCTTATGATAGGATTCCCTATAGAGTCATTGAAGCAATATCCTGCACACATGTTGCAATGTCCACTTCTCTAGGAGAACATGAAGCAGATTATATCAATAGAAAGTCATTTCACAGCCTTAATGTTCAGGTAGAGATTATGTGAACATGTGAAATTATTATTTTCTGTGAGATGAATCTTTAAATTAATAGTAAAATTAACAGATAACAATCTACTTTCCGTGAGTATGTTGTGTCAGCGCTTTGAGGAAAGCTAGTTAAATTTGGTACAGTACAAAACACTGTTAATTTGAATTGGGACAGCAAAACCTACAAAATAACCCCCTATCATGACCCTGATGTGTCAGTAAAACCATAGTAAAAGTTAGAGATGATCTTTGGCATCCTAAAGGCACGTTTCAACTGTCTTCGGCGCTTAAGAGTCACCAGAGTGGGCATCACAGATAGTGTCTGCATGTGCCATTCTGCACAATACAGCCACCATAGAAAGGAGCCAGAACCACCACAGAAAGCTTCTCCCCGATGAAACTGACCCAAACACACTTGACCACCCAGCTGGTGCAAATGTAGTTGCAATCACCATACAATATTACACTTAATAAAAGCACATTGGAACTGCAGATAGGTCTCAAACTGTTTTATTGGTTTTGTGGGATGGGGGAGAGAGAAAGAAAGCAATAGAAAGTTGCATTAATAAATATTCATGCTAAAGTGTTACTTGGTTTAATAAGTTCACTGAGATCAGTTTAATCTAGCTGTTGCATTTATTTTTTAAATGTGGAGCCTCCTCAGCTCACAGTCAGGCTCATTTAGTGTGCAGTCTAGCTCTATAGGCTCCTTTAGTGTGCAGTCTAGCTCTATAGGCTCCTTTAGTGTGCAGTCTAGCTCTATAGGCTCCTTTAGTGTGCAGTCTAGCTCTATAGGCTCATTTAGTGTGCAGTCTAGCTCTATAGGCTCCTTTAGTGTGCAGTCTAGCTCTATAGGCTCCTTTAGTGTGCAGTCTAGCTCCATAGGCTCCTTTAGTAAAGGGCCCTGACTGAGTCTGTTTCCACCTGAAACATAATTCCACCACAAACATGATCATTACAAGTTTTTGGGAGGCTAATCAACTCACAAAAAGGTCCTTGACAAACACCTGTAATGTATGTCAAGGGTTTTAAATCCTTTGTTCACATTTCTTTTGAAGCCTGTTGAGGTAGAGGCTTTAGTTTTTGGGACAGGTTGTGAAAAATCCTACAATAAAAGAGATGTGTAACTTGGGCCAGTCCCTGTTTTATACCACACATTCAAATGTTTGCCTTAATAAAAAGCCCAGTACATTCACCTCAGCAACTGTCCCAGAACACAGACAGAGTGTCTTCATCATTTCCTCCTCCCTGATAAATAAAAGTAGGCCCATATGTTTCTGGTGTTCTGTCTGCTGCATACTGACCTCTGTGTGGGATACTTGTGTGTGTGTGTGTGTGTGTGCTGGCTTCAACAGGGACACTGCATTTCCCTCTACTGCAGAACATACAGTCAGCCATATTTAAAACTTAAAATATTAATGTATCGCACACTGACAGTGTTACAGTGTTACTAGTGTAACACACACAGTGTTACTTGCTTAGAGGAGCCAGCACCAGGGTCAGATTGTACAGCACCTGTAATCCCATCCATAATCGGCCGTCCCTTATTCCTATCAGAGCCAACTCAGTGTATTCTGGAGGAGTGGCCCTCCACTGGTTTTCTAAATTTCACTCTTTTTTCGGTTTGCCTCAAACAAATAAAAAAATAATAAAAGGTTGTGTGTAAATAAATACTTACTAGGCTACTTTTAATTATATTTTTTATTTTGTCTTTATCAGCTGCCAAAAACGTTTGGAGTTGCATCTAAAATCAATGAATATTAATCCTTACAGGTATATGTGCAATTTTTTTATAGCTATTTTAAAAATATAGGCTATATTTTACACACACATACATTCATAGCCTATACATCATTTCACATGAATAAAGAACGTATTTATTTAGCTTACACATTAACGCAATCAGCAATCTTTCTCCAACAGTCTTCTCTTGCTTTGGCAGCAGAGACCGTATTGTTTCGAGCTTGTAATACATATTTAAATTCATCGTAATTCTGAATGATTATCTCTTGCTCCTCCGCGGAAAGAAAGTATCGCTCTCGCTCTATCCATATCGAACGCGATTGGTTGTTCGGTGCCAACGTCACTTTGGTATGTGCACGCGCTCGTGGAGTAATCATAGCTTAAGATCAAAGCCTGAGTTGACAGAGAAAGTTGATGAGCTGCTTCATGGTACCAATAAAGCCTGATTGCATCGGTTTGGTTTTGTCAACTCAAAACTAATCCTGTAACTCTGAGTTTGTTCAGCTACCTTCATGGTACAGGCCCACGGACGGACCCTCACCTTCATCATCACGTGACGGTGAAGGTGCGTGGAGGTGGGCGTGTCCTCGCGACTCTGACTGGCGCTCACCTGGGTCACTGTGATCAATCCGAGTGGTCGAACAGTGCACTTCGACGAAAGTGGACACGAAGAATAAGGTGCACGTCTCCATGGCTACACCTCTGAAAGCGGGATTCTACAAACTGGAGATCCAGAAAACCGCATGGGATGTTCCTGACCGATACACCGCACTCAAGCCCGTTGGCTCTGGAGCCTATGGGACTGTATGGTAAGAAAGGGGGCTTATGCTAATGTAGGTCAGATTTATATGTAAAAAGGGAGCTTATAAATGTTAAGGGGGGTTTATACTCCACATGATAAGCAGAATTTATATATGGCGTTGCCGTTGGGCAAATAAGAGATATTAAAGATTTATATAGCCTATAGCATATTATAGTGTTTTATACATTATAAAGGGGATTTATAATATAGCCTATACCAGATTCTGGAACTGATTTGGAATATAAAGCATATGAACAAAGCCCTATTCAATTTCGACTTTTCTAATAGGAAACAGTAGCCTGCATTAACAGTAAAAGTAGTGTATGTAGTAAAAATTCTATGTCTTGAGTTTGCATAATGCATCATTGTTTTTACAAACAGTACTGTCGAGCACTACAAACTACTGTTATGTTCATTATGCAGATGTAGAGATTCAGTAATATAAATGATTTGCTATATGCATAACATAGTCTTGAGAGTGAGTGAGCCTTAGGTAAAATAAACAGCTGTGGACTCACATACCTGAGGGACAGGTTTCAGCACGTTTGCTGATAACACAGAAATTCCCCCTAAAAAACTGACATGATCTCAATCAATATAGCTCTCTTCAGTTATGAGCCTGTATAATTTTAGTAATTTACAAGGACAATACACATTAATAATGTACCAGTATTAGCTAATCTTCAATAGTAGTCCTTTGGCCAGATGTTAAAACAACCATAAAACATTAACATTTACAGACAAACATTTTTTTTAATGTAAAGAAAATGCTTTAAATACCACATTTGTTTTGGTATTCAGACCTTGTGATAATATAAAAATGTCTGAACAAATACAATAAAAGCTAGTTAAAAAATATATAAAATCACTATTTTTAAAAAGCTTGAGCAAATATCAGAGGCACAAGAAAAAGGCATGGCCTTTAGCTGTATATTTTAATATTAACTGTATATGATATAGCCTATATAGTAACTTTTTCTTTTTTAAGTTATATAAGATTCAACTCATTTTTTAAAGTCAGTTTAATGTAATTTGTCCAAGTTGATTGTACTTAAAAAAACTTTTTTTTTTACAGTGTAATATTATTATTATTATTTAAATATACGCATGAACTAAAATTGAAACAATCAAATGCACATCCTTTATTATTATTAAACAGTAAATGATACACAATTTCTTATGAAATATGTAATAACAGGAAAGTGAACAAGGAAAAGCGACATCTTTAGCTCTAAGTTCTATAACATTTTTTTATACCGTGATTGAATATAGTGAAAATATATTTGAGTTTTTTAGCTGTATGATATAGTGCTTGCATGCCATCTCTCTTAGTTGTCTGTGAAAATGAATATGTGA
This sequence comes from Chrosomus eos, assembly GCA_036326025.1. Lineage (NCBI taxonomy): Eukaryota > Metazoa > Chordata > Actinopteri > Cypriniformes > Leuciscidae > Chrosomus > Chrosomus eos. The sequence continues at coordinate 26,605,003 of CM070837.1, forward strand.
TGTGATGGTTTCTAATGATAACTTCTGTGCAGTTCTGCAATCGACCAGAAGACAAAGGAAAGGGTTGCCATTAAAAAGCTTTACAGACCATTCCAGTCTCTAATCCATGCTAAACGTGCGTACAGAGAACTCCGGCTGCTCCGTCACATCCAACACGACAATGTAAGTCTCAAATTCCCAAGACGAGGACAATAAATCTAGGATAGGATTTTTCTGTATTATTTACAATGTTATTTTTTTTACTGTCTTCCTTAAGGCAGCCTCATAATTGATGAATTTTCATCCATCATTTAGACCAGAGAGCTTTAACATTTGTTTTGTATGTATGTAGTTTGTAATAGCATCATAATCCTTTTGTCAATTGACAGAGAATGAAAAGATTTCATGATATTACTGTTGTGAAAGCCCCCCTTTATCTTCTCAAACCGGTTTCTGTGCTTAGTAAACAGTACGCCTGACCTCACACTGATGCAGGTTTGTTGCAAGAGGTTTAAGAATAATTTATCAAGCACAAAAGTACATTCAGGTCTGCATAAATTTGTGTGGTCATGACAAGTGTTTTTGAACACTTACACTTACAGTCAGTTAAGAAGATCAATATTCCTTTTAAATGGAAAGTCCACCCAAAAATGATCATTCTGTCATAATTTAATCACCTACATGTTGTTCCAAAACTGTTATTCATTTCTTGCTTAACAAAGAAGATGATATTTAGAGGGATGTTGGTAACCAAACAGTTTCTGGTTCCCATTGACTTTCATAGTAATGTATTTTATACTATGGAAGTCAATGGGGAACAGCAGGTGTTTAGTTACCAACATTCTTCTAAATATCTTCCTTTATGTTCAACAGTAGGAAGAAATTGAGCGTGAATAAATATTGACAGAATTTAAAATTTTCAGTGAACTATCTCTTTAAATCCACTTCTTTTATTGAGGCTTGGTCTGAAGATGATCTGAAGTTTGGACACATTTTATAGGAGGAGTATAAACAACACTAATCTGGTCAAATTGTTGACCTTGAACAATTTTTAATCATGGTAATGGGAAAAAAAATTGATGAAAAGCAATAAAATAACACAAGGAATATAGTTATTCACCCCACCATATTATTTGTATCACCAGTGTTGCACTTTGTTAGCGAATGCAAAACTTTTACGAGTGAAAGCAAAGTTTGTCAAGCGAACGGAAAGTTTTGCTAGTGATTTCAAAAACATTAAAAAATATAATTTTTCCTCCCATCTCGTATTTTTTTCCATCACCATGTCCCCTTAGACATTTACTGGGTGAGATGTATGATTTGAGGTAATATATTCCACAGTTATAGTAAATTTTTGCAATTTGTTGCCTGATCAGTCTTCAAATATTATTCACAACTTTAAATCGATGTTCTATGGTCTGTCATATACTTCAAATATATATGTCATATATTCAATTATAAATTTCCATTCTTGGGATAAATTATATTGTCCTTGGAATAATAATGAATGATGTTTAACAATTCATTCATTAGTAATGCAAAGACTATTTCTGAATGTATTCTTCTTCCTGTAGGTGATCTGCCTCCTGAATGTCTTCACCCCTCATTCCTCGCTGGAGAAATTTGATACTTTGTGAGTGTAGGGATGAACAGAATGCATTCCTGTGCAGAAATATTGCACTTGTCATGACAGGCTGAGGGATGCAGTGCATGCATGCATGTGTGTGGATGTATTTGTGTGTGAGTGAGAGGATGTGGTTTTATGGACATTTAAAGTTGACTTGTGTTATTTTTTTCAATTTTAAAATACTTTTTTTAATCCCGGCTTCACCAAATAACAAACTTCAGTGATACTGAAATGCTTACATTTTCTAATGTTTTTACCCAGCTATATGGTGATGCCATTTGTAGCTCAGGATCTTAGCCACATAATGAAGAAGAAACAATTAACCAGCAACGTCATCATATACCTGTTCTATCAGATACTGCGAGGACTCAAGGTCTGCCTTATTTCTATTCATTGAAACTTTCATTCTTCTGTATTCTGTTCTTGAACTTCACTTATTGATGGCATTGAAACATGAATATTGAATGATATTGCAGCTAATAATATGTTTTTCTTTAGTATATCCATTCTGCTGGGATTATTCATCGGGTATGTACTATGTAGAGTAAATATTGCCTGTTTATTCATGAATCATAAATATACACTACTGTGAATTAATAATTCAAATTAAAATAACTGTTTTCAATTTTTAATATATTTTGAAGTGTAATTTATTACTGTGATGGTAAAGCTGAATTTTCAGCATCATTACTCTAGTCTTCAGTGTCACATGATCCTTATACTGGATTCTCATATACTGATTTGATGTTTAAGAAACATTTCTGATATTATACATTTTGAAATCAGTTGTGCTGCCTAATATTTTGGTGAAATGGTTCCCTACTCAGGGAACGAGGGTTATGACAGTAACCTGAGACGTTCCCTTTCGTTAGGTGAACTCCCGCTAAATCAATACTCAACGCGTTGGGGAACGAATACCCACGCCGCCGCACTGAGAGAAATTCGCCCTGGTGTTAAACATCTGCCACACTCACGGACAATATGAATGAGTAGAGGGCAGATCCAAACTACATTGTCATAAGATTTGGTGTAACAAGGGGAGGTCTGGAGCCGGAGGCTCAGCTAACCCCATGGAAGGGAACCCCAGACAGTAGCAAGTATTAGATAAGAGGTGAAGGCCAAGGCGCGCCTCGTACATCAACTATGAAAGGTTTCCGTAGATAACCAACTGTCTAATTAATAAAGGGGAATATCTCCTAGCCTTTGATACATATCTAGATGGACTAACCCCTCCCAGCCTGAGGCCTAAGCTAAGGGCCTTCAAGGCTATGACCTTGACCATCCGACACATGCGATGGAGGATGGAATACCTGAAGAATCATGATATTGCCCACAGGCACCTCAGTGCCGGGGCAAAAATAAGGTAGAGTAGCCCCCGCGCTGTAAGTTGTATCACAAGTAAGAGGGGGCAGCACCACCACCCTTCCAGGGAGCCGACGAGCAGGAAGCATACTCAAACAGATTCTATATATGATGAATACCAGAGAATCATGATATTACCTACAGGCACCTCAGTGCCGAGGCAGAGATAAGATAGAGTGGCTCCCACGCCCTCGAGTCAGAGGGGGCAATGCCACCGCTCTTCCATAGAGTAGGACGAACAGGAAGCAGACTCAAAAGATTCTTATATATTCTCATATAACTCATCTACAGGATATGACTGGTGCCAGGGATAATCAGGGATAATCAGCCTGATGCCAACAGGCTAGATGACAGGATTCATCCTCCAATCTACAGGAACATGGAGTTTTTAGTGGGAAAGTCCCTACGAGCTCATCCTTAGAAGCTTGCGGAGGGCACTGAGGCTGCCACAGAGGCCCTAAGCATGAACGGGAGGTCCCGTTAGAGAACAGGATGGAATGCCAGTACTGAAGCCAGTGGGCAGTATTTATCTAGGTTCAATGCCATACCTAACCTCTCAGAAATATTTAGTTCCTAGTAGAGTGGGGTTCTAGAATGGATGCTCTAACAACCTCGGTGGAAAGGGCAACCTATTTATGGGTTGGACCACCTCAGGGGCCATACCCATAGTCTCCATAACTCCGGCCGTGGACAAAATTTTGTACCACCGGCCTGGGAAAGAAGATCTCTCCTAATAGGGACTCGCCAGAGAGGACTCTCCAAGAGACTTATAAGGTCCGGAAACCAAATTCGGGCCAGCCAGTACGGAGCTACAAGGAGTAAACTCAGACCGTACCTCCTGACCCTCTCCAGAACCCCAGGAAGCAGAGCGATCGGGGGAAAAGCGTACAGACGTGACCTCGGCCACATCTGTACCAAGGCATCCAGGCCCAAAGGAGCTGGATGTGAGAGAGAGTACCAGAGCGGGCAATGAGTGTTCTCATGAGAGGCGAACAGGCCAACCTCGCCTGGCCAAACTAGGCCGAACAGAAGAACCCTATATTGATAAGCTTTTCCCCAAAAGCGAATCTAAGGAACCTCCTATGTTGTGGGATGATGGAAATATGAAAATATGCATCCTTAAGATCAATCGTTACAAACCAGTCTCGGATCTGATTTGTTTAACGATCATAGGTATAGTTAACATTTTGAACCTAAACCTCCTTAAAGATTTGTTCAATACCTAAGATCTATAAAAGGACGCAGTCCACCTTCCTTTTTTGGAACTATGAAGTAACGGCTGTAGAACCCGGACTCCCTCTCGTGGGGGGGGGGGGGGGGGGGGGGCACATATTATATGGCCTCCTTAGCTAAGAGAGACTGAACTTCATGTTACATCACCTACCCTGATCAGGAGATACCAGTGTGTGAGTAATACCACTAAATCTGTAGGTGGCCTATACCGAAACTGGATTCTATATCCTTTCTCGACTGTTTTCAGGACCCATTCAGATATATTTTGAAGACCCTTCCAGGTGTCGAAATAATCTACTAGGGGGGATTAGTCTCTCAGGACTAACCTCAGGTATTGTACTTATTCTTTCGGTGACCTGAAGCATCTTTCTGGCAGGAACTAACCAAATATTTTTTTCTACAGGCCTCGTGAGAGGTAGCAAATATTTCAGGGCTCTAGATGTTGAAGGAACACTCTGTGCATTACATTTGCTGGAAGTCGATGCGTCCCGAAGCACCTTTGACGGCGGGAAGCAACATCGATTTCCTGAGGGCTCCGCAGAGCGAAGTTTTAAAAAGCCCACGTGGGTGGGAACGCCCTCAGAGGCCTGAGCATCACGTCAGGGCCTCTTAGCCGAAGCCTTCCTCACCTGAATAACAGTCCTTAGATCTGTTTTCTGTTTGGAAGACTTCGGCTGAGGGTGTTGTCTCTGGCTCCAGGCCTTTTGCGGGGGAGCACGAGAGGCAACACTCTCCTTCTGCCTAAGCAGGTGAGAGGAGCTGGCGGCGGTCTCCTGGGACTGCCCCCTGGCAGCAGACCCACGAGACTTGGAACAACGGCAGGGGATAAGTTCCTTAAATGCGACTGACTGCCGTTTCGCCTCCTGAAACCTATCGACGACGTTATTGACACCGTCGCCGCAAAAGGCCAGAAGGCGAAACCGAGGCATTGAGGAGACAAGCCCTGTCCTTATCACCGATGCCCGACAGATTCAGCCTCAAGTGTCTCTCCGTGGCTACCAGTGCTGCCATGGAGCGGCCGATGGCACGGGCTGTTTCCTTGGTAGCACGGAGAGACAAGTCAGCCACTCGACGCATCTCCCTGATGTCGTCGAAGGCGACCTTCCCGCTGTCGCCCACCTCTTTGTGGAGGTCGGCCTGATATGCCTGCAACAGCCCCATTGTATGCAGACAACTACCAGCCCGACCTGCCGCCATATATGCCTTCCCAACCAAGGCCGATGTTGTACGGCAGGGCTTGGTGGGAAGCGATGGAGCCCGCAGGGATGATGCCACGTCAGGGGAGAGATGTGATGCAAATGTCTCTTCAGCCCTGGGCAATCCCTGGGCATCATCCCATAGCCCTCCTCCCTGACACCCAATATATTTGAATATATATGCACATTGGGGCCAGATAAACGTGAGGAGAAGGGCTTATTCCACGATCTCGACACCTCGGTGTGGAGATCGGGAAAAAATGGCAGACTCTGGCGTAGAGGCTGTGGCTGAGCCTGCAGGAAGCGCTCATCTAATTTACTTTTTTGTGTCACTTCCTGCATATCTTGTGGCCAGTCGATCTTTAACTTGGCCACGGCTCTAGTCACAACCTCCAGCAGCTCCTCTGAGGCAGGGGAATAGGGTGAAGAATCCACACATTTTCCTGTCTCGATGCCCGAAATATTCATCTCCTCGGAGCCAGATAGTTCGAGCATCGGGTCCGTGACAGGGGCGGAAGAAGCCGCTACGCCGTCTCAACATTATCCACTAACCCCCTTTGCGATCCCCATGAATGCAGGTGCCGCTCTGCCTCGACAGATGCGGGACCTGATCCACGGGGAGCGCGAGCCTGGCCAGTCTCATCGAACATGGCCAGGCGGGAGCGGAGCGTTCTTAGGGGCATTGTTTCACAGTTAGCACAGACAGCGCCCTCGAGCACTGCCTGTACATGCTCCCCTCCTAGACAAAGTACACAAAGCACGTGTGTGTCACCCTCGCTTAAATAGCGCGGACAAGGGGACGCTCACTGCCTGAATAGTTTCTCTTTAGTCGCCATAGTAAATATTTTCTCAATACAAGTGACAGACAACACCAAATAAGACAGACAGTTGGACACAGAACGCTTGCTGAAGACCAGAAGCTAACACTTCCTGTTTCCTGTGACCTTTTGTAGCTTCTGGATCACCGTCACATGCAGACGTCATGAATAACGTAATGACGCTACACCAATCGAGATGCAGCAGGAGTTCCCTCACGAAAGGGAACACAATTTATTTGAAATTGTAATCTTTTTTAACATTATAAATGGCTTTACTGTCACTTTTGATCAATTTAATGCATCCTTGCTGAATAAAAGTAATAGTTTCTTTAAAAAAATCTTACTGAGCCTAAGGTGTGTGTGTGTGTGTGTGTGTGTGTGTGTGTGTGTGTGTGTGTGTGTGTGTGTGTGTGTGTGTGTGTGTGGTGTGGTGTGTGTGTGTGTGTGTAACAGTAACACAAAAGCATGATTAAATGCAAAATGAGATTACTTCAAATGTACTGTAGCTCATTGTTTCTTTTAATGATTGTAAAATTGTAATTAATATATTAGGTTCATTTATATTCATGACACTTAAATAATCAGAATATGACATGTAAATGTAGTCCCTGATAAAACATGAAATGACACCAGTATCTTGTTTCAGGATCTTAAGCCTAGTAACCTTGCAGTGGATGAAAACTGTGAATTAAAGGTAATCATAATGATCATAAAATAAATGATCAGCAAAAGAATGGTAAATATATTACAAATAATATTACAAAAACTATCATTTGTTTCACTACTGCTTTTTTCCCCTCATAAAACCTTTCCCCATTCCTTGACCATTTTCATTGTTGCAGCACCTCTCTTCCAAGTCTGTCAGTAACGCCAGATATGGTATTGTTATTGGGAGATACATGGCTCTACCATTGGAAAAAGCGTAACGGCTAACTTTACGCTTGGCTAACTTTCAAAGTTGTGCGACAGTCTATCACTGTTTGCGGATACCATATAAATGAATGAGAAGTGCCGTAAACTGAATCATTCCTGTCGCGCAATTTTCTGTGACTTCTCTTATAAAACAGCATTTATTTATTTTTCCGGTCTAAAATTAGATAAATCCAAAACGATTGTTTAAGAGCAAACATGCTGTAGATTGGCGGACAATCTGTCGATTAATTCAAAAGCTATTTTTTAGCATGGTGAAGCCTTGACATCGATTCAAAAAACGGGCTCTTGTCGCCTTCTCTGCGTATCCCTCTAAGCAATAAGAAAGCTTTGGTCCGATGGTGGAAAAGTGGCTTATGTGGCCTGTTTCTTACACTATTTCTTAGATTCTGGACTTTGGACTGGCAAGACATGCGGAAACGGAGATGACGGGCTATGTGGTAACACGCTGGTACAGAGCCCCCGAAATCATTTTCAACTGGATGCATTATACTCAAACAGGTGACCTTTGACCTTTTAATTATTGACCCGTCCCAACACGTTGTGTAAACGGTGATTTGAAGAGTTTTAAGTCACTGTAGTCTTTTTTACTGTTTGTTCAGTTGATGTTTGGTCTGCTGGCTGCATCCTGGCCGAGATGATAACAGGAGAGGTGCTTTTCCCAGGCACTGACAGTATCCTTTCTCTTTTCTCGCTTTTTAAATATGTCTGTCAAGCAAAAGAGTCCCTATTCCTTAACATTATTGTTTAGGTATTGACCAGCTGAAGAAGATCCTCAGCCTGACAGGCACACCAAACTCAACGCTTGTCACGAAAATGCAAAGCAAAGATGTAGGCATATACCGTCAGATATCTGTTACTGTATTTTTGGAATATTTTTCGAGTCTGTTTGTCGTTATTGTATTGATGTGTTGCAGGCTCAGTCATATGTCCGCTCACTTCCAGTCCAGAAGAAAAAGGCTTTCAAAGAGGTCTTTTCTTGTATGGATCCTTCTGGTATGTTCACAACTCCCATATTGATTTCATTTTTATAAACATTTTAAACCTAAAACCAATAGAATCCAGTAATTATTAAATAACAGCTTTATGTATGTGATATTGCATTGTTTTAAATGGGTAAAAGTCGTCCTCTAGTGGTAGACTACTACATTAGCTACTATATTGCTATGAGAGCTGTTATTATTTTGGCTTCGTAAAGCCAGTATAAAAGCTTGTCCCATCTGTTGCATCTTTAACTGTAATTCAGCTTTGATTTAACGCGTGTTCCATCTACAGCCATCAATCTGTTGGAAGGCATGCTGGTTTTGGACCCGGAGGTCAGACTTACAGCAGAAAACGGCCTTTCACATCCATATGTGTCTGAGTTCCATGACCCTGAAAACGAGCCTGTGTCTCCTGCATACGATGACTCTTTCGAGAGTCTGGATCTGGCCGTCAGCGAATGGAAGAGTGAGATACATACACACATAAAACTCTTGTCTTCTTTACTTTGGCACTCTGTTGAACCTGCTTTAAATACATTTCCAAATTCTCATGTTGGTCTTGAGGTATATTTATATTTAAAGCTACTCTGTCTTTTTTATGTCTCACAGGTCTTATCCACATGGAGATCATGACATTTGACCCAGACAACCCCAGAGTGACTGCAACATAATACCTCATCTTTACATCACCAGATCAGCACTCTAAAGAATTACAGACACTGATGAACTATTGTTTGCTTCTTTTATCAAACACCATTAGATATCTTTACCACCTGTTGTTATCAAGAACAGTTCACTAGAAGTCTATATATAAATCCTTATCAAACACTTATCTGGCTATCTTCAAACATAAAGATTGACTACATCAAGTGTGTAAACCAACTTTTAAAGAGTGTACTTAAGTATTTTAGGATAATGAAATGAGGAAAGATAAAAGTGTAAAAAAAAAATGATTTTTTGTAGATGTCTTTGTGCAATCTTTATATCATATCATATTATATAAAATTATATTAATTTGACTTTTTATATTAATATTATATTGAGGTAACACTTTATTTTACAGTGTCAGTTATAGATTTTACATGTAGTTACTGTAGTAGTAATAACTATAAATGATGCATAATTACATGCAGTTAACCCTAATCCTGTCCCTATAAGTACATGTACTTAATTTTTATTATTAAGTACTTAAATGTATAATTACACTGTAATACTGGCACCTTAAAATAAAGTGTAAACTATATCAACATTGAATATGAACTGTTTATCCTCTTGTGAGGATCATCATCCTAAATTTAAAAGGCATCGATCTATATAGTCTCTTGTAGCTTTTAAGAACCAATTTGTGGTATTATATATATATATATATATATATATATATATATATATATATATATATATATATATTAGAAAAATATTTAGTTTCTTTTAAATAAAATTCTTAGCTGTGTTTCCTTTTCTACTCCTAACCAAATTATTTACTCATGTGTTTGTTGTCTTTTTACTTCTTTTATTTCTTTTTACAGGTTTTAAAAAATATATATTTTCCATTAAACTTTTCAATGAACCCCTTAAATTAACCCACTTTCTTTAATAAACAATCGGGCGTTAGTTAGACGTAGTAGGCTACAATTTACAAAATACCCTTGTATCTTGATACTAGTGCTACCCGTTAGGGGACGCTATTAGGTAGTAATAGTGGTGGAAATTTTGATTCTTTTCAGAGACTCGTTCATTTTTAGTTCGTTCACCAAAATGATTCGTTCAGATTCGTTCACTGATTCGTTCAGTTGTTTTTTTTTCATATTACACAAATACGTCAGCAGCAGGTGCGGCAAAATGTGTTGTTCAACTAACGTATTTACTTGTTACAAAATAAAAACTGATTTGACTTTATTAAAATCCAATCATTAAATGGATAAAATAAGTTTTTATAAGCGATCAAAGTCTTTACACTCTTTTTATCTTTTAAATTACACTCTTTTCGGATGACCAAATCACAAATGTTTTTTTAATTTGTTTGCATACTAGGCAGGCTACTAGTTAACATTTTATTTGTTTGGTCAGAAGGAGTTAAACGAGGAGTTATGTTCTGTATGTACAGTAAGATTGAATTGCGCGTGCACAGTATACGGATACCCGCTCTTTGCATTCACTTTCTGCTGATTGATGAACTAGATTGACAGAATGACCGACCTGGTACACGAACAGGGTATAGCAACCAGTTCGTTCAATTCGTTCACGAACGGGAGATCTCTCTCTCGTTCAGACTCAAAACAGACTGGTTCTTTCATTCACGAACGAGATGTATGTAACAGTTCATTTGGTGTCCTACTCATTAAATGGATCAAATAAGTTTAAATAAGCGATCAAAGTCTTTACACTCTTTTTATTTTTTAAATTACACTCTTTTCGGATGACCAAATCACAAGTGTTTTTTAATTTGTTTGCATACTAGGCAGGCTACTAGTTAACATTTTATTTGTTTGGTCAGAAGGAGTTAAACGAGGAGTTATGTTCTTTATGTACAGTAAGATATGAATTGCGCGTGCACAGTATACGGATACCCGCGCTTTGCATTCACTTTCTGCTGATTGATGAACTAGATTGACAGAATGACCGACCTGGTACACGAACAGGGTATAGCAACCAGTTCGTTCACGAACGGGAGATCTCTCTCTCGTTCAGACTCAAAACAGACTGGTTCTTTCATTCACGAACGAGATGTAACAGTTCATTTGACTCGTTCAAACTCAAAAAACTCAATAAAGGGCGTATTCGTTCACTAGATTCAACAAATCACATGCTCCGTCCTCGTATCATACTCGAAGGCTATTGGCTCGAGGTTTAGTCACTCTTTGTCTTTGACAGATGAAACGGTCCACAAAGCTACACGGTTCATTGAGCTGCGCATGCGCGCAATAGCGGCGCGCAGTGGTGGAGGGAGGAATTTCAGTGAACGAGAAATATGAGTCAATGGATAACGTGAACGAGAATGATTCGTTCACCTAAAAGATTCGTTCTAAAAGAACGATTCGTTCACGAACGTAACATCACTAGGTAGTAAGTCAAGTTAGTAATTTTAAGATACAAGAAGTCTCCATTGAACAATTCTGGTCTGCGTTGATATTTCTTGCTCCGTTAAATATGTAGCCTATATTTGATTTTGGATCCGCGGGATGACACTGTGTCAAGAAGCTGTATCAGGTTTGTTTGTATTGGTATTTGATCTGGTCGCGAGGTCTTCACTCTGATAAATCTATCAATGGCTTTTAACAGAGGGTAGCTAGAGTATTATCTATCTAAGGATACATAGGCTACTATCAGGTTTATCCACTTAAACAACAACAGAATTGTCGTACGAGTAATAGCCTACTAACTGAACAGCCAGCTAAACCCTCATTGAATGGAGCTTAGTTTGCCTGTTGTAACCAGATATCTTGGCTCTGCTTGGTCAGGTGTGGTTTTAGGTCCTATGGGAACGTGTTTGAATTGTGTTTGGGTAGTGTTGATCTGTTTAGCCAACACATGTTTAATGTGTACATTTAACAGCGATATTTAACTCTCTGAAGTGTTGTGACTTTGTAACTCGCATGTTTTGAGTGTAGGCTATTGAGTCTGTTGCACTGAGGTGAAGACATGAGGTGTGCCATTTTTCCTTATCGCACCAGTGTCATGTCCTACTAACCTAGTCAATGTTCAAAACAGTAATGGATCAATATGAGTTTTTCGATATTCAGTTTGAAACCTTTTACATTTGTTCCCCACAGTCTCTAACAGCTCACACATGGAATAAATGTCCTTGTTTGTACAACCCCAAGTTTAGAAATGTTTGGGCATATTGTAAAATGCAAGAAAATCAAGAATCTGTGATATGTTAATTCTCTTTAACCTTTATTTAACTGACAAAAGTACAAAGAAAAGATTTTCAAAGTTTTCACTGACTAACTTATAAAGTATTTTATGTAGTAAATTTTGATTTTGATGGCTGCAACACACTTAAAAAAAACTTGGGACAGAGGCATGTTTACCAACTTGTCACATAACCTTTCCATTTATTTAAATGTTTATTTAAATGCAAATGGATTTTTGCCCCAATTTCGCCTGTTAAAAGTCAGGTGCTCAACAGTCTGTGGTCGTCGTTGTCTGATTCTCCTTTTCATGATGGGTCATACATTTTCAATAAGAGACCGATCTGGACTGCAGGCAGCCAGTCAAGCACATCCATACGGTGTAGAGTGTCTAGCATGTGCAGAATGAGGACTGGCATTGTCTTGCTCCACAGGAAAGATGTCATCTTGATGCCCCTATAATCAAATGTCCCTATAATCCCAATATGTCTCCACATCAATGGTAACATCGCACATATGCAAGTCACCCATGTCGTTTGCACCGATGCACCCACATAGCATGACAGATGAAATACCTGTCGGTGATGAAAGTCTGGATGGTCCCTTTTGTCTTTGGGATTGAGAACGCGATGTCTGTTGTTCCCAAAAACAAGCTGAAATGTGGACTCAACTGACCGCAGCTCACATTTCCACTGTGTTTTGGATCATCTGAGATGAGCTCGGGCCCAGAGAACTCGTCAGCATTTCTGCTTTGAAGACATTGAAGGCAATCAAACACACGTGTGGTGTGTGTGTGTGTGTGTGTGTGTGTGTCTGTGTGTGTGTGTGTGTGTGTGTGTGTGTGTGTGGTGTGTGTGTGTGTGTGTGTGTGTGTGTGTGTGTGTGTGTGTGTGTGTGTGTGTGTGTGTGTGTGTGTGTGATAGAAAGTTCTTTCCACTTTTGATTTAAATGTAGAAATTTTCAGATTTATACTGGATTTATTTATTTTATTTTTTTTGACAAAATGAAAAAAAATATTATTTTTTATTTTCCCATTCATTTTCAACGCGGGGTCAATCTGACCCCAAACACCTTAAACGGTAAAAAAATGACACACTTTTAGAACAACCAAATCAAGCCCCGAATTTTTGTGCGTGTTTAGATAGATTATTTAGGAAAAGTCTCAGTCTCATGCCGCAGAGATGAAGGTAACACTTTTTAAAAATGAAGGAAAAGTCCAGTGGTGTCAGCTGGACCCCAAACACTGATTAAGTTAACAGAGTATGATGGTTACTCATCCAATGCCACTTGAGGGCTCAAAGGTCACACACATTTAGGTTTCCCTACATGTACTGAGATTTCTCTGGATTCCCAGAATCTTTTCACTGTATGTAGAAGGTGAAAGACCTAAATTCTTTGAAATCTTGCATTTAATTAGAAATGTGATTTGTTTAATTGTTTGACAATTCTCTCATGATATTTGGCATAAAGTGATGAGCCATGAGTCATGACCATCTTTGCTGGCAAAGGCTGAGATGCTCCTTTTACACTCAAAAATAATATTCAATTCAATTCACGTTTATTTATATAGAGTCCACATTACAATTTAGAGTGATCCGTTATCAAAGGTAACTGTCTAAGTTATGTATTTCAGAAATGTACATATATAAAATCACAGTTAGCTAAAAATGTATTAATTTAAACAATGTATAAAAATGCATGCATAAAAACAATTTAATGCAGAAACAAAGAGCTAATTGAAATGAATATGTGTTTGTTAACAAATTATTATAATACCCTCACCTACAGTGCTTAGCATAAGTGAACACACCCATGCTAAAGTTGACTAAAAAGAGGAATTAAAATTAAAATGGAATTAAAATAGCCCCACATCATCACCCTTCTCCATACCTAGAGATTGGCATGGTTTTATTTCAGTTAGCCTAATAGCTGGTATGATTTGCATTGAGAGATGATCTTATGGAAAGTACCCCATGCCAATCTGGTGAAAGGTATGGGATAATGTGGGGCTATTTTCATTCCAAAGGCCAAGGGAACTTCACAAAGACAATTGGTGTCCTTAAAGGTTGGATTTTCCCTAATTTTTTTAAATAAAGGCATTAAGATCAATTTCCAAAAGATGATTTTTTTTATTCCTCTTTTTAGTCAACGTTAGCATGGGTGTGTTCACTTATGCTAAGCACTGTATTACCAATTCACCTATTATTATACTTATTGGACTGTTTCATAACTTTCATTTGGATATTCTATAAGCTTTTCTCTTTTATTTAGCCTCTGTCACAACTTTTTTGGAGTAATTTTTTTGAAAATCTTTTATTATTATTATTTAAAAAAATTGTCAGTTAAATAAAGATTAAAGAGAATTAACAAATCATAGATTATTGATTTTATTGCATTTTACAAAATGTCCCAAACCTTTCTGGATTTTGGGTTGTAATATTATTTTGTTATTATTTTATTTATAATTGCTGGTTTTGCAGCTTTGTCCCTTAAAGAAACATAGTCCTCAAGGTATCTAAAATAATACTGTGGTATTATATGGTACCTTTGTTGTTTTGGTACATTTTGTTATTGATCCATGTTTTTTTATACATTTTTTATCTACAATCTGAATATTATGTTTGCAAGGATGAAAGTAATAACTGATATGTGTACACTCACATGTATTTAATATTTAAGTTAAATCTGTTATCACTTTTTTACCTGTTAGTATTTTTAGATTGAACCTTTTTGTGAAAATGGTATAAAAGGTGTTTGAAACCATAGACTACGTTTTTTAATATTTCTTTTTCTTGATTGTGGACACTATGCCATGAAATACATAGTCGATGAACACCAAGTCGATGAAATAAAAACTGAAGACAAGTGATTGTATATAACCCTGATTTATTGATGTTTCCATGTGGTACATGGTTGGATGAAAACAACAATTTTGACAGAACAGCTCATCAGCCCATCATCCAAAATCAGGGAAAGAAAAAAGTAAAAGTTACTCCTCTCTGTGGGAAGTAAAATCTCAAATGAGTAGCTTTTGTTGCACTATAATGAAGCAGAAGCATTATAAATGCTGGTTGTAGTGACAAGGAATTTTAAGTCAGTTGAAAAGCCATTTATTTATGCGCATTTAATGCTTACTTGTGACAGAGCAACAAAAGCTATTCAGCCCGAAAAAATACTTGAGCTCCATGCTTTGTCTCTCTTATTAGCTCTTTTCCGATTGTACATCCCCTAAAGGACAATTTGTACTCTGGCTGAGGAGCGGTGCCAAGAGGAAACAACTAGAATCAAAAACAGCACGGTGAATGTGAAAAGCCATTCTGCAGGTACAGTATATAACACTTTGACATTAGAGTCTCTTTGGGTCACTGTGGATTTTGGGGGTTAAACGCATAAAAAAAATTATGAGCATTGAAATGTGGAGTGAAAAGATCTGGTTGCACAGGTAGTAGATGATATTATGGAGGGGGAACTGGTTGGACGAGTTTAGTAGCGGCGCTTCTGGCTGGACTGCACAGAGGAGCGGGACATTGAGATTTGACCACCGCCGCCACCGCCGCTCATGCTCATGCTGGAGCCACCGCCATATCCAAAGCCACTGCCGCCGCTGCCACCGCCGAAGCCGCTGCCGCCACCGAAGCCGCTGCCGCCACCGTAGCCGCCGCCGCCGCCCACCACCGAAGCTGCTGCCACCATAGCCGCCGCCGCCGCCACCGCCACCACCACCTGTGAACCAACAAAGACATTAGTTATACTGAACACCAATGCAGTTTATTACAGCAAATTATGTGCTGACAGTGGCTTTTTTTATCTAAGTTAAAGATAAAAAATATAATAAGCTTACTGCTGCTTGACTCCTGAATGTGGATGGTTGCAGAACTGCCACCTGAAGCAATCCTGACGAAATTAAAAAAATAAATATTTCAATGAATGTCAATAAAGACGAATTTCAAGAGAAAAAAAAACATACTTAAGCTTTCAAATTAGAAAAGTGACTGACCTGGTCTCCTCTCCTTCCAGAAGCTTCCTGTAGGTTGCGATCTCAATGTCCAAGGCCAGTTTGACATTCATGAGCTCCTGGTACTCACGCACCTGGCGCGCCATGTCCTGCTTTGCTCTTTGGAGGGCCTCCTCCAGTTCCTTAATGCGGAGCTTGGCATCCTTCACTGCCAGTTCTCCACGTTCCTCAGCCTCAGCGATTTGAGATTCCAGGTTAGCACGCTGAGCAATTCAAAGAAGACATTACAACTTTAGTTTTCAGCAGCACTTTTACATTATTGTTCCAATACCTCATCCAAAGACTAACACTTAAGACTAAAAGACTACTTACTTGTCCCTTGACAGCTTCAATTTCATTCTGAAGTCTGCTGATCATGCGGTTAAGCTCAGCAATTTCAGCCTTGGTGTTGCGAAGGTCATCTCCATATTTGCCGGCAGATGACTGCATCTCCTCGAACTACAAGGTGAAAAGAGAGACATTGCCATTAGGATCAGTTGGTTGCTTAAAAATAGTGTTTGTTTGATGCTTGAAAGTCTTTTTCTCACCTTCTGTTTGTACCACGACTCAGCCTCAGCACGGCTGCGGTTGGCAATGTCCTCATACTGAGCACGGACCTCTGCAACGATGGAATCCATGTCCAGGTTGCGACTGTTGTCCATTTCCACAATGACTGATGTGTCTTTGATCTGTCCCTGGAGTTCGCGCAGCTCCTAAAATTGCAAGGATAAGGCATTGAGATAAATCTAACATTTAAAAAACTAGCATTGCAGTCATATAGTTCCATCAAACGCTCACCTCCTCAAAGATGGCTCTAAGGAAGTTGATTTCATCTTGAAGGGAATCGACCTTGGCCTCAAGCTCAACCTTGTTCATGTATGCGGCATCAACATCCTATGAAGAAATGTACAAAGCTCAATATAATGGGTGGACTCTACAATCGAAATAATTGTAAAAATATTACCAGGGGGCCAAGAAAGCAGCCAAAGGTATTACCTTCTTGAGCAGGACAAATTCGTTTTCCACTGCGGCACGCTTGTTGATTTCATCCTCATATCTGCAAAGATAAGTTTTTCATTTTAGCAAATTCATTGTGAAATTATACCAAGAAGATAGAACCCTGAACATGTTCTTGCACAGCTACTGTACTTACTTGTTCTTGAAGTCCTCCACCAAATTCTGCATGTTCTTCATCTCTCCTTCTAGCTTCATCTTCTCATTACCAAGTCCATCAAGCTGTCTGCGGAGGTTGGAGATGTAGGCCTCGAACATGGCGTCGATGTTGGAGCGGGTGGCAGTCTGGTCCTGAAGTAAACTCCATTTTGTCTCAAGCACTTTGTTCTGCTGCTCTAGGAAGCGCACCTGTATTTGAAATAAACCAATAAAGGATTTGAATAAATGGCTTTATTAGGAAAAGAAGGCATGAGGACCTATTGACATGCCATTACTTATGCCACAGGATGTGTCTTCTACAGTAATTATCTAGCACACCTCTTATTGCATATCCAGACTTGTATTGACACACCTTTGGCAACTAAAAAAAAAAAAAAATTAGCATATGTGACATGCCGTGTTGTCCAGCACGACTTCTTGGAGTAACTGTCCTGTTAATATGAACACTCCCCTTTGAGATCATAAATATGACACCATAACATGTTTAGACTCTCTGTGCTATTAAAACAATGTTTCCCTCCAGGCAAAAAGGCGAGGCTCCTAGGAGACCTGTGCCAAATGGCAAGCCTTAACAGAGATGATATGACACGCCTTTGCCCTCGGGTGCTAACTGTACCCACCGTTCTGCATATTCATGGAATGTAATAAATAATGTGTACACGCTCATAATTACTTTAAACTTGCAGGATTCACATGAAAAAAAACAAAGCAGTGATGACATCAGTAGTTATTTGAGCTACATGATTGCTGATCATATCTCTTGTCAGAATCATATAAATGGGCGTAGCACCTACAGTGGGGGTGAAATTTACAAGGTGTGGTTACATAGTGAGCTTCCCAAAGGTCTCAGAGAATCAAAATAGGAAACTAGGTTTGTTTAAGGAAAATTAATATTAAGACCTACATGAAGTTACAGCAATGACATATTTTTATGGCAGGGATTACTTTGAGTAAGAGTTAAAGATGATACTCGTTTCACACACATACATATACACACACACACACACACACACACACACACACACACACACACACACACACACCACACACACACACACACACACAACACACTGCATCTGCATTGCTGCCATAGGGATAGAAGAAAAACTTGATCCATGCCCTTATTTGGATTGGATCAGTCATTGGATCTCATCTGGCTTGGGTTTCCAAACTCACCCTCAAAGAACAAGAACAATTGTATACAAGGAAAGCAACTCAAGTCTGTGCTAAGATATAAACTTTGACAGCTTGACTGAAGTTGAGTGATAATGATGCAGAGGTGGCACATGCAATGGCACCCAGTCTCCTACTGTGTGTGCTTACTGTTACACTGAATCTGACACTAACAGGATTTCTGGGTGCAAGTGACTGGCTGTGAAATATTTAATGAGCAGAACCCAGATCATATGAAGGCCCTTGAAATGTGCGCATGTAAACCAAACGTTCAAATGAATAGTCAAAATGTCAGATGTGCAAGATCAGATTGTTGTGTTGTGCAGCTGTGTATGTTTGCAAAGAGAAGACTAACCTTGTCAATGAAGGAAGCAAAACGGTTGTTGAGGTTCTTGATCTGCTCTTTCTCCTGGGTGCGAACAGCTTGGATGTTGGGGTCGATGTCTAGGTTCAATGGAGCTAGGAGGCTCTGGTTGACTGTGACAGCTGTGATGGGTGCCATACCGCCTTGACCGAATCCTCCACCAAATCCACCACCGCCGAATCCTGCACCACCACCGTATCCTGCACCACCACCGCCGAATCCACCACCACCGAATCCAGAACCACCTCCGAATCCAGATCCACCGCCGAATCCACCTCCTTGACCTCCTCCAAAGCCACCGCCGCCGCCTCCAATGCTGTAGCTGTAGCTTTGTCCAGATCCTCCTCCAAAACCTCCGCCACCGCCGCCACCACCACCGCCGGAGCGACGGAATGACACAGAGCTCATCCTGCTGCCCATGGGTGCTGCGCTGGCAGACATGCTAGAGAAGCTTTTCCTAACACCACCAAAGCCGCCGCCGCCGCTCATGCTTCCACCACTGGAACTGTAGGAAGTTTTGATCGAAGTCATGACTGCTGTTGTCTATGAGGGGGTGAGGTTCGGACAGAAAAAGAGCAGGAGGAGACAGAGAGATCCAGAGCAGGTGAGCTCACTAAGAGGAAAGTTAAATCCCTCTAAGTGCCTTCTTCAATGAGTGCAGGGGCTTTTATACCTCTTGTGCAAGGGAGGGGCTCATCTGGCCACTCCTCTTTCAGCCTCAGGCTCCTGTCCTTTCGCCCCTCTCCAAGTGATACATACACCCATCTTGCTAGGCTGGAATGGGAGTACTGTCAGCAGAGAGGGCCACACCCTACCTTACATGCACACACACACTCACATAAAGTGAGAGATTAAGGAGGAACATAGAGTAGAAAAACAAGGTCAAAACTTCCTGAAATTCTACACAGCCTCTTTTTGCATCTACTACAAAACTTTTGTATTTTACTAGTGCTCTGTAACCCAAAACACCATCGTTATAGGCCAGGTGGCATTCTATAAATTAACGCATGGCAAACTAAACAACTCCTTGCATATTTCATGAATTTGGGAGGGACATGGCTCTCTGTTTGCTGTAAGCAGCGTGCAGGAGTATTAAATAGAAGAATATTTGATGAAGAGCTTGAATGTTGAAGCTTGGCGCTCGTCCTGAAAGCCATTGTGACCTGCAGGGTCCTCTTTCCAGTCAAACAATCAAGCTACTGTTCTCTCACCTCAATGGCTCTGTCACGAACACTACTTCACCACCTTGTTCTGTGGCTCCCAGAGGGCTGGTGCAGTTGCATGCAAAGTAGATTTTTATGTTACCTCTTAATAAAACACATGGCGCAGACTTTAATGGGAATGTATACAGCATTGTTTTCATATTGATAGTTGCAGGTAAGTGTCAGAACTCACAACAGTACATGGTGACTGCAAGAGCAGTGTGGTTATTTTTGTAGCTGTCCTTATGTGACATTATTTAGCAACGTGTGCTTCTTTTGTTAGCATGTCAGTATCACCCTTATCATATTTAAATGGTTTAGAACTGCAGACTTGCTGCTGAAGTGGACAGGTCTGAGAGATTAATGTAGAAACCATGTAAATATTTATCAGACAAAGTAGAGCAGGGAGAGAGAATGTCATGACATGAGAGTGCTAATACATTAGCAGGGGCCTCTATAAGCATAGTTACAGAGGTGAAAAACAGGTATTTTCTTTGTAAAAATTCAGGAATCACTATAATATACATTTTTTACATGGAATTTTGGCCCCAAGTGCATTTTTTTTAAATGTCACAGCCCATGGTAAATCTATTGATCTGAACAGTAATGCTGTCAAGTCTTTGTCAGATGATGAGTTAGTTTTAGTGGAGTTTCACCCCAGGATCTTCTTTGAATGTATACAATGCAATCTATCAGGTGATACAAGTGTTTGCAGATATTAAGCAGACGGTCTACTAATCTCTAATAAGAGTTAGTTGACATGTAGTTGCAAAGTTAATTATAGTCAGTAGAATGTCTGAAATGGACCATCTAAATAAAGTGTTACCTTCCCTAAAAAGTTGGGTATATATAATCAAAGATTTAATTGTGAATGCTCATTCCCTCTATTTTCAATCACGTACAGTTAATATTTTAAAACACTAAAAATAAAAAACAGTTAAAAGTAATATTTAGTAAATATCAGAATAAATATCCATTTTTCATACTGAACATTATAATTTTATAATGCCTAAATTCACTTGATAGAATTTGAAAATAGAAAATAGTAAAGAAAATAGATAGAAAATAGTATATCAGTCTATCATAAGAGGATAAAAAAGGCAAAACAATTAAAATGGTGTTTTGGCAACAACGTTTCATGCAGGACATTGTGTAACATTTGGATTAAAAGCCAAAAACATCATACAGTACAAGTGATATTATAAAAATTACTCTAAATTATGATTGCTGGAGGCACATTTGAAGAACATCTCAGTCTGTATTTCTTACAGAAAAAAACACTATATACAGTAGACGTCCGTTCACTTCTAATCGGATTTCAATCAGATATGCACAACAATTGGATTTGGACTGACAGTGTGAACATAGCCTTAGTAAGACCTTAATAATATCAGACCAGTCCAATTTCGTGTCTTCTGTATTCCTTCCTCTGATGTCTGTGGATACCTTCCCTCAATAGACATTGTTTTATGCACATTTATCTCATATTTGCCTTCACTAAAATGCTTTTGTGTTAAAGCCACAAATTCATGTGCCTTTGTTTTTACCTAAGATCTCACTTGAATAATATCATACAGTCCGGCACGCAACAGTCATGAAGAACCATAAAAATTGTGCAGTGTGCTCTCGAATTAATTCAGGCTTTGTGTGGCATCATCAGACTGAGCAACAAAGAAAAGTGAATCGTTGATCGGTTAGTCATACCGAGTGTTTTGCATTGTCTGGACTTGAAAGCTGTATTTTTTTTGTACACATTAGGTGGGGCCCAAAAGTGCCAATAACGCAATGCTTGGAATTTGTCCAGATCAAGATTTTTGCAAGTATTCACTGTCTTGTACACTGGCTTGTAACTTCCACCGTTGAACTTGATGCTTCATACTTTTACATGATAATTTGACGATAATTTATTATAGCTTCCATGACTATTGGAAATGTATCTGTTTGCAATGATAAAAAGATAAAGTTATGGCAACAAACTTAACATCTGAAAAAGGATTATAGGAAAAGACTCTTGTTTTCTTTAGATTCAGTTTTATTGAGAAATTTCAGTAAGGAGTACAGTGATGTCTTGATATTGAAGAGCATTTGCATTTGATCTTTTCATGATCAGATAGCTAGTAAAAAAAAGTGTAAATTTCCCCATTTGTAATGGTTGTGTATTATATATCTCCTGATATTTGAAATTGAAATTGAATTGAATTGAATTTTGTTGTATTTCCTGAGCTATGTGAACATTTCTGCAACCTGCTTGCTTACATCATTGCTACAGTATACAATTATATTAACTATGTGTGCATCTCACAAAAGAATGAGTGATGGGCTACAATGAAAAATGGAAAAATGGAAACCACATTTTTACCTAGTTTACAATAATGCCTCCTTTATTTTCAGGGTCTTATATAATTTATGATGGCGTTGAAAGTCAGAGCAGCTCTTGAGTTGAAATCTGAGAGTTGCATGCTTGCTTAGACATATTTGTCATGTTGAAACAGGGGAGGGCTTCCTTTTCATGAAGGCCCACCAATCACTCGAGAGTAAGAAGCGTCCCACCCCTCCAGACCACGCCCCTTAAACCACACCCTTTTCTTGTCCACACCCAAGCCTGTGAGATTAATTTCCAAATATGGTTGCAACCAGTCAGGAAACCATGGCCTTATGAACTATGAAATAACTGTCTTCATGAAATAAAATAACATACTGGGTGGAGTGCATAAAATGATTTCTGCAGACCGAAATATACCAGTTTGAGGGATTAAATGAAGAGGGAGTAAATGAAGAGATGAAAATGTCCTGTGTAGGCTATAAAAAAATAAAACCACACACCTTGTGTAAACTTTTACTTGTGCACACCTGTAAAAATTATATAAATTTTATCTTGTAGATAAGAATAATTAACTGAGCGCAAACCAGCTGTTTTGTGTAGATCAGTGTGTGGGGCAGTTTGCTACATTTATCTTTGCTAAATAATCACTTTTCCTATAGGTGTGCCTTCAGTTATTCAGATGCATTTTAAAAGAGCAGAGAATGAAAGGAGATAAGAATGAACGGAAGAAGAGATTCGTATGCACTTATTCAAGTTTCATTGCTTTGAGGAGAGTATACATGAATTAGCTGCAATTCCCCTTATTCACCGCGCCTCCATCTTGAAAACCAAAACGAGGCTAGGGGGTACACCCTAAACCGGAAGTTCAGTGACAGATCGCATCGGGCATCTGAACAATTAAAAAACCACTTGACCAGTAACAGATATGCTAAAGATATATTGTCTTACATTTAAAAAGTGAAAGCACAAAGGGGTTGAAAATGGTGAAAAAATACATGACCTTTCTTATTTATTTATATATGGATCTTGATTGTTAAAAATCAATATTAATGGTTAGTTCTCTGCAATTATATACAAGAGTCGAATTTGTACGAATTTGTAGGATTTTTGCTAAATCGTACATATTTTACGAATTCCATATTCGTATGAATTCATACAAATGACCTACCCCTGACCCCACCCCTAAACCTACCCATCACGTGGGTTTAGACAAATCGTAGGAATCCGTACGAGTGAGGTCGTATGAATTCGTACGAATTAGCCACCTTTTAATCACTCGTAGAAATTCGTACGAATTGGTCGTGAGATACCGTTGTTTAATATTGAAGAAGTGAAAATGACAGTTAAGCTTAACATTTAAATCATAAATCTTCTTCCTGACTTATAATTGTTGCTGGCTTTGCCTTCCAGCTTCTCATACAGAAACTTTGCAGACACATTCTGATGCCTGTCAGCACAGGCCGAGGAATGCTTTAGGTGTCTCCTAAAATCCTTGCAGAGCACATGGCATCGTGACACCAGTCTTTTACATTTCTGTATAGTGAGAAACCTTTTTTATATTTCCCCATGTAAGAAAACCAGACTAAGTGGGCTTTAGCATAAGTTTGCATGTGGTGAAGCATGCGGCTCATCTTTGGAAAGAAAGAGCCCCCATGTGCAACTTTTTGCAAAGACTTTTCCCATGGGAGTGCCTTTAATTATTCAGGTGAAAACTGAAACTGTTCTGTCTCAGAGTCTCCTGGCTGAGTCAAAGGGCTGGGCCGAAAAGCTCTGAGAAAAGGTGTGAGATTGAGGCCCCTTTTCACTCATAAGCCCGACTTAACCTGGACCAGGTGTGGTGATGGGCGTCTACAATAAATGTGATATCACATGGGAATTGGTTTATATGAAGTAAATGATTTGTCAAAGTCAACAGTTGCTTGGGTTTCACTTGGCTTCTGTATCATGTTGAGTGACATTCACAGATTTAGCCATTTCAAAAGCCCACAGTTAATAACATGCAGGAAGCGCTAATTCCACTTAAACTCACACTTTCATATGCTTAGCATTTAGGTTATCTATATATAAATCGGAAAAATATGAACCGTACATTTTTTGTTTGAAATAGACACTGCATTTGTAAACACCAGTTTCCAAGATATGGTGAAATACTCTTAATTACTACCTAAAAATTTGGACATATCTTGCAGTTAATAGTTGACTATTCCACAAAAAAGGGTGATCTGTTGATCTGTTGGCTGTGCATGATTGGTTTAGTGTACTGACAGATCTTCCAGTACGAGCTAGGCCTACCATTTATCCCTCTCTCTGGTGTATCTTCAATGAGATGCTCCACATCATTCATATATATCTTCTAAACTTCACTGTATGATTCTCTAGAATGAATAGTTGAACTATGTTAAACAATTACTTGTAAATTTGACATTATTCACCAATTCAAATGAACGTTAAATGCAGACAATTCACTCTTTTTCACTCTTTCACCAAATCTTAAAGTAACACTATGTAGTTTTTCAACCTTCATAATATATTTCCAAAACCCTTGTGATGTAGGTACATTGACTTACAATAGGTTGAATGACACGTCTGCCATAGCCTGACAGTGTTTGTATCTCTTTTACTGGCACTACGTAACTTCGGGGTTCGGGTAGTAACCGGCACAAAAAGAACTACAAAATTCGACTGCTTTACGGCATACCTCACTTCCCCCTCAACCCCCACTCCTCAAATTTTAAGAGCCCAACTAGCGTTTGTTTGCCATCTGTATGTGTTGTCATGGCCGGAAGCAGCAACTAAAACGAAGAAGGCAAAGATTTTGTCAGGAGGAGACTAGAAAGAGAAAAAGGGAGAGTGACAAAATAAAAGGCCTGACGAGGATCAATATTGGTCCAGCGTTCGCTCGCTGGAGTGAGCTAATGGAGGAGGGGGGTGCCCGACCGATAATACATGATTAGTCGGACAAAATAATCTTTCAGGATAACTATCCTAATGTCTTCAGGCTGATAGTCATGTTTGTTTATTTATTTTTCTGGTGAAGTGTCTTTTTATTTTCAAAGTCGTTTTTCAACGATTTTTCAAATCTATGAAATCTACCAGATTCATCTATGGTAGCTTGATATTGTAATATTGACGATATATGGATATTACATCACACAAACATTGAATTGAATTAGCATATTTATTCTGTAAAACATTCGCCAATAGGCTACTATAATGACGCTGGCTTGTAAACGTGAGCTACGCAATCTTTAGGCTTTGAAAAAAAAAAACCCATGAAATTATATTCATATGGGACATGCTGAAATATATGCCAATGTACC
The DNA here is from genome assembly GCA_036326025.1 of Chrosomus eos. Lineage (NCBI taxonomy): Eukaryota > Metazoa > Chordata > Actinopteri > Cypriniformes > Leuciscidae > Chrosomus > Chrosomus eos. The sequence goes on from CM070837.1 coordinate 26,630,531, forward strand.
TGGTATGAAGACATTTCACACGCAACGCAGGCAGTCTGCACAAGACGTGAGAACTCCTCAGTAAGACGTGTAGAGACAATACGTTTCCAACTGTCGGACCCTAGAACAAAGTTTCATAGTGTATTAAGCACATAATGATTCTTCAAACAGACTGGCCATTGACAATCGCGTAATCATCACAACAGACTTGGCCGTCTGACCATTAGAGCAAAGTAGATATTTACAGCAGATGGTCATCTGACCATAGGAGCAGAGTAGACCACTTCAAACAGACTGGCCATCTGACCAACTAGAGTAGAGACCAATCACAACAGGCTGGCCATCTTACAATTAGAGCCGAGTAGACCAATCAATCACAACAGACTGGCCATCTGACCAATCAGAGCAGAGCAGACCAATCACAACAGACTGGCCATATGACCAATCAGAGTAGAGTAGACCAGGGGTTCTCAACTCCAGTCCTCGCGACCCACTGCTCTGCATATTGTGTATGTCTCCCTTATTTAACACACCTGATTCAGATCCTCAGCTCGTTAGGGTAGACTCTCATCCATATCCTAACGAGCTGAGGATCTGAATCAGGTGTGTTAAATAAGGGAGACATACACAATATGCAGAGCAGTGGGTCGCGAGGACTGGAGTTGAGAACCCCTGGAGTAGACCAATCACAACAGACTGAGCCATCTAACCAATCAGAGAAGAATAGACCAGTTAAAACAGACTGGCCATCTGACCAATTAGAGTAGAGTAGACCAATCACAACAGACTGGCCATCTGACCAATCAGAGAAGAGTAGACCAGTCAAAACAGACTGGCCATCTGACCAATTAGAATAGAGTAGACCAATCACAACAGACTGGCCATCTGACCAGCCCAGTCTCACACCCAAGGCGTCATCTAACTGACGCTTTTTACCATGTTTGGCCATGCGTCAACATGCCGACGCACATGGTACCCCTCCTAATGGTCTAATTCTAACCCTACCCCAGACCTAAACCTACCCATAAAGGAAGCGTCATCTAACTGACGCTAAAGGGTGCGCGTCATTTGATGATGCCCGAGGATGAGCGTCTCATATTGACGCTTAAGGGGTACAATGTGCGTCGGCATGTTGACGCATGGTCAGAAGCGTCAGTAGATGACGCCTTGGGATGAGACTGTGTTGATCTGACCAATTAGAGTAGAGTAGACCAATCACAACAGACTGGCCATCTGACCAATCAGAGCCGAGTAAACCAATCAATCACAGCAGACTGGCGATATGACCAATCAGAGCAGAGTAGACCAATCAATCACAACAGACTGGCCATCTGACCAATCATAGCTGAGTAGACCAATCAATCACAACAGACTGGCCATCTGACCAATCAGAGAAGAGTAGACCAGTCAAAACAGACTGGCCATCTGACCAATTAGAATAGAGTAGACCAATCACAACAGACTGGCCATCTGACCAGCCCAGTCTCACACCCAAGGCGTCATCTAACTGACGCTTTATACCATGTTTGCCATGCTCAACATGCCGACGCACATGGTACCCTCCTAATGGTCTAATCCTAACCTACCCCAGACCTAAACCTACCCATAAAGGAAGCGTCATCTAACTGACGCTAAAGGGTGCGCGTCATTTGATGATGCCCGAGGATGAGCGTCTCATATTGACGCTTAAGGGGTACAATGTGCGTCGCATGTTGACGCATGGTCAGAAGCGTCAGTAGATGACGCCTTGGGATGAGACTGTGTTGATCTGACCAATTAGAGTAGAGTAGACCAATCACAACAGACTGGCCATCTGACCAATCAGAGCCGAGTAGACCAATCAATCACAGCAGACTGGCGATATGACCAATCAGAGCAGAGTAGACCAATCAATCACAACAGACTGGCCATCTGACCAATCAGAGCTGAGTAGACCAATCAATCACAGCAGACTGGCCATCTGACCAATCAGAGAAGAGTAGACCAGTCAAACAGACTGGCCATCTGACCATTAGAGTAGAGTAGACCAATCACAACAGACTGGCCATCTGACCAATCAGAGCCGAGTAGACCAATCAATCACAGCAGACTGGCGATATGACCAATCAGAGTAGAGTAGACCAATCAATCACAACAGACTGGCCATCTGACCAATCAGAGCAGAGCAGACTAATCACAACAAGCTGGCCACTGACCAATCAGAGCAGAGCAGACTAATCACAACAAGCTGGCCATCTGACCAATCAGAGAAGAGTAGACCAGTCAAAACAGACTGGCCATCTGACCAATCAGAGAAGAGTAGACAAATCACAACAGACTGGGCCATCTGACCAATTAGAGTAGAGTAGACCAATCACAACAGACTGGCCATCTGACCAATTAGAGTAAATGGTAAATGGACTGCATTTATATAGCGCTTTCATAGACCCAATGGCCACCAAAGCGCTTTACATTTTGCCTCTCATTCACCCATTCACTCACACATTCATACACCGACGGCAGTGTCAGCTATGCAAGGCGCCATCCAGCTCGTCGGGAGCAGCGGGGGTTAGGTGTCTTGCTCATGGACACTTCGACACTTGGTCAGGTGGAACCGGGGATTGAACCACCAACCTTTCGGTTTGTAGACAATCTACATGAACCACTGAACCCTGCGCCCCTAAAGTAGAGAATGACCAATCAGAGAAGATAGACCAATCACAACAGACTGGCCATCTGTCCAATTAGAGTAGATAGACCAATCAACAAACAGGACTACTGGCCATCTGACCAATCAGAGAGAGAGACCAATCACAACAGACTGGCCATCTGACCAATCAGAGTAGAGTAGACCAATCACAACAGACTGGACCATCTCATAAGAAAATCAAGCAGAGTGATCTGACCAATCAGAGCAGAGTTGACTGCATGACAATCAGAGGGTATTAAGAGACTGAATCTCAAATCCAGCACAAATTTGACTCAAAGATTTCTTTGAGAGTAGGAGATGTTGCACTTATTCAGCCTTCAAAATAGACAAATAGAGGAATAAAAAAAAGTAATGGGAAACATGTCAGGAGTCATCTGATGAAGGACACATCTTCCTCTTCCTTCATTCATCTAGACCCCTTCATTGTCTATGGTGTGATATAAACCACCTGTCCATGGTCTCAGGAACAGCAGCTCTGAACACACCAACTCAGCCGGGACTTGAACCCACAACCTCTGTATACAACAGTCTGTAGTCTTAAAGCCTGAGCTAACACATCACCTACTCACACATTACCCCACATGACTTTAAAGCCATCTGTGCCATTTCCTTGTTTGTTGGAGGCAAAACATGTTGTCTGTTCATGAATAAAGTCCTGCATGGGGTTTCTCAATGGATAACATGGGTGATCTCATGTCTTTAAAAAATTATATGACCTACTTAAAAAACGAAAAGACAGTTTTAAAACTAAACCCGAGATAAAAAAAAAAAATTACACGTAAAATAAAAAATGATTAAAGCACACCAAAAGTACTGAACATTTAACTGAGAATACAACATAAAAAGCTAATTAAAAATATTAATAAAAACTATAAATAATACTAAAATAACACAAGTAGAAACAAAATCATTGTTATAAATGCATGTGTTTATTATTTATATATTTTTCTGTGTATTATTGCATGTCTTTACGGAGACCCCAAAGGGACATGGTAAAATGAAAAAAATATGAGTGGGGAGGAAATATTATTTTCTAATGCTTTTGCGTTCTCTCGCAAATTATTTGCATTCCCCTGAGAAACTTTGCCCTTGCTTGCAAAGAACACAAAAGTTTTTGCAATGGAATGCCACCACCATGTCCCTTTAGGGGCTCCGTAGGTCTTCACTATATTAGACTAATAAAACAAAAGTTTCCCTGCAATGTAGCACTGCAACATCGCCCCATATTATAATGAGCAGACCACATAGAACACATACTTGTAGGACCCTGGGGCTATAGCAAACCCAAGGGCCCCTTCAGCTTCGTGACACGTTGTATAACGCAGAAATAATTAGAATTTTAAAAAGTCATATCTTTAACACAGATATACAATGTATTGTGTCTATATAAAATATGAAAATTTTCCAGGCTACAGTACATTAACAGCATAAATGCATTAACACCAAATATGAGGTCAAAGCAAACAGATTTCTAGGAACAGCAACAACTTTTGCACATACGACTGCCTTTAAAGTTTACTTTAAATATTATCATCATTAGAATGAATTAGTCTTTTTTCAGGCCCTAGAAGAGGAGAATCCTCAGAGTTGGACTGGGGCTAAAATGTAGCCCATCCGGCCCACACGTTTTCCTATCAATGTTTTGGGGTCAGTCCTTTAACCCTTAAACACATATTTCGGGTCTTTAGTGACCCGGGACATCATTCAACACCCTCCTCCTCATTACTTTTTTAAAGTTATCAACATCAACCTTCTTGGTACATACAACATAACAAGAAAAACGGCATTAAAAGAATAAAAGTTTTTCTATTCATTTTTTGTAAAAAAAAAAAAAAAAAAAAAAAAAAAAGATGTCATAACAACCCAGGATGAGTATAGTTTTTCTGCACAACAATAATTAAATCTTTCATGACTGAATAAGTGTGATTCACCTTTATCCTACAATGTCTGATATGATGAAGTGATGCTTTGAAGTGTGTGTGTGTGTATATATATATATTATTATACATAAGTATATTTTTTACATATATTCTACAAATGTATTTAACTATATTAATACTGCATTATATTGCAAGGTACTTAATTATTGATTCATATCATATTTTAAAATTAAAGATTATTACTCAGGCCCTGGGGCAGTTGACCCGCCCATCCTTTTGGAGATGCGGCCCTGATAATGAATTATTTGAATTATTATTATATGAGTTCTTGACATGTATCAAACTTGCCTTTGATAATTGCCATAACCAGTTTTTTGGGACCCAACAATGCTTTTTACCTCTTGAGACCAGATCGAACTGGCATGATCCAGCTTGTAGTGAAAAAATGCTAAACTGACAATGGGAGGGCTCTTTTCACTTTCCTGAATCACACATTTGGCCAGAGCACCATAAGACTCACAAAGCATCCACAGAGAGAGAGTGTCTATTAGCTCACAGTTGAGACTTGCCCTCACCGAGTCATAAATGAATTGTTTGTTTTATGATCTATTTTGATTGTAAAACCTGCTGTCGCTTCTAGCTATTGGTGTAGCGAGTGTCACTGATGTCATGACCGAATTCACAAAATACATGTAGCCTTTACATAAAATAATTGTTCAAATGAAACAAATTCTATTTAGTTTGTTGAATTCGCTGTTTAGTTGCCTATAGTTCATTTATTTAGTGCTTTAGGTATCATGAACAAACAGAACAATAAAATTCTTAAACTTAAACTTAACTTAAAAACTTAAAATTTCTAGTGAAAACTCGTTACGAAGTAAGCATTAAAATGTTTTGTCAGTGCATGTGAGCTATTGTGTTATAACTAAAGTTGACATTCAACTTACTACAGTTTAGTTTAGTTTAGTTTAGTTTAGTTTGTTAGTTTAGTTTAGTTTAGTTTAGTTTAGTTTAGTTTGTTTGAGTATCAAGTCTTAAAACTGCTGTCTTTTGCACATTTGACTTTGAAACGCTTTCTACCCTGCAGTGCTTTAAGCAGAAGGCTCATAGTACTACAATGATTTGATTAGGATGACGTGTTGGACACACCTCTATCACTATGGCATTTGCTGTTGGTGCGCTGTGTGAACATGTTGCCTCTTTTACTGTAAGTGTAATTGAGAATCTACTAGAATATTTAATTCACAGAAAGAGTTCTAGTCCATTAGTAATGATGTTTGTGCTAATGCCACTGTAGACCATCTTGTGGATCTTGACAGTGTCTCAACAGGGCATTCTTGATCACTCTCTGGTCCAATAGAGTTTTGGGATTGTATTGAGGCATTCGTTTCTGTAAAGAATAAAACATGTATTGAGAAAAGTGCCATACAATGAAGCAGCCTCTTAGATTTTAACAAAAGCAGAGAATGTGTGAATCAATTAGTGGTGTAGATGGGCCTGTTTATAACCCGTAGCACTTGTCAAAAGGCGTGGAGGATCTGTCACATTGTTCTGATTCTTTATTATTATGTCCTCTGGGCTAAACTGCGAATGGACATCTGAAACTTTGTAAACCCTTGGGTCATATTGACCATGAAGGCGTGGTGGCCCATATCTGTTTTGTGTTGTTTTCAGGATTCAGAAAGCATTCAAACCTGTAACTCTTGATGGTCTTGAAAGGCACATTTTCTATAGAGAAAAGAAGGGTAACAAGAAGATGTCCAACAGACATGTGTGAACTCAAAATACCACATACACTGCAGTAACACACCATAAATCTAAAACTAACATCTGTGTTCTTTGTGCATCTCACATTAGTCACTCTGTTGAAGACTCTTCAGTACAAGCATTGTTTTGTCAATATCATCAAATATTTTTTGAGTTTCATCTTCTGGTTATGAGCTTGGTGTGCATGACTGAGCCTGTGCAACTGCTGGATCATTACATAAGTGCTACTTTTCATACAGGCTTCTGCGATGCACTTCATCTTTTTTAATAATTGCAGTGACAAGAGTGCTGATGCTGAACTAGCCTTTTCAGTATATGAGGGTGCAAGTGAGAAAGCACCATGATTTTATTGGTGTTTGAAGGTATTTGTACACAAAATGTGGTACACATGCACCTTTATGTGCTTTTCTATAGATACCAAAATGTACATTATTAACAACAGCAACTAAAACACCAGCATTTGACATATGTGATAGTACACATCTATGATAGTAAAACGTGCTTTTACTGTGTATTAGATTTTATCTGATCGCATATCACATTTTATTGTATTTATTATAAAATGTATCCATCACTTTAAAATGTAAAATAAAATAATAATAATTGCTAATCATTGCTTAGCCATATCTTATTTTGTTTGCCATAAGACGCTTGAAGCTACAAGGATATAGCAAACACTATAAAATGATAACTGTATAACTATATAACTTAAATGTAAGTGTACCAATATTTTTCAAACCATAATATAAATTCAAATCATATATATTTACATTTCTAAAGCTGTGCATACGTTAATACTCCCATATTTTAGATGCTGTTACTATGTTCATATTTTTTCAGTATATATCCAAATGCATGTGTAAATACTTCGTATGAACATCTACTAATACATTACAAATGAGATCAGGCAAGAGCATATAGAAAAGAGTAAATTAATGGAAAATTAAATTATTAAAAGCATTTTTCTCCTGAAATATAATGTCACTATGAAAAGTCTGAGGCACTGAGGCTATAATGAGCTCTAAAAGGTTCCACATTTCCAATTTCAAAGCATTTTTAAGATGCACAGTTGTGCATACAAGCTGACACGAAGGACAACATACTTAGCTCAGGTTATTGTGAAATCACCTAAAATTATGAAAATACTATTTTTGCTTTGTTTATGCATGCATCTGGTTAATATTCTGGTCACCACAACGCATAATCCAACACAGTCATGCAAAGCTAAGCACAAACTTTTCTTTTCTTTTGAACCAGGATGTTCTGGATTTTTGAACCTTGAAGACACCACTTAGGAAGAGAAATGACAAATTATTTTTGCTGGTGTAAAGGGCCATTTGTGCCTTGTGTTTGTTCTCAAACCTATCTGTGAAATATGTAGACGGTGTGCAGAAAGTGTTATTTTCAGTTGGAGGAGGGGGAAATATCTCTTTAACTTGAGGCACATTCTTATTTAGTAAAATTATTTTGTTTGGTGCAAAACATGAATTTTCAACAACTTTCTTTGCATTTCGTTTGACAGGTGTCTCGGTGATTTATAAGTTGGCAGTAATTAGTTACTGAGTAGAAGTGGCTACTCTAGTTGTTTATTTGGGAGTGAAAGAAAGGTGTGTCTGCATTTGTACCTCACAAAAAAATTTTCAATGCCGATTTTGAATGCCCCAGTCTAATATGTTTAATAGCAGTTTATAATCTAAGTAAATTCATCCATGCTTTAAACAGATGTATGAGTTAAAAGGTTAATGTTTAAAAATGTGGATTGTGACTAGGTTATTGAAGCAATATTCTGATAGCATTTGTTTGACATGATTTACAGGTGTTTTTATTGTTCTGTTAGTGTTTTTTTAGTGTTGTTCCAAAAAAAAAGTTGATTTACTTAAAAAATTAAGTTACCTGGTTGCCTTAAAATTTTTAGTTAATTGAAATTAAAACTTTGAGTTAATACAACAAATGAGATTGGTTTAATAAATAGAAACTTAAAATAGTATGTTATCTGAACTACATTAATTATCTAAGTTGATTTGACAAAATATAAAAAGTTGTGATAACAAATCATGAAAATAATTTTTTACAGTGTAGAAAGAATTTCAGGCAAACTAGAAACACATTTAAATTTGGATGTAAACTTACTTTTAACAGTAGAATGAATGAATTAGTGTCTGAATGCTTGAGACAAAATTGCCATTCAAAAAGTGCTTAAAAACTGTTGAATTAATTGTTATTCTAATTGTTATATTAATTGTATAATTAATTGTTGAATTAATATTATATATATATATATATATATATATATATATATATATATATATATAATATATATATATATATATATATATATATATATATATATATATATATATATATGGTTTATGTATAAACATTTATTGATTTATAAAGTAAAGTAAATATTAAACTAAAAATGAAAAAGAAAGAACATAAAAATAAATAGTTGTTTTGTAGCATGTGATCTGTCTTTACAGGTTAGGGGAGTCATCTGGCCTGTGTTTGTGTGCAGATGGTGCAGCAACAGAGCATGTGAAAATGGGTTGAAAGGTGTGCTGTGAACAAAGTGACTCTTGTTATAGATGATGGAATGCAGAAGGTCTGACTACATCACACCCAAGCAGTGCAAAACAACAAAACTACCGTAGCTCCCATTATAAACAATAATACACTGCAAGCGTAGCAACATCAAAAATAATGGGAGCTATTTTGTTTTATTGCATTGAAAAACTGTTCCTGTAGCTCAAGCAGTGGAGCAATAAGTCCTGTTCACACCAAGGATGAAAAAGAAAAAAGAAAAAAACGTTAAAAAAAAACAAATGGCTGAGTCCACACCACAACCAATGACACAGAGGAACGAAATTCAGTCCCTCCAGGATTTCGCGGGCCTTTTTTGTGATTGTTGCGGCCTAAAATGCCTGATGTTGCGGCCGCTTTTCTAAAAAGTTGCGATGAAAGTTGCGATGTTTTTCTGCATTTGTTTTTAGGTTAAAACAGCAAAGGTAGATAGATTTTTACTTAAAGTACTCATATTATGCTTTTTGGCTTTTCCCCTTTCTTTTATTGTGTTATATATCTTTTTTTGTGCATGTTATAGGTTTACTAAGTGAAAAAAAAAGCCCAAAGTCCACCCCAAAGAGACTTATGTCCCACAGAAAACACTGTTCACCATCTGCTCTGTAGTCCAGAATTTACTTCAGAGACAAACGTGCTCACTTTGTAACACACGTTAATGAGCACAAAACCAGTTAATAACCTTTAGTAACCTTATAAAGGCAAAACAAACGATTTAAAGACACAGCAAAATCTAACAAACTAAGCTTTTTTTAAAAAACAAGATCTGCACCTGCAAAAATGTAAATGTGCAGAACCTCACAAACATTAAGTAGCATTCATGTTGAAAGATGCCAATATAGCCTACTAATAAAGTGCAAAATACTGTTTTCTAGCCACAAAAGTTAAATGGTGGAAAAATCAAAAGTTTAATACTGTATTTTAATATAATATAATATTATATACCCGAATATCCAATAAAGCGGTTCTCATTTCCTTAATCTTTTTGTCAGACAATAGAACGAGTAGCTATTTTTTATGTGTAAAATTATCTGAATTGAGAGAGTTCGGGAACTGGGTGAACTAATGCACTGTGAGTTAGTAGCCTATTACAAGTGATAAACACAAGAAAAGAAAGGAAAATAAAATGGTCAAACTCAATTCTTTAAATATAAAACAAAAGAGAAGCAGATATGTGATAAGTCCGTGGAAACAACACTAAACACTTTGCAGTTTGAATGTCATGCATGAACAAAATAAACGTCATTTTGTTCATGTGTCCACTGTTCGATCGCGCCACCCACACACACACACACACACACACACACACACACACACACACACACCCCCACACACTCCGATCGTGCCCCGCGTCTCTCTCTCTCTCTCTCTCTCTCTCTCTCTCTCCTCTCTCTCTCCTCTCTCTCTCTCTCTCTCTCTCTCTCTCTCTCTCTCTCTCCTCTCTCTCCTCTCTCACACACACACACACACACACACACACACACACACACACACACACACACACACACACACACACACACACACACACACACACACACACACACAGTCCGATCGCGCGCACGGACGCACGCACGCACGCACACACACACACACAGACAGTCCGATCGCGCCCCCCAGCACACATGTCTGCTGCGTCTTCTGAACAAAACAAAGAAGTGAGTTTGATGACGCTTAGCAGGAGACCGCGACGATTGGTCAAAGTTGCAGAAAAGTTGCGGTGATTGGTCAAAATTGCAACGCGCACTGAATTCACGGGGATTTGTTGAAGTTGCGTTAATAGTTGCGATCGCGACATCGCGAAATCCTGGAGGGACTGGAAATTGTTGGAATCACTTTTACAGTAATTTTTCCAGGTAAAAAAAAAAGATTATGACATTGACAGCCAATCAGAATCCAGTATGCAAAACAGTATGTTTATAATAAACAGAACTTGGTGTGGACGCTTATATACAGTAGTTATTGTCAGTGTTGGGGTTACAAGTAACGGGAGTTAGTAATCAGATTACTTTTTTCAAGTAACGCATTACTTTTAAAATTACAACAACATAACGGAGTTACTTTTTCAAATAAGTAGTCTAATACAAGTTACTTTGTTTTTCCATTTATTGACTGACATGCTCTCCTGTCCCCATGTTGAGAGAAATCGTGAGTAAGTGCAGAGGTGTTGCATGTGTTGTGTAAACATGATGTTTATTGTAGTTCTATACTAACAGAGCATGTATTTGCAAAGCATGAGCACGTATTTACTCATCTCACTTGGAAGGCATCAAGGTCCTAATCCAATGTTAGCTTTACTTCCTGTCTCCTGACAGACCTTCATCTGATCGATTTTTTGAAGCCTTTGCTGCTTTTGATATTTATTTGAGCTGCGGAGACATGAATTTGCACAAGCCCATTCAGGGGAGAAAAAGTAACACAAAAGTAATGTGATGTATTACTTTCCATAAAATAGAACAAAAACACTAAGCAACACAGTAAGTGGAAGTTACACTCTAAAAAATGCTGGTTGTTTTAACCCAATTTTGGGTCAAATATGGACAAACTCAAACATTGGGTAAAAAATGTAATTTAAAAAAGTAACCCAATGGCTGGGTCTGTCCATATTTGACCCAAAATTGGGTTAAAACAACCCAGCATTTTTTAGAGTGTACACAATATTGTAATCCATTACTTTAAAAGTAACTTTCCCCACCACTGGTTATCGTTATTGGTTTGAACAGGCCTTAAAACTGGCAATTGCCAAGGTTCTTTTCTCAAGGAATGCATGAACTGGTAAAATGTATATCTTGAATGCAATGTATGTCACTTTGAATAAATGTGTCTGCATAAATGTGAAAATGATGTTATAGGTACTGCACACAAAATAACTTCTACTTGGATAACCTTAGTTCTTCTCTCATAACATTATTAGTCTGTCAAGTTAAGTCATGACATGAATCAGTTATCCCACCAATGTTACTGACAGAAACTCAGGGGCCCAGAGGACATAAGCCTGTTACATAACCTGCCTAACAAGAAGCAGATCTCATGCGCTCTTCCACAGCTTTGCATGATATATTCACCTCCATGTGCAATTACTTTTGCATTGCTTTTAATATGTAAATGCTCTCAAGTGCATTTGAATAATGTGTTACCATTTACTACTCACTAAATTTAAATTAACTGGGAAATTTATCCCGAACCAGTAAAAATGATTATGATTGTGCCAAGTTAAACAAGGTTCTTATACAAAATGATAAAGACAGGCCAGTCCCTCTACTGTAATGATATTACTGTTACACTCTAAAATGCTGGGTTTTTTTAACCCAATTTTGGGTCAAATATGGACAAACCCAGCCATTGGGTTACATTTTTAAATTACATTTTTTGCCCAATGTTTGAGTTTGTCCATATTTGAACCAAAATTGGGTTAAAACAACCCAGCATTTTTTAGAGTGTATTCATTACAATGCAAACTGATGTTTCAAATCCCAGCATACTTTTACTTTTCATTGTGTTGCAAGATTGACTGTTTTCCTCGATTAGTGTATTTTAGTTTCAAACGTTTTAGTTCAAACTTATTAGATGTAGTAGGTAATTCAATCAGAGAATTAAAATCGAACCGTTCATTCTTTTAATCCTTTAAAGTGAATTCCTTTACTCACTGTTCCCCTCCCATCCTCTGTTCTCCTTCTTCTTTTCTCCACCTAATAATTAATGTCCCGCCACATCCCAACCCTCTGGCTCTCTGATCCTGTGCCAGAGAGCCCTGTTGGGTAACACTTTATTCTGATAGTCCTCTTTAGACATTCTACTAACTATAAGTAACAAGCAATGCTGGGTAGATTACTTACAAATTGTAGTCGGTTACTGATTCAAATGACATGACACAAATTGTAGTTAATTCTGTAATCTGATTACTCATTTTAGGTAATGTGTTCTGACTGATAAGATATGCAATGTCGCAGGCATATGACTAGTGGCTGGTCTGTGTGTGCAACTCCACAAACCTGGAAGTCCTTCTTAATGTATACAAGCAGTGGAATTTTATAGAAAAGAAAAATATAATATAACACAGAAGTAAAATCAATAAAGTAAGGGATAATGTAGAGCGAGGCGGTTGTTATAGCGAATACAAACCTGACAGGCTGATCAGGTCTTGAATCAGCCTGAAGGGGTTGTATTCGCTAACAACCGCCTCGCTCTACGTTATCTCGCTTATTACATGGCTACCTACCAAATAAATCAATAATTTGACACAAAATATTGATTTAAAAACGATTGTGTTGCTCCAGAGTGAACAGAACGGTGTCCATGGCAATGCTTTGTTTTTCATGGCAACGGTGTGTGTCTGTTATCAAGAAATAACAGACCGCATTCTACATTAGAATTCAACCAAGCCATGTAATAATTATGAATAATGTACTGCCATTGTGAGAATAATATGTAATCATTTAATCAGTAGAAAAGTAACTGTAGTCTGATTACAATACTTAATTTTAGGAATCTGATTATAACCCAGCACTGGTAACAACATGTCAACTTATTGCTAACCCAAACCCAAGTTAACAGTCTACTAATCCTCTAATGAGTTAGTTGACATGTAGTTTTAAATAAATGAGATTTAGTTTACATATAGTTGCAAAGTTACTTATAGTTAATAAAATCTCTAAAGTGTAACTCCCTATTGCCCAAGATATGTTAGCGATGCACCTGTGGCAGAATCTTCTTTTCATAACCAATGAATGCCTTATTTTAATGAATCCCCCTTGCATTAATGCATTCTGCAGATGCAGTCATCCAAAGAAAAATACACTCATTCAAGGTATACATTTACATCAAGTGAACCCATGGCCTTGGTGTTGCTAGCAGTTGAACTATCGGTAATAATGACTTTAAGGCTCTGTAGGCAACATGAGCTTTTTGTTTTGTATAGATCACTAGCTTTATCTGTAATAGATATGTTTTTCAGTCAAATTTAATACCTTTATGAGTGTTTTTTGCTATTAATAGCAAGACTATTACTACACTCTTAAAGACACACTTAACGACTGTAAGGCCGATTATGAATGTAATTTGATACTTACGACTGATCATGATCAAACTCGACGAGTCAGAGACATTTGCGTTCAGAGTCATCTGTGTTCACAGACAGTGTTTCAAATCTGCTCCAGTCATTGGAAACAGTCTGTAAGTGTGTTCAGTTCAGTCTTAGATTGTTTCAGCTAGTCGTTAAGTGTGTCCCTGGCATTAGAAATAAAGGTCCAATGGGGTTCTATTTAGAACCTTCTATAGTTCTTGATGTAACTGACATAGGTCAGTAAAAGCTGTGTGCGTTAACCTCACTCAGTGGCGGCGCCAGGGGGGAGCTAGGTGGTGCTGTAGCTCCCCCTATAATAGCCATAGCACCCGCCCAGCACCCCCAAGAAATGTCGATCTTCTTTGGCCAATGGACGCGGCGCCTGCATGGTGAATGTTTGCAGACATCCCAGGTCTCACGTATATAGATAGCGTCTCCCTGATTAGTTCAAATTCCCGGAATCTAAGCTCCAAACGTATAGCGAGAGACCTTGCGCGTGTGTGCGCATGAAGCGTATGTAATGCCCCCCCCCCCCCCCCGTCAACAAAACCGAACAATCGGCCCAAAATTCAAAGCACCGTCTATTAAGTTTTGAGCATCCCCATAGCACCTGCAACAGAAAAGCTCTGGCGCCGCCACTGCCTCACTCCCCTGGCCTCAAGAGGTGCGCTAGCAACTGAAGCTAGCGACTGTGGTTTTAGTGTCCTTGTTAGCACACCCGCCTCCCATGCCGGAGACCTTGGTTCGTATCCCGCTCGGAACAGGAGGAATAGGACTGGTTACAACGACTCAGTTTTAAAGAAGACGGTATGTCAAAAAGGTCCTAAATAAGGAGCAATGTAAGCCTGAAAGAACCCTTTAAGGGTCTATTTAGAATATTTTCTTCTAAAGGCCTGTTCACACCGGGACGAATTTCGCGTGCGATATTCCAACCCGATCTCACGACCATTCGTACGAATTTGTACGAGTGGCTAATTCGTAACAATTCATACGACCTGACTCGTACGAATTTGTACGAATTTGTAGGATTTTTGCTAAATCGTACATATTTTTACGAATTCCAAATTCGTATGAATTCATACGAATGACCTACCCCTGACCCCGCCCCTAAACCTACCCATCACGTGGGTTTAGACAAATCGTACGAATCCGTACGATTGAGTTCGTATGAATTGTTACGAATTAGCCACATTTTAATCACTCGTACAAATTCGTACGAATTGGTCGTGAGATAGCGTTGGATATTCGTCAACGTTTAACGCCTCGTGACTAAACAATGGGCGCCAATGTGAGTGTGCACACCGACGCGTAAAACGCCACGCGTAAAAGCATCATTTTTTTTAAAACGCCTCGGGTTCGTTTTTGTTTTGTTTGACGCGCCATGTCAAAGACTATCCGACCAATAAGATTGGCGCTTTTGCTCACGTGTCTGGAGCTTCTGAAGTTACAGTAAAACACAACTTGGGGGCACTCAAACACAAAACGGTCTTGCCGAGCACACATACGTAACGGCGAAGAAGATATACAGCGTCTACACTCTGCCGAGAAGAAGATGCAAGGCAAGGTGAATGTAGAGCTGCAGGTCTTGTTGTTGTCTGTATAAAGAGACACCAGCGAGAATAAAAAAACTATATGACAAACACGACAAACTTGCTCTCTTCTTCTGAGTGACAAGCGAGTGTCAGAAGCACTTTGTGGACCGGGGTATTTAGCGCCATCTAATGTCAGGGAATGAATTTGCATGTTGACTCGGCTCATCGTCAGCGAAAATCGCTTGGGTGTGAACACAAAAAACGCGTTGAAAAACGCTGACGAATAACGCGAGCCGATATTCGTCCCGGTGTGTACGAGGCTTAAGAGTGTATTGCTCATAACCCCTATCGCCAGGTACTACAATTTGTGTACATGAATATACGACCACAAATCGTGTAATTTATTAAGGAGACATATGCTATAACTATTTTTTAAGTTACCATACTTATCATATACACTGAATTTATTTCTGCTTGATGATAAAGTGTTTGAAAATGCCTCATAAACTAGTATCCCAGCAAACACATTTACGTTGTGGCAACGTCTGTGGCACGTCACATTTCTACTATGGCAACGTCGCAGTTTACGTGCTCGCAACATTGTAACAACGTAGAATTGTAAGACTCAACAGGGCTGTTACGCAACGTTGTTGCGCGACATTTAGCAACTGAGAGACGACGTTCTGACAATGATTTTTCTATGCTAGATAGATATCCTCCATTTAGCATGTTATGTTTTTAATAAGTCCAATGTTATATGATTATATACTTTTTAAATATTGTTTATCCTTATTATTATTCACATTTACATTTATTCATTTAGCAGACGCTTTTATCCAAAGCAACTTACTAATGAGAACAATAGAAGCAGTTAAACTAACAATAGGACAACAACATGCACATGCTATAATGACCCTTCTCAGTTTAATCTAAATTGTTTAAGATCATAGGTATAGAATAGAAGATATTTAATGGGCCTATCAGTAAATTATCCTGATTATAATAAACACCTGCAAGTGTCCACTTTGAAAAGTAAAAATGACAGGTTACGTTAATTCAACTTTATTAAAACTAAGTATGGTAATCAGATTGCACTTCCAAAAGTCATACATTTGTGAAAAAAGAAAAAAAACAGAAAAAAACGAATATACAAATTTATTTTAAGTATAATAAATAAAACAAAAAGCAAAGGCAGATTTAAATGAAAAAAAAAAAAAAAACGGGTTCTGTACATGGCAGACAGGAGAGAGTATATCGAAAGCCAGGCGATAAAGGTCGGTAACCAGAATAAGTCCAGGTAAATTAAACACGATTCTCTCGTATCCTTGCTCGATAAAGAATGAGACGACCCAACGGACGATTGAATTTTAAAAGGCTAATTTTCACACTTCCGGGCAGTGACGAGTACATATGTTGCCCAGTGGTTGTCAAGACACCATAGGCACAACCTTAAAGGTGCTCTAAACGATGTCACATGTTTTTTAGGCCAAAACATTTTTGTCATATACAGCAAACATCTCCTCACTATCCGCTAGCTGCCTGTCCCCTGAACACACTGTAAAAAAACGCGGTCTCTGCAGACACCAACAGCAACAAAAACAAACTGGGCTAACCCGCACAACGAAACATAACAAACTGTTCCCGCCAATAGCCGACAAGAAGGATTTGGGGGTTAGTGTACGGATGAGGAGGAGGGAGGGTCTAGCTAGCCTCCGTTTTGTTTGACAATACTTTAAACGTCAACAAGAAGTGACGTCACCCGACAACGCTTAGAGCACCTTTAAGCAATGGCCCTGAACGGTGGTTCAATGTCAACATTGTGACAACACTGTAACAACCTTCACCACACAACGTAGTTATAGCAACCTTTTGACCATGTTGTTAAAAACTTGTTAGAAGATTGGGTACGTCGTGCCAACGTTCTGTGTTTGCTGGGATCCATAACACCCTGGCAAATGAATAGCAACATGCTAACTGTAATGTAGTCGATGCAATGAAGAGGAGACACTGGAAACAAATGCAAGGAGTATTTTAATAAAAACAAGAAACCCAAAGAAAACAATGCAAAACATATGCTACATCCTCATAGATACAATGACTGACTAAAACACTGGGCTATTTATACATAGGGACGCTAACAAGATAACAAGTTAACAAGACACACCTGGGAATGCAATCAAGGGGACCAATTAAACAATAAGACTACAAAGCGACTACAACCTGGCACCAGAAACAGGAAGTAACACAAATGTCCTCATCCAAGACAGGGGAATACAGGCAGGGATCATGAACTAACAACCCCTTAGAACACTTTGTAGCACCTCATTTTGCACAGGAAAGAATCACTCAAATTATTTTTAGAATATGTGATCGTTACATTATATTAATTGATATATTGAAATGCAGGAATACATATCACATGGCATATAATAATTTCACAGAGCATACTTGCATGAATACTGCTGCAAAATGTAAACGTTTGTTCAACGGAGTGCACACTTTTATGTTACATGGGGCACATTATTGGTTCACAACAGCAATAATAAAACCACATAATGATTATTTGAAATCTAAGAGAAAAAAAGAATGCTGCATAGAAGAAAACAAATTATAGCTTATTCATAGATATTGTAAAATATGAATAGGCTATATAAAATAGTGAGTTTTTTATTCATTGTCACTGTAATTAACAAAATGATTATTGTTTAATTAGCTCGTAGAAAAGGAATTGTTAATTGGTTATTACTGTAGGAGTAAATAGTTAGATTTGTCCCGGAAATAAAAAAGATTAGGTCCCGGAAAATGGGAAATGCCATTAATTAAGTGCTATAAACCAACCATCCTTAAAATGTTTACAAATACATGAAAAAAAAACCACACACACACAACAGACACGCGCGCACGCACACACACGCACGCACATCACACCGACTATATTATATATATATATATAATATATATATATATATATATATATATAAAGGTTGTAGCACTGATGCAGTTAAAGGGATACTACACCCAAAAATGAAAATTCTGTCATCATTAACTCACCTCAAGTTGTTGCAAACCTGTGTGAGTTTCTTTCTTCTGCTGAACAAAAAGAAAGATATTTTGAAGAACGATTGGAACTTTGGCACCATTGACTGCCATAATAATTTTTTTTTCTACTATGTAAGTCAATGGTGCCAAACAACTGTTTGGTTCCAATCATTCTTCAAAATATCTTCCTCTGTGTTCAGCAGAAGAAAGAAAGTCACACAGGTTTGCAACAACTTCAGCGTGAGTTAATGATGACAGAATTTTCATTTTTGGGTGGAGTGTCCCTTTAACACTCAAAATGACAAAATGGTGCTACAACCTCAACTTCTCCTTTAATTGTCAGTGTTTCAATGGCTGAAACAGATCCATAATGTACAAACAATCTGAGACATGATCTGTGCAGAATCAGCATTCCTTACATCTTAAATTAAGTTCATTTGCCACTAGCATTTTTAATTCTGATGCTGGTGTCAGCAATGCAAAGACAATAGAGCTGTCAAACTTTTGGCCATACTGAAACATTTTTAAGGATAAAAGGTGTGTAGTTTCAAGTGCTAGAAACCCTGAGGATTTATGGCAGAGACTCTAAAGCGTTTTAGTTTCCCACTGCCTACTTTGTGTGTTTGTCGCCCTGCAGCTAAGCAGGCACAGGCGTATGTTCAAGGTGGAATTTTCTCGTCCTCTAATAAAAGACCCCCAATTATGTCGGGGTCTGTCGTTTAGGAGCATATGTATAATATGCTCTTACATAACATGAATGCTGTATCATAACATACACATGTGAACATGTGCATGTATTCAGTGGGCACACAATTAAATATAGTTTAAGCGCAGACTGATACTGTAGGTCCTTTACATGCAATCTGCAAGCAATCACATCAATAATGCATGGCACAAGCTGATTGGCCTCTGCTGATCCAGCAGCCAATGAGATTGCTTGCTCAACATTTAAACAGTGTGGTTCAGTGTTTGTTGTAGGTGTTTGCAATCAGAGTTCCTCTAAAACCCTCCACCTCCCCAGCTCCACTTACCCAGATCTGCTACGGGATTGATATATGTCTATTTATGCAGCAGCAGCATATCTTAAAAGCTCACAGCAGTGTGTCTGTGTATCTTTTACTGTAGCAAGTCCATATATGTACTTCTATGCAATAATCTACAGCAGCAGCGTAGCAGATCAAGTCCGCTAAGACCAAATACATTAACATGGCCATATTCAATAACATGCTTGAACATGACAACCATGATTAAAATATGTTTCAGAAAACATATTTTCATTTAAAAAAGAGGGTAGTAATGTACATGCACATCAAGTTTTGAAGGTCCAAGTACATTATGAATTGTGACAGATGACCAGAGAAAATAACACAAAATTTAGGGAAGGTCAAGATTCTAGATGAGTTTTTATTTAAAATATGTTTTAAACTAAATAAACACTTAAATTAAATGAATCAAGCTGCATCATTTTGAAAGTAGGCTACATTGCTTTGAGAGGATCTGCCCCATCTGGTACATACCCTTGAGTCCTGATAATCTCTGTAAAACGAGGTCAATGTAGTGGTGACCTTTGAGTGATACTCAATCAGCAGAACTCACTCAATCCACCATGCAGTGCAAGCAGTGACATAGGCCTAACGTCAATCATCATTTTTATCCCTACGGCATGACGCCTGTAGTATCGCAAGCGAGTCTGCCAACCCAAATCAACCAGCAGTTATGGGAACCCTAAAGTTTGCATTTGCTCTAAATACAAAATATTTAAACTTAATACTTAATTACTATTAACAATTATTTAATTTTATTTATTTTAATGATATGAATGGGCCTTGCATGCAGTTAAAAAACACTTAGAGTAATAAGCAATTTTAAATGGTTCTCATTCCAGCTATTTTTCTGCTTTACACAGCATGCAACGCTATAGGCAAATGAACCACCATCTCACCGATTATGAAAATAGACACGTCTGTTTGATGACAGATGTTTTTCATATCAAGAGATGAGTAGCATAGTAAGTTTGAGCTTGAACTGCTGATTGCATTCTGTCATTGCAAAAATTTTTGCACACACACTCCCCCAGGGGACACGCTGCTCCCACACGTACCCATTTGGAAACACACTGAAATTAAGTTAGAAGTCTTGTTTGAAAGCATTTAACAGTAACTCAACACAAACATGTGACTGTGAACTCCTTATTTACTGTTGCCATGACTATGACTGAATCAATATATTAATTAATTAACTTAATGTAGATGACTGATTACATCTTGAAATAAGCGCTGACACATCAGGAATTGTCAAGGAATCGGCCTGAATGCAAGTTTGCTTTGATTTCATATTAATTTCATGTTTATTTTTTAAACTATCAGAACACACAGAACTTAAGTTGGCAAATTTGATGATGATCATGCACAATATCTTTTTTTTTTTTTTTTTTAGCTCCCCCTAGGGCCAGAATTCGACAAAATATAGCTGTCCTGAAAGTCCTGGTTTCAATGTGTAACAATCAACCTTTAATAATTAACCAAACCCTGGATTCAGAAGGATTGATTTTTTTATTTTGATTCTAATCCTTTAGGTTGACCAAAATGTTTCAATCCTTTATTATAGTGCCACCTGGTGTCAGAGGGATGTCTGTTCTCATTCTCATGAGCCAATCTGTCATTATTTATATAACAAAGTAAAAAAAAAAAAAAAAAAAAAAAAAAGATTCAAATTGCTTACACACTAAAAGTGGAACTTAAGGCCAACTCATTGAAACCGTTAACTCATGTACTTAATCTTCAGACCAAGTCTGCAAAACTACAAGCACATTATACGCTTTACACTCAGTTTGAAATTGAAAAACTTTTTGCAAAACTCTAAACACAGTTCTGTACACACCAGACTCATTTACTGTTGACACCCAAATGATCATGCATGTGTTACGGAATCAGACTCACAAAAAGGAGATGAAGGTAACAGGAAATTTATTGTGACAACAACTGAGCAGATGAACAGAAAGCAAGTAAATGGTGCAATGGATGATCTGGCTGGAGACAGGGAGAGTAGTCCTCTTCATTCGAATGAGACCGGACAAAATAGTTTCTATTTACATGTATTTATATATATATATATATATATATATATATATATATATATATATATATATATATATATATATATATAACACACACACACACACATCACTGAAAACACACGCGCTCAGGCCACTGCACAGCAATTATGTCTTCAAGTCTTACCTTGCACAATATGGCCACATCTGTAGGTTGGACAATCCTCGATGTGCAACTAACATGAACTAGCCATTTAGCTGAATTGTTCAACATGCTAAGTAATTGATTTTCAAATTAACTATGAAGGGATACATTTGCTAAATTACTAGCATTACATTAAACTGGTTTTAATGTATATGTATTTGTGTGT
The DNA here is from genome assembly GCA_036326025.1 of Chrosomus eos. Lineage (NCBI taxonomy): Eukaryota > Metazoa > Chordata > Actinopteri > Cypriniformes > Leuciscidae > Chrosomus > Chrosomus eos. Next base: position 26,652,476 of record CM070837.1, read on the forward strand.
GTGTGTGTGTGTGTGCTTTATATATATATATATATATATATATATATATATATATATATATATATATATATATATATATATATATATATATATATATATATATATATATATATATATATTATATATATATATATATATATATACACTCACCTAAAGGATTATTAGGAACACCTGTTCAATTTCTCATCAACCAATCACATGACATTTGCTTCAATGCATTTAGGGGTGTGGTCCTGGTCAAGACAATCTCCTAAACTCCAAACTGAATGTCAGAATGGGAAAGAAAGGTGATTTAAGCAATTTTGAGCGTGGCATGGTTGTTGTGGTGCCAGATGGGCTGGTCTGAGTATTTCACAATCTGCTCAGCGGGCGTACACGGTGCGAATTCTGACGGTCGGAAGATCGTATGTCCACGTACACGTTACGAGTGAGTTTATCCGAAAATCGTATGGAGGCAGAGATACACGACACGATTTACGACCTGCTGAATTCCGAAGAAATCGCACGAAGCCAAAAACTCTGCTCTTTCATAACTGCATATAAAATATTGATACAAGCCGTGACTATTTTGCTACATATTTCAGCACCGGGAAACGGACGTCCGGTCACCCTTTTGTGTGTGTGTGTGTGTGTGTGTGTGTGTGTGTGTGAATGAGTTAAAAAACGTAGTTATGGTACACATTCAAAAATAAAATTGCAAGCTCTCTGAATGATTAATTAGCCGTTTAAACCACCTCATATGAGTGTTTGCAAGTAATTTTGCTGAGAGAAGCTCGAGCGCGTGTGAGTGAGGGCGCGGTTGCCAGATCAACATAATGGAAAGGTGACAGTAATCTTCTGGACTTGTTTTTCTGATTAATGTCACACTTTAGGAAGTTATTACAGTGGAAAGTTGCATGTTAGGGTTCGTGATATATTAATCCTATTTCCAAAACACAAGCTTTGAACTTATTTCGGAGTTTTATATATTTTTTGTTTTTAGCTTGTTTTTCGTAGCAATATATGGCAACATTTTACTGTCGGCATTAATTAAAAAAAAAACTAGGCTGTAGACAAGACAAACTGTAATTGCTGACAGGAAGATACTACATTCGGTAAGACAAACGCAATGATCATCGTGATTATCTGAAAGAAATGTAAGCTATAGTACTACCAAAAACAATAGCATACAGATATGTTACAGAATTAAATATGTCAAATAGGCCTACAGGCCGGCAGGTATACGGCTCATGCTGTTTAGTTAACCTTTCACAAAGTCATCATAAAAACATAATTGAAGCAGTGTTTCTAGTAGTCCACACACCATTTTCGTCTTTCTTCTGTGGATTTCCTCAGCTCCTGATTGGTCAAATTCAGATAGATTGACAAATCGGCTCATTCAACCGCACACACCTCACGAATTCAAGCCGACAGCTCCCGAACTTTTTCGACATGCTTAAAAATTATCGGGAGGTCGAGAGGTGCTCGGCTCGGCTCGTATCTTCCTCGCACACGATACGAGCCGCGACGTGCGAGCATAACCGATTTCCACGCAATTACTCCCAGGTGAAAAAAATCATCTGCGAGCTCGTAAAACAGCAAAAAAATCGCACCGTGTACGCCCGCCTTTACTGGGATTTTCATGCACATCCATTTCTAGGGTTTACAAAGAATGGTGTGAAAAGTGTGAAAAACATCCAGAATGCGGCAGTCCTGTGGGCGAAAATGCCTTGTTGATGCTAGAGGTCAGAGGAGAATGGGCAGACTGATTCAAGCTGATAGAAGAGCAACTTTGACTGAAATAACCACTTGTTACAACCGAGGTATGCAGCAAAGCATTTGTGAAGCCACAACAACCTTGAGGCGGATGGGCTACAACTGCAGAAGACCCCACCGGTTACCACTCATCTCCCCTACAAATAGGAAAAAGAGGCTACAATTTGCAAGAGCTCACCAAAATTGGACAGTTGAAGACTGGAAAAATGTTGCCTGGTCTGATGAGTCTCGATTTCTGTTGAGACATTCAGATGGAGTCAGAATTTGGTGTAAACAGAATGAGAACATGAGCATCGTTTAAATGCCACGGCCTACCTGAGCATTGTTTCTGACCATGTCCATCCCTTTATGGCCACCATGTACCCATCCTCTGATGGCTACTTCCAGCAGGATAATGCACCATGTCACAAGGCTTGAATCATTTCAAATTGGTTTCGTGAACATGACAATGAGTTCACTGTACTAAAATGGGCCCCACAGTCACCAGATCTCAACCCAATAGAGCATCTTTGGGATGTGGTGGAACGGGAGCTTCGTGCCCTGGATGTGCATCCCACAAATCTCCATCAACTGCAAGATGCTATCCTATCAATATGGGCCAACATTTCTAAAGAATGCTTTCAGCACCTTGTTGAATCAATGCCACATAGAATTAAGGCAATTCTGAAGGCGAAAGGGGGTCAAACACCGTTTTAGTATGGTGTACCTAATAATCCTTTAGATATACCGGTGTATATATACACACAGATCTTGAGTAGGTTGTTCTGTGGTAGAAAGGCAGATTGAACAGCTGATTTAACACTTTAAAAACATTTTATGAGTTATTGAAAGAAAAGGAAGAAGAGAGACTGGTCTATTTTTCAACTGCTGTATTAAATGCTGGCTTTTTGGACAGGACCGGTGTCTGAGGGGTTGCTAATTTTGTGTGTAGCATGATTTGTGGCCTTGGCAATAGAAACACTAGTGGAGAAAGAGAACAGGAGAGAATGATATTTGCTCAGGTCAGCTGGGTCTTTGTTAGTAATACTTCAAGATAAACATTTACTGGACGTAAGCAATAGGTTTACTTTATTTTATACATACAAAACTTTTAGACAAATCATGCTAAACTTATTTATCAAATATGTCAACAGGCTTTAGAGGAATGTTAATTTGTTCACATGTCAAGTAAGCATTAACTATCATCTTAAAGCTGCAGTCCGTAGCATTTTCTCTTTTTGTCGCCATCTCTGTTCGAAATCTGTAACTGCAGTGATTCACGGAATTATCATCTTTACGTGGGTTGTAAATCGGCATGAAACAGCGCGGATGAACACAGTGTTTTGAAGCGAGTGCTGCTGTCAATCACCGCGCTGTGTGGATACTGTCATTCAGAATCACAGATTCACTTTTTGAAAGTTTGAGTAACATAAGAATTTTCACCGGAAAATTTCTTCTGAACAAGTAAGTAACATCCATTTTTGTTCTGATCAACTAAGGGGGGAAAAGCATTCGACATGACAAGCGATCGTTAGATTTAATCAGCGCGATTTACAGCAACCGTGCAAATCATAGCCTACTTAAATTTGTTCTCAAATTGTTCATGTTAACAACATCAGCATTGCGTGACTAACGTTATTTAATGTGTTTTATGATTACCTGTGTAGTTCAGAATTCATATTCTCCATAATAGCTAAACGAGAAAGGCACAACAAAGGAAACTCCACAACTGTGTGAATTAAGAAAACATACTGTTACACGATTGAACTATTGAAATGTCTTACTTGTTCAGCAGAAAAAGCCGTCTCTTTTTCCGTTTCGAACCCCTTCGGGAGTTCACGCACCTTTCAAAAGCCCCACCGATGTGTAATCCTTGTGTTCGCATGAGACGGTTCCTTTCTCTTTCCACCTTAAATCCGAAGTACGAAGTCTTTTAGGTTTTATAACTGGTTAATCTCCAGTTGACACTGATGATTGTTGTTCTGGATCCGCCATAAGTTTAATCATGTAAAGTGCTGCGAGTAAAGCCTATATATCTCTACATCTCCTCACGCGCAGTATAGCCGGCTAGCCGAAACTCCTTCTTTATGTGTACGGATGTGACGTAATGACGCAAAGACATGCTCGAATTTCCCGCGAAAACCCACCAGTACCACTGGAATTAAAATCATTATTACAAGCTAACCGTTTTGAATCTAGCTATGGCAAGCAGATAGTTTTGAACACTGGCTGAAGTTATTTTTAACTTAAAAATGTTATGGACAGCAGCTTTAATAAGACATAATATTGGGAGATATAGTGACAACTGATATTTATATGTATTTTATGTGGGCAATTAGCTATACTAAAGACCTGAAAGATTTACATTACAAGCATTTACTTTTTGGCCATATAAATATGAGCAACTGCCTCACATTGCACATTTTTGAATAAATAAATTTGAGGTCTTTTTCCCTCCTTCTATATGAGCATTATATGCTCACTACATCATACTAAATGAGCCACCAAAGCCTGATCATCAAACATGATACTCAACAAATAAAACATATGCCTTTTTATTTTTGGTATATTTTTCTAAATGTTCAATAAACTGTTCCATTAGCCTATGTCATAGGCTTTATATGGTTAAACATGTTTTGATCAAAACTGTAGATTTTGATCAAACCCCCAAATTTTGCACAAAAAGAAAAAAAAAAATCTCTGAAAAACGCTGTTAAAAGTGGATCGGACTGAGCACCACCACAACACACTTGTAGCCAATCAGCAGTACGGGGCGCGTTCACTCACTTCCTTGACATTTGTTCGTCATCTTCACTTTATTTCGCTAAAATTTATTTTGCTTCACTTCTGCAATGATAAAGAGACATCCACTCTTGCATTGCGTTTCCGTGCATTTTGGGGGTGGAGCAAAGAAGGGAGGGGTGTGATCGTTTGGGTACTTGCGTGCGTAACCCTGGTTCTCTGAGAACAGAGCGAGGTATCTCACTATGGGAACGCCCCCAAGCGTGATAGACTATGGAAGCACTCTAGGGGGCGTTCCTAGCCTGGGAAAAAGAGCCCATTCAAGCTCATTTCCAATCTTTCCAAATTGAGGCACCAATCACAAACATTGAGGCGGGCTTTACAAGATGACGATCGATCTGATTGGTTTTAAGGTCTATCCAATTGCTTACAGAGGCATTTGAGCGACATCCGTTGGTGACGCCCCTTTGGAAATGAGCTGTGAATGAACCTTTCCCAGACCCTAACTCAGTTACTACTGAGAAGGGTCTGGTTTTAACCTAGGGCGTTCCCATAGTGAGATCGAAAAAAAAACCTATTCGAGAGCGGATTAGAACCCATAACCTCTGACACGCTGGCAAAAGTTCTAGACCATTAAAGTGTACAAATAAAGATTGTCTGCTCTCTAACCGCTCTCGCGTTACTTTGATGTTATTCACCGATCGGTCTGTGCAGCTCCGGTTCAAATCAAACAAGCCTCATGTGTTTTGGAGGAGACGTGGCTTTGGAGATGGTCTGAAGGGAGGGTGGGATCTTATGCCTTCAAAGCTAGCTCACTATTGCTAGCCTCCATAGGCGGAAGTTTTAATGGTCAGCTCAGGACAACACAAATGGGGGCCAAAAAAAAAGTGTTTTAAGTTTAGAAACATTTTGAGTAGTCCCTCCCGCACAGCGCTTTGGTCCACTGCCTGCTTTCCCGTGTTGCCATGCAGGGGCGTAGCATCAAATGTTGGGCCCTGGTCACAGAACCAAGGGGTCCCTTACAATACCCAACACTGCTTTATTTTCACTATTATTCAAAACTTTTTTTTATTTTCACAAGGTTAAATTCAGAGTACCAATTGCAATAACATAGCAAGAAGTTTTAAAACAGACTAATTTTAACTATTTAAAGGTACAATATGCAAGATTTTTGCATTAAAATATCCCAAAATCTCAAGGCCAGTGTTATATATTTTGTTTAGTTGATTACTTACAATATCCCAAATGTTTCCCCAACTATCGTGAGAAAATTGAGATTTTAACCAAGGAAACGGGGCGTTAGAGCAGGGGTGAGCTGGGAGTCGCCAGTCAATTGCGTCATATCCGTGTTACCCTCGTACTGCCACATAGACACACTAGACGTCACCTTGGCTACAGCAGTTCATTGGAACGAATGCGTCAATAGAGCCGCCATCTTGGAACAGGGGAGCCCCTCCTCTTTATCCATCAGCGTCAATGTATAGGCAAAGGTCTAACGGACATAAAATCACCATAAATCGTGATGAATGCGATTTTCAAGTTTTTTGGTTCGTTCCAACAGTCAGACATGTATTTATCATCGAGTCCAGAGAAATTTATAAAAAAATTAAAAAAATGAAAACATTCTTCCTAGTTCAGATTTCGTTCGTGAACATCCATACGCAGCACAAAAGTCCGGCATCATCCATGAATTTGAAGTACAGGCGGAGATAGCAGCGTTACCTAGATACTTCCTATGACAAGACCCCTGTTCCAAGATGGCGGCGGTTTTGACGCATGCTTAGAACTGCTGGTACTGCCAGAGACGGGCTTTGGTACTGCGTGGAGTCCTGGACAGATTCGGAAGTTGTAGCGTCTATCAAGCAACAAACGTTAGCTTGTTTCGCGCAGTCTTTATGGAACACAATTATTCTGTCAACAAAGCATGCTTAATTTTATATTTTCCAAATGTAGCATTCGGTAATAGTTATGTTTATTTAAGGAAAGTATTATTGCTTTAGATTTGTGTTTAACGTTAGTTTATTGACATTGTTTATCTGGTGTTTATGGCAATGTAAATAAATATAGCACGTGTTATCCATACAGATTAATCAGTATGTGTGTGTACAACTACAATATACATCTGGGTACAATGTACAAATGATGTGGATATGTTCCAATGTTACTTTTACAACAATTGTTTAGAACACGTAAAACTGCGTCGCGTTATCACAACAATGAATTCGACATAGGCTAAAGTAACATCTATGACAACCAATATAGTAGTAAACCTTACTTTTCATGCGGTTAATTCATTTTAATCAAATAAAAGTGTAATGAGGTTCAAGAGTCAGGAAGGAAGAAGACATGGATAGACAGTTCAAAAATGAGAGCTCGGATCCACCGGTTTTCTTTCTCTGCGTCCAATTTTCTCTCCAGTCTCTCTCTCGTTCCAACGTGACTTATAATCGGTCTCTCCACGCCGATCACTGCAATAAGACACAGGTGTTCGTCATTTGCACTTTACCGCGTCTCGTTTCTCTCTCTCTCCCGTTACACAGACCGCGCTGAACCACGCCCCTTCGCCACAAAAAAGTATGCCATTAAACGCAACATTTATAAAAATAGAACTTTACCTCATCCATGAACATGATTTTTCGATTTCCGTCTGACTGATTTACATCCATGGTCGAATTTAAAACTACAGTTCCCATCATTCCACGCTCCTTCACATCGTCATCAAGCTACGCCGTTGTTGTTTGGAATGTAGCGCCCTCTAGCGGCAAAACAATCTCGCATATTGTACCTTTAATTTATTATAAAATAAAAAATAAATAAAATAAGTGAATTATTAACATTAATAATATAAATGTAAATAATAGCTACATTAAAATGTAGCCTTCAAATATTTTTCAATTCTGAGCGCTAAATGGGATGGCCTACGGACTCGTAGACTCGGCGAGCACGCGCAATTTAAGTCCGTGAGACCGAAAGTCTGCATGAAGTGCGCCATTTGGGGCAGGGCTTAAAGTAACACCAGGTAGTTTTTTCTCTCGGGGTCCCCCTACAGTTGGGAAATAGTATTGTCCTCTACTACTGTCGTAAACTCTGTCATCCTACATGCACGTGCATTTGTTGACAACCTTGATAGCCCTGAACACTGTAGGAGGAGGTCACATGCAGGTGTTCTGCTTGCGTCGCGTGTGAAATGTCTTCATCCCAGGTACAGTGGCATATATTTCAGCATGTCATATGAATATAATTTCATGGGTTTTATTTTTTTGCTAACGACAAATGATCGCGATGCTCACGTTTACAAGCCAGCGTCATTATAGTAGCCTAGTCTATTGGTTACCGTTTTACTGAAACTATATGATACTTCAATGCAATGTTTGAGTGGTAGATAATAACCATATATCGTCAATATTATAATATCAAGCTATATTATTATGCGCGCGCGTGCGTATTAATGCGTAGGCTACTCTAGCACACACACGCAAGGTCTCTCGCGCTCTCCTTCTCTCTGTCGTGTGCGCGTGTTATTAATGCGTACTCTAGCACACACACGCAAGGTCTCTTGCTCTCTCTGTCGCGCGCGGATTTTTTCCTAATAAGTCGGGACACTAAAATTAGAGTTGAAATACGGGACTGTCTCGGGAAAAACGGGACGTCTGGTCAGGTCACCCTAGCTAGTATGCAAGCAATATACTTACTAGTACAAAAGCATTACAGCCAAGTCCGCATCGGTCCGGCACCCCTCGTCCCCTCCTCCTCCTTCAGCTCACGCCAGCGAGAAAACGCTGGCACAGTGTTGATCCTTGTTCTGCCTTTAACGCGATCACATTCTCTTTTTGCTTTGCTCCGATAAAACCTTTGCTTTCTTGTTTTTCTGTGCTGCTTCGGCCATGACTATAACATTTGGCTCGCACGTCAGATTTTAAGGAAGTGGGGGTGGTGGTGGAAGTGACGTATATGCCGTAAAGCAGTCGAATTTTGTAGTTCTCTTTGTTCGCCGGTTACTACCCGAAACCCGAAGTTTAAAAGTATGATTAAAAACGCTACAGACCCCGTCAGGCTATGGCAGACATGTCAATCAACCTATTGTAAGTCGATGCACCATCACAAGAGACTTGGAAATATATTATGAAGGTTGAAAAGTTACCCGGTGCTGCTTTAACATTGCAAAGTTTTAACAAAAAAACCCTATAGTACCCCGCCATTCCTAAAAACCGGCGTAACTGACGCTTGGTACTAGGGGGAAGGAAATTCAACAATGGCAGTTACTTTAGCTGTAACAGGTTTTATTCAGGGTTTGCTGAACATCTCTTAATCTGTTAAACAGACTTTCCAAACTATAGAGGTGGTCTTCCCAGACCATTGAATAGACCACAATGTCATCCAGGTAAGCCTCACAGTTAGGCAAACTTGACAAAACTTTTTGCATGAGACGTTAGAATGTTGTTGGAGCATTTCGCATCCCAAAGGCCATACAATTGTACTGCAGGAAGTTGTCTGGGCTTACAAATGCAGAGATTTCACGTGCAGTTAAACAGTCCTCCTTAAAACTCAGTTAAAGGAACCTGCCAATAGATCTAACTTGGAGAAAAACTTTGAAGCACCAACTCTATCCACGCAATCTTCTATTCGTGGTAGGGGAAAGGAATCAGGCTTGGTGACGCTATTTACCCTTTGATAGTCTGTACAAAAACGAAAGGAAGCATCCAACTTTGGAACTAACGGGCAAGGAGAACTCCAGGGACTTTGGCTGGGTTCCGCTAGTGAATTTTTAAGCAGGTAATCTACTTCAGCTTTCATGATCTCTCGCTTTGCAGGGTTCACTCTATACGGATACTGTTTGATGGGAACAGCACTACATCAATGTCATGAGATAACACCCGGGTTAACATCAGAGAACAAGACGGGATGTTTTTGTAACAACCTTACAATATCCACTCGATGATTCTTAGGAAAATAGGACAAATGTGAATCTAGATTATAGCCATTATAGCTGAATTGTTCAAACGCACTTCAGGAGTTTACCTACTGTACCATCTACTGACACAATTATTCCTCACATATTAATCATGCCCAGTTCTTTGATGGTTATATAGGTAGGCCTACATAAGGGCTTCATATTAATTATATATCAAACAAAACATTAAATGAAGCAAAATACTTAGGCCTATATCTTATAGTTCCTTTCTTCAACTTAATAATAATAATAATAATAACGACATACTCTATTTCAATGACTATTGAACTAGTTTGAGCAGTGACATTAAAACTGTTTAGATGCTTTTAAAAGTGAAAAAACAAAAGCCTATATTTAGTGAATAATAACAACTGCAACCAGGCACATTACTGGATTTAGCCTAGGCCTGCTGTTACTGTTGTGACAAAACATGAAACTATGCAGTGCCTGTAACAGGACAGCAGTAAGGTGCTATTCACCCATGTGATCACCAGATGGCCTCAAAATATTGGAGTAATGGACCCCTTTACAAAACTGTTGAAAGGAAAGCTTTTGTGATTCTCAACCTTCATTTCATGGTCAGCAAACATCAGCAGAATTACTAACTTTATTTGATGATAGTGCACTCAAGTGCTATTATATAAGAATAAATGAATGAGTAAGCCATATCGAGCGCAAGAATAAGTTCGACAAAGACAGTAGGGCTATTATTTGATGAATCAACAATCAACATACCAAACGAATGAGATAACGTCTTTATCATTTGGTTGTGCAAGGGTGATAATATCTATGCAGGTTTTGGGTCTTCTCAATTTCTTTTATAAATTAAAGTCACATGGATAAGCTTTTTCTTTTGAAGACCCGCTAAGCAAAATGTTCACAGAGTTGGAAGGCTACTGATTCCATGATAAATTATAATTCATATTGTGCCTACCTATGATAAGATAGTAGATGTAGTAATAGTTATAAAATTAGTTTATGTAATTCATATTTTGATTTTTTTTTTGCATTTTTTTATTGTTTGTTTGATATTTTTAGTGGTATTTTTGGTATTAGCCACCACTGCTATGAAAAAATAAAATGTATAAAAAAAAACCCTGTTTTTTTTACACTGTTTGAAAAAAAATATCACATTTATTGTGGTTTTTATGTAGTAGCAGAATCTTTGAAAGATTACATTTTAAACAATTAATACCTTTTTTTAGGGAATTTTTAATCAGATGTTCTCCTGACAAAATGCAGGCCTAAGGTCTAATTTTCTGGAATTATTGACTAACTATTTGAGTAAGGCAGCACAAAATCAAATTATCATGCATGAGTTAGGGTCATTCACACAAAGAACGACAACTATAAAGATAAATAACGATAACTATTTGCGTCCACACCAACGAACGATAATGTTTTGTACAATGTCATTGAACATGTTTTTGCTGTTCTTGTCGCATTTACATCGCTTTACCAGCAGATGTCCTCATCATGCTATGTATTGAGTGAAGCTAGAGTAGATAGAATAATCGATCCAATAATCTAAGTGAATTTAGCTGGATTGTCAATATAGTGGCAACACCAAGTCATTTTCACTGCAACTTCAAAGGAAGCAAGATGTTGTCTTAGCAAGTGTTGTCGTAACAAGCGCTGGATACCTGCTGTAATTACTTATCATTCATTTAGAGAGGTATGAACGATTGTTTTCCATATCCATTTTCTTGAAAAGGGGCTTGACTTGTCAAACAGCGGTTGATTTTTCTGGACCTCGGCGATTAACTTCTCTGCAATGCCGTCTGGCATTTTAAATGCGCAAGCATTTAAAGGGATAGTTCACCCAAAAATGAAAATTCTGTCAATAATTACTCACCCTCATGTTGTTCCAACCCGTAATCTCAGATTTAAGCAAAAATATCTTAATTTGTGTTCCGGAGCTGTCTCACTCATCCAAGGCTTCTTGTATCTTGAGTTCAGTATCGTGATATGTATCGAATCGTGACATGAGGGTATCGTTACACCCCTATTATTTACTATAGTGGAACTATTTTTTCAGATACCTCACAACCGCGTATAAACTTCCGCTCAATATTTGAGTCTGAAACGTTAGCACACTCCCGACCACTTGATGGCGACAACCACTTTGCCGCGGTTGCTCTGCTCACGCTAGCCTTCTGAGAGATGGAGAACCGAGCGAAAAGACTACAACCAAATGTAAACAGACCCCTTTTGGTATCCTGTAGCGCTGTGATATCAACGAGCACTGAGGCTCCAACAGACATCAATGGAATTTTAAAAAATGGCAAATAAAACACGACAGAAACTGTATTTCTCTACGCTACTTGTTTTGGAACATCAACGAACACCACTAACCACTCACTCAGTGAGTTGCACAGTTTTGAAAACGGAGGTTAAGGGTTGTTTTAACAACATGTTTTAGTATGCCCATAGACAGCCACTCTGAAGCGGTCAGAGGCGATTCTAAAATAGTCAAAAAGTCAAGACAGGACCCATTGTCAAAATTTCTAAGTCCACCACTCTAGTTCATCCAAAACAAACTAGAAAATAGACTCAAAGTGCTAAATACCGGAATTATCCTTTAAGGGGTTGGCAGAAAATGTTGCACTAAATGAAAAATAGCAGTTGTCTAGCCAGGGCTTCCCAAACTTTGTTGTCAACTAAACCCTATGTGGATAAAATGACTAACCTTTCAATAGATGAATAAAACATCTTGTATTAGATTACATTAAAATATTGTATTTAGTTTGTTTTTACACATTTTATGTTGTTATGTTGTTTTATGTTTCAGTTTAATTTTGCATGTCCATATCTTAATCTCACGAGCACCATGCAGTTCCATCATGAACCTCTAGGGGTCTCAAACCCTGAGAAACAATTTGGTTTCTTTTTGAAACAACACGTAACACATGTAAAACATGAATTAGTCTACGTGTCATCCAGCAGAAATACGACACTATTTAAAACTGTTGTAATAAAAAAATCAGAATACCACACAAACCTTTTTAGAATACTTTTGACTTTTCTACATGTCATGTATAAGAGGAGGATAGAGGAACAGCTTAACAACCCCAGGCAAGTGTGGCGGGGCATACAGACCATCACCAACTACAGAGGCTGTGCTGTGACACCCGGGAACTTGGATGCGGGACTGGCAGAGGAGCTGAACAACTTCTTTGCCCGCTTTGAGTCTCAAACACAGCATCCAGCCTCATCACTTCAACAACCATCACAACCCCCACTAGCTCCCCAGCACCCCTCCCCCCACTTACTCTTGAGGCACAGGATGTGTGGCGGGTGCTCTGTGCAGTGAACCCCAGAAAGGCTGCTGGTCCAGATGGAGTACCTGGGAAGGTGCTCAAGGCATGTGCTTGGCAGCTATCACAGGTCTTCACAGACATCTTTAACCTATCTCTGGAACAAGCTGTCATCCCACCCTGCTTAAAGTCTGCTATAATCATCCCGATCCCTAAAAAGTCACCCACGACCAGTAGGGCTGGGCGATATGGCCTAAAAATAAAATCTCAGATTTTATTTTTTTTAATTCGATTTACGATTTTTTTTACGATTTCCCCCCCTACTTATTAAGGAAAGCAATAACTACAAACGGCAGACAACTTAAGCAAATTTTTCTTTTATTGAATCAAAAGCAAGACAAATGTAACCCCCATTTCTGGAATGAATAATAAATAAATGAACACCCTCTTGGAATCAAAGTCCCAGCTGTGTTTGTTTAGACTAAAAAGAGACAAACATAGCACCATTTTCTAAAGCATTAACAATACATTCAAATCTGAGGAAAATTGTTATAATTCGAGGATTTGCCAGCATACAGAATTTAGCACTGAACAAAAAGTATGTTTTGAGCGGTGAGGGGAGTCTGTTTTAAATGCTTAAACTGGCCATTGCGTTCAAGAAATCAACACTGGTATGTCTGATTGGCTACATGCTCAACTGCAAACATGTTATAACTGGCCTGTAAATCGTTTCTATTTTGTTTTAGTTGTTCTTGTTGCTTTTCTGCAACAGATTAATAAAAATGTATTCGTTTTTATGTTTTAATCATAGATATTTCTAGTTTGCGGGAGTCCCGCGAATCGTTTTATTCTCCCGCAAACCGCACACACAGAGTGAGTGCATTACCCCCCGCGCTCGCGCTCGGCCATCAATTCTAGTCCCGCGCCGCACTCTATTGCGTTGGCAGTGCACGTCTCTCAAAGGCCCGACCAGAGGATAGTGACGGGAAATCTCGGCCCGACCCGCTCGGGCAGAATAAGCTCGAGTTCACTCCTATGCTAAGGAACAAACTTCCCACTCTCACCGGTAGCCATGTTGTCGCTTGCTGTATGCTGTTGCAGTTTCGTGTGTGCTATGATGTTGTTGTTGTCGCTTGCCATACTGCTACGTGAGTGAAACTAACGCTACGGAAACTCTGGTGGGCCAAAAATGCGCCTTTACAAAAAAACTCGATTTACTTTTTTTTTAAATCGCCCGCAACAAAAAATTCGGATTAATTCATTCAATCGATTTTTCGCCCAGGCCTAACGACCAGCCTCAATGATTTTCGCCCCATAGCACTCACCCCAGTCATCACCAAATGCTTAGAGAAACTGGTTTTGAAACACATCAAAGCCTGTCTACCCTCCACACTGGATCCGCATCAGTTTGCATATCGGACTAACAGATCCACCGAATACGCCATACCCATCGCTCTCCACTCAGTGCTGAGTCACCTGGAGCAACAGGGGAGCTACGTCAGGATGCTCTTCGTTGACTTCAGCTCAGCTTTTAACACAATAATACCGGACATTCTGATCCCCAAGCTAATCAACCTGGGGGTGCCACCACAAACCTGCTCCTGGATAAAGAACTTTTTGGTTAACCGACCCCAGCAGGTGAAACTGGGTCCAAACCTCTCTTCTTCCCGCACTCTCAGCACTGGCTCTCCACAGGGCTGCGTGCTGAGCCCATTACTCTACTCCCTCTACACATCCGACTGCAGTCCCGCCCACCCAGAGAACATCATCATCAAGTTCGCTGATGATACAACGGTGGTGGGGCTGATTACAGGGGGAAACGAGGCGGCCTACAGAGATGAGGTCCTGAAACTTAGCGGGTGGTGTCCATCAAACAACCTGGCACTAAACATCAACAAGACCAAGGAACTCATCCTGGACTTCAGGCGGAACAAAGCCGCCCCTGCCCCCCTGTACGTCAACGGTGGATGTGTAGAGCGAGTGGAGTCCTTCAAATTCCTCGGCATCCACATCTCTGCAGACCTCTCCTGGTCGGCCAACACCACAGCTCTGGTCAAGAAGGCCCAGCAGCGGCTACACTTCCTGAGGGTCCTCAGGAAGGAACAACTAAAAACTCAGCTGCTGGTGACCTTCTACCGTTCCACCATCGAGAGCCTGTTGACCTATTCTGTGACAGTGTGGCACTCCAGCTGCACGGAGGCCGACAGGAAGCGACTGCAGAGGGTGACAAACACTGCACAAAAAATAATCGGCTGCCCTCTGCCCTCTTTGACTGCCATCTACAACTCCCGTTGTCTCAGCAGGGCCAGAAACATCCTGATGGACACCACCCACCCCGGCTCCCATCTCTTTAACCTGTTGCCCTCAGGCAGGCTCTTCAGGTCAATAGGGGCCAGAACAAACAGACTCAGGGATAGCTTCTTCCCCAAAGCTGTCACCATACTCAACCTACACTCAGACTTGCACTAATGTATTGTATATGTATGTATGTGTTATTCATGTGGGCACTTTTAGAGAGCTGCTCACCAAATCTCATTGTACTGTGTACAATGACAATAAAGGCTTTCAACTTTGTATTAGTGTTATTTGAGAAAGATGATTTTATGTCCTAATAGTGTAATTACAACATCTAATTACACACACACACACACACACACACACACACACACACACACACCACACACACACACACACACACACACACACACACACACACACACACACACACACACACACACACACACACACACAAAGACATTAAAACGAGTTTAAGGTAAACACTTTATTTTTGGTAGCAAAAACAGCACCTCGGAAAACAGGATACACACAATGGGTGGCAACTTTCTTATTTGCCAGAGTCTCTACTAAATATGCAAACCACATTGATCTACCACTAACATGCTAGTAATTTAGCAAATGTATCCCTTCATAGTTAATTTGAAAATCAATTACTTAGCATGTTGAACAATTCAGCTAAATGGCTAGTTCATGTTAGTTGCACATCGAGGATTGTCCAACCTACAGATGTGGCCATATTGTGCAAGGTAAGACTTGAAGACATAAT
The DNA here is from genome assembly GCA_036326025.1 of Chrosomus eos. Taxonomy (NCBI): domain Eukaryota; kingdom Metazoa; phylum Chordata; class Actinopteri; order Cypriniformes; family Leuciscidae; genus Chrosomus; species Chrosomus eos. Next base: position 26,668,224 of record CM070837.1, read on the forward strand.
TGCTGTGCAGTGGCCTGAGGGCGTGTGTTTTCAGTGATGTGGATTAAGGCACGTCAAGAGCAGTGAGATTATTTTGTCCCTCTGTAATTCTTTGGCCAGAGTGAATGGTTTATTGCTTTACAACCTGGTTTATGACTGCATTCCTTTCTAGCGCCTCGGACCGCAGTCATAATGGTTGAGAGGGAAGGTCAGGAATGCATAAGAGGTGTGAGATTTAGACGACAGAATTGGGGAAGGGGACTCGCTCAATCTTGGACGACCTCAGAGGACTCAGAAACGACTTTGCCATCCTTGGTCTCGATCATCTTGATCACAACGCTCTTCTTGGTCTGAGAGATGTTCTCGCTGTAGCCGCTGCCAGAGCTGTATCCGCCACCAGAGCTGTATCCGCCACCAGAGCTGTAGCCAACACCAGAGCTGTATCCGCCACCAGCGTAGCACCAACTGTATCCAGGAGCTGAGCCGCCACCATATCCGCCGGATCCGAAACCACTAGAATAGTTGCTGTAGCCGCTGCTTGCACTTTCCATGGGATAACCACCAAAGCTCGCTATCGGGAGATAAACATGAAGAAGTTAGATGAGGGTCTTCTGCATTTCATATAGTTATAAGAATTGCCATGTGAAGAAGGAACAGTGAAAAGGCCATCATGAAATGTCCATGATACAAGGGCATACCAGAACCCCATGCTGGGCTTTTCAACACAGTTCTCTGTGATAAAGAGTCAAACTTACTGCTCTGTTTTGAGATATTGATTGACTGGATTCCACTTGCCAGCCTGTTAGAAAAGAGCGAACAAGAAGTAATGAAAATCTCACACAGAATTAGAGTCTGAATTTGAGATAAAAAATAGATTATTAGGTCTTAAGGTGATGATACACAGGGCAACTTTTTGAGCACTGTTGCTGGGCAATCTTGCCGAGCGATTGTTGCTTGGGCACTTTAACATTGAAAATAGGCAATACATTTCTATCTGGATAATTTAGATCGGCCGTGGGCCCTGTGTCTCATCTGGTTGCCCGTTGACGGCAACATTGCCCAGCAACATTGCCCAGCAACATTGCTCAAAAAGTTGCTCTGTGTATCAACCCCTTAAGAGCAAACATGCATTTGAATAACTCACCTGTCCTCTTCTCCTTCCAGGAGTTTCCTGTAGGTGGCGATTTCAATGTCCAAGGCGAGTTTGACATTCATCAGGTCCTGATATTCCCTGATCTGGCGTGCCATGTCCTGCTTGGCTCTCTGCAGGGCCTCCTCCAGGTCCTTAACGCGTGCCTTGGCGTCTCTCACGGCCAACTCACCACGTTCCTCCGCCTCTGCGATCTGGTTCTCCAGATTGGCGCGCTATTGAAATGAGAAATATTTGAGCTCAGTTGTACTCATAATGTCTGTTACCTTACAAAACCCGATTAATATTAAAATATTTGACATTTTGTGTTCATGTAGTTGCATACCTGTCCTTTCACGGAATCGATCTCGGACTGCAGTCTCTGAATCATGCGGTTAAGATCAGCGATCTCTGTCTTTGTTGACCTAAGGTCTTCACCGTATTTGGATGCAGATGACTGCATCTCCTCGTACTGAGAAACAGAACATATGATTATGTGAGATACATTTAATGAACTTCAATAGCAGCTAGAACCAGACTTTACAGTTTGGATGATATCTCAAAAGATACCATACCTTGCTCTTGTACCACATCTCAGCCTCAGCCCGGCTTCGGTTTGCGATGTCTTCATACTGAGCGCGGACCTCAGCAACAATGGAGTCCATGTCAAGATTCCTGCTGTTGTCCATCTCCACAACCACTGAGGTGTCCTTAATCTGAGACTGCAGCTCACGGATCTCCTACAAGTCCGCAACGAGAGAAAGTAACATTATTAATCTGTGTTTTGTCATCTACAAGTGAAAGGTACAGGCTGATGGGAAACTCTAGTTGTAATTCTACCTCCTCGAAGATCTGCCTGAGGAAGTTGATCTCATCAGTGAGGCTTTCCAGTTTGGCCTCCAGCTCAACCTTATTCATATAGGCCTCGTCAACATCCTACAAAAAGCAATCATAATTTAATCATCATTTAAGTTAATGTTAATGTTCATGAGTATTAACAATTGTTTGAACTGCATAACAACATCTACGAACCTTCTTGATGAGCACAAACTCGTTCTCACACTCTGTGCGTTTGTTGATCTCATCCTCATATCTGAAGAGAGGTGAAGAAAATAACATTGGTTAAACACATTGTACTGCAGTTAAACGTTTTGAATAGTTTATAAAGTTTTGTACACTAGAAACACATTGTACTGTAGTTGAACGTTTTGAATAGTTTATAAAGTTTTCTACACTAGGAGGCAGCAGTGCTTCATATTTTTTAGTGAGAAATGCTTAACTTGTCAGGTTTTTCTGGATTCAGTTCGGTGTTTCCCTTGGGTCTTAGCATTAATCGGCCCATCAGATTTGTCTAGAGATCCATGAAAAGTGCTACGTAGATGTTTGTTCAGTAGCTGTAAATATATCTGACTCATGCTGACTCCCATTTAATTGCAGTAAAGACGTGTTTTTTTAAATGGGATATTATGTATATTATTGAAATGCCTACAATTTGACTCAAAAAGGTTGAACAATGGGCAAGTATACTAGGGAGTGACTGGAGATTCTATGCAGTTTCTCTATCAGTTGCATAAGCCATGTTGGATCATGAATTGAGTTTATTCCCATCAGACCTTTAAAACATGTTTTCCCTTTTTTGAATTTATGGAGCCTCTTCATTCTGGGAACACTTAAGTGCACCACAAAAACCTTGCTTTGATGATACTTGGGCGCTGTCCATCCCCCAGACCAAACGTCCAGCTAAACTGAAATGGGGCTTTTGTGAAAGCCATTGTACGTACTTGTTTTTGAAGTCCTCAACGAGACCTTGCATGTTGTGAAGGTCAGCCTCTAGCTTCATTTTGTCATTGCCAAGGCCATCGAGTTGTCTGCGCAGGTTGTTGATGTAGGCCTCAAACATGGCGTCAATGTTGGAGCGCGTGGTTGTCTGGTTGTTAAGGAGGCTCCATTTTGTCTCCAGCATCTTGTTCTGTTGCTCCAGGAAACGTACCTACAATGGCAGGATGAGAATAGAGGTGTTGTCTCAATCAAGGCACAAATGAAAAACCATACTTGGAAGTAAGGGCAGCTTCAGAGAGCAGAGAGTCAGTTTTGGAATCATGGTTCTGTGCCAGCTCACAGAAGTGCAACCATATGCCAACATATTGCTTGTGGTTCAGTGATCTTCACAAAGGAAAGCACTGTTTTCCTCAAATAACGAGAGATGCATGTGTTTTCAGTTTGTAATGCTTTTTTCCCTTGGAAACTGTGACGCATATTCCAGAAGGACATCAGGAAGGACTACAGCATATCCTGTAGAATGCACTTTTTGGAGATTGAGATCTATATTAAAGGTACAATCTACATAGTTAATATTTAAGGGACAACAGAAAGAGACCAGTTCAAATCTACTGGAGACCCTTAAAGGAGTGTGTAGATGGTGAGTAGAAGCAATTCAATGATAAGACTTTAACAGCTTGAGGTGAACATTGAACACACAACTAGGTTACAGTAAAGGTGTCACTGAGACAGCTAACATTACCAATCAACTATCTTATTCAAAACATCAGTGTTTTAATCAAATAATGTAATGCAAAGCAGACTATTTTAGTTAAAAGGAAGGGCACAAAGAAGACTAAAGGGCTTAAAAGTGTTGCAGAATATTTCCTCTTCTCATTGTTACGTAACCTAGTGCTATCAAGAACATGACCCTGGCTCTTCAAATTAAATATTAACTATCATGGTATGCGACTCTCTTTTCTTATATTTGATTAAATTTACATTTTGTTTGCAAAAGTGGCTGCCTTAAATTAAGTACAATCAACTTGGAAGTTTAAGTCATTTGAACTTAAATTACATGAAACTGACTTTAAAAAAATCTTGTATTAGACCTACTTATATAAAAAAAGTTATTTTATAAACTCATTTTGATGAGTTAAATCAATTTAAAAAGGATCTGTTTTCATAACTTATTGATCACATATAAATTTTACAGTGTAATACATCATCATTTGTTATAATTAAACTATGTTAATATGTATAACAAGTTTCATGTCCTGCAGGACGTCCTTATTTGGGTGTGGACTGTCCACAAGGGTTTAATAAGAGCCTCAGGGCATCTCATTCGAATGAAAAACCATCACACTCTGACCATGAACACACCCTTTTTTCAACTTTCCATAAGTCTCATTTCTTCCCCTTTGATAAGAATGTGTCCAACCAACCCCCACATATATTTTCTATGCCACATTAGATAAATAAAGACATTTCTAGCAGGAACATACACCCATTTTTCTGGCCATTTTCTGAGAGTTATTACAACCTTTAGTTTGACTCGTGCTCTAAAACCTCATATCTGGGAACTCTTTGACTAGTAAAGGTACAAAGAAAGAAACTTTAAACCCACCTTATCAATGAAGGAAGCAAACCGGTTGTTGAGGGTCTTGATTTGCTCTTTCTCCTGGTTGCGGACAATCTGGATGTTGGGGTCGATCTCCAGGTTCAGAGGTGCCAGGAGGCTCTTATTGACGGTGACTGCTTGAATGGGTGCCATGGAGCCAGAACCCATTCCCATTCCCATTCCCATGCCAAGACCATAGGCTGAAGAGCTGCTTATGTAGCCACCACCTCCCATTCCAGCTCCCATGCCACGATTGCCTCCATAGGAGCTGCGCACACTGTAGCTCTGTCGCTGGAGCTGGGGCCAGAGTAAGACATGCTGCTGAAGCTGCGTGGGACAGATCCAGAGGAAGAAGACTTCACAGAGTAGCTAGTTTTCTTGGTGAACGACATCCTGCTGATGTGTTTTCTGTCTTGGACTGGTAGAGAATGAGCTGGAGTGGAAGCAGCAGATGTGAGCCTTGTCTGCTGTGCTAGAGAAACTCGAGCAGATAGAGAGAGCAGCCGGCTCTGCCTCCCACTATATGGGCTGCTGACTGGGTGGGGCCAAACTGGCTCAGATTGGGCAGTCACTAGCAGGTGGGTGTGGGCTGAAATTCAATACTCTTATGCCTACATTCCTAGTCTATCCAGTAAATGGATGTTATGGTAATTCAATATGACTAAAACAGATATTTTCTGAGAATATTAAGGGCTTAAATAATAAAATTGCTTCTTTTTCTTTGGATAATTCTGTATAATATGAATTGGAAAAGAAATGGGTCACTTTAATAAAAGCCAAAATACAGAGTATAAATGCAAAAAAATATGCCAATAATATTAAACATTAGTATTTAAGTGCTTAATGCATCTACAAGGCAATGTGTCGCACTGAAATAGCTTGCATCTATGGATTTGCCTATACAAATAAGACATCTGGAAGGCTAAAAATTTCACTGTAGTTCTATGACAGCTGACATGTTTTATCTCTCAGCACTGGAAGCTGTACAAAGTGGAGAATGTGAATCCAACTGTGCTTTAGCATTACCTACAGCACCCAACTCACTTGTGATTGAATGTGATATTATTATATACCTTATAGACTTGAAGTACCAACATGAAATGGAAATATTGGAATTTGAACATAAACATGAAAAAGTTGACGGTGGAAATTTATGTTACATACTGTAATTCCTGACAACCGTAATTACAAGCAAACCTATGAAACTGTCTCACATCGTGGAGGCCACCAACAGTTTCTCAGTTTGAGGAAGGCAATTATCGTCAGGTTTTAAAATCTACCCCTTAAGGTCCTGAAGCCCTCTGGAATCCAGAGATCTCCTAAAGCCAACCAGGTTTATGGTCATGCTGCGTTGAATAGCCCAAGGCTTGTTTTTTTAAACATGGCTTAAAGTCTAGGAAGTTCTACATTGAGCTTGCGTTTTGGCAAGTTCTGTGCTATTTTAGGATACTATAGGGACGCCATAAGATAAGGTTGGACATTCACAAGTTTTAGTTTTAGTTTATGTGGGTTTAAAATGCCAGTTTCTGTGTATGGCTAAAGATTTGCACTGTATCTTTGCAGTTATGTATGACCTTTTCTTCTATGTCTTGCCTTGTTTTAGCCATTGGATATATTAAAAGCTTCTACATGACCACACCAAAGCACTGAATTCTCTAAGCATTACAGTATCTGCTGAAACAAACTAGATCTGCCCTGACCTGTCCCTCCAGCACAGTCCTTTCCATTGACCACACTGATTTCATCACCAGGTGTTTCTATGGTTTGGTCATCAGGTGTGGCAATAATGTTAATTAAGTCAGATAACCACTTCAACCTCCTGAGTGGTATCTGTTGATAGGGAATGACTTACTGTTTTGCACGTGTCAATGTTTTCTTTCTGAGTGACTAAAATCTTGGCACCTTAAACAATGTCTGCTGTCTTTCATTACTAGCATGTAGAAACGTTACTGATTTAATCAACAGTATCTTGAGATCCCCTTTACTTTTATCTTCTTCACTGGTCTTCAGTCACGGAGTCATGATATCTGAAGGCGCTGGCCTTTCCTAAGACTACAGAAGACTACAGCTATTGTTTTTAGAGGAACCAGGGAAAACCTGATCAGGCTCACTTTTTCCATGCAGATATAATACACACATTTAATACATTCAGACACGCTCCGATAATAATTGTGCACCACACCATATCCAAGCAATCAACAAGAAGACCTTATGTATTATTTTTTAAATAGCTGACTGAAAATAACAGTCTAATCAAATCCCAAACAATTGTGGACTTTGAGCAACTTTTGGATTTTGACTGTAGTCATTTGTACTTTTTTAAAGTGGTTTATTTATGTGTCTTAACTATAGCCCTGCAGGAAGCATTCATGCTTTCATTCCACTGAAACTGTGATATTTCTGTAAGACAGTGCATGTGTCTATGACTCACTCGCACTGCACAGAGAGTGAAATGCCTTAAATTGCAACAACTTCTCTCTCTAATGCACAACGTGAATACATCTTTTGACTTCAACTCTGCTGAATTAACGCAATGTGGACCATAGCTAGTAGTTAGTAGTGGAATGTTAACATTCTCCAAAACAGGTAAAAAAACAGGTGTGTCTGTTCTGTGTTTTTGACTCTGCCAGGACATTTTGCTGCCATTCCCTGCATCTTATCGTACAATCAACATGAAAACAAACCTATAGCTCAAAGTTATGACTATGCAAGTCTCTGCCCTGATGATTGCTTAATAATAAGATTCCTCTGTTTATGCAGTTACAGTGACAGAGAATGTCACATTTTGTGACAGCCAGAAAGAAAATGGCTCACATAGTGATCATGCCGATCCTTCCTCTTGACTCTTGAGTACATGCTGTTTTTCATGCTGGGAGCGAATAAGAACTTAAGCTTTTAATTTCATAATGCACATTCTTTCTGCACATCTTAGATGAATTAAGAGCCGGTAATGAATTATCCCAAATGAGGGTTTCATCATAGACTGATATTCCTGCTTGATTATATCTGATCACAACAAGTGTCTGATACTGTCAGAATCAACTGAGCTGTGAATGAAGGTGACCTTTTGACCATCACAGAGAACAATTAATACAGTATGAACTTTGTATTGTGAGAAAAAAACGTTTCACGTTTCAATGTTGCCTAATGCTTTCTTATGTTGTGCTTAACTGGTAAATGGTTTCATCCGTTCAGCACATACTTTGTTTTCGATTATCTTGTGAAATCAGAGACACCCACTACACACACGCAAATACGACTTGTTCATTGATCACTCCCTCAGGGTGCGTCATATTTCATGCTAAAATACTGACCTGTGTCGAATGCGGGCAACAGGATATGATGTCACGATGATATCACTTTCTGTTTTTGAATATTAATAAACACAACTGGGGCCAGTTGCATAAACCTCTAAGACTGGTCTTACAAGTTAGAAATCAAATTTTCTTCTTTAAGACTGTTCATAGCTTTTTAAAATCAGTTACATAAAAACGTAGATTGGCCTTATTTGATACCGAAAAGTAAGACATAAAAGAGGTCATTGTAGAATTTAAGACACTGTCTTAACATAATGGTTACGTTTATGCAACTGGCCCCTTTCAATATTGATAATAAGAAGAAGAAATGTTTTTGGGCAGCAAATCAGCATATTAGAATAATTTTTGATGAGTCATGTGGCACTGGAATAATGACTAACAGACAATTATCTTTTAATATTTAAATAGAAAACAGTGAAATTAAATTGTTATATTTCACAATATTACCGTTTTTACTGTATTTTTTTATGTCACCCGTGTGAGCATAAGATACTTATTTAAAAAAAAAAAAATCACAGGCGAATTTTTTTTACAGACTCCATATTGTTTATTGGTAGAGTACATATACAAATTTGTAGGTCAGAGTTCCCCAACCTTAAACCAGTGTCATGCTTATAGGATTTCAACATTTAAAAAAATATTGAAATATTGATATTTTCAATTAAATAATTTCATTTAAAATGTATTGAATCATTTTTTTTTTTCGTTACAAAAGAAAATATACAACACGCTAGAATATACGCATAATAGGCTAACTCAATAAATCCATAAGTGCTTTTTTAGCTGGAAAAGGATTGCATACAATGCAAAATATTTTTTCTTGGTTTGAAGTTTTCAGTACATTTACATGAGCATTCAAGACTATAACAAATCATTTATGACAGATCTGTCAGCTGGCCCGAAACACTCTGATCTGGGCCCGGGCCAGCGGGACACTCGTTTGCATGAGTATGAATGAAGTCAATGGACACAAAGTCTAGTGTGGCCACTCCTTCACTTGACGTTGAACAGTTTGTAGATAAAAACTTAGTCAGGCTTTGAATTCGTACAAGAGATATCCCAAATGTCTTAAGATGATCAAGACATTGTAAAAAATTCCAAACACTTGGATCTGGGATATTTTCAGACAACCTCTAATCTCAATGAGTCTAAACAATTACAGCACAAAATATCTGCAGAATTTGTACAAAAGCTGCAATCTGATAGTAGGACTGAGAAAGAATATAGTGTGGCATTCCTCAGAGGTGAAATATTCGGAGGCTTTCAGTGGTTAGTTGAGCTCTTTTTTTCATGCCGTATGTCTCTTCTTCAGAACTTCCCCAATGGCTGCCTCGCCTGACCAGAAGCCACACCCCTCCTCGCTGTCATGGCAACAGGGTTACCACAGATCAAACACAACTATTTACAAGTTTCCGTTGGCCTCTGCTACATGGCGATTGGTTGTTGAAAGTTTGATGAGTTACCATAGAGACCTTTGAAGAGACACCATATGATTACTAGCAAGCTGATCATCAAGCAAAATATGTCTGGGAAATGAGTAGATAGATAAAAGTTTATTACAAGAATGAGTGTGAATTGCTTAGATGAACTTACATATATATACAAGATAAACATAGTAAAACAACTAAACGTACCAAATTACTTGGAAGTTGATTCTTTCTTTCTTTCTTTCTTTCTTTCTTTCTTTCTTTCTTCTTTCTTTCTTTCCTCTAAAGCAGTCTTTTTTTAAAACTGAGGTTGCACTTTATTTTACAGTGTACTTACAGTGCACTTACCTAAGACAGTATATTGGGTAATATAAGGTAACTGCGTGGGTTAAGGTTAGGTTTAACGGTAGGTTCCAGGTTAGTACCTAGTTATTACCTAGTTAATGTAATATGCAATATTACAACATATGCATGCCATGTTTTCATGAGCATTTTGTCACTGAGGGCGAAGTTACTTCAAAGACTCAAGGCAATCCATAAATCTATCACCTTGAATGTACTCTGGTATGTCAGATATGACAGGAACGTGTGCATGTAACACACAAACTGCTAAAAATACAAAAAAAACAATATGTATAGTAAAAACACAAGCACATTGAATTGAGTGCAAACACTGAAATAATTGAGGTTATTTATTTTTATTTTTAATTGTATTCTTTTAAATATTAATAGGCTACTTACCATTTTGAAAGATTCATGCTAATAATTTTCTTCATAACAGACGGCCATCCCAGCAAACAAACGGCATGCAAAGACTAACTAATAGCAAAGAGTAGGCTATACACGTTCTTTGCTAATAGGCTTTATGCCGAGCGTCACGTGACCAAACCGGGAAACAGGTCTCATAACATCTGCTTGTCAGAGAAAGTGTTAACGGCCGTAAGAACTAACTACGATATCTATGGATTTTTAAGGTAATCAGCTAACCTACTAAGTTCACTTTGTTATTGGTGTTTTATGCTATTTAAATATCTAAACGTTAGTGAGAAGAAGAAAAATTAAAAAACTTTTAAATATCAATCTGCACATGCGAGGTACATTGGTTATGCTCATTTTTGCGTGCTCCTTTTAAAAAGTTATCTTGAGTAAAACCGCAAAAATTCTCATGAAGCACATACAAAAGACCTGAATCGGAACCGATGCGATCTGTTTTCCGGCTTGGTCACGTGACGCTCTCGGCATAAAGCCAATTGATAATGTAATTCAAATTACCAACTCCCAATGTCGTCAGTAAGATCTTCTAATGTTATAAAGTAACCAAGAATGATCCAATTACAGTATGTACTATATTCGTTGTACTTTATAATTTCATGATTACTGTAAATGTAATTATTTACAGTAGGCTACTTACAATAAGTAACTGCAACATCATAGGTCCGAAATTTCAGTACTATTAAATACATTCTCTATAGGCTATATGGTCTGATGACCGGAGTTTGCTATTTAAAATCATGTAATTAATTTGCTCTGTTTATTATTAGCCTATTGCATCTTTATCCAGTAAAAAAAAATGATACCACTCTATTTGTAATGTATTTCAAAATGAAAATGGAAGGTTGAGCACATTACATTGTTGGATATGAGAAACTGTCTCATGCAATATGAGAAAGTTTCCACTTTTCACAAATTTACCATGCTTTTCCAGATTTAAAAAAAATGGTGCTTTTGGCAACTGTGACATTTCACAATTTCTTTATGTTTAATTTATGATAAGCACAATTTTTTTCTGAATAAACTATACTTCATAATAACTAAAAGTAACATTGCTAAGTTATTTATTTAAGTTGTTAAGTGACATTTATCTGTTCAAGTGTACTGCTGTGTCCTGCAAGTGTACTGATGCTCCAGATCTGATCTCACTGTTGTTGGCCCGGGAAGAAGCTCCAGGCTGTTCATCATCTCTGCCGGACCCATTCATTAGTGACCCTCCAGATCTGATCTCAGATCTGTTGTTGACCAGGTGGTCCAGGCTGTTCATCATCAGTGTTGGACTCACTCATTGGTGTCTCCACACGTTCTGCTGGTTGGCTGTTAATATACACTGGATAAAATGCGATTTTCACGGACTCGCCCGATGCGTGCGCAACGACAGACCAGTAATCTGCATTCCAGGCCAGCATGGAGAGCAAGGGATTGTTTTCAGGACTCAATCCATTCAAAATTATGTCAATGATATTGTGAACAGCCCTTCGCAAATCTTCTTCGATGTTGCCGTCAAAAGGTTCCCCATGAGCCATCTGAACTGTACAGTTATCTCCTGAACTACAAACTGGTATTTGATCAGTAGTACCCAGGCAACACTGATAACCTTTCTCAACTACTGCAGTCATGAGCCTCTGATGTGTATCAGCTTTATATACAGCTTCTGCTTAGAACGCTACTGTGATGTCACCAGTGGAACAAGGGATCCGTTTAAAAAACGACAAATTCTGTACAGCTGTGAATGTTCTAACCTAAGTTATGGAAGTTATCCAGTAAGTTGTTGTTGTGTGTGTGTGTGTGTGTGTGTGTGTACACGACAACATTAACAACAACTTACTGGATAACTTCAGTATATATATATATATATATATATATATATATATATATATATATATATATATATATATATATATATATATATATATATACATTGGCCCTAATTTATCATTCTTGCGTAGAAACGGGCGTATATGTTGGCGTAAGATTATGCTTACACTCCTCTCACCGCCTGATGTATGAAGCTGTGCGTACCTTTGAAATCTAGGTGTACGCAATACCTGTCCTTGATAAATGCCGCGGCTGAAAACGATCGTCATTAGAATAACACGCCTCTAAATATTCAAGTCTCCGCTTCCCCCACGCCCTCATTTTACGCCATGGACACACGGAAGACGGCAAAGAAGAGAAACTTCTCTGATGTGGAGATCAAATGACCTATCACAATGCATTATTTTACAGCACGCGTTTTGAAACAATTAGCATTAAATATCGTATCACGTACAATAGTGATGATGATGTGATGTGGAGTACCATTCATTCACATTAATAATAGCATGTCCATTTGTAATATTCTTATTCTTATTATTATTTGTGTTCGCATTTATGAGGAAAAAACAATGATACGGACGTGAGCGCTATGAAAGCGGCACTAAAATATATTTTAAAACTTTCACAGAGACATCAAACAGAAAGCACAAAACCTTTCTTTAAACTGAATTTCATTTTGTATTAATTGTATCTTAATTTTACTTTAAGTTTCATCAACCAATTACCTGGATTTAACAAATAAGAAGTAAATAGCAGATGATAGATAATCATGAAACGGAGGATGCGTGAACTGAGCTCATCTCATAAATGAACCGAAACTCGGCGTATAAGGTACCCTACTTGCCTCAGACATGTCTACTTTTAAACAGAACAATTCAAAACGAAAGAAAACAGACTGCAGACTGCTCTCTGCTTATGTAATCTGAAATGTGCATTTCTCTCTGGCGCGTTCACTACTGCGAAGATCGCGAGTCAGCATCAACTTCATCTTTGCAGCCGACACAAAGAAAACACTTCTTTATTAATAAACAATTAAAATATCTCCATGCTATATTTTACATATTCATAATCATTACTTTTGCCGGTTCTTTGTGACAGATTTTTACACTGAAGTTTATAATTAGCCTACTATGTTGTTGTTGTTGTTGTTGTTTTTTTGTCATATGTTTTAGTTTGTCAGTGCGTTTTGTGGTATTAGGAATTGTTTTTCTGCACATTTCCGCACTAACTCAAACGTGCGTACACCACCTCCTGAGCTGGCGTGGGATTTGAGCGTGCCGTACGCCAACGTCCATATGGATAAATCTCAAAGTCACCGTGGTTTTGGGTGTACGCCAGGTGTACACTCGAAATTTGGTGTACGCACTTTTGATAAATGAGGGCCATTGTGTGTATGTACAGTACATGACAGCTTAAGGCATATTTGTTTACTTATATAATTTACTTTGTTTAAATTTTCACCCACTGATTTTACATAACGTATATGAGAATGGTGTCACTGGATCCAGGACAGTATTTAGAAGGCCATGAGAACCATCTGCATAAAATAAGATTCACGGCCCAGCTTTAACATCAGACCACACTCATTGCGTTCTCTATCAACAAGTTAACTTGTAACATCCCTATGACAATAAGAACAGGAAAGTAAATAGACAGCTTTTTATAATGTACTTTTTATTATGAAACTCCTCTCAATCATTATCAGTTACGCTGGAATAAGGGAAACACTGTAAATTGCTCTGTTTAGAATAGAATATACTTCCTGTTATTTTATAAAAAAGCATATTAAATCGCATTTAACATTCAAACTATACTTTATCACACAACCTCAGCACTTTGCTTGTTTAATTCTGTCCAATTGTCATCAGAGGCATAATTAGGGGCAAAGCATCGAGGTGTGAGGACCCTCTTGGAATAGCTCTGTTTGATAAAACAGACATTGATTTTTTTTTCAATTATTCACATTCATTACTCAAGTAGAAGTATAGATACTAGGGTTTAAAAGTCAAACTTCAGAGTTATCAATTGGAATGTAAATTGGAATTGGTTGACGTTCAACCAGAAGCCCTACGCAATTATACTAAGTGAAATCTCGAGGCCGACAGAGAAGGAAATGAATACTTGAATAAAGTCACTATTTTTGTTTGTTTTTTTGTGCTCAAAAAGTATTCTCGTCGCTTGATAAACTTGAGATTGAGCCACTGTAGTCACTTGGACTATTTTAACGATGTCTTTGAAGACTTTTCAGGGCTGGCAAGTTTCAATCCCTTAGAAGATGGAGGAGTGATCCAGCTCTCAGATTTAATCAAAAATATCTTAATTTGTGTTCCGAAGATGAACGAAAGTCTTACGGGGTTGGAATAACATGAGGGTGAGTAATTACTGACAGAATTTTCATTTTGGGTTGAACTATCCCTTTAAGAAAACATCTTCATCAGTTTGACAACAACACGCTGCAAAAGTTCTCAACGCAACCAAATACAGAAACGCTCTGCAAATACTCACATACAATTAGGATGTTAAAATAAACAAAAAACTCACCTTTCAGGTCATTGACAACACCACTGAGGAGTAGACATTGAACAACAAGCATGTCACAGCCAGGTCCGTCACTTAATGGGGTCCCCTGGAAACATTTCCATGCTATCTGCAGCATTTCTGAATTCGGTTGCATTGTGAGTATTTGCAGCACATGTTGTCAAAAACTGATGAAGATTTTTTCTTAATTTGCTGATGTTTTTTCTATTTGCATGTGTTCTTTTACATTTGCACCACGTTGAGCTCTCTAAGGGTGTTTTCACACCTGTAGTTCGGTTCATTTGGTCCGGACTAAGGGCAAAAAATTATACTTTGTATCATTTTCAGGCGTTTTGGTTCCTGTTCACACCACACTGATTGCTCTGGTCCGAATCAGTTGATGAGTTGATGAAACGGACCAAAATGCAGTCACGTGACAACATCCACATCACTCGTTGGCCAGATGTGTCTTGAACATATTTCCACAACTGCATTTCGTTTGGTCAGAATTCACGTGCGGGAAAATTCCAACAGAACTCCCGGAAGTAAACAAAGAGGATGAAAATCCGGCAGACATGCGGAGAATTCACTCACAATGTATGTTCAGAATCAGCACGAGCTTTATCCTTTCGCAAATCCCTCATAAACAACAAAGTCTAGACGCGATATAAATAAGAGATTCACTAGCAGTGCGGACAACTTCAGTGTTCATGATGAGAGTTTTAGTGAGAGTGCAGAACGCGGTAAGTCTGTCATAGCTTAAAGGGAGCGCTATTGACAATCTAAATAATAGATTTGTTTGACTACGGCAGCTGGTTTAGTCCAAAAATGCGCAGTTATTTGGCTTTTGGGTCTGTTCGAGGTCAGATCACGTTCTCACCACAAACGAACCGCTCCAGAGTTCGTTTGAAAGCGTACCGGGACCACCTCTTCCAGGAGGTCTCGGTACGCTTGTTTGGTCCGCTTTTGGTGCGCACCCGAGTGCGATTGCTGCTTTCTCACCTGCCCAAACGAACCGCACCAAGGGGGAAAACGAACTCTAGTGCGATTCAACCGAACTAAATGAGGCAGGTGTGAAAGCACCCTAAAGCCCTATTCGCACGGGATTAGTATTATCTGGGGACCTCGTGTGATTTAAAAATTACCCCGCCACATCTGAATTTCGTGTGACGCATTCGCATAGGATAACCGAAGCCTGTGATTTTACTCAAATTTACTGACTTATCTCCCGAATATGACGGCAATGAGACGTTTTGATAATTGGAAATTTCTTTTCGTTATAGGTCTAGCTGTATGATATATTATGACATAAACAGTTCCTTACCGCATGCTGCTATTATAATACATGTCATTCATCTCTATCTAATCATTCTTTTTGTTTTTGCTCTTCTGATGATTTTCAGCTTTCACTTTCTGCAAATTGTGTAGTTGTGTATAGCGATATGACTCAGGACCCAAAATACTATCAAAACATTCCAACACAGCCTCCATTCTTTGAGAAAGATGGATAAAAAGGTGCACATGAAACAAAACCTTGAAAAAATGATATACAATCCAGCCAAATTACAGAGATGCAGATTAGCACGGGACTAATATTATCACAGGACCTCGGTGTTCAACGAAATATAGTAATTTGCGGGGAATTTTTACTTTACAAATTACAGACATGGCCGATTCGCACTCCGCAATTATTACAAATTACTACAGGTCACCAGGTAATACTTATCCCGTGCGAATAGGGCTTAAGCCACCATAAATTTTCCCTTTAAGTAGCTTCACTGTAGATACATAAGCTACTTTTAGCTATTTGTTGCTAGTAACTTGTGGTGTACTACTTTTTCACAATACTTTGTAACTTTAAAGATAAGTAGTCTGTAGCTTGGCAACTACACTGGAACTTCGATCCATTAATTGATACATGTTCATTCAAATCCTTTTTTATGCAGTGTTTGGTTGTTGGGTGGAGATTTCTCACTCCTGACAATAGTAATCATTATATCCTTCCTCTCTAACATATGGAAGAAATATGATGGCAAATGCATCAGGACCTGGATATTTTTGGATTGCATGGGAAATTCATGGAAGAATTTGACCGTTGCAGTATTATTGGAACCTGCGTGTTCATGATTCAGAGTTTCTACAACTCAGAGAGCTATTTCTGCAGCCCATACTCAGTTTGTGTGGGTGTGTCTAGAAATAATGAGGAGAAAATGTCTAGCAGAGTTGGAAGAGAGGAAAATCAATGTCTGTGGTAACATTGTTAAAAAAAAAAGTCTGTCTTCCTCATTACTTGAAATATTAAACTACCATACTACTTTTACCATTTCTGCAGTACCTTTTTCTGTATGCATAGAATACCTATTACATTTGCCCAAACATGCAGCATGTAACACTGCACAGAATACTGTAACCGAATCAGCTACAACTTTTATCTACAATCTCCTTCATTCATTATTTGATCCGACTGCATAAAATACATTTTTATACTAAATTGGATTAAAATGTAACATAATAATGAAACAATAATAAATGGATATAATTATAAGGGTGGTGCAGAGAACAGGACCCAAGAGCAGATCAATTGAAAACAGGATTTATTGTCCGAGACAGAGGCAAAATCCAATGGACAGGCTGGGGTCAAAACCAGTAGCGGACCAACAGTTTTAAGGAAGAAGCCAAGGCAATAGTCCAGGACGAGAGCATTGGGGTTCTTTTTTCAAAAAGTGGACCTTTTTGCAGTTTTTTTCCCTCCTTTTGTATTTAATTATGAGGTTCAAATACTTCATTTTGGTGACCTTTTATGCACCAATTTGAGCTGGATTAGCTTATCTGCTGGTTAACGGGCACGCTTTTTGATGCACCTAAAATATTTTATTATTATAATTACGCTACGTTTATATGGCTGTTATATTGTAGACTAATAACATTGAATCATCTTGGAGAGAGTTTCATCATGTTGACTGTCGCACCCGAACGCGACGCGCTGTTTGATGCTGAATGGAGAATGATGACACCCGCAGCGGAGGGAAAAGTTTGCGGGAACTTGAATTTAATGATTTAAAAATTAATTTGATTGTTTTTGTCGATTGATTTCATAAATCAGATTTATTACTTGTCCTAAACTACAACGAGTAAGATCATTCAATTTAATGGAATCGATTCCAACCTTTGCATTTAGAATCTTTGGAATCTACTCTCAATTCCCAACGCCTCGAAATCGAGGAATTGATTATTTTTGGAATCGATCCCCAGCCCTATCATTCAGAGGCGATGTTTCTTCACCATTGCGTATTGCGAGAACTCTCTCTGAACTACACGCGCGGCAGACACACACACGTCCAGCTACAATAATCAGCAACCCAGAATATTTGTCACAAGCATTGATTAAAACAATGATGACAATCACATGAAAAAAAAAAAACGACTTAAATTCTGGACCTTTGGCAGTGAAGGGTGGTTCGTTCGAACCACCTGAACCCCCCTGCCTACGGGCTTGCGTACCGACTATTTCTACTTTTTTCTGTCGCGGTAGGGGTCATTTTCAACGTTTTTCCTATTGGAGCAAACAGAAAAGACGACAGGCCCTGTTTGCAGCTGTTGTTTTTGCGGCTACTGTGAATGCTACGACAGTGAACCGGTCTCTGTGGATGCAGACTAAAAGTGGCGTGTATGTTTACGCAAAAGTCATGATGTCATGTTGGTGGATGAGAGAACGGAGTAATGAGTGGTGGGAACGTATTGTCTTGGGATCTTTTGGCGAAGATGACTGGATGGCAAACTTCAGAATGGACCGACATTTGTTCGACTACATCTGCGAGAAGTTGCGGCCTCTGCTGTCACGGAGAAATACTCTGCTGCGGTCGTCGGTGTCTGTGGAGAAGAGAGTAGCAGCTGCGCTTTGGTATTATGCCACAGGGTCTGGGTACAGGACAATCTCTCATCTCTTTGGAATAAGTACAGTAACTGTATGCCACGGAGTCAGGTATGAATGCCATCACGTCGTACGGATTGCGTTTACACCTAGTAAAGTTCCGAACACAATGCGAGCCAGACTACCTCCAGATGTGGTCAGGCAGATCCGATCACAATCCGATCACAACGTATTTACACCTTGCATTAACATGCGTTTTTTTATTATCTGGATACAGATCTCATTTTAATACCAGGTGTAAACGGGGTCTAACAGAGAACCAAAGAAAGAGAGAAGAAGTAGTGCAAAAAATCAGTGCAGAAAATGGGAAACAGGTGTGTGAGTAATGAGAGTGAGATATAATTGTTAATGGGGACAAAAACATACCAACCTTTTTTTCAAATGTTTATTTTTCCATAATGTGTTGTTTTAAATGCTATTAAAAATAGCAAGCTGTGTATATTGTATAGTATGCAGTAAACTAAAAGAGAAAGTTGTCAAACCTTCCCGTAGCACTCAGTTGGACTTCTATCATTATGATATGAATGAGGGACACTTCATCCCAGCACATCTGTCTGTCTCCTTCCTATTCACACAACTCACTCGACACCTTCTGTAAATGAATCACCTGCTACTACAGACAGCAATCTCTGACAAACATCTAACAAGATGTCATTTTACAGTGTATCTATCATAAGCTTTCAGTTTCATACATACACCCTGTTCTGACAGTTAAGAAACACTTATCCTGGGTTGTTATCCTTTTACTCTCTAATTAAGATTAATTAAGTAGTTGGCTGTTTTTTGTTTTGGCTTTTCCTCAACTATTTTGATTCAATTCAGTGAACACACACACACACACACACACACACACACACACACACACACACACACACACACACACACACACACACACACACACACACACACACACACACACACACACACACACACACACACACACACACACACACACACACACACACACGTTGGTGCAACAGCATTATGAGGACTCTCCATAGGCGTAATGGTTTTTATACTGTACAAACTATATATTCTGTCCCCCTACACTGCCCCTATCCCTAAACCTACCCATCACAGGAGACATGCTGCATTTTTAATTTTTTAATAAAACATTGTTTTTTATGTTTTTTAAGCCATTTGATTTATGAGGACTTTTGAAGTGTCCTCATAAACCACCCATAAGTTGTAATACCAGTGTAATACACATGTCATTATACAAATTTGTGTCCTCATAAATCACATAAACCAACCCCCCCCCACACACACACACACACAACACACACACACACACACACACACACACACACACACACACACACACACACACACACACACACACACACACACACACACACACACACACACACACACACACACACACACACACGTCTCTGGCCATCTGTCAAACCTGTTTTACTGTAAAGCAGTGAGCGGGTGTGAAGCACTGTGTGTCCAGCACGTTTTGCAAGCCACACCCTCCAGCTAATCAAATTGAAATGCATCTGCACATCAGCCACGCAAGTCACAGGTTCCACACCTTCTAGACAGTCTTATTAAAATGAGTCCATGAAGTCACACCTGCTGAACCTGCACCCTGACTCTGCTGCTAATCAAGTGATCTAAGATAGTGAGTATGAGACTCATGCATTTCCACATAATAGGAGCCGCAAGAATGTGGGTGGGATTGATTTAGCACATTTGCACATCATATGACATCATAATCCACAGTGATTTGAGCCATACCTCAGAGATGACCTCTGCGCTCATCCCCACATTACATTTTTTTCCTGCTGGGTTACAAAGTCAAATTAAAGGAGATTTAAATAGGTTTTTTTTTTATGTTAAAGTGCCCGTTTTATGTTTTTTTTTTTTTTTGGGGTGGATATTGTCTTTCATACCGTGTGTCATATAGCTGTTTGTGAATGTAAGAGGTCTAAAAAGTTTCAACAATCAAAGTGCATGACAAATGGTTATTGTCTCCCAAAAGAAAGAACCGATTCTGAACTGCCTGAAACGAGTCATCAGTAAATCCAGTCTCACTTCCTGCACGAACCTACGGTTTGTAACAAATCTGCATAATGGCAGCCTATCTTCATTGTCCGCCCATGAACGCTACATTGACCCTAAAACACTGTAGTTGTAGTTCAGAGAGTTTGGTTTGTGTTGTTGACATGTAGAGAAAACACTGTTTTCTTCTCTGCTAAAGCAAATCCATTTTGCATGCACAACCAAAGGATGAGGAATGGAACTCGAATTGATACGGTAAAACCGACGCAATTGTTACTGCTCATATCACTGTGTATCAAGCACTGTGGAAGAGCTGAAAATCAGATATGGTAATGTGCATTCATTTCCATCACACCTGTAGACAATCAAAACAACTGGGCTATCTGACCAATCAAGCAGAGTAAACCAATCAAAACAGACTGGACAATCTGACCAATCATAGCAAAGCAGTCCCTGGGAAAGTAGGTGTTTAGAGAGACTGGATCCTTCATCAAACCGTTTCAGACACTGTGAGTAAAAAGTTAATGCTGCAATGTATATTATAAATGTTGCAACATGACATCATGACTTTTGCGTAAACATACATGCCACTTTCAAGTCAAGTGGCGTGTTATCTATACGCATTTTGAGCTATCCGCGTGTATGCGTGTATGTCTACGCCGTTAAATGTCGGACTGATTCCGCGTGTATGTACACGCCGTTAAATGTCCAAGCGAAACGAAGCAAAATGTACATCTACATCTGGGGAGCGATATTTTTTCTCCTAGGATGGTAGGGGAACACTTATAAATGGTATTAACCCCAGTGACGGGTAGGTTTAGGGACGGGGTTGGGGTAAGTCATATATTTATATATACAGTAATGTAACGTTAAGTCAACGGCGTTCATAAACACGCTGAAAAGCGATTATGCGTGTTGATAGCACGCCAAAAATGGAAATGCGAATTGGCGTGTTATACATACGCCATTTCATGAGATCAGTCTGGTAAAGTGTTTTTGACCTTGATGCATGTAAACCTATTGTAGGAGACATCGAAAACAAAATTAGGAACCTTTAGAAAGAGCATAATAGGGGCACTTTAAAATGCAATTAAATATTTAGATGTCTTCTTAATTATATTATTAATAAATGTTTGAAAAATAACTTAGGAGAGGTTGCTCAATCATAAGCAATCAGGCCATACCCACACAGAATATTGCCACGCACAAATCAGAAGATTTACACAATGGACTTATTGGAAAACTCATCATCAATGTTCAACAAATCCCACACTCCTTGCGTGTGACAAAAAGCTACAAAAAAAGTATTCTTTAGTATTCTTAGAGTTAGTATTCTTAGCTCATTTTCCTGGGCTTAATTATGTCTTGAGTACACTTTCATGTTGATTTCCAATTGATTTGAACCTAAAAATAAGTTACCTTTTGAGATAAAACAGTTCCAACAGCAGACCAATTCAGTCCTAATATCATGGAGACCGAGAGATACCCGTGGAACTTCAAGACCATGTAAGTGGGAAGAAAAAAAAAGCTGGAGAAAGTTATAAAAACTTTCGGCCAAGTGTTGAACTTTCCTAGGTGCGCTGTGACGTCTAGTGTAACAAAATGGAAAATACCTAGCACAACTCAGACCAGGCCATCCTGCCAAATAAGAAGGGCTAAAATATATGAAAAGTGATCCAGAGGCCAGAAATGAGACGGTGTCCTGACGTCAATACACTTCGCACTTTACAGATCTGGTCTCTTTGGGAGAGTGGCTCGAAGGTCCAACATGAAGTCACATCTGTGTACAGTCATAAATGTGCTGAATTTACTATGATGTTGCAGTGAGAAACTTTTTGAAGTTTAACAGACACAAATATCAACCAGCAAGAGGATACATACTTTATAAAGGCATTGTAACCTGAGTGTGTTATCCAGAAATGCAGATATCCGCTTCTTTGAAAGAAACTGTTTGTTTATATCATTTATTCCAGCTGCAGACATCAAACCATGACTGTTACAAAAGAAAACATTAAATAATTTTATGTATTCCAGTCTTTGTGAATTTGCACTTTGAAGCCCAATAATTGTCTAAAACAAAGTCAGAATATCCAGCAGCATTGTACAGGTTTCCTGTTTCCAAACTGGCTATACAAGAGGAAAGCACAAAGGAACTCTGGTGACACAAGTATGGCTTTATTTCATGATATTTTATAATTATTCTAATAAGAGTAATGAGTAATTTAAACAATATTATCGAATTTCATCAGAGATGAGGCTCTCCCACTTTGAGCTGTGCACATACATAAGATGTAATATAATGCTTGTTGTCTAGATTGGACTGATCAGATATAATTGTTTGCAATTGGAGTAATGAACCTAATAATCCTCTAGATGACTGTTTGAGCATTTAAGGCTTAAATTTGTTAGTACTATCCTTGCATGAATATATGAATCATGGCCAAAAGAGAGCATCTTTTTGTGTTACTTTAGCAATAGCAAGTAGATGCTTACTAAGGTTATGTTCACACCACAGATGAATGTGGCCAAGTTAGATTTTTACCCTCGCATGCACTGCCGATCACATGTGACAGATTTTGGATGACAGTGTGAATAGAAACAAATTCCCACTGTTTAAGTTTAAATCAACTGATTTATAACATTTGCTAATGTGCTGCTGATGAGCGCAGACAAGCGGACAGTAAAAGGCTTATTGAAATATGCATAATCTATTAAGATATTTGCATGGCCAACTGTCAGCGTGTTGTTCTGCAGCCATATTTTACTTACATATTTGTTCTTAGACACTGTAATATGATCTTGTTATTAGTAGGCGGAGAGGGTTTGTTGCTGTGCCAGGTCTGAAAGCGTACATCCGTATTAGTGTGAGGTTTGTATACACAACTAACTAGACAAAAGGTCACGGTTTGTGTTTCTGTGTGAGTGTAAAATCGTCTGTCTCTGTGTTGACACAGTTTTAATGCTCTAGTGTTGAATGACCTGTAGCAGAACCGCTTGTTTGGTTGGACGGACGTCAACTGATATGAATTGAAAAGCAGTTTTCCAGGCTCAGTGTGTTATCCGTCTTCAAAGTCATTACTTAAACATCCAAAGTATTTAAGGCTCACCTTTAAAGAGAAATACAAACAAGGGATTCTAACACTTGCGGTTACCTCTCATTGTTTCTGAGGCTCCAGTGTCATCTTACAATGTTATGCACATGATTAACGGCCACAACATTTCCTAAGGCTATGTAGAGTTCACAAATACATCACTGATCTGTCATTTAGGATAACTGTGAATGGCAAAATCAAAGGAATGCTCAGGGTCATTTCTCACATTATCTAATACATCACTAATGTAGTAATCGTCAGATAGCAAACACCTCGGAGAGACTCACCGAGCAGTTGGAGGATTTTATGGGATGTCTGGTTTAGGTTAGTAGCTTGTGGTTGCGGATTGAGTCAGCCTTTATCGAAATCTGCATGCATGTGGTTTCAGCACAGCTAATCATAGCTGCTGATCTTGCTTCAATTATATGTTCTCTTCGGGGATGTAATCCTCGCAGCCAATGCAGAATAGCTGCTTTCTTCTTTATAAACAAGAGCAATTTAGGTCAAGAGTATGCAAGAAAATATTAAATCAGTTTTCGTCATTCAGCAGTCTTAAAATGTGGTTGATCCTGCAAGAAACTCGTCCTGCACCTTTTGTGAACATGAAACCTCAAATCAGGTTATTTAGGGGAAGTGTCCCAATGCAATATACTAATTAGAATACTTTAGCAACTGCATAGCAATGGGGAAAAACTACTCAGAACATCTATGCAACATAATGAAACCACTCAGAGTACCTTACTATAGCAACAGCATAGCATTGTGCCGAAAATAACACTCAGAACAAACACCCTGGTAACCACAGACAACACTTTAATTCTGCATAGGTAAGCACTATTCACTTTTTCATCATTAAATAGTTTCTTACATTTCCAGTTTGACACTTACTATGTGTGTCTCCTTAAAATGTAAACTGAAGCCACCAAAACGAACCAAAACTTTTCAGTTGTCTGCGTGAGTCACTCGGCTCTGAGTATAGCCTTTTGTCTTGGACTAGAAGGGAAATGACAGATTTGGATACATTATTGGTAACCACCAGATGTTAGAATGTGTTCCCCTTTTTTTGGCATTTCCTTTTGGTAACCATGGTGTCTGTTTCGCTGATATGAGTCATCTGTCTGTTTTATCATGAGGGGAATTGAGTAGGGTGTGGTCTCATTGTGAAAGTTGCACTTTTTTTGTGGCCACAGACTCAGTGGAAAGATTGGTCCAGAGCCAGCTTTACAGAACCTGGGATGTTCTGAGGAAAACTGCCTCCTTTTCCCTGTTTTCTTGAGTCAATATTTTCCTCCTGTTTTGGACGTTGCCAATGACTTTTTTTCTTTTTTTTTAACCCCCCAGGGCAGCGCGTGATTGGTCAGTTCAGAAAGCGTGTCAAACGGCGGCAGGTATGATGGCATAGGATTGGAATGCTCTGCCGTGGCTGGACAGGGCAAAACAGTGGACGAGCGGAGTAGGAGAAAGTGAGGGTGTGGGTGGAAAGCAATGGGTGAGTCTAGAAGAAAATGAAGGGATTTTATAGGAGCCATGGGTGCTGGAAAATATATGACACGCCTCACAAGTACAAATGAGGGTTGTTTTTTTTTAATCTCGTCTATCACTATCAAGGCTTTTGGCTTTGATTTCCCCACAGGAACTGCAGTCTGAAAATGAATGATATGTGGTTTTGCCAGTTCTGCTTTAGGACCCTGATTTTACACCTGACATTGAGTGGAGATCAAACACCCATATTTAAGGGGATAGTCCACCCAAAAATGTACTTCTCCGCATGTTGTTTCAAAACCAAATCCAAAACTATCATGGTTTCCACAAAAATATTAAGCAGTAAAAGTATGGACTTGCTACTGCTAAAAGATACACATATGCGCTGGTGTGAGCTTGTAAGATATGCTGCTGCTGCTGCATAAATAGACATATATCAATCCTGTAGCAGATCTAGGCAGGTGGAGCTGGGGAGGTGGAGGATTTCAGAGCAACTCTGATAGCGCTGCAGGACTAGCTTATAGCAAACAAAGAACCAGACTATTTAAATGTTGAGCAAGCAATCTCAGTGGCTGCAGGATCTGCAGAGGCCAATCAGCTTGTGCCATGCAGTAATGATTTGATTGGTTGCAGATTGCATGTAAAGATCAGTCCCAAAAATGAAAATCTGGCACCATTTACTCCTCATTTCGTTTTAAACCTGTATGACTTTCTGTCTTATGTGAAACATGAAAGAAAATATGTTGAAGAATGTTCGTAACCAAACAGTTTCAACTCCCATTGATTTCATTATGTTTTTTGACCATACAGAAGTCGATGGGAACCGAAACTATTTGTTTACCAACATTCTTTAAAATATCTTCTTTTATGTTCTGCAGAAGAAAGAAATGATCCCGCCTTGAGGGTGAGTGAAGTATGACTGAATTTTATAGTCCTATTTTGGTTGCACTATACCTTTAATGCAGGTTCCTTTTCCAGGATGAGGTCATGTCACACAATGTCCTTTCTGGCATCTGCCTAATTTGAATTTTACTGAGTGACCGATTGAGTTTGTGCCAAATACCAGTTTGATGCACAGCCTTTGATATCAACAGCAAAATATATTTTAAGCATCTTCTCCTTCCTTTTAAAAAGTTAATAATCCTATTTTTGTTATCCTAAGTATGCATAATGTTATCCTAAGTAAGCATAATTAGATGGTTATCTGCAGTTTTTTTTTTTTGCAATTATCATTGGTTTCTTGATTAGAAAAACCTGCAATCCATTTTTGGGTTGCGACCCACCAGTGTAAACCGATGTGCTTGATTACACAGTTATGTCATCTGTGTTTGGAAAAGTGAGGAGGAGGAAACCCTTAACTTAAATACGTTCCAACATATGGAAATGGTTAAAATCTGTTTTGGATGGTAAGTATTAGCCATAGTTGGGAGCTTTTGAGTAGATAATAATTAGGTTGCCATATCCAGATTTTATCTGCGATCTCTTTTTTATTCTTCCTCTCTCTTTCTATCTCTTTTTTCCTTTCTGATTCGTGACTCAAAAGGAAGCTATCTCGGCTGCAACCAGATTTCTGAGAAGGCAGAAAACCCCTAGAGTGACTGCAAAAGACCTGCAGCAAGACTTGGTGGCAACATACACAGCTTGCACAGAACTCCAAGGCCTACACCACCACTGACCCAAAAGCACAAAAAAAGTTGGCTCCAATTTGCTCAAAATGATATAAATAAGCCACGGAAGTTTTGGGATTCTGTTCTGTGGAGTTGGGCTGCACAATAACATGAAATCGCGCGTAAACCGATTTTGCTTATTGCGATTATTTTTTACGCGCAACTTGTTAGTGACGTACGGCTCTGTGATCAGTAGTAAATGCTGCTCCATCTGAAAGCACTGCGAGTTTGAGTCACTTATAACGTGCATTTGAAAAGCAACACGGGTCAAACATCTTTCCAAACTAGAGAAGCATTTATGAACATTTCGTCCAACAAAAGACAACATTTAATAAATCAATCGAAGCGTTTCAATCTTCTGTTTATTCAGCTACAGCGATAGTATGATGCCCATAGGGATTTCCTGGATTGATGTGCGTTGTCTACTTCTGCGGGGCATATTTGGAGTGACTGCGTGAGAGCGCCCTCTAGCTTTCAGATGGAGCAGCATTTACTACCGATCACAGAGCCGTGCTTCACTGACAAGCTGCACATTAAATAATCACAGCGTTTGCCAAATCACGTGCGGTTTCATTTTTATTAATCGTGCAGCCCCACAATGGAGCGATGAAACAAAACTGGAACTTTTCGGCCCTATGGATCACAGGTGGAAGAAGAATGAAGCATATGCTGAAATGAACACTCTGTCTACAGTTAAGCATGGTAGTGGCCTGATGATGCTCTGGGGCTGCTTTGTATCCTCTAACACTGAAAACCTGCAGCATGTGGAAGGCAAAATGGATACATTGATGTATCAGGAAATTCTAGGAGAAAATTGGGCGTCATTGGACCTTCCAAGAGGACAATGATCCCAAGCATTTCTCAAACTCCACCAAGGCTTGGTTTTAGAAGAAGTCCTGGAAGGTTCTACAGTGGCCATCACAGTCACCTGACTTGAACCCCATTGAAAATTTCTGGGGATATTTGAAGAAAGCAGTTGCAGCATGAATATTACTTAACTGGAGGCCACTGCTCATGAGGAAGATTCCTCAGAAACGCTGCCAGAAGCTGGTGTCTGGTTATACATCTCGTTTGTAGCAGGTCATAACAGCAAAATGGTGTTCTATTAAGTACTAAAGATGCTTTCCATGAAGGGGTTGAATCATTTTGAGACGGCATAAGTCATTAAAAGTGGCAAATTCAGTTGAATTTGGGGAACCACTTGAAACATTTGTTGTGTTGAGCTATTTCAATTAGTTTTGTTTGATTTGTTCTTTGCAAACAGCTGAAAAGTCTGTAAATTTAGCCAATAAACCTGATTTGCAATGGAGGTTGAATAATTTTGATTGCAACTGTATAATCCAATAATCATGCCAATATTGTGCATTTGAGAGCTTTTAACTCAGCAACCATAAAATACAAAAGTGTGAAAGGTTGAAAAAGAACAAGCCATTGTATAATTTACAGTGAGAAACATTAAATTGACATTCCCTGCGTGGCACTTTAGATTTGATGTATTGTCGTTGAAATAATTTCTTATTGTTTTTTTCTCTACTCATTTATGTACGGTTATAAACTGTTCTGACACACATGAGTTGAAGTTCTAAAGTTGAGCCACCCACTTTACAGGAACTAAAGCATAATGGAGTACATTTCAAGCTTTATTAAATATGACTCCAGGAACAAGGTGATGTTATATTGTATTTCATATAATGTCACATCAGAATGTCAAAATACAAGCTATATATTCAGTAGAGAATATGGTGGTATCACAAATAGATTTAGAGGCACATCCTTTTACAACCACTGAGCCTTCAAAAGGCCCTGATGAAAATAAAGAAAAAAAGGTTAGTCTAAGCTGGACATTACTATATGTGATTTGTATCAACTGTTTAAAATGAAACATGGAGAAATAAAAATAACATCTTCTTTGTCCTTTTTCTCACCTGTTGCTGTAATGTCTTCATTCCCTGAACAGCTCAATATTCTTGAACAGTTATTTCCATCACAAGAGAAACATTTTCTTTCGTTTGGGATGGTAGTGCTGGATGCTACAGGAGGAAAATAAAAATTTTCTGTACAAAATATCTAAAGAAACAACACTCATTTAGCTGCTCCATTCAATCAGTTCATGACAGACAAGCCTGTATTTTATTTCCCGATTGAATGTTGACTTTAAAGAAGACTGTCAGTTGCAAATGGTCAGTAAAGTACAATACCTGGTCCTGGAGCGTCTTGGACGTAACACTGGTTAGTTTTACTGCAGGAAGAAGTCCTCTTTTGAATGTCTACGTTCATTGACACACTTTGACAGTCTGTATCACACCTTTAATCTTTTCCGTAGAAGTCACTTAAAAAACGAATGATTCAGGAAAGACCAATTGACCCTTCGCAAAGACCCGCCCTCCTTAGTTACTGTCGCTATGTTCCGACAAGCTACGCAGCTCTCACGCTCTTACCATGTTCTCACACAGTGAAAAATACATCGCGGAGCAGAGAGGAGACTGACAACACGCGGACAGACAGGACAGACCAGGTTACTTTTCGGTTACTTTTGATATTAAACATATTAAACAAAGTCTCAGCTTTCAAATGTGGTCATTTTTTAAAAGAAATTTAAACAATAAATACCGTTTTGTGGCTCTTTAATGTGCCGTGACAGATCGCTGTAGAGCATCCGTTAAAGCTGCTTGTGATCCGATCATCTCTTCCTTCTAGTTCATTTATAGCATCAAATAAACATGAACGAACATAAGAAGTAATGTTGTTTTAACCGCGGAAAGGCGTCAGTATATTCATTTTACCAAGTTTAAATCCTCCTAACTCTACTGGCTGCTTTTTCGGACAAAATGGCGGATGGCGAAGTATGATTGGTTAGAACACCTGTCAATCAAGCTCAAGGCAAATTGTCAAAATTTGGCATTTTTCTCATTTCAAACTTTGAATACAAATCATAATCCCAGAGAAAACAAATTAAATATCAGTAGAATATTTTTGTGATTGAAATGGTAAATTCTGCCAGAAAAACAAGCAGCCGTTCTGTCGCAGTACCAGTAAATTATAGCAGCATCTCCATCAGTCAAATATAACAGTAAATTTCAATCAGTCACATTGGACTTACCGATTTGTATTACTGTTGTTGAACTCATGCACTGAGAAGATCCACTGGGACATGTTTTTACCGTTTGTCCTGAAATAATGTGCTTGTTTCAGTGGTCATCTATTAAAAATGATCAATGGAGCTCCGAAATTATGATTTGCCATGGCAACAGCACCCAACAAAAACACGTCCGCATACTTCCGAGTCAATACACACATTTAATTCTTAATCACTGTTATAATATCAGAGGTGAAAACTAACAGAACAATAAGTTCTCATAATACTCATGAGAAATAATACTCAATTTCATGGTTTCGAAAAAAAAAAAAAGAACATGGCAGCAGCTAAAAATGAAGTACAAAAACACAATTCAGTCAGGTAAAGCTTTAAGCATAGAAGGTGCATGGGTGTGCCCTACATGACTTTAGAAACATTTGACATATTAAATAAATATCATTCAGTGTCTATTTCGATGTGCAGCAGCTTTTTCTACAAAGTCTAATGCTCTTTCAAGTAAATGTTCTCTAATCAAACCTGCTACTGCTACATTTCTTATTTAGGGCACTGCAATTAACAATTGTCTTCTATTTAGCCAACAGCAAGAAGGCAGATTCTCGCAAAACACCACCACCAATGACAGATGAAGAGGAGATGGCCACTATACCAAGTACTGGAAGAATATTAAAATGCAACAGGAAAAAGAATAACTGTTGCTTTTGTATTTGACAGAATACAGATGATCGAATAAATTGAATAATTTGTGTGTATTTAACAGGTGTGGTGGAGGTTACGGCATAGCCTATATCTCAGACTACCCTTCCATTCCATGCAGTAATCGGTTTCATTTTTGGAAGTTTCGATGATAGGGATATGCATGTCATCTAAGCATGCGTCAAAACCGCCGCCATCCTGGAACAGGGGTCTTGTCATAGGAAGTAGCTAGGTAACGCTGCTATCTCCACCATTTATGGATGATGCCGGACTTTTGTGCTGCGTATGTATGTACACAATTACGAAATCTAAAAACCAGACAGCAAGGGATTACATTTCACAAGAATGTGAAATTTTGTAATTTTTTTAAAGTTTCTCTGGACTCAATGATAAATACATCTCTGACCGTTGGAACGAACCAAAAAAATAGAAAATCGCATTCATGCCGATTTATGGTGATTTTATTTCCTTTAGACCTTTTCCTACATTCTCCTCTCTGCATTAAAGAGGAGGGTGCATAAGGGTCTTATCTTGCGAAACGATCGGTCATTTCTAAAATAAATAAAAAACTTTTAAGTTTTATGCCTTACTCTGTTCCTTAATGCGCGGTCGTGACTCTCCTGTTCGAACTCGTTCATCAAAATGAACGAATCTTTTTTCGAGTCATTTCGTTCATTCAACAAACAAAATGACTCGAAAAAAGACTCGTTCATTTTGATGAACGAGTTCGAACAGGAGAGTCACGACCGCGCATTACGGAACAGAGTAAGGCATAAAACTTAAAGTTTTTTATTTATTTTAGAAATGAGCGATGGTTTCGCTAGATAAGACCCTTATTCATCGTCTGGTATTGTTTAAAGCCCTTTGAAGCTGCACTGAAACTGTTATTTGGACCTTGAACCGTTTGGCTACCAGTAAAGAACATTATATGGAGACAAATCCTAGAATGTTTTCATCAAAAACCTTAATTTCTTTTCGACTGAAGAAAGAAAGACATGGACATCTTGGATGACATGGGGGTGAGTAAATTATCAGCAAAAGTTTTTTTAAAAGTGAACTACTCCTTTAAAGCACCGTTTTTGAAGAGTGCGCATGTGCGAACATGCTCTACTAAGAGTGAGCCAATGGTTGAATCTGGAAATAAAGCAAAATAACTGAGAAAAATGTCCGTAATTTATAGCAAAACGCATTAATTCGATCTCAAACAGATTCATAAAAATAAGTTATTACTCCACTACCTGCATGACATCAGTAACCGATGTGGTTGAACTACCAATTTGCGACAATACAGTTTCGGGAAACAGTCGTGACAAGCTAGTTGGTTTCTTCAACAATACAACGTACTATAGTAGTTAAGCAGCATGTTACGTCGCTGTACGTGAAACGCACCCCGGGTTAGGTTCACAGAGTAAGTTACCATAGTAACTGATTCTGAGTATAAGTTACCTCTCTTTCAGAAACGTATTTGGCCTAGCTTTCTTAAAGTGATTGCTTGCAGATTGCATTAAAAGCCTATCAGTCTGAGCTCTCTAGAGTTTCATGACTTTATTTATTTACTAGATATTCATTTATATCTATTTAATGCTTTTCTTTAGAAAAATAAAAATGACAATACTACAAGCTACAGATACACTGATGAAACCCCCACTCTAAAAGTCTGGCACTGTTTACCCTTGTACATCTGACATTATTAATGAAACTGCATTATTAATAAACTCGAATGTGCTTGGATCCATGCTGTTGCACCACACCTTTTACTGACACCTGCAAACTTCATCCGGTGATAAGAGCACAATTCAAGTCTCGTTTCTTTTCACGGCATGCCAAAAGCACTATTCATACAGCTGCACCTCTGCTCTAATGACAGCAAAACAGACTGTGTTAATGAAACACAATTCCCGGGACAGGTCTCTAGTGCTGATAGTATTTACACTAGTTGAACTCTCATAGGATCCACCCAAGCAAAGCACACATGACGGAGCATTTGATTATGTCGCGTGACTTAGGAACATTTGCAAATGAGCTGTGTTGTGTTTATGTGAGGCCCCGCAAAAAAAAAAAAAAAAAAAAGTTCTCCTTCAGTATTTTTGTTTTGTGTTCCAGTAAACATTTACTTGAGCAATAAGATAAAAAGTATTGTTTTCTTAAAAATGTAGGTGAAAAAAAAAATGTCTGCAATGGGGAAATAAAGAAAAATACATTAGTTTTCCCTTTAAATGAAGTCTATTAATTCAGTTGATTAAATTAATGTCTTTATTATCCCATTGGCAGATTTGTTTTCTAGTTTTAAGCATTGAGTCACTTACTTATGATTCTGACTTTTTTTTCTTTTTCCCCCCAGTGGGAATCTTTGAGCCTAAGAGACATAATATAGTCCTGCCAAAACTAGAGAGGTGAGAGGTAATGACTCAGGACGAGGGGGAGATGTTTAGAGATTTTTCGGAGTGTGCTGGCGTCCTTGAATCCCCCGCAGGAGATGGGGGGAGAAAATGAGAGATTGGGTTACGCAAGACAGAGTGAAAAAATGCAACAATGTGTTAAAGACCTCGAATGCATGAGAACAAGCTCTCAAAATACGATAAGCGAGAAGAGAACAGGACCATTTAATTGCATTTTGTTTGTTTTAATGGCCAGGAAAGACAAAACGAAAGAGGAATGCAGATGGAAGTGGGTAGACGCAGCAGCAGGACGCTGTTATTTCCTCCGCAGTAAGTGTGCATTGTTCCGATAACAGCTGTCTGGAGCGCCCGGACCAGCATGGAGGATAGCCTTTCCTGATGCCCCCTCCCTAACTTTCCCCGGTTGTTTTGGAAACCGCTTCACACATGGTTTATTAGGTATGCAGGGGGCATGTGATATGGTATCTTCAGTTTTAACCATAGATACTGATGTCACAACAACGAGGCGTCACCATAACGGAAATGGTCTCACTGTGAAGGTGAAGGAAAAGTGAGGAGTTTAAAGCAAAAAGTCAAAGGACAAGGCAACCCCAATTACCTGTAGAACACCTGCAAACTGTACTTCTGCCCTCTACTGTAATAAATGAGAAGTGTCACCAGCAGGCCATCATATGATCATTTGTAATAATAGCCTAATTCATGTGTAGGATATTAACTTATAATAAATGTTCCTCTCAGGGTATCTGCAGAGTTTTTTAAAATCAACTCAACAAGACTTTTTAAGACCTTTTTTTAAAATAATATCAATACTTAAACCAATGTCAGTACATATACTGAATGAAAAAAGTCTAATACATTAATACAAATTAGAGATTGACCGAAATTGGATTTTGCTGATACAATTTTACGTTTAAAATTGCTGATACTATAAAAGAATACGTTAGATAATGTTCTTATTCTTTCCTTCCTGTGACGGAGAGACAATCATTACAATATAAGCACCATAAAGTAAACACTGTCATCATTTATCAAAAGGACAGTAGATCATTAACAACCGCTTGGTAAATGCACAGCATTCATTGAATGCGAACTGCTATGAAACTGAGAGCCTGTACAACGTGCAAGAGCATCATGTTTTGACTTTAATGTGCATTTATTACTGTCAGAAAAAAAGGTACAAAAGCTGTCACTGGGGTGGTACCTTTTCAAAAGGTACACTTTTGTACCTCAAGGGTGCATATTGGTACATTAATGGTACATATTAGCACCTAAAAGGAACATATTAGTACCTAAAAGGAACAAAAGTGTACCCTTTGAAAAGGTACCGCCCCAGTGACAGTTTTGTACCTTTTTTTCTGACAGTATACTTACCTTTTATTTAATAATAATCGCAATATGCTGTTTTTTGTCCCCAAATTTAAGACCTTTTGGAAAGATAATTATGACTTTTGTTATACCCTTTAATATATTTAAGATTCTTTATGACCTAGCATTTGATAGAACTTTTAATAAAATAATTTTTAAGGACGTGCAGGAACCCTGTTTAAGGAAAATTTAACTTTATTGTGTCCTTGAGATAGTTATCTGGGTTTTTGAAGCTTAAAACAGTTTTTTGGTTTCTGGCTTCTTTAAAGCGGCAGTACATGTATACATAATAATTATTTTGTTTAATTTGACTCAGTTGTGAATGTTTTGCAAATTAATTTTTGCAGCACAAATTACCATGCAGCCTGAAATACTCTGTGTAGTGGAGACATAACGCAAAAGTGTCTGCCCACTCTTTTAGCTGTGTTGGTTCTGGAAGTATTTTTTTACCATTCATTTTCCCATGGGGATTTAAAAAAAGTCTTTGTTATACATTTAAAAGCCATGAACCAAGGCAACCAGCTACGAGGTGAATCACATTACAAACTTTGATTTGAACGCTTTAAATTACAGCCCAGGAAAGTACTGCGATTTTATAGTGTAACTTTCTGTAATTATAGTGTACTTACATAAGTATAAGGGAACAACATGTAAAGTTTGGGGAATAAACAACCAGGAGAATAAAAATATTTATACTGTAAGTATTATAGAACTAATGGGTACTTATTCTACTATTATGATACAACAATCACGTTTGGGACCAATTTAGCAAGAACATACACACACAAGGCAAGTAAAGCTAAAACTATTGCATTTTTTTTTAATACTGGGAAATATACACTTGTTCCCTGTAGTTACAGGGTAAGTATGACATTGCAGGCCGTAAATTAAAGTGATGATTGTTAGGGTAAGTACAATAAAAATACATACACAATCTAATATCACTGATTCAGAAACCTTTATTTGAAAAACATACAGAAAGTTACACTGTAAATTCGTCTTAACTACACAGTACTTTCCGGGCTGTAATCTAAAGCATTACCAAAAAGTTTTTGAAAATCGAATAAAAATACAAAGGTACAAGACTGTGTACTTAACGGCTTTAGTTAGGGAAAGAACTACAATCGCACTGCAAACAGCATAATGTAATTAAAAAGGATGGAGAAATATAAAACTACTCATTTAAAAATGTTAATTAAGAACATAGAGCGTAGGAGAGAGTTCCATTACTTCCATGAGAGTGGGCGGGACTTAAGATTTTACTTGTTTTGACTCTCTGATTGGTGTAATTTTCTGTACAGCATCATGGGTAATGTAGTTTTTCACTACAAATTCAGCTGCTAAACACGATTATTTTAAAACTAAGTTGAAATAATGCTGGCTAACGCCTTAAACCGAAGAAAATACCACCGATTAACTACCTCGTAGCTCACAGTAAGGCTGTCTTCAAAGGTTAATAAGTTACCGTTAAAAATAAAATAAAGTTTATTTTCACCTCAGGAACCCGACTGTTGCACTCTAATGATTGACTATGTTAAAACTAAACTTGTCAAATACATTGCTTTCAGGTTGCAATTGCATTAGCATGTAGTCAATGTTACTTTTTGTTACATAAAAAAAAGCAGAATCTTCGTTTTTTCAGCGCAACTCTCTCAGAAAAAAAAAAACGGCATAAGCTGTCACTGGGACGGTATCCTTTAAAAAAGTTAAAAGAGTACAGTCCCAGTGACAGCTTTTGTAAAAAAAAATCTGAGAGTGAATGGTAACCCCAAAAACGCAGAAACAACAGAAAATCCTCAAAATAACACCACCACCTCTCACAGTACTCATCTTTATCAAAAAAGTTGAGTACTGTCTCTTTTAATGCAACACAAGTGATTAATGTAGTTCCAAGAGTATTGAGTTAACTTCCATTTGCCGAGTATAAATGTACTGAACACAGTGATAGTCAGTAAATGAGCAAGCCGTTTCTGAAGATCTAGACAAGAGAATGGCATCAAGGAACAAAACCAATTTTGATGCAAATTGGAACGTATCAAACACTGTTGGGTTAAGTGTCCCCTAAATACTACTGTGATGGGAAAGTATGAGTCATAGACTGGAGTGATTAAGGATCACAGTCTAAACTGAGTGAAAGACATAGCTACTAATGACCTTCTTATATACCAATCCACCAATCATCACTTGTTCATAATATCTGCAGACCAATCAAGTATTGCCAAACAACCTGTAAAATGAAACAAATCAAAGGGGAGTGTCCTGGACAGGGTTCTTTATAAGGTCACTGTTCACTGTGAGAACTGGTGGTATCTCATTTTATTTGCAAAATGAAGTAGTTCAGCTGAAATGTTGCTTCATTGTGAGCACTAGTCTGCCATTCCCAGAATGCTCTTAATCTCAGGGTCATTGACTGATTGAACAATGCCAAAAACAGACTCTGGATTTTGTTTTACTTGGATGAAGCATGACAAGGATCCTTTGGCCCTTGTCATAAAATGTTCATACACTAAGGTTTATTTCCATTCCTTGGAATGGGAAGGGAGAATGATTAAACTGTCATTTAGAGACCAAAAAGGGGAATGAGCTTTCAAACACCAGCTGTGCATAGTCACACAGAAAGGCTTTATTCAATTACAGTGAACAACAATTTTAACTGTTTATACTTCATGCAAAACAGTGGCAATATCGATTAACAAAAGAATCATGGAAAATTCAATTCATGAAAAATGTCAATTCATGAAAAGTTCATATTAAATATCAATCAAGAGAGGAAAGGGAGAATAGACTTAAAAGGAAAATATGCTAAAATATTTATTTTTAAGAGACAAATACACATAAAAAATGGTGGTATGATAAAGTTATGGTATCAGACTGGAATAACATGGTAAGAATGTAATGTAATATGCAGTAAAAAGGATCCATGGATGTTAAAGGTTCTTCATGGAACCACAGATGTCAATAAAGGGCCTTTATTTTTAGGATAAAGTGTGGTATTATGGCTGCCAACTTTACAATGAAATTTCCTAAAATGAAATTGCTTAGCCATAAAGTTTATTTGTTTGGACCCTTTGGACATTAGAGACTGGACCTCTTGGAGCTTTAATTAAATACTCCTGTTTCATATTTTCTATCAGGACACACAGCTGCCAAATGATGTAAGAAGGACCTCATGCATGCTCCCGTGTCCTTCTGTCAACAGAAATCGAAATAGTCAAATAAATTCACACAGCAGGACCGACCAAATGTGAACAAGATACGAAAATAGACCCAGAAGAGTGCGGTTTAGAGCATGTTAGTTTTAACATAAGCTTGGGTGAGAATCCCTACCCATGAGCCTCTGCTGTTACCTATTCTCTCATATTAGCCAGCGCACATTCCGGCACATTCCAGAGGGGGAAAAGTGGCATAAAGAGGGAGGGAGGGATTTGAAAGAATGAGTGGGAGGCTTTAGGCTCTCTGTCCTAACACAATCCAGGCCTGTTGCCTGCCAGGAACTGCCTCTCCCAGGTCAGAGGTCACCGCTGCTGAGAGAGCAAGTCTGGAAGTCTTGGTTGACTCTTTGATCAATACTGATGCAGACTGAACACCCACCTCCTCAAACAACCTAACACAACACTGATAACAAAACCTGAACAAACATGTTTAAAATCACAGCGGGTGGATTCACACAAAAACATCTTTATGTTCTTATTTTGTTGGAGCCGATGATGCCTAATTTTACAAAGTGAAGAATCAGACTTGAAAAATCATGTAAACAAATCTAAACACTCTAAAAAACACTGGGTTGTTTCAACCCAAATTTGGGTCAAATATGGACAAACCCAGCCATTGGGTTACATTTTTAAATTACATTTTTAACCCAATGTTTGGATTTGTCCATATTTTACCCAAAATTGGGTTTAAACAAAACCAACATTTTTAGAGTAAAGGCCATTGCACACTGAAGTCCGAAATTTTCGTATGCGTTTTTTCGTGCTCGTCAGCCTATAATTTCGTCACGCACAGAAACCTTGCACACTGAGTCCGAAATTCGCATCCGAAATTTTCGCACGTTAAAAAAAAAATCAACCTCACGTTATGTCAATCACGCTTGCACACTGCCTCCGAAACTTTCGTCCGTCAAAAAAAATTCGGATCAGGTTCGATTTTATTCTTTTTTCGCATCCACAGCCAGCATTTTGAGAGGTTTTTGACTATTCAGACCCACCGTACAAGCGAACGACACAATCCAGAATGGCATCATGATAAGTTGATAGCCTACACTTCGTCTCGCAGCACAAAGTAGCCTACTGTATGATAAACAAACCATACAGCTGTTCTGTATGCCCAGCGTTTCTGCCGGCCGTGTGTGTGTGTGTGTGTGTGTGTGTGTGTGTGTGTGTGTGTGTGTGTGTGTGTCTTTTTTGGTGGTCTTCTTTTTAATATGTGGCTCCAGTATCGCTAGCAAAGCATCAAACTGTTGACATTCTGAGGTAAATTTTGAATCGCTCGGGATTATTGCGCAACTCCTTGATGAGCTGAAACTCTCCTTCCTCTCGGCACAAGATTGGATTGAACCTCTTTTTCTTCTTTTTTTCTCTTTTAAAGAAGAGAGAGGGCAACAAAATCATCCTCACTGCTTGACGAATCCATTTTGTATTTTTTGCGTTTTTTTCCGCAAAGGTTTAATAAATACGCATCGGACTCAGTGTGCAAGGTTTCTGTGCGTGACGAATTTTTAGGCTGATGAACACGAAAAAACGCATACGAAAAAATCGGACTCAGTGTGCAATGGCCTTAAATCAGCAGGGGCTCATATATAGATATTAAAGACCACATGAAACCACATTTGGAGCTCTGTGGCTTTTATCTATATTATCTAATCAGTTGAATCAGTAGAACAGTGAGGATTTCTGTTCATTTAGCAGTTTCACACCAACGTAGTGTTTACAACTCACACATCAGGGTGTTGTTGACTCACACACGACCGACTGGTCTTTGCAGTGTGTCATTAGGTCAAATTCCAGAGGATCTCCTCTGTGAAACCACTTTGAGGAATGGAAAAACAGGTTTAGTACATGCACTGTAACTGATTTCTGTAATTTGAACAGTATTTTACTGTAATATGTACTGTAAGATACTGTAAAATGTTTATACAGTATGTTACTGTAAACCGCAAAGGATTATGGGAAAATATATGGGCACTACTGTAATTCTTCTCTACTGTAAATCAATTTACAGTAGTGAACTAGCCCGCGTAAAACTGACCAATGGCAAGAGAGATTTTTTTGAATTTTTTTGACTGTATTGGTTGAAGTGGCCGTTAATGTGGACAAAAGATGTAGCCTACCGGTAACTCCAAAAAGGTTAGTATATTATTTCTATTTTATGTAAAACAAACATTTGCAAATGTTTTCATTTATGTTAACAGCAAACTAACATGATTTGTCTTTTTGTTTTCGTCGGAATGGTTTTGGTGCCTTTTTTTTCCCTGACAGTCGGCCGGATCTCCGTCACGGTGATAATATTAACTGGTAAGTAAGCTAATAAGTTCACCTATATTATCCAAAATATTCTTTAGTTAAAACGATAACAATAACGTTTGTACATATCTCTGCCTCTTTAACGTAAGCTCGCTAGGCGGAGTCGTCGGTTAGGCTAACGTTAACCGCAACGAACTAACGTGTCGTGGTGAAATACTGAGGTAAAGTGAGATAGACGAAACCCTTGTTTAAGTGAGGTTTTTAAACAAGATTTTCACGTATATGCTTTGATTTATTTTCAGGTTTGTGATCTGTATAATGTCTGCAGTCTGCAACGATGGAGGTGTGTGTTGGAGCCTTTTCATTGCCGTCATAACATCAACTGGTAGGTTAACTTCACTTAAATAAGCCGAAGTAAACTTAAACAGAGAATAATAATAACATATGTATGTTCCGTGAACTTCCGGCCCCTATTTATCACAACTTAGCTAGTTAGGGAGATGTAACAACGTTAACAGTGAGCTAAAGTGAAAAAATAAGTTAAAAGGAATAGTGCACCTCAAAAATAAATTCTGTCATAATTGACTTGCCCACAAGTTGTTCTAAACCTAAATGAAGTTCTTTCTTCTGAACATAAAAGAAGATATTTTGAAGAATGTTGGTAATGGAACAGTTTGCTGGTCCCCATTGACTTCTATAATAAATAAATAAAAATACTATGGATGTCAATGGGGACCAGAAACTTGTTTGGTTACTCATGTTTTTCTTAGGTACACAGCACAAGAAATAAATTAATACAGGTTATGAACAAGTTGAGGCTGAGTAAATGGTAAATGGATATCATTTTAATTTTTTAAGTAAACTAACCGTTTAAGCGACACCATTGTTAATTACATCTTTTGTTTTATTTTCAAGTTTGTGGCCTGAATCATGTCTGCAATGTCGGAGGTGTGTTTTGGAGTCTTTTCTTGTGACTGCCGTCCTAATGGTGATGACATCTACAGGTGGGTAAGATGACATCAACTAAATTAGCAGAATTATGCGTTAGTTTAGCAGCCAAACATAATATAATGTAACTCCCGATGAAACCAACGGAAGGGGAGAAAACGGGTTTACCAGGCAGCAGAGTTAAAGTGCTTTTAAATAATCATTCATCAGTTTCTGTTCTTTATTTTGAATTTGCAGAAGCCATTCCCTCCGGACTGTACATCACTGCGGACGCTCTCCACTAATATACAGAACAGGCTGACGTTTGAGGAGGAGGAGGAGGAGGAAAGGGTTAGCAATATACCATTATCAATATAGCAAAATTTTGCTAACTAATATTTTAAATGTTTAATTTATTAAAAAAACTATAAACACCATACAACATCATATCTTACATCATCTTTTCCCCTCATGTCATTGTTGTTAGTAATACGTTTTGTCATTGTATTTTATTTCTGTGAACTATAATAACACTAAAAGGCTGCTGTGACTTTGTCTGTTTCAGGAGAGTCTGTTCTCTAAGCAAAAACATGGATGCTGACTATGAAGAATCATCATCCAGCTACTACAGCTAACAGACTCTTCTTCAGCATTAACTGTCCATTTTGTCGAATGCAGAATTAGGTAACCCAAAATATATATATTTTTTACATTACATTTACATTCATGCATTTGGCAGACACTTTTATCCAAAGGAATTACATTGTATTTAAGTTTAAAGGAACACCCTACCGTTTTTTGAAATAGGGTTTTTTCACTGTCTCCTCTATATTGAGATAAGTGGGCAAATGTATTTTTGTCTCAGTGCATGCATTGTCTTAAGGTGCGTTCACACCAAACGCGAATAGAACGTCTGGTGCGAGTGATTTAAATGTTAAGTCAATGTAAAGACGCAATTATGCACCTCTAGAGGTCAATCAACATCAGCCATCTTGCAAACAGACAACCGTCTAGCACTTGCCCCTCCCACAAGAAGCGGATTTCGCCTCTGACGCGCATCAATTTCGCTTCAAACACTTGCTTTTTACGCGTGTCAACTTAGCTTTGGACACGCGATTGGATTCTAAATGTTCAAGCGTCCAACTAGACGTGGTAGACGAGAATTTTACGCTCTATTCGCGTTTGGCAGCGCCGCCGGATAGCATGTCTGGATAGCATGTCCGCTCCCGACTTTTGGGGAGCTTTTTCACCGTATCCCCCAGAGTGAGATACATACATAACTTTTTTCATCTCCGTGCGTGCCGTAACTCTCTGACGCACCCACCACTAGCCTACAGTAGCTTAGACCAAAGACTGGATGTAAATAGCTCCAGCTAGCATACTAATCCCAATAAGTGACAAAATAACACCCACATTTTCCTATTTACATGTTGTGATTTGTATAGTCACAGCGTGTACAAATAATAAGGTCATATGAGACACTGCCATCTTTTAACCATATAAATACTGGGAACTATATTCTCAGAAGGCGAAGCACTGCTACTTCTGTGGAGTGATTCCCGCAGCTCTGAGCAAACTCTCTGCTCCTCACTACAGGGCTTCTCAAGTGCTGCGAGCAAATCACTCCACAGAAGTAGCAGTGCTTCGCCCTCTGAGAATATAGTTCCAAGTATTTATATGGTTAAAATATGGCTGTGTCTCATGTGACCTTATTATTTGTACACTCTGTGACTATACAAATCACAACATGTAAATAGGAAAAGGCTGGCGTTATTTTGTCACTTATTGGGAGCAGTATGCTAGCTGGAGCCGTTTACATCCAGTATTTGTGCTAAGCTAGGCTAGCGGTGGGTGCGTCAGACAGTTACGGCACGCACAGAGATGAAAAAGGTATGTATAGACTTATCTAACTCTGGGGGATACGGTGAATAAGCTAAAGTCCCAAAAAGGCGTGTTCCTTTAAGACTAGGCGATTTCCTAGACAGATATTGACTTGGGACTATATTGCGGTGAATCACAGGCGAACCACTGCTACTTGGGCGCAGAGATATGACGCAACACCTGAAATCCCCCAACTTCCGTCAACATATTGGTGTGAATATTAGTTAACTATTTTTCCTACAGTAGACATAGTGAATGGCGATGAATATGGCGGATTTTGTGAGAGACACAGAAGATGAGTTCTCAAAAAAGTCGAAGACTATAGGATGGATCAATGCAGAGAAGTCCTCGGTAGCTGAGACACAACTGCAGGCACCTCATCTTGATCTGACACGTTGAGCCTGGTCATCGATGGCAGTACCTTGTCCCACTCGCCACAGCACAGATACTCTATTTCAGTCGGCATAGGC
Organism: Chrosomus eos; assembly: GCA_036326025.1. Taxonomy (NCBI): domain Eukaryota; kingdom Metazoa; phylum Chordata; class Actinopteri; order Cypriniformes; family Leuciscidae; genus Chrosomus; species Chrosomus eos. Next base: position 26,711,037 of record CM070837.1, read on the forward strand.
TGGCATATTCCCACACTCACACCACCAGTTAGTGTCGGCTCTCATCCTCACGCCCTCAGGCTGTTGAACAATCGCAATTTTGTCTGTCTTATTTCCAAAGCACGCAGCCCCTCTTCTGAAAACTCTGGTTCGTAGAGTTATGGTTCTGGATCTTGGCTGTCTGAGAAGTCACCCTCTTCGTCTCTCACAAAATCAGCCATGTTTATCGCCATTCACTATGTCTACTGTAGGAAAAATAGCCAGCTCATATTCATGCCGGTATGTTGACGGAAGTTGGGGGATTTCAGGTGTTGCGTGATATCTCTGTGACCAAGTAGCAGTGCTTCGCCTGTGCTCCGTCCCAAGTCAACATCTGCCTAGGAAATCGCCTAGTCTTAATCTGCATTGCTATTTGCACTCGTTGTGAATAGACCCTTTTACTGTTTGTACACATTGATGACGTGGCAACGTATGCGTGCGCAAATTGGCAACAGAAGTATGGCGAGAATCAGCCCATATAAAGTGGGTGCTGCAGACGCGAGCATTTTTTTATTATGTCCTCGCTCCAATCAACACGTTTAATCGCCTGCAGCCACAGGCGCCGCCGGTTCTTCTGAAACGGCCGTGATCCTGTCGGAATCCTATAAAACTTAAGTCCCATGGTGGAATATCGATTAGTGCAACCGTAAACGCAACAACCAGACATTTTGATGCTGGGAAACCGTTTTGATAAACTTTAGGAGTTGCTAACACGTTAGAGCCAGTGGGAAACAACACCACTTCCGTTGCCAAAATGCGCGCGCAACTATTTGATCACGTGGGCTGTAAAAGGGTCAATACGCAGGCCACAAAAAGTAATTGAGTTTTTTAATCACTTTTACTCCCAACATGCTATCCGGCAACAAAGGGTTCCATTTATTATGCAAAGCTAAGCTAGCGGCGGCACTGCCAGACTAAGACAATGCATGCACTGAGACAAAAATGCCTTTGCTAAATATAGGGGAGACGGTGAAAACCACCTTTTTCAAAAAACGGTGGCATGTTCCTATTATTAAAGGAGAACTCCGGTCAATTTTAACATTGAGCTCATTTTTTGTACATTTGGAATGCTGTCAGTACAGAGAACAACGACAAAAATCGGTGTTGTTGCCTACACCGTGTTATCCTCTTTTTAAAATTCGCACCCCGTTGACTTAAACGGGGCAAGTTCTAAACCTGCTTTTAGCCTCTTAACATCCTTGATGTGTCATTATAAGTTACCAATGATCGCGCGCCGCGCGAACTCGACTACTGTCGACTTCGACCGAAAACAGGAAGAAAACACAGGTATGTGAGCTGGCTGAATAAACATCATTTTTATTCATATCTTTCACATCTACTGCAGTCAGATTGACCGTGGTCACTCTTAATAACACCACTCACATGGCTGTGCACTTGTAATGACACATCAAGGATGTTAAGAGGCTAAAAGCAGGTTTAGAACTTGGCCCGTTTAAGTCAACAGGGTGCGAATTTTAAAAAAAGGATAACACGGTGTAGAAAACACTGATTTTTGTCGTTGTTCTCTGTACTGACAGCACTCCAAATGTACAAAAAATGAGCTCAATGTTAAAATTGACCAGAGTTCTACTTTAAGTTATCCATTCCCTGGAAATCAAACTCATTGTTTCAGCATTCTTGCATCTTTCTCTACTGTTGAAGCTACACAGGAATGTATTGTGAAAGAATGAAGCTTAAATGATTCGAATGTAATAGATTATGAGGTAATTATGTACCATCTCTGTAGGTGCATTCAGAATCAGATGTTTTGCTTTTATCAACATAAAAGTACATGCATCATTAAGTTTGAGAGTTAGGGCAAATTCTGACAACACCGATCTCAAAATTAATGTATTTTTTTCCCCTTTGTGCTTGCAGGTTCATTCTCAGAATCAACTCTGATGGCACCAAACACTAAAGGCACAGAGCAGATGGAAATCTGGAAAGATCCACACACAAAAAAGCATCAGCCTGAACCTCCTCAGTGTTTCTCATCAGAGAGCTTGTCAACTTTGACTGGCCTGTTTTAAGGCCTGTTTTGGTTTTCAGTGCGTGTACGCACGTTTTTGCCATGCTACAGATACAAATGGTCCCCAGGAGATTACTTCTATGGACTTTGGTGATTTTTGCCTTTTTTTTTTTTTTCAGCTATTGAGGTCAAGATTTGTAATTTGTACTTCTAAAAACAAAATGTTCAACAATTAAAAATAATATTTTAAGGACAAATGTTCATGAGTTTTTGTCATTTTTGGGGGTGGGGTAAACATGTAAAAAAAAAAAAAAACTCAATACTAATACTGTAAATGACAATACGGTAACAGACAAAATACAGTAAATGGTACAGTATACTGTAATTGAAAATACAGTAAAGATACAGTATACTGTAATTGAAAATACAGTAAAGGTACAGTATACTGTAATTGAAAATACAGTAAAGGTACAGTATACTGTAATTGAAAATACAGTAAAGATACTGTAATTGAGAATACAGTAAAGGTACAGTGTACTGTAAGTGAAAATACAGTAATAATACTGTAAAACATTTTACAGTAAATTACTGGCATCCAGCTGCCAGTAAGTTACTGTAAAATTTACAGCAATCTCTTTACAGTGTGGAAAATACAGCCATGTGCTCCATAACTAATCAGAAACAGCTTTATTGCCAGGTATGTGCACACATACGAGGAATTTGACTCTGGATTGTACAATGCTCACAATCTGCTTACTCATACAAAAATACCATAACACAATAGACACAAACTACAGTACAGACACTAATATACACACTATGAATAGAAACAATATAGACATATTGACAAAAAAGTGCAGTGAGCAGAGTGCAAAGGATGCAAGAATAAAATTATTATTATCATTATTATGAGGTGGATGTCATGACATTGGTTGGTCCCATTGGTTGGGTTAAACAAATAACCCAACGTTTTTTAGTGTGCATATACAGGTACACATACATAAACACATGGAGCATAGTGCAAAAGATGCTGGAATAAATATGTATTATTGTGCAGGAGTTATGACTTGAGGTAGGTGGATTAGTATACACAATATGACAATTTAACAATAACAATATGAACAGCTCTGAAATAGAGAGTGGTGAATAAGTGATAAGTGAACGTTTGGCTGATTTGAGAATGCTAAGAAGAAGAGGTCTACTTTTCAAACTGTCTTTATGCATTGTAATGTATTTCAATTAAACTGCACAAACCACAGCGCTTATTCACTTGGGGTGGACTGATTGATCCGCATATACAAATACCAAGCCTAAGTTTATTATTATTATTTTTATTAGTAGTAGTAGTAGTGGTAAGCAATACCAATAGACAAAAATGACTTTACTTAAACATCACATTTATAATTCGATTTTTTTTGTTTTTCCCTTTTTTCACAATCCAGAATGGAAGCACAGCTGAACGTTTTGTTTGAGCTACGCAAAAATATAACTTTTTGTTGTTATTAAAAAACAGACAATCAAGCCCAGCCCAGGTGGTAAAAAGTAATGCAAAAGAAACGCACCACATTACTATCCATAAGAAATAACTAACTATAATGGAGAAATTCCAAACACACATACTTTCAGAAGTAACTTTATAAATAAATAACATAAATAAATGCTAAAAACTGCAATAGCCAAACAGAGAGTGGTCATTCAAACAGAATACGCCGTCTAATACTGAAATAGTTCACTACACTAAATAAAAAATCAGATTTTTGCTGTTTAATATAGCTTTAAAATATAGAAATTGAATTGTCATGTTAATACATATTAAATAAATATTATATATAGAGGTAACACTTTATTTTGATGGTCCACTTTAGACATTCTACTCACTAACTTTGCAACTTATCAACTTACAAACCCGATCCCAAAAACCTAACGAAACCTAACCATCTACTAATCTCTTATGAGAGTTAGTTGACATGTAGTTGCAAAGTTACATATAGTTAGTAGAGTGTCTAAAGTGGGCCATCAAAATAAAGTCTAACCAATATAGGCCTATTGATAGCAATTTTTAAATGCTACAATTAGCTACTCATTTTATCCTCAGAATCACAAATGCTTTCCTTTTAATAGAGTCAAAAGGAAAAGAAATGGCATTGCCCATCACTATCATTAACCCCATAGCCCCCAAGTCTCAGTGATTGTCTTTAGCTGAGGTGGAACTTCCTGTAGAACAAGACAAAAACATGAACAGGAACCCAATTTTCCAGGTTACCCCCATCTTCCTGTATTTCTGGAAAAGTCAACAAGCGCACACACGTAGAGACACGAAATCAGGGGCAGAATGAAACCTTGGCCTCTGGTTTGAATAATAAGACAATGATTGAGAATGAATGAAGAAATACAATACAACTACCATAGCCTGGAGAGCATAATACTACATCCTCAGCCACACAAACTGACCCATGGTGCTCCGTGCAGTTTTCAGCTCATTCCTGACAACTAATACCTGATACATGGCCTTCACACTGTCTGTTCACTTTCATACTGCAGTGCCACTCTCCACAAACATATGAGGTATTTCTCTGACTGAAGTAAGCACCGTGAGCAATGGAGGGAGAGGAGAGAGGTCAGGACAGGGCAAAGCTAAGTCTTGGATGATTTCAAAAGCTCCCCATGTTCTTTCTCAGAGAGCTTTTGAGGCTGGGCGTTGTTTTTGAAGTTTCTCAAAAAGACACAATATAAAAGGACTATTGTGAGACAGCGCTGGTATTGCGAAAAGACAAAACCATTTCGCTACCTGCATAAAATAAAACAGATGAAAAACTGAAGTTTAAGTTTACTGAAAATAAACTGGAAATAATAAAAAAATTAATTAATCTAAATAGAAATTTAAAAAAAGTAATAAACATGACAAAAGCCCATAACAAAATTACTAAAATGAAAACTAAAAATATAAAAATAAAAGCTAATTCAAAACATTAATAAGCTATCGCATTTTGACTACTCTTCTTCTTATATATATATATTTTTTATATTTGACTTTTTCTTCCCAACTGAACAAACCTCTAATCCAAATTATTATACTAATTATTAATGGTTGAATATAATAATTAGTGCTGGACAACGATTAATCGCATCCAAAATAAACGTTTGTATTTACATAATATGTGTGTGTACTGTGTATAATTATTTTGAATATATAAATACACACACATACATGTATATATTTAAGATTTTTTTATTTATATATCAAATATTTATATTCACAGTATATACATGCAAATAGTTCTTAAATATATACATTCATATGTGTGTATTTATATATACAAAATAATTATACACAATACATTACACACACATATATATGTAAACACAAACTTTTATATTGGATTCGATTAATCATTGGCCAGCACTAAATATAATATATTATAATAATTATAATAACAAACCTAACCCTAAATTGTCTTACACTATTTGTGCTACAGAACTGAATGATAGCTCGAATCACACAACTTGAGAGATGTGCTACTATTTCTCTAAGCAATTGACAATTTTCATCTGACATAAACCCCCCTCCTCCTATATCTAGAAGAATGTCAGACACTTTTGCTAGTAAACAACACCATAGTAACCGAATTGCAGCGTGCTAAAAACCCCTTCGAATATCGTAGCGACATCACAGCAATGCCCTGGCAACCAACCAGAACATAACAGAATTGTGGCGGCGTAAAAAATCTTGATAAAGCTTTTGCAGGAACTTTTCAGAGGCGGCGAGAGCACTACAATGTGTGTCTGTTGTCTGTCTGGAACCAAACGATAAATCTTTCCAGCAAAATGAGTAAGGAGGCCTCGGCCATGTTCCCTTGCCCTGCTGTAAAACGTCATTATGCAGTGCACTCTCAAAGAATGCTGGGTAATAAGACTGTGGAGTCCCGGCCAGATGAATGTAACACTGAATCATCTGACAAGATTTTTATGACCTTAAGAAGAGGGAAGAATCCAGACATGCCACTGTCCGCCTAAATGTCACAGTCATGTACGAAACGTCCTTCCTAGTGTGCTGATAATTCATCATTCAGGCTGAAAATATTCTTTAACACTTCTTTCCACTGCTACACACACACATAGCCTTCCCGTCTTCCCTAATTTAAGAGCTACTGAGTGTGAGTGAGCTGTGGTGGTCCCTTGAGAGGCACACAGTGGTTCTTTCATTCAGTGAGTCTTTCCATTGTACCGCTCCGCCCCTCATCTGCTTGACCGATTATATGAGCTCTGTCTCAGTACGCTGGACATCGTAAATGAGCAAGCGCCTCGGCACTGCTGTTCCAGAAGCTCTAGGGCCGAAAATTGGTGTGTAAAATCACGAGAACCCGCCAAGAGCAGCTGGGGTGGCGTGGTAAAAAAAAAAAAAGGCGTATGAAGGGGAAAGTTGTTTCCTGCTGCCTTGGGAATGTATTCTTGGAGCATGTTTTACGTAAGAGGGGGAATTCTTCACACTAATTGCTGTGTGATTTTCCATGCCTGAATTTGTGCTTTGAACAAACCCTGAACAAATCCATAGTTCACCATGAAAAGTTATTTTCATCATTTACTCATGGTGTTCCAAACCTGTATGAGTCTCTTACTTCTTTTGAACACAAAAGATATTTTGAAGAATGTTGGTAACCAGGCAGTTCACCAACATTAACCATTCTCTGATGAATTTTCACAGCAAAATCCAGTCACTTTAATAGGAATCCATACAATCTGGAATTTCATGTGAGGACGAAAGTTTTCCCATGCAGATTTAGCAACTGGAGTTGAACAAAAAGCGGCTTGGTTTGAAAGTTACTTCAGTATGAGTTCACTAAACTATTGACAATTTTGTCTGCGAAATTTCGTGGGGAGGTTAAAGGCATGCAGTTACATGCAGGAGTTTAACTCTTTCCCTGCCATTGACGGAATTTTTCGGCTATCCATGTTTTCACTGTTATACGGTAGGGGGCGCTATTACACATCTTCGGAAAGAGTATTGATCAAAACACCAGTGAAGAAGACGCAGAAACAATATCATATGTAATCATATGTAAAATAAATAAATGCACTCATCAACATTAAACGGCATCAAAACTGCCTATGTGAAATGTCGACCGAGGTATAAAGGCCTGTTCACACCGGGACGAATTTCGCGCGCGTTATTCGCCGACGTTTAACGCCTCGTGACTAAACAAAGGGCGCCAATGTGAGTGTTCACACCGACGCGTAAAACGCCACGCGTAAAAGCGTCATTTTTAAAAAAACGCCTCGGGTTCGTTTTTTCAGTTTGACACGCCGCGCGTCAAAAACTATCCGACCAATGAGATTGGCGCTTTTGCTCACGTGTCTGGAGATTCTGAAGTTACAGTAAAACACAACTTGGGGGCGCTCAAACACAAAACGGTCTTGCCGAGCACACATACGTAATGGCGAAGAAGATATACAGCGTCTACACTCTGCCGGGAAGAAATAAGACGAGGAAGATGCAAGGCAAGATGAATGTAGAGCTGCTGGTCTTGTTGGTGTCTATATAAAGAGACACCAACGAGAATAAAGAACTATATCACAAACGCGACAAACTTGCTCTCTTCTTCTGAGTGACGAGCGAGTGTCAGAAGCACTTTGTGGACCGGGGTATTTGTTTTACATTAAGCGCCATCTAATGTCAGGGAATGAATTTGCATGTTCACTCAGCTCATCGTCAGCGAAAAACGCTTGGGTGTGAACACAAAAAACGCGTTGAAAAACGCTGACGAATAACGCGAGCCGATATTCGTCCCGGTGTGTACGAGCCTTAAGACTGTGCAAACATTAGGGGTGTTGATGGACTCGATCTACTCCATCTGTGTTTTGATCATCGTTCTGAATGCAATCTGAATGTAGTCTTTGAAAATAAGTGACATTCTCAGAGGCTCTGTTCTTTCTTTTGATATATTGCATATTCAGATATTCAAACACTAAAAAAAAATTCTGGGGGCCATGAAAATTGTGTTCAAAAAACGCTGCCGGTGACTAGCAACTTTTTAAAAAAGCACTGGCGGGGAAAGAGTTAATACTAATGGTTTGTACACACACATACATAACTAAACTATATTTACGTACAGATTATATTTGAATGTGTACAAATGGAGGTCTCTGTGAATTTTTGCATGTTATCTAATATGCTCAAAGTGCGAGAGGATTTTACATGAGACAAGGGATGATTGAGCCACACACACACACACACACACACACACACACACACACACACACACACACACACACACACACACACACACACACACACACACACACACACACACACACACACACACACACACACACACACACACACACACACTCACACACTCACACACACACACGTTGGTGCAACAGCATTATGAGGACTCTCCATAGGCGTAATGGTTTTTATACTGGACAAACTGTATATTCTATCCCCCTACACTGCCCCTATCCCTAAACCTACCCATCACAGGAGACATGCAGCATTTTAAAATGTTTAATAAAACATTGTTTTTTATGTTTTTAAGCCATTTGATTTATGAGGACTTTTGACATGTCTTCATAAACCACCCATAAGTTGTAGTACCAGTGTAATACACATGTCATTATACAAATTTGTGTCCTCATAAATCACATAAACCAACCCCCCCCCCCCCCCCCCACACACACACACACACACACACACACACACACACACACACACACACACACACACACACACACACACACACACACACACACACAGCATTTCTCCTCACTCTCCTCCTCCTAAGCTTTATCATACAGAGAAATAGAACAAAAGAGTCAGTGGAATGTGCTTTGCAAGAATCAAAGCATATTAGTCACACCATCAGACATCCAGTAACTGCCCACACCCTTCTTCCTCCACCGTTCCCACCACCTCCCCTGTCTTTTATCTGTCTGGATCCCCCAACTCTGACTGACTTGTGTCTGTTCTGCTGTGCTGTCTCAGATCTGAGGAATGTGTCAGACACCTGTCCTGCCTTGTGTTTCATCAGGTGTCCTCACATCTGGAACATTTCGTACATCTCAATCTTGTGGTTTTTGTCCACACCTGAATGTGTACGAAAATAAAACCAGATCAGGTGTCCAGCTCTAGTGACGCCACACAGCTTGTCGCAATCGTAGTTTGACGTGAGAAATTCAGATGAAACATGCTTCAGGTTGCAAGATTGTTGCAAAACACAACAAAACACAATGGCACTGCCATTAGATTCCTTCACTGTAAAAAGTATTGTAATTTTAATGGAAAAAAAATCTATGGTAAAAACCTGTTAATTGGTTAACAGTAATCAGTAAGTATACTATACTGTACTATACTTACTGTGATCTGCTATATACTAATATCCTTATATACGATTAAAAACTGTAATAGATCTAAACAGATTTTATAATCTGGTATATTAAATTTTTTCAGGTAATTCTTATCCTGTAAATTTAAGTTTCATCTGTAAAACTGTAAAAAAAAAAAAAAAAAAAAAACTATTTTATACGGTAAAGTTCTGTCAACCACAGTGTTTTTACAGTGTAGTGTAGTTGAATGAATGAATGAATGAATGAATGAAAATAAAATGACGGACAGGCAATTAGACAAAACTGTATTAAAAACTAGATAAATCAAATCATTTTTATTGACTGGTAGTGCCACACCTACCGGATTCAACTCACTGTGTGACGATTCATTGCTGTGTCAATGTTACATGCATTTTATTTGCTGATAAGGTACTGGTAAAACAAAACCCACCGGCTATAGTGCCACACCCTCTTTGTGGACTTTGGGAATCATTTGTTTAGATATGAGAACATTTTTATCAGATCCTAAATTTGAACAATCTTGTTTTCTTCAAAATACCAGTGAGGATGATAGCACATATTGCTCATAAATGGGTATGTCTATGGCTGGTGTTTTGTTATGCACTGCTGGTATCAGAAAAGCCTGAAAGAGGATAAAACTGTCTCTGACCACTGCATGACTTATGAACCTAGTCTAAACCTCCACCATGATGTCATCCAACCAAACACACTTTGCTGAGCATGCAACTCCTTTCCTCTGGATAACAAGAAATCCACATTAATCTAACCACTGCAATGACTTGTTCACATCATTTTCATGCTGCTGATGAGAACACATCTCCCCAAAATGTTAAACTGCACAACTCCTTATTTAATCAACTCATTTTGTCAACAAAAATTTGGACCACAAATGACTGATTAATTAGTTCATATACATGTTTATCCAATTCTTGCATGACACTCCCACCAACATGTTTTTAAAAACTATTATATATAAAATATGAATACATTTCTTTCCAATATATAACTAAAAATGTATATTTTTTGCATTGGAGCCAGTAAAATTATAATCTGGGGGAAATTAATTAAAATTAAATACAATTAAAGTAAGTTAACTAAACTGGGCTGCGTTTCCCGTACAACTATGTAACTCGCTGCTTCACTACCATAGTACGATGCATCGTTGGAGAAATCAACTAGCTAGTTGCGACTGTTTCCCGAAACGCATTGTCGCAAAGTATCGTTCAACCACGTTGGTTTATGACGTCTCGCACGTGGTGGAGTAATATAACTACTTTTAATGAAACGGTTTGAGATCCAATTAACGCTCGATTTGTTTATATAAATTACAGACATGTCATCTGAGGACTATTTCTAAATTTTCTCAGTTATTTTGCTTGATTACCAGACTCAATATTTAGCTCGTTCTTACATAGTAGAGCACGTTCGCACATGCGCAGTCTTCAAACACGGTACTTCAAATCTTTTGACAAACTAAAAGACGTAAATTACATTTGTATGTATTCTAAATAAAAGATATAGATTGTACTGAATGTCAGCTTGCTTATTTGGCTCAAGATAATAATTTATTAAGCCCACATGTTATAAAAATTAGAAACTATGCTTCTAACGACAGCTCGAGAGCTGTCGTTCCAACCACACAACTTTGCGATGCTGTTTGCGAATGTTCGTTGGAACGATGGTTTCGGGAAACACAGACTCGTTGAACTATGCTAACAACGACGGAACTTGCGACCATAGTTGGCTAACGATGCTTTCGGGAAACGCACCCCTGGTAGACATGCACTTCTGTTACAAAGTTTGGGATTGTAAGATTTATTATTTATGGTTTTGGAAAAGGTATCTTACTCATTGTGAATTATTATTGTGCAAAAATATCATTACAATTTCAAATACCTTTTTTTTTATTATTCCTGCGTTGGTAAAGCTGGATTATCAGCATCATTAATTTAGTCTTTAGGGTCACATGATCCTTCAGAAATTCTAATATGATGAAGAATGAAACATTTCTTATTACTTTCAATGTTGAAAACAGGTGTAATATTTTTGTTTTTGTTTTTTGATTAATAGAAAGTAATTTTTTGCTTTAAATATAATTATTTTGTATTGTTATGAATTACCTTGGTTAATAAATCTGTCAGTTTCTTAAAAAGACCCTGATAGACTCTGTAATGAGGTTTAAAGGCTTAGGTAAGAAGGAGGCGGGTACCGGCAAACGATCAATATAATTTTAATGACAATATAAACAAACAACAAAAGTAAAGCAGAAGCCCCTTATGGATGACTGCCGCATATAAACATAATAAAACACAACATAAATGTCCCAGGCCTGGTTCTCTCTCGTCCTTCACTGTCGTCACTCCTCCTTTTATCAATCCGGAGGTGTGACGCGCCGGTGACGTTCATTTGCACTCGCGCCACCAGCCTCGCTCCGTTCCCAAGGCTTTCAGCCCCACCCTGCTTGCCACAGACCCCAAATTTTTAATGTTAGTGTGCTATAAATAAAATGTTATCCTATAGGGGTGATTCTGAATGAGTTGTCATGCATTGGGGGAAGTGACCATAAATCTATAATGCGACCGGATCTGTCACCTACACAATGTTTAGAAGGCACTTAATTGCACGGCATACAATGCGGCACATCACTAAAAGACTTTAAGGGTCCGTTTTCTATTTAAAATAAGTTTGCTATGTTGAGTTAAGTAAATTAATAGTAATCCCTGTATTTAATCGTGGGTGCTGTGCCAAAACATACAAACACCCTGCCTGAGGACATTTCAAATGTGCCCATATATGGCACTGCTTTCACCTGATAGTAAAATGACTCACTTTTATCAGTGCTCAGGTGACCTCCTCCACCCTCCCTACCTATCTGTTGTATTACATTATGTAACTTGGCCCGTTTAAACTGTTTTCCCTCATGAATCCCATGACAGTTGTGATGCACAATCAGATAACTTATCCTCTGTGAATGGCGATATTTTCTTTTGAAGAATTATGTTGGAAAAACAGTCTTTCATAAACATAGTATAGCATTACAGATTTATGACCTGAGGGTGGGTGTATGCGTGTTTGTTTTTCCGAATGCATCTGTTTTTTCTTTGTGAGGACACTCCTCAAATAAGTCAGATGAGTTATGACTGGACCACCCGCTTGTTTTGTCATTTCTCCATCATAACTTTGCAGCAATAATCTCTGTCCCCCAAGGGTGGAGTGATGAGGATCTGGCAACCCACAGCACTGATTACATGAGGTTTAGGAAAAATTATTAAAGGCTTTTAGAATGATCACACACACCCGGAAAAAAATATTTTAATTCATTTAAGGGTTAAATGATTAATTATTGGTAACACTTTACAATAGTTAACATTCGTTAACTACATTAGTTAACATGAACTGAAAAATACTTAAAAATAACGCATTTATAAATCTGTTAATGTCTACATTTACTAATATAATTTTAAAATCAAAAGTTTATTTAATGGATTTGAGCTAACATGAACTAACAATGAAGAGTTGTATTTTTATTAAATAACTTTAACAAAGATGAATAAATACTCTAACAAATGTATTCTTCACTGTTAGTTAATGCATGAACTAACATTAATGGGACATGACTGTAAGGTGTGACCAAAATATTCAGCCACGAATAAAAAAATCATTATGATTAAAGTTATAAATAATGTCATTGGAGTACCATACAAGTTTATAACCTCAAAAAAGACTCATGTCCTATATCAGTAAATAAACAAGAGCAAACTGAGAGCCTGTGGATGTGAAAAGAGCCCCACAACATTGATATGCATTCTTTCACATCAAATTCCTCCTGTGCTCTATCCAGCCTCAAACAAACACATTCCCAAACAATGGATAAGGGAGGATCGCCACAGAACAAATTCACAGCCAAACACAAACTAGCATTGCTTTATTCAGACTCGCTTGGGACATTTTAATGGTCGTTTGAGTAGGGAAGTTGAATTTATGGGAAAATGCCTTACAGAATACAAAAGGTCCGCTTGTTCCATTTGAAAACACACCTAAAAGTAACATAAAAATAAATGTAAATCTCTTGTGTATTTCCAAAGTTAGCAATTTCAGTGGTTTTTCTTTCTCTTTAAACAGACAACCTGCAAACACAAAGTAAATCCTCTGGGAATGTGTGGATAGTATCAGCTTTCTCTTCTGAAACTTATTTCAAACAGGTTTGGGTCTAATCCATTGTGTAAATGGGTTTAAAACTATTGGGGGGTCCAGATAGGTTTCAGTGATTAGCTTGTTTCTTTGTCCGTACATGTGTGTGTGTACTCAGGAGCCAGACTAATTGTTCCTTTGTTCACACATCCTTTTACAGGCGTGGCAGGAAAATCCTTTCTGTGATCGGATATATCAAAACTAGAAAACTGTTATACAGGCTTATCATATTCAATGTGACCATTTTAGGCAGTTTTTATCCCCAGCGTAATGGTTACCAGAAAGATGAGAAAGATAAGACGGCCTGCCGAAACACGAAAAAAATGAGTTGACAAATTGCATGAATGAACATAATGATTTCTCAATATGAGTGTCTAACAAGTTTGGTTTCCCTGAAAGAGAGTTACTCAATATTACATACTACACATTAGTATATTTATAATATAAAAGTTGTGTGAATAAATATTAACACAGGTTTAGGTATCACAACAACGAAAAATAAACATATAAAATAAAAACATATAAAACAAATTTTTTAAAAAATCTAGGTGAAAATGGAGCTAGGTGAATTTTAATTCAGAAAAAATATTTTTCATTGTTTCATGTTTATTTATTATAGCCTACATGTTCATTTTTATACAACTTCAACTAATGCGAACATACAGTAGAACCTTATTGTAAAGTGTTAAATAGGTTTTCTTGGTATTTTTAGTTTAGTAAATCTTTATCAGAGATGTCATATCAAGAATGTTCATATTAAATTATATTTTGTTAACAACAGGAGTGCATGTTCTTTAAAAAAAAAAAAAAAACCTCTAAAGATCCTGATGTGAAGAACATTTCACTCTAATTTCTGAAAGGAAAATGGAGCCACTTGTAATAACAGACTTCTTGAAGGCGGTCACAAAACCACAGACTGAAACTCTGCTTTTGGCTGTAGGAGGGGCTTGGGGCGGGACTCTAGAGAGCTGTTTGTTCATAAAGCCTGAGAGTGTCCCTCATGCCCTGTTCACTCCTCTGGCTGTGTGTTACTGAGCTCTACCTCTCTCCAGGCCTTCATTCACTCATCCGCTCACTCACTTCCAGCAACCATGAGTATGAGAACAAGCTACAGTGTGCGTTCCTCCACCTCCCAGGTGCCGATGTCCCATATGTCTATCAAGCGTACCACCAACGTGCCAACTTACCGGGCTGCAAGCATCTATGGCGGAGCTGGAGGTCAAGGCACCCGTATCTCCTCTGCGTCCTACTCCGGTGTCCGCAGTGGAATGGGAGCTCCCTCAATGTCCAGCTCCATCCATATCAGTGCCACCGGGAACACAGGTGAGATCATGGGCAATGAGAAGATGGCCATGCAGAACTTGAATGACCGTCTGGCCTCCTACCTGGACAAAGTGAGGACCCTGGAGCAGGCCAACAGCAAACTGGAGCTGAAGATCCGCGAGGCCCTGGAGAAGAGAGGTCCTGATGTCCATGACTACAGCCGTTTCCAGCCCATCGTTGACGAGCTGCGCAAGAAGGTTAGTTTGAATAAGTGGGAGAAGGGTACAGGAAATTTATGGCCTCTATAAAGAACTTAATGTGACAGACTAATTGAGCAGCTTAGTGTTTATTAACAGTCTGGTGCACATTTATTTGGTTTCAGGACAAAAAATAGCAAAACAAAGGCATTCCTTTGTCATTTAAAGCTGGTTTGATTTAAAAGGGCTGAAAGAGAGTTTACTGATGGCCAGCACCGATAGGCAGAGAACCAAAAAATAAACTATGGGTGAAACTAAAAACAGGGGAAGGCATGGGGAAGGGAGTCTCAGTCTCAACAGGACGACAGTCATAACTTCTGCTTACAGCCGGTATTCCGGTGAATAAGCATTTCCATCCTGTATTAATCCTTGTCCTGTTAAACATCCAGATGTTTGTTTATTCCCTGTGGATGGAAACTCTGGGATCTGAGATGTTTTAGCATCTCTTTTGTGTGTGTAATAAGGGAAATGGAAAAGTCGAGGGAGTTCAGAGAGTGCAAAATGCACCCAGCTGTGAGAATTTTCTGAACTACCTCGGAGCAAAGTATCTATATTCATGTAATTTTTGCTGTTCTACATTTTCTTGAAAAGTTTGAGTTCATAAAGCAGATACTGTTAATGATAACATATTGATTAGAGTCAGTTTCACACCAACTGTTCCTTGAAGCTGTAATTTATAGCTAATATATCACTGATAACCAGACAGTGTTATCAGAATGATTGGTTTTTCATTCATCAGTCACAATACAAGAAAATGACAAGTAGGTTCAATTAAAACAATTAATTTCCCATTCCTCAAGGTTTTCTACAGGCACAAAAGCAAACAGGATTAGCCATGAGATTAACCAGATGAAAAGATAGATGACGTTTGGCACTGAAAGGAATTTTACAGTTTAAAGGTTAAAAACTCAGTGAAGTATAACAATTAATATATATTATATTTAAATTAAAACATACTGCACATTTAAGTAGAACTATTGTTAGTAGACATATAGCCAACACCCCTTAGCATATGGAAAAATATGTTGAGCTCACTAGTGTTAAACTATAATATATCGCCACTCTTTTCCATGATGACAGGATATGATGGCTTGCAAACATGGAAAGCATGTACACAACAAAGTACATCAGGTTAGAAAAAACAGGAAATCCAACTCAACCCCTGCCTTTGCCGCTACACAACTTATTTTACAACCGTCAAACCGATTCCAGACGCTTTTCCAACATGGCAGTTGATTAATGATTATCAACTGTGAAAAGGACTTTGTCCTCCAGTACCTCTTATCTAAGCAAACCAAGGCATCATGCCAGAAGATGGTACCACAGCTCCAGTGACTATGTGTTTTACACATCATGTACTAAAATTTGCATATTTGTAGAACATTTAAAGTTAGGTGAGGTTTCATGAGTCATAATTACACATTGTATTGTTCAATGGTGGGTTTCCTGACTCTTTGGTGTGACCCTTTTGACTGATTCAAATGATTTCTGTTTTGGTCGTAGATCTTTGATGCCACCACAAATAATGCCCGTCTAGTGCTCCAGATTGATAATGCCCGCCTGGCAGCTGATGACTTCAGAGTCAAGTGAGTAACAGAATTGTGAAGTATAACCAACATTTTGACCTCATGGAGAGTTTCCTAGTTTTGAAGAGTGACCCATTGACCTATGTTGTGCCTGCAGGTATGAATCTGAACTGTCCATCCGCCAAGGTGTAGAGGCCGACATTACCGGCTTGAGAAAGGTCATTGATGACACCAACATGAACCGCATGAACCTTGAAAGTGAGATTGAGTCCCTCAAGGAAGAGCTCATCTTCCTTAAGAAGAACCATGACAATGTGAGTACACATCTGGCACATTTGGACATTAGCACATCTGGAAACATTTGTCCACCGCATAATTTATTATGGGCGTTACTTTAAGACATATTTTATTGTCTCTCCCCCCAACAGGAGGTAATGGAGCTTCGTAACCAGGTCTCCCAGTCGGGAGTGCAGGTGGATGTTGATGCTCCTAAGGGACAGGATATTGCTCTGCTCATGGAGGAGATGAGAGCCAAGTACGAGAAGATGGCCCTGAAGAACCAGGAGGAGTTGAAGGCCTGGCACGAATCTCAGGTATATTCCAAAAGACAATCATTTTCTTGCGACCAAGTCTTGCTAAATACCGTTAAATGTTGATGCCTTTGTTTTGGGGCTAATGTGAAATTTCGGGCTCTCTCTAGATCACAGAGATTCAGGTAGAAGTCACACAGAACACAGAAGCCCTCCAAGGTGCTCGTACAGAAGTCAACGAACTTCGCAGACAAATTCAGACGTTGGAGATCGAGCTGGAGTCACAGAGGAACATGGTGAGTTTTCCTTCTAGCCATTGTAGAAGCTACCATTTTGCACCAAATCCTTTAATCATATTTGATTTTTCCAAGTATCGTGTCTTGAATTTGTCTTTCAGGAAGTTGGCTAAAAACTAACTCTTGGGTTCTCTTTGCTTCATTCTCCAGAAAGGATCCCTGGAGGCCACCCTGCGTGATACAGAAATGCGTTACAACATGGAGATCGAGAGTCTCAACACCGTTCTCCTGCAACTGGAGTCTGAGCTCACAAACCTGCGCAACAACATCCAACACCAGACTCAGGAGTACGAGGCTCTGCTGAACATCAAGATGAAACTGGAGGCAGAAATTGCCACCTACAGGAGGCTTCTCGACGGTGGAGACTTCAAGTAAGTTTTCTTCTGAAGCATACAAAGTTTGCACAGAAGTTCACCATTTGTCTAGACTTTGTTTTAAAACTTTGTTGGCTAGATTTGCTGCAGTATTTATTTTGTGTGGTTGGTAACCAGCATTTTTTCTCCTGCAGGCTCCAGGATGCTCTTGAAGAGCAAAAGAAGGTTAAAGTGATGACTGTCACACAGACGCTGGTGGATGGGAAGGTGGTGTCTTCAAGCACAGAGACCAAAGAGAGGAAACTCTGAACATCAAATTTCAGATCAACCTCCACAACACATCAGAAAAACCTTTTGGGCCAGTGATAACATGTTTTAAAGACAGGTTGGATTTAACACATTAGATATTTATTTAGTTCGAAGTGCGTTATTGTAAGGGTCTCAGAGCACATATGCAATGAGATTTAACTAGCACATTTCAACACTAATTTAAAACAACAAATGTAACACTTTAATGACTATAGCCAAAAAATACTGAATGTCAATGAACACTATTGAAACTTTACTAGATATTTTTGTAATGACAATTGTTTACGGCGAATCACAGATTGTCCCATTTCGTTTATATGTTGTGTTGTTGTCATCATGACTTGTCTTTTCCAATAAAAGATGACATTTTATGAAATCTTTGCATTCTGCTTCTGTCATTAAAGTTATGACTATAACATTAGTCTGATCTTAAGAGCTAAGCAGCTGCGTGACAGCATTCAAAGTCAAACACTAGATTATCAGGTTCACTGATTCAACATCAGAGAATAAATAAATTTGCTTTTTAATTTTTGTATCATACATGTTGGCCATGGCTATTTCTCCTTTAGAAAACTTAATCTTGATGTTAATATGATATTTTTACAGATTTGAGAAAATATTAGAGACATCTAGTGTCCCCCATCTTGAATACAATCAAAAAGTGATATAAACTAAAAAGAGATCACTGTTGTTCATGAAAGATAAGAGCACAAGCCAATACCTCACAAATCAAAACCATTCATAAATACTATGTATATTTTTCAGTATAGTATTTCTGTTGAATCAGATTTGAACATATTTGGAAAGCCAATGCTCTCTTAATTCAAACCATACAGTGTATCTCTACTCAAACTTTGTTGTTTTATCAACATCAAAGTTTCAGTTTATTGTTATGAAAAATTGGACCTAGTCTAATGAGCATTTTGAACGTCATCACAGTGAAAGAAAACAATAAGTGGCGTCCGATTCCATTTTCATTTCACAAAAACATTCCACCAGTCAATCATAATAACTGAAAGAGCGAAATGAAAATAAAATTATGGGTCTTGTTTTTGTACTTCAAACTAACAACAACTATGGACAATTAACCTATAGACAACTCCATATATAAACCATGCACTCTTGTCCTTACATGTCTACTTTTTTTGATGGTTGATTTCACTAAAATCATTTTTTTGCCCAGTAAGGTGTTAAAGGAATGATTGATTACCCTTATCTAGCACTTGACAGGTAATCTTTCTTAGTAATCAGTTTAAATAGAAACTGAAAGCTGTCAGACTAAACATAAACAATACTCATCCATTGAGCCTGTAAGCATTTTGCCTCCAAGGCATGATGGGTCAGATTTCCAGGGTAGAATTTAAGAAGAAACAGAAGAAAACTATTGTGAAGTATCCAATGACAATATTATAAGTTCTCTGAGCATCATAATTCTGCTGCGTTTACTCAGAAACCCCCATCATAAATCTGAGCTTCATGCCACGTTTTCTTATTTTTAGGTTGTGCAAATTCCCCTTAAATTTGGCATATTAGTTTCAGTTTTTAGGCAAACCCCATGAACTGACTAGAAAATGTGGCAGTGCACAGTGTATAAGTATAGAATGTTCCACTGTGGGCCTGTAAAAGCGGGAATTTGCGGCTAACTGTGAAGCACTGTTTCCACTCAAATCCTCCTTCGTCACAGCTGGAGGAGCGTATTCAGAGGAAAAAATGGTTGGTTTACAAATGGCGTTGTCAACGCAGACATTTGTGGATGGAAAACTGAAGCTGACAATCTGGGCAAATTTTTTGAGTTATAAAAATATACTAGAGTTTCTTCCAACATGCAACAGAAAAGAGTTGTGTAAGACTTTCAATCAAAAAAAAAAAATGTGCAATCTTAATTTAAATGTGCACACTATAAAACAATTTTAGTGCTATTCACACAAATGAAATCCTGGGTTATCTTGCTTTACATTTCACATAATATATCCGGGGTTTACAATAAATCATGGGTATTCATAAACTGACATTTCACATTGTACATTCCTAATCCATGGGTTAACGTCCTTATTTGGATATTTGGGGTGTCAGTGTCATTGATTGGACGAACTCTGCACGCAATATGTTTACATAAGGCTCTAGCATGGCCCATCCTCATATTATATATTGCCGACTGTATCATAAAGATTACCCTGAAGGGATTTTTCGGGCTCTAAAGATAAGAATGAAACAATCTTTTCTTCCCTCCAATTGCACGATTTTTTCACGTCACATTTTCTGTCACCAATTGACATTTTCCTACTCAAGTGCTAAAATCACTGTTTCACGAGTTCGCATCTACATATAATTATTATGATAAAGATTATGCGTACTTGGCGTGCTGTCCGGGAGGAGGGCTCCGAGCTTGGAATTCTGCTCGAACCCAGAGTACTCCCCCCGTCCTAAGAGTAGATGGAACTAGAGATGGAACTAAAAGAGAGGAGATGGGGTGGAGGTGGGATGCTGATAAACTGTCAAGGAACCAGTGTGGGTTCTGCTGATATTTATCTTGTCCTAGATTAATTACTGATTGCTCTCCACTGGTGCTGATTGGGTTAATTAACTGCACCTGCTCCTCCCGAACCTGTTTATCAAACCTCATTTATACAATACACAATGTTTCCGTGACTGTCCAAAGCATGTAAATATGAGGCATACTATTAGATGTCGGTTGCAGAGCATCTAGTCATAACATTATAACTGTATCATAATTTCATACTATACAACTTTGAAACCACAATGAAAGGTGAACCTCGCAAAAACAGTACTAACCCTGTTCCGGAGCTTAACCCTAAAAAGCGGTGCTAACCTGCACATTTAAATTACAAGTGTGAAACATGCCTTTACCTGGGGTTAAAAAAGCAGGGTTTAGAACAGCGATAACCTGGGGTTAAGTGCAGTGTGAATTTTTACTTTTTTGTACTTTTGTACACACTGATACCCTTCTTTTCAAAGCCTTATTGAATAAATTATAAGGGGAAAAGGAGACTTTGCTAAGATCACATGATACGACAAGTATCCCACTTCTGTACGACCCACTCAACTCATTTTTATTCTGTCCAGACAGTTACACAAAATGCTTTTGTGCCACTGTAAAACAACAGTTGAGCAATACTCAATGTATATGATCCAAGGCAGTATAGTCATGGTATAGGCTTAAAGGGTTTTTGTGTTCAGCAGAAGAAAGAAACTCCATACAGTCACATGACTTTGTGTAGACTGGTCCATTTTTCCTTTCGCATTAGTCAAACATTTTAATTGTACATCCTCTGCTTTCCCATAATTCTGGGAAGGTCCCGCTTTCTTACTGAACAGTGAGTCACTACTAAACATCAATATTTGTTTTTTTATGCTTCCCAGGGCGCTCGGAATGCACGCAAGTACCCTTGTATGGGTATTTTCTATTTCCTTTACGACCCCTTAAATTCTCAATGTGGCCAGTGCTTATAGCTCTTGAAAACTTGTGCTACACATTAACTTTACCTGGACATTTTACATTTTTTAAAGGAATCTAATGGTGCTTGGTCATGCAAAACTTGCTGCCACAGTGCCAGAGAAAGAGAGAGAGAGAAGAGAGAGAGAGAGAGAGAGAGAGAGAGAGAGAGAGAGAGAGAGAGAGAGAGAGAGAGAGAGAGAGAGAGAGAGAGAGAGAGAGAGAGAGAGAGAGAGAGAGAGAGAGAGAGAGAGAGAGAGAGAGAGAGAGAGAGAGAGAGAGAGAGATCCTTTGAATCCCACATAACTCCCATTCCTCATGTCTGTTCTTCTTGGACAGGAGATTACCACCAGATATCCCTCACAGGTGCAGCTTTCATAAAACCTGAGCCAAACTCCCACTTCTTTCTCTTGTTTATGTGTAACCAGTGTGGGCATTACCCCTGTTCTACTTTTAAAGCGAACTTTAATGATTGTTTAAGCTATTCTTAAAGATGCTACTAAGTACAGATGTACAATAATACATAACTGTATAAAGTATAGTTTTTCAGAAATTTTCTTGACAATGGATGCATTTTTGGGTGATTGGTCAGAAAGCACCAGTGATCTCTTGCATCCCAAACACATAAAGTAGTGTTTTTGGTTTGTCGATGACAACTGAGCAAACCTGCAATCTTCCAGAAACTTCTCTTGGCAAGAGTCATATGGTGAGCAACAGGACTGGTCAACTCAAAATCTCCTAAAAGTATTTAAGAAAAAATGTAGAATGGTAAGAAAAAAATAGCTGTTTAAAGACTGCAAGATGGCCGTTAGATTTCCACATGCGTGTTTAGAGTGTAATGTGGCGAACAGCACATAGCCAACCATTTTGGCAACCTCTGTTTTTAATTTAGGGGGAAAACCCAAAGGAAATTTAACCAGTATAACTATGGCAACCAATAACAAATCCAAACCAGACTGTGGTGACACCATGGAAACTAAACTCTGGCCAACGTATAGGGGAATAAGAGTCAGCATACAGTATGTTAGTTTAGAAAGATTTAGCTTGTTCAGTGAGCTATATATAAAACAGTAGTGGGAGGAGCCCTTCAGCCAAAATTACACATCATTCAAATTACACTTCATTTACTTGAGATTATTATACGGCATTATAGTAACCACACTCTTGAGGGAGTTTACAACTTCTAACGATAAAATCAAATCTTCTTGTTGACAGTTACTAAACAAAATCATTGGGATAAACTGTTGGCTCGTGATTTGTACAAGCAGAAGATTCACCAGAACACAAAATATCCTTTTCTTATTTGGCGTACAAAGAAATGAATGGAAAGAGAAAGACACATAGTACACTAATACACTGAATAAAAAAATTGGTGTAATATTTAATGAAAAATAAAGCAGATTGATTGCTCCTGTCTGCCTTGCTGATGGTTTGCATCTGTATGCTCCGTATAGCTTTCTGTTTTGAATCTTTGAATCATGTGCTTTGTGGATTTGGAGAAGGCATTTGACTGTGTCCCTCGCGGCATCCTGTGGAGGGTGCTCTGGGAGTATGGGGTCCGGGGCCCTTTGCTAAGGGCTGTCCGGTCCTTGTACGACCAGAGCAGGAGCTTGGTTTGCATTGCCGGCAGTAAGTCAGACTTGTTCCAGGTGCATGCTGGACTCCGGCAGGGCTGCCCTTTGTCACCGGTTCTGTGCATCCTTTTTATGGACAGAATTTCTAGAAGCAGCCAGGGGCCTGAGGGTGTCCGGTTTGGGGACCACATGATTTCGTCTCTGCTATTTGCGGATGATGTTGTCGTGCTGGCCCCATCAGACCAGGACCTTCATGCACTGCGACGGTTTGCAGCCGAGTGTGAAGCGGCTGGGATGAGAATCAGCACCACCAAATCCAAGGCCATGGTTCTCAGTCGGAAAAGGGTGGCTTGGCCACTTCAGGTTGGTGGAGAGTTCCTTCCTCAAGTGTAGGAGTTCAAGTATCTTGGGGTCTTGTTCACGAGTGAGGGAAGGATGCAGACTGATCTCATGAAATAGCGTATGTATAACATGCCAATTCGTATTTCCATTTTTGGCGTGCTATCAACACGCATAATCGCTTTTCAGCGTGTTTATGAATGCCGTTGACTTGTTACATTACTGTATATATAAATATATGACCTACCCCAACCCCGTCCCTAAACCTACCCGTCACTGGGGTTAATACCATTAATAAGTGTTCCCCTACCATCCTAGGACAAAAAATATCGCTCGCCAGATGTAGATCTAGGTTTTTCTTTGTTTCCCTCGGACATTTAACGGCGTGTACATACACGCGGAATCACTCGGACATTTAACGGTGTAGACATACACGCGTATACGCGGGTAGCTCAAAATGCGTATAGATAACACGCCACTTGACTTGAAAGTGACGTGTATGTTTACGCAAAAGTCATGATGTCATGTTGAAGGATGGGACGGGAGATTGACAGACAGATCGGTGCAGCTTCTGCAGTAATGCGGTCAAAGTACCGGTCTGTCGTGGCAAAGAAGGAGCTGAGCTGCAAGGCGAAGTTCTCAATTTACCGGTCAATCTACGTTCCTACTCTCACCTATGGTCATGAGCTGTGGGGTCATGACCAAAAGGACAAGATCCCGGATACAGGGGACGGAATTAGTTTTCTCCGCAGGGTGGCTGGGCGATCCCTTAGAGATAGGGTGAGGAGCTCGGTCACTCGGGAGGAGCTCATAGTAGAGCCGCTGCTCCTCCACATTGAGAGGGGCCAGCTGAGGTGGCTCGGGCATCTGTTCCGGATGCCTCCTGGATGCCTTTCCATGAAGGATTGGGAAGGCTGGAGGGATTATGTCTCCCGGCTGGCCTGGGAATGCCTTGGTGTCCCCGCGTAAGAGCTGGAGGAAGTGTCTGGTGAGAGGGAAGTCTAGGCATCTCTGCTTAGACTGCTGCCCCCGCGACTAGGACCCAGATAAGCGGAAGAAGATGATGATGATGATCTCTATTTACTATCATTCCTTTTTGTTTATATTGCTAAATATAACTTACTCATCAACATATATTAGATATAGTCTCATATTTCCTATCACATCGCTAGTTTTTATCTAAATCGTTATCGCTTACGCTTTTTACGAGTCTATCAAACAACTGTGGTAAGGATCAGTCAACAAACCCGGTGAGTAATGTCTTCTCCTGTTATTGTCATTTGCACTTCGTGTCACATTTTATAGCATAGCCTTCGCTGTCAGCAGGGCTTTTCATGTGATAAATGCAGGGAGACAGTCAGGCTGATGGAGAAGATTTCAGAACTAGTGACACGCATTCAAACTTTAAAGTAACACTAAGTAGTTTTTCAACCTTCATAATATATTTCCAAGACCCTTGTGATGGTACATCGACTTAAAATAAGTTAAATGACTCGTCTGCCATAGCCTGACGGGGTCTGTATTGCTTTTACTGGCACTATGTAACTTCGGGTTTCGGGTAGAAACCCGTGCACAAAAAGAACTACAAAATTCGACTGCTTAACGTCAAGCGCTACAATAGTCATTATTTTGTTTTTCTTCGTTTCTGATGTCGCAATACATCATACTTTCATGAAATCATGTAACATACTCTACCTTGTCTGTGGACATTGTTCGTTCTTAAAGCCGGTGCTGGATAAACAGCGAGCGTCAGTGCGACGGTAGGCTAGATTATTTACGACAGCGGCAATGGAAAAATTCGTTTGCAACCAGTAGGGCGACCGAAGAGGAAAAGCTACTTGGTGTTACTTTAATCGAGGATAGTAATAATGCAAGGGCTTTAGATACTGCTTTGGATGCGACAAGCTTAGTGAACTCGGTACATTGTTCGGTTCCGACTGTAGAGCCCGTGCAGCAGGGCAACCAGACGTCAGGGGGCGGAGTTAGTGTAAATAGACACTCCAGTACATTTTTGACAAATAATTACAAAGAAACGGCAAGTAACACATTAAATTAGGCTAAATGTGAAATTTTAAAAAGTATAAAGACTGAAAGGGTATTTCCTTATATTCAGAGCATCTGTGGTAGAATGCACTTATACCTCTGATAAATCAGTGTATAGTAAAAAAAACTGTATAGTTTTTTTCACCATTGCTTCTAACAATGGGAAAAAGGGCTGAGGTGGGTCTTTTTACTTTACAAGACCACAGAAGACTTGCTTTGAATGGGCGTGGGGAAGTTCCAGGTGCATCAATGAAAGGGCTTCAGAAAAACAGGGTTAATGAGAGGTCACTGTGAAATCAAGTGCAGTGTAAATAGCAGCTTCCTGTCATCATATACAGCTGCACAATTTTAAACTCACTCAGAGGAGCGCTGAACAAATAATGCTTAGCTGAACAGAACTGAATAGACCATCCACATGTACACACCCTAAACAAAAACTAAGATCTTTCTTAATGTTGTGTACAGCCCTGGAAATCTTGAAATCTTAAGTTGTGATTGCTAAGGGATTCGAACAAACATCACTTGGCTTTTACCATCTGTATTATTATTTGATATATGAGATATGTATGATACTCTAACCATATTAGAGGCCAGAATATCATAGATGGACTCTTTTTACTTTGGCCAATGTTTAACCACCTATCACCAAACCACTCACATTTACTTCAGATAATATAAAAATGTAATTTCAGTACTGCTTATAAGTCCAAAATAGTTTTGGTCATCTTTAAAACATCTTTAAAGTAAGCTAAATTGTGTGGGGGGAAATAATATTCCACTTTCCATGTTCATGTTAGTACTAATTAATAATAATATTTTTGCAGTTTAGCAGAGGAATGTATTTCCACATTGAAGGAGGGTTAAGAGATTTAAATAAAATGAACACACTTTAATTCATAAGGCATTTTCCAAAGAGTCATAGAAGTCAAATGTCAAATCTGCTAATTTTCTATTATTCCTGATCTTGTGATTTCTTCTTGTGACTGACATAATAAACCATCATGTAATATGACTCATGTCTTTCAAAATAAAGCGTTAAAAAAAACAGTACACTATTTACACTTAATATGGTGATGGATAAAAAAACTACAATATTCATTTAGCTGCCCATATTTATGGCAAGGCAACGATTGTTCAGAGTTGACACAGTTGAACTACTGACTCTGTTTACCTTGCATCTGTCATGTCCATCACTCATCTTCAAAAAGCCTCTTACTTTGAATGGCAATGGAAATTACCTTGTGAACTAAGTCACCTTTATATAGGAACCCTATGACATAAGCATGCAAGTATACAGTTCAGATTAGTGGTTGATCATGTTTCAATGACTGATTCATGGATTTATTTTAATCTGTTCCTTGAGGTTCACTTTTATTTTTAATAACGTTTTTATTTTTTGTGCGCCCACACAAACAAATAAAATATAGTGATTATTGTATATATAGTGATAATATAAGTGATTATTTTCAATATTTTCTGACCCTTTGCTGAATCATCTGTTTTTAAAGGGATAGTTCACTTTGAAATTAATTTTTGATATGTTTTAGCTCACCTCAAGGGCATCCAAGATATAGGTGTCTTTGTGTCCACAGTATTTTCAATTTTGATATTTTTAGGTAAACCGTTCTTGTCAGTCAGTCATATAATGCAGGTCTATGGGGTCCACCTCAAAGAGCATACACAGAGAAGTCCAAATTAAACATGATTTAATGACTCGTAAATGTTGATGGCCTAAGACACGAAACGAGCGGTTTGTGTGAGAAAACTAACAGTATTATTTCGTTTTTACCTCTTGTAAACACAGCCACGTCCAAGTGATCTGAGGGCGCCGGCGCTTCGGTCTTTTCCGGAAAGCGCCGGAAGTGATCTCTCGCGCGTGTACGTCAATTAGTACCCTTTTAATTAGCCATCTTACCTACAATCCCTGTTCTGTGTAAACAATGAGTGCGCGAGAGATCACTTCCGGCGCTTTCCGGAAAAGACCGAAGCGCTCGGTTCAACTGATTCAGTTTCGAAGCTTTGTGTCTTCTATCACTTGTCCCCTCGTTTACAAAACAGCCTGCAATCAAATGCTCTGAACAAACATATAAACGTCCGACATGATCCGGGATATGATCCGTGACAGACAGGTGAACGCTGGTGGGCGGGGCTTATGCTGCGATGAGTACGTTGAACTACTCGTTGATGGCTTGCTCTTGAGTCATATGCAAATGAATTTGCTCATGTGATGTCACAGATCCCACAATATCCAAGCGAACCGTTTTTGGAGCTTGGTTAAAAAAATGCTTTGTTTATAATGAGGTTTTAATGGTACAAAGACCTCATATCAAGATCAAGGAAAAAACGGATTCTTCAGAATTTCTCCATTTGTATTCCACAAACTGAATAATGGTCCATGGGTTTGAAATGAAGTGAGGATGAGTGAATGATGACAGAAATATAATTACTGGGTGAACTATTCCAATGAATTCCAACTAAATCTGGTCTTTTCAATGTTGTTAATAAGTAGCTGTTGTTTAAAGTTTCTCATATTTCTCCAAGTGTGTTTATGTCTCACAAGTGTCCATTACCCTACAGTGACCTCCATTATAAATACTTGACTCACAACAGTGGTGTTGAAACAGCCCTAAGAAGCTGTCAACACGTATTCACTTCCATGCATTTCAGGCTACAACCTCTTCCTATTGTAAATATATATGTGTTCCACTCTTTCTCATTGGCTGCATGAAACCCTTTGGGAAATTTCCATATAAATCTTCAGATTTTGACAAATAAAAATATATTGCATTATCTTCATTGACCTGATCAGTGTCATCCAGATTAGTTTTTGTGCAGCGTTGTAGTTTTAGTAAAGTTTTAATTAAAATCGTCTCTTTCAGAGGGGTTATAAAAAAAAAATCTGTAATAAGACTACGCTTTAATTTGAAAACAACCTCTGGAAACCCTCACAGCAGCCTCATGAAAATAAACGGATGCAACAAGCAGAAGCTCTGTGGGAGGCTTGTTTCAGTAGTTGTCTGCTTGGCACAGATCTAAAATTCCAGCCATACGGCGGCACTAGCCAAATGACACAGTGCAAGGTCAGAGGTCAAACTGTTATAATGATTCGATGTGGACAACTTCATATTCTTCACTGGCCTCTGATCTCGTCTAGCACAGATATGACCAAAAAAGGGATTTCGGCGCTACTGCTCCTCCCACAGCACTTTGAGGCAAAATGAAATAGCTTACTCCTTATGGGGTACAGGGGAAGAATGCTGCAAATACAGATCGGCATTATTACAAATACTGAGGAGAGCACAAATTCCCGGAGAGAGACCATCTAAGTCCTGAAGAAAAGACAGGAGAGTCACTCCCTGTTTGGCCTGGCATGAACACGGACAGACTCCCTCACTCTTATCTGCATATCCCAGAATGCCTCTGCAGTATGACTGAAGGGATCATTTAAAGCAGAGATATCAGCAAGTCTACCAGGGTTTATTACCAGTGACTACTAGCACCAGTGAATACTACTATATATAACATTTTATTTATATAATTTATCTTTAATTTTATATGAATATATTTTAATAATGTACATTTAATAAAATGTTTGGGGTCAGTAAGATTTTTTTTTTAAAGAAACTAATACTTTTATTTGGCAAGGATTGCATTCAAATGATCAATAGACACTTATAATGTTATAAAATATTTCTATTTCAAATAAAAACTTTCTATTCATCAAAGAATCCTGAATTTTTTTATTTTGGCTTCCACAAAAATATGCAACAGCACAACTGCTTTCAACTGTTCAACAAATGTTTCTTGAGAAAATTACATTTTAAAATATATATTACAATTGAAAATTGTATTTTTAATAATTGTATTTCAGTTTTAACTATATTTTTGATCAAATAAATGCATCCTTGGTGTGCAGAAGAGACTTATTTTAAAAACTTTTTAAAACTTTTAAGTTTTAAGTTAAAAACTTTTTAAACTTTTGAATGGTAGAGTATTTATGACCATATTAAATCTTATAATATATTATTTAACGGACAAAAATGTGTGTCCCTTTTAAAGCAACGTATCTGAGATCACATTGTGCAAGACATCCAACCCAGGTTGCTTTAAGAAGATTATCCCTATAATAAGAGTATTGCATGTTGTTTTGGGCAATGTGTCGGCTAAACATTTACTTACTCCTTACTGAATATTATGAGCATGATGACACTCTTCTGTAAGTACAGTGTGTCTGCTTACAAAACGTCTCGCTAAATGACATAGCTGTGCTGGTATGTCTCAGGTGAAATACTATCAACCCATCATTACACTCATTCACACTGAGCTACTTTCAGCTGGGAGGGTTTTTTGTTGGAGGGTGGAGGCTTGGATGTGTCTGTTACCATCAAGGACATATAAAACTCAGTGTGATTGCGTATTTGTGTTTGCGTCAAACTCAGATTTCAAAATTAGATGCAGAGGCAAGAAACTCATGGCCAGTGCGTTCCAAGTGTGTGGACCACCTGACAAGTTAATGTGTGTCTCATTTGTGGTCGATGATAATGTGTAACTTTTTAGGAGACAGAGGCGTTTGTGCAAATGTTTACACTTTACTTTGGTTGTGTAAAAATCCACCAGCAGTAATTTGGTAAACATATGAGACTGTAGTTTGGATTATATCAAGTTGGCAAATACATGTCTCATTAACCAAATAATGCTTGACATTTCTCTTTTATCTAGTAATGTGTTGCATAACCGGACTAAGGTAAGAGAGCGATTCCCATGAAGAAATAATGCGGGCTGAAGATAGTGAGAGACAGAATTAAAGTGAAAAATAAATCTGAATGGACAAATCTGACAGAGAACCCTGATAAAGATAAGAAAATATCTCTCTCAGTCATTAAAAAAGTTAAGATTACTGTAACCTAAAAGCATTTCTCTTTTTTGTGCTTTATCTCAGTGTTTGTCAGTCTGTTGGCCTGTTGTCAAAGTGTTAGGGTGAAGGTTGAAAAAATGGCGTGCCAAATCGACTGCACAAACTAGCAGATTGCATTAAAGAATTTGAAATCAGGTCATGACATCTTATCTGAAACATCTGTTAATGTTAAACAAACCATCTCAGGCCACAGTCCTTGTTAATATATCATTTAAAGTCTAGTGCTATGCCTTTTGACAGGGTGCCGCAGTTTCACAAAAAGCTCTCAATGCAAGGTCAATTCAAAACATACACAGCTTCCATAATCAAAAAAAGAAGAAGCAAGCCATTTAAAAATAGAAAAATTGTAAGATCGTAAAATACACATAATCAGACTAGTTACTTTCTTTCTTGATTACATGACTAAATATTATTCTCACAATGTCTCCATGGTTACTGGTTGGTTTACTTCTGTTCAGGACTAGGTGTGTTTAGTTAATTAATTAGCCCCTCTTGTTTACGGTCTATTAATCATTTACTATTTATCAGTTCTACCTTGGTTGTTCTGTTCAAAGTTCCAGAGATTCTGCAGTGTTTTGTAAAGTCCAGGGGCCTCATTTATAAACGTTGCGTATGCACAAAAGAAGGCGTACGCCGCTCTCTACGCAATAATTGGTATTTATAAAAAGCAACTTTGACTGTAAAATGTGTGGTCCTTCACGCAAGCTCTGACCCAGGGCGTACGCACATAAATGGGTGAAACGAGAAATGGCGGCACCGTCGGCAGATGGAAGAAACACGTGAAAGTGTGTGAAACTGTAGACCGTTGTGTCAAATAAATGGCAATACTGCCTCTCATAAATAACACGAAGACTTCACAAAGCAAGTCTTACAATTAACAGCCTACACGAACACCCCGTATGGAATGATATTCCCGACATTATTCAAAAGGAATTGCAAATTTGTGGACGCATAAAATGTGACATAATCCAAACGCAATTGCAACGCAATTGTTTAAGCGAACGCACACGGACTGCCAAATTTCAAGTGGAAAAGCAAAGTTCGTTTGCAACTGCGTTTCCCATATGTTACGAGTTTTGGCCTTGTCATATTTAAATAGCAATTCAATTACCACGTCTGCTTTTTCACTTTCTCAGCGTCGAGTATGTAGCCCGCCAAAACTCAAATGGAATCGAAATTGCCTTAGCCTTTGCATTTCCGATGCCTACACGGAAACCTGTCAATCAGTGTCGAGGGTGGGGTTATGCTATGGGGCGTGTTTGTGTTGGGAAGTGACGTCACTCACAATCGACGGTCATGAGCTGATGCCCTGAACAGACGCCTTCATCATCTGATCAAGACATTTTTTTTATTGAATATAAAATCATACATACAATCAAGGCAAACGCATTCATCTACAGTGTCTAATAAGAACGTGAGGCCCCGGATCCTGACAACTTTCCTTTGTGCTGCACCAGCGATCGTGACAAATATATTTTCTTTCTCTCTCTATTTTTATATTAATATGGTACAAGATTACCCTATTCATTTCAATGTGATAAACAAGTCAGGTAAAAAGTAATCTAAAAGCAGTCAGATTATTTAACCTAAAATGTGTAATGTAATGGATTATTTTGACTACAAGTATAATTATATGTGATTTTGAAAAATGTCACAAAAAGCTTTTAAATTAATTTTCCCGTTAAAATATGTGCTATATTTTAGCTCCAGTAGTAGTCATTTTAGGGTTTTTGGTGTTGTGATGTCATGGCAATAAAGTTGTAAAATTGGATACAATTTTCACACTACAATCATATCAATGAGTGAGTATTATAGACCGGCCTCATTTACTATCATTACGAGTGCATCACTGTAACCCATTTTTCAGCTTTCAAAGGAGTCAAAATACATTTTTGTGGTATTTAACATGCCACAAGTGCTATTGATTGAGTTTAACTTGTTCTGAACCCAGAATATTCCTTAAGCGCATGCATGTTCATAGCTGTTCATGTTCATAGTGAGGTTTTCAACTGTCAGATGAGATGCCAACTCAATTACACATACATAAACTGTTTCCGTTTGTATTCAGTAAACACCCATTAACCAAACATAAATCATTCAAATTGAAATCCTGAGCTGGATTAAACAACGGGACTTTTGAGTTTGATGTCTTTCTTGCAAACAATAGATTTTCTTCATGTTTTTCAATGAGATCATCCAAGTAGTATTTTTGAAGCATGCTATGTCAACATCCGATATTATGATATCATTGGTTTCCTCAGATCTGTTGGGCGGTAGACATGATTCATTGACTATTGAGACACAATTACGTAATGTGTTGCTATAGGACAATCCTTAGTTTAACGTTATTTAGAGAGCTACTGTAACAGTCCTTCAACTGTCGTGAATAAGGGTGTGAAGTGTGATCACACTGAATCCATCCATGCCTGTGTCATGACATGGTGTCGGTGGCAAGTCGAAATTTGTCCTACTATTATCTACTGCAGTGCTGGGAAAGAAGCTCAGTTTTTATTGCAAGACTTATTGCAAATTATGAGGAGTGAACACTGACGTGTCATGGTGTAACAGGCAATGAGGAGGAGATGAGAATCTAATTGCACCAATAGAACTGTATGAAAGAAACAAAATACTGTCTTGCACAAAACCATTTTCAACTAAAAACTGAAAACGTATGCGTTTTGGACGTTCATTTACATGACAACTTGAAACATAGTGACGTCCACTTTTGAATATGGGTTTCAAAGTGCAAGTTTGTGAAAACGATAGTGTTAAGGTCCCCATATACTTACGGCAAAGTTCTGTTTCGTTTTTCACTTTGGGGTAAAAACAAGTTCGAGCAGCAAATTACTGTTAGCAATTATCCTGACACCGCTGTGCGCTTTCCTCTCAATAAAATAATCACACAACAAAAACAGCAGTTAAGAAAGCATCTGATCATAGCGATGTGCATGTTTGCACAAGCTCTGCAATTCGGCATTCCAGTCAAGTCGCTTCACATTTCTTTATACCACTTTATACAACAGGTAGTTTATAAGCAAGTAGCTTGCAGCATTCAACATGAAAAACAGTGTCTATGTTTCCATCTAAAGGCGCGGGACAGGCGGAAGTAACGTTACCGCTGAAAGTGGCCATCATCCAGGCGCAGCTCCTGGAGCAAAGGGTGAAACTCGCCAAACTGGGAACGCCTCCGGAGGGTCTGGTGGACCCAAGTGCGGCGACGATGACCGCTACACCGCTGTTCTGCTGTGATACAGAGCGGTGACTCTCGATGAATACTCGATCTTGCAAACAAAAACTGCCTAGCACTTGCCCCTCCCTCAAGAAGCGGATTTCGCCTCAGACGCGCTTCAATTTCACTTCAAACTTTTGCTTTTTACGCGCATCCTATTCGCATCGGAATGCGCAAATGGATTTAAAAAGTTCAAGGGGCCGACTAGTCGCGATAGACGCTAATTTGATGCTCTATTCGTGTTTGGTGTGAACGCAGCATAATGAAAGTTAGCAGACATGTAGGTGCAACGTTACTTCTAGTTAAAGTAACACTAAGTAGTTTTTCAACCTTCATAATATATTTCCAAGACCCTTGTGATGGTACATCGACTTAAAATAAGTTAAATGACACGTCTGCCATAGCCTGACGGGGTCTGTATCGCTTTTACTGGCACTATGTAACTTCAGGTTTCGGGTAGGAACCCGACCACAAAAAGAACTACAAAATTCGACTGCTTTACGTCAAGCGCTACAATAGTCATTATTTCGTTTTTTTACATTTCTGATGTCGCAATACATCATCCTTTCATGAAATCATGTAACATACTCTACCTTGTCTGTGGACATCGTTCATTCTAAAGCCGGTGCTGGATAAACAGCGAGCGTGCGTGCGACGGTAGGCTAGATTATTTACGACAGCGGCAATGGACAATTTAGTTTCCAACCAGTAGGGCGACCGAAGAGGAAAATTTACTTGGTGTTACTTTAACAGAATATGTTAAAGCACTGATTATCAAAGTGTGGTACAGGCTCCCTCTAGTGGCACGCAGAGGAATCACTGAATTCCGCACGTACGATCAAACCGGTGTGATCAGTCTTGGCTGGTCCCTGGAGTGTACGATCACACCGGTGAGAATATAACGGTCAGTGCATCGCGTGATCAACTGGACCTTCAAGCTACACCCATTGGTTCTGCAGTGAACAGCCTAATTAAACTGTACATAAATTAAGCATAAGCATCGCTGCATTATTGACATAGGACCTTGATGTAATTCACTCTCCATTCATCTCTGAAAGACTTCATGAAGCTAATTTCCTTTTAAATGTTCATTGCTAAAAGCTATCAGGGTTGAAATGATTGTCTCAAACAGAAGGTGGTAATTGACACATACAAAGGTGTAATGCTGTAGCTCAAACAGTAGAGCGTTAGCGCTTGTGTAACGGCCACCTAGACGCCTAGATCATGGGAT
This sequence comes from Chrosomus eos, assembly GCA_036326025.1. Classification (NCBI taxonomy): domain Eukaryota; kingdom Metazoa; phylum Chordata; class Actinopteri; order Cypriniformes; family Leuciscidae; genus Chrosomus; species Chrosomus eos. The sequence goes on from CM070837.1 coordinate 26,745,839, forward strand.
AGATTTCCAGGGAAAGCAGAAATGTAAATGTGTAATGCAATGTAAGTCACTGTGCATAAAAGTGTCTGCCAAATGCATAAATGTAAATACATTTTGAAACATGGGACTACAGTTATAGAAGTTATAGAAGATACTAAATTTAATGTTGAAAAGATGTCCACAAACGACCACATTTGGTCCCACTGACGTCAATATTAGATGTGCAAAAGACGTTGAATAAAGACGTCGCCTGGCGTTACAAAACAACCCCTTCAGTGGATCGAAATTGGACGTCCAAAATTGACATAGAAAAGACGTCACTCTAACGTCACATGCGCAGTGGGTGGGGGGTATTGGCATATGGTTTTGTATTGGGGGGTTATTGCTGATCTCCCTGCTCTTATCCATGCTAGGCTGCAGGGAGTTCTTGCATAGAACAGAACTAAACCGCCAATGCAAACTATATGCTAATCGTCAATAGTATTTGATGATAATGGTCCTGACAGAAACATAGTGTAGATGATACATAATGATAATGTCTTTGAGCATTGTTTTTATAAATGTCAAGTTAAAATTATTTGGAATGTATAAACAAAAGCCTATATTTTAGGTACTGGCCACCATGTCCTTTGAGTTCTTCACCATTTTTAGCACCTCTTTGCCGTATGTAGTCAATTTTAAATGGTGCTGTAGTATAATGGTTTTGTTAAAGTAAAAATATTCCACAAACTAACTAAATCTAACTTGTATAATAAATAAATATATAAACAGAAACGGTTGTCACATCAACCTCAATCTATTTTCACATAGCATTTCTGAAAAAAAAGGAAAAACTAAACCACACATAACCTTAAAAGCAAAAGTTGATCTCATTTATCTCTCCTGAAACTTCAATCGAATGATGTTTATCTTTGTTCCAGTAAGAATCCGAGTATGGGTCAAAGATCGGAAATGCACTCCTCCTGAGAATGAAAGCATAACGGAGAGAACTAATCCAGACATTTTAAGCCAAAATGGGGGTCAACCTAGAACAAATTGCAACAGAAGCAAACTCAACTGATTTTGTATCCTCAATATGTCCTGAGTAAGGAAAAAAAGCCCAGAAGAATCCCATTGGGGGAAAGTTTAGGAAAAGAGCCTATTCATTCGCACATTTTAACCTTTAGATATCACCATGAATATTACCATGAGTTGATTACTTACATCAAGACAAACAAAACATTTATTATACGATTTTTTAATTGTTTGTTAACATGGACAAACGGTGCATAATCTAATTAAGTATGTGCTAATTTGCATTAATACCCAAACAGATCTAAACATTGGGAATAGCCAGGTGAAAATGTCTTATTGAATCTTGTTGACATATAACAGTAAAATACTTGATGTTAAAGGACAATTCTGGTGCAAAATGTACCTAGGGTGTAATATCACATTGGTACCGAGTCAACCGTTCTCTGGGATTTGCTTTCATGATAATCGAATGTAAAGAGTTTTGTTTCTAAAAACGGTTTAGCTTATAACGCTAGTATATGGGGAATTGAGTAAGTAAAAATAAATCGCTAGTTGATACCACTAACAAGGCTCAAAATAGCCCCACTAACACGGTAGCATAATGAGGGTCCCTACATGCAAACCAAAGCATTGAGAACTTTGTAAGTCTATACAGACAGTTTAATAAGAAAAAACTTTATAAAGACAGTACACTTCGCGTAAACAGGCAGGAGCCATCTTTGGAAAACAGTCTCTCGACCAGTCGAACCAAAGAGTATAGAAGCACAAGAGGCGAAACTCTGATGCTTTTCTGGTAACAGCCACTAGGTGGCGCTTCGGGAGCGCGACCGCCATTTTGGGATGAAGATTCCAACGGGAGTTACTGGACAACAGCACAGATAACAGTTTTTTGAGGTAGTTTTTTCTTGCATTGTAGAATATTTCCATTTTATGCACTGGGCTAAATATATGTATAATATATGACTGCCGAGTGGCTTTCACCCCAAAATGGCGGAAGCGTAGCGCTGCTGCTGGGCGCTGGTGTTGCAATGGAACGTTCTATTGGCTTTCACTTCTTGTAAATATACGTTCTTTGGTCGAACCACGAACGCCATGCTAAGTGAGCTAGTCGTATGATTTCACAAACGTAATTCATATCGACCAGCTCACTTAGCACGGCGTTAGTGTTTTGACTGGTCGAGACTGTTTTCCAAAGATGGCTCCTGCCTGTTTACACGAAGAGTAGGCGACTGTCTTTATAAAGTTATTAAACCTTCTTATAGGTTGATTTTTACTTACTCGATGCCCCATATAGTAGCGTTACAAGCTAAACAGTTTTTAGAGATAAAACGAATCGGTTACCTAACGTAACCTCGGTTCTCTCTAGATGAGGGAACGAGTATTGCGTAAGCTAGCTTACGCTACGGGAAAGATTCCATCTTTCTGAGAAATTGAAGCCAAAAATTATCCTATAATTTTGTATCCATTGTCAACGCAGTTCAGCTGCAGCAGACCATGAGAAGGCTAGCTACCGCTCATTGGTTCGCTCACGGAGAACTGCTTAAGCCTATGAGGGAGCGCGGATGAACCCGCGACCAATGAGAGTCTGACTCGCTCTCCCTACGTCACCGCCCCCGAAGCGGGCGTGGACGAGGCTATAAATACCCCGAATAGGCTGAATAAATCTGGTTTTTTCAATTCTGAAGCGAACATCGCCAGTAGCACAAGCACGGCCAGGAACGCAATACTCGTTCCCTCATCTAGAGAGAACCGAGGTTACGTTAGGTAACCGATTCGTTCTCTTACGAGAGGTTCTCTCGTATTGCGTAAGCTAGCTTACGCTACGGGAACCCATTGTCAACGCCGTGCGTGCTAAGCATCCACTATTAGTCCCGCGGGGCATCCCGGGGAACACCGAAAGTGGGAATGAATATATGTATCAGTGACAAACGGCCAGCGGAGCGGGCCGGTGACTGTGTAGTACATAAGCACATAAAAGAGAGGGACAGAACGAAAATCGGTCTGTGTGAATTAACCCCCTATAGTGCAGCTCAACCAGAAGAGCTGAAACATACTAGACTGCTAGTAGTTTAGCCTGCAAAGCGGGTACTTCCAGATTGTAAAATCTGACAAAGGTGGAGGGGGAAGCCCATCCCGCTGCCACGCAAATGTCATGAATGGAAATCCCACTGGACCATGCCCACGATGAGGCCATGCCTCTAGTGGAATGAGCCCTGATGCCCAAAGGGCATGGCAGGTCCTTCGATGCGTATGCTGCTGCAATGGCATCAACAATCCATCTGGATAGGGACTGTTTCGAGGCGGCCAACCCTCTGGTGCGCCCGCCGAACGAAACAAAAAGCTGCTCGGATCGTCTGACCGGAGCTGTGCGAGTGACATATAATCTCAGAGCCCTGACCGGGCATAGGAGATTAGAATCCGATTCGCTATCGGAAGCAGGCAGCGCCGATAGGGATATAACTTGTGCCCTGAACGGGGTGCCAATCGCCTTGGGGACATAGCCATGCCTAGGTTTAAGAACGACTAATGAGTCATTAGGTCCAAACTCAAGACAGGACGCGCTGGTGGACAGCGCGTGTAGGTCTCCCACCCGTTTTACTGACGCGAGCGCGAGTAGAAAAACGGTCTTTAGCGACAGGTACTTTAGGGCGAGGGGGGCGGCGACGAAACTGTAAGCGATAGCCTAGCTTTATTGTGTTTAACACCCACTGGGAGATTCCCGGAATAGCTTTCCACGCCTTGAAGCGTGACGCTAGGGGGTGAATGGCTACATGGTCCCCATTGTCGCACTTCGCGGGCTGCGTGAGCGCGCTGATAGTGCTTATAACAGCGGGACTTACACTTGGAGAGGAGCTTAAGGGCCCTGTAACAGAGTGAGCAGAGGTGGGACGCGCACATGGGCTCGTGGGCGCGCTTATGTACTCTGGGACTCGAACGGGCTTGGCCCGTTTTATGAGAGTGGACTCTGTGTGAGACAGGGGAACTGGAGTGCTTTTGTGTATGAGTGAACACAGTGTTGCGGGCACATTTCGTACACAAGAGGCTTTTATGCTCTTTTTGAGATTTCTCTGGGTCGCCGTGAAAACGGCGTTTGTGCTCATGCAAGCGGGAAGTGAGACCGGCTTGGTTATGGCAGAAAACACTGCTGTAGTAACCGCCTGGGCGGGGACTAACAGAGGGCAGAGCTTTGACGGCGGTCCGGCCGCAGCGGGAGAGCGCCGTCTTTTTCTTCTCAGCTGTGCTAGGCAGACTTTGGTTGCTCAGGTTTCAACGTGATTCTAGGCCGAGGCCCCCGAGGAGGCGGCGGTCTGTGGCGGCTGTCGGAGCGGGAACGCGGGCGGCCGCCCTGGCGTCGTTGAGCAGTCTGGTTGTGCTGAGCTGTGCGCTGGGGTGGGGCTCGTGCAGGAGGCCGATCACGTGGGCGGCCTGCAGAGGAGCTAGCGCGACGAGGCAGGAATAGGTCCATGGCCTGCGAGGCTTTCTGTACTTCGGAGAAGCGGTCGACGATACCCGTGACAGCGGATCCGAAGAGGCCGGCTGGAGAGAGCGGGGCGTTGAGAAAGGCGGCGCGCTCGGAATCTCCCATGTCGGCGAGAGTGAGCCATAGGTGTCTCTCAGACACGCAGATGGCGGCCATGCATTTCCCCAAGGCTAGAGCAGCAGACTTTGTAGCGCGAAGGGCAAGGTCCGTGGCGCTTCTCAAATCCGCGACTGACGGGGGGTTCTTCCCGCCCTCATCCCACTCACGCAGCAAATCGCCCTGCAGGATTTGCAGCACAGACATCGAGTGAAGCGCAGACGCTGCCTGGCCGGCGGCTGAGTATGCACGGCCGTGAAAACTTGAAGTCGCTCTGCAGGCTTTCGAGGGAAGCACAGGTGATGAGCGCCATCTAGCAGAGGGCGGGCATAAGTGTGCGGCGACCAAGTGTTCAACCGGCGGGATGGTGAGGTAGCCCTTCTCTGCGGCTCCGTCCACAACGCGGAGCGGGGTGGAAGAATCAGAGCTAGACCTGGCAGAGAGCAGGGCATTCCAAGACTTTGAGAGCTCAGCGTGCAGCTCGGGCAGGAAGGGCGCAGCCCGTTTGGCAGCGGGAGTCGAGCGCTGGCGGAAATAGCTGCCGTCCATGCGGTTGATGGTCTGCTCGGGGGGAGGGGACCACTCGAGACCGAGGCGCTCGACGGCCTGCGTGAGGAGGCGCATTAGTTCCTCTTCAATGCTCGCGCGAGTCCTGGAGGATTCGCGGTTCGACGAGACCTGAGAACCGGACCAATCCTCACTGTCGGAAGCGAGAAGCGAACATGAGTCCTTGATGTCCGCGGCGTCATCGGAGGCAACAGAGCGGCCACTCGGCGGCAACTGTTCGTCCGGAAGCGGCGGAGAAGGAGAGCGGGAGGCTACAGGCTCCGGCGGGATGAACGCTTCTTGCTGGGGCTCCGGCGGCCTCTGGGCGCGGCGTTTCTTCTTCCGCGGCGCAGACAGAGGTGGCTTGGGAGCGCTTTTAGCAGCCAACAGTCGAGCCCGCAGGGTCAACATAGGCATAGAATCACAGAAGTCGCAGCCGCCGTCGGCGAGGGCGACTTCAGCGTGCTCCGGTCCGAGGCAAACGGCGCAGATGACATGGCGGTCTCCAGCCTCGAGAGGAGCGCGGCAGGAGCCGCAGGAATTTCGAGACATCTTTAAAAAGACGCTCGCTCTTTTAGATACAATAGGATTTTTTATAAAGCTCTGAGTAAAAGGATACGCTCCGTCGGATGGCGCTAGCTCACAGGACGGCTGAAGGTGGCGAAGACGGCCGGCTTCCTCAGTCTCCCAAACGCTCGCTAGAAGGTGCCTTTTCAAACGACGGCGGCTTCTCTCTCAGAATCAGCAGATGCAGGTGCGTCGCTGAAGGATGAAAAAATCAGATTTATTCAGCCTATTCGGGGTATTTATAGCCTCGTCCACGCCCGCTTCGGGGGCGGTGACGTAGGGAGAGCGAGTCAGACTCTCATTGGTCGCGGGTTCATCCGCGCTCCCTCATAGGCTTAAGCAGTTCTCCGTGAGCGAACCAATGAGCGGCTAGCTAGCCTTCTCATGGTCTGCTGCAGCTGAACTGCGTTGACAATGGATACAAAATTATAGGATAATTTTTGGCTTCAATTTCTCAGAAAGATGGAATCTTTCCCGAGAGAACCTCTCGTAAGAGAACTCTTCACATTCAATATTATCATGAAAACAAATCCCAGAGAAAGGTCGACTCGGTACCAATGTGATATTACACCCTAGGTTCATTTTGCGCCGGGTCCTTTAAGGTCTGAATGGAACCCATTTAGGCTACACATGAACATTAATACATAGAGGCAGGAAGAAGTACTTTAGAAACCAGCCTTTATTAATTATTATTGCAGAGATAGAGTTTGAGGCTGGGTCTGTGGGACTGATTTTGGGGGATGAGTCTGAGGGAAGAACAGGAGACAAGGGTAAGGAGAATGGTAGGTAAAATAAAAAGTGGCTGGATTAAAAAATCTAATAACGTACACAATGCACTCAATGCCCAAACCCCATCTCTGCAATAATTAACACATACGTAATTTAGATTATGCACCGTTTGCTGTACTCACAGTGAGGCCGTACACTGTACCTTATGTTTGCAGAGTTAGATAGGAGCTGCTTGGCCATATGTGTGTGTGTGTGTGTATGTGTGTGTGTGTGTGTGTGTGTGTGTGTGTGTGTGTGTGTGTGTGTGTGTGTGTGTGTGTGTGTGTGTGTGTGTGTGTGTGTGTGTGTGTGTGTGTGTGTGTGTGTGTGAGAGAGAGACATTTGTCTAATTGAGTTGACTTTTAACTTTACAATGTTGACCCAACATTAAAAAGGCAAATAGCAGGGCATGGGAAAGGGCCTTGGCAGAACATAAAGCATTATCTGGAGGAGAAAGACGTTTCTTCAGCTTGTCAGTCTAAGATGTTTTTAAAAACCTAAAAACTTTATTATTTTACTAGCCCCATCTACATCAGTTTTCATGCAGTTTTCAATAACGAGGATTTATAAAGGCGATCACAGATTTACATGCTGACAGATGAGTTCATTGCAGTTTTAGGGGGTCTAAGAGACGGGGGGGTTGAATAATTGCCTAGTCTAATCTTTGTCTTTCAATCTAAATCATCAAGTGAATATACTGCTTTATTCATTGCTTCATAAATGGGAAATCTGGATAAGAAAGCATGTGTAGGTGAGTTGTAAAACTGTTATGCAACTGCCAGCTATGGGATCCCATTTCACTTTCAAGATTTAGACTGATAAATGATAAGGCCAAGGTAATGTGACTTCCTCATGGGAACGATCAGTAAACACAACACACACTCATACCAGGGTGAATACAGTTAACTGAAATTTAAGTTAAAACCATTACAAAACAAGAAGTAACACTTCAGTTGAAATAAAATAAACGTTTAATACTTAGTAAAATATTTAAAAAGCGTATTTTGTATTTCAGCAACATTTCTCCTTTAGTTTAACTTATAAATAATAAAATAAATAAATAAAATATACAATTTAACTAAAATGAAGAAAGAAAAAAATATATATAATTCATAATATGAATGAAAACTATAATAGTAAAACAATGATACTGACATAAAGACCTAAAATCATATACCAACTACCATTTTCACTCACAAACATGACGTAGCCTATCTCCAAAACCACAGTTTAGGGTTGTGTTGAAGTCATTAATGTTTGTGTCATTCTGCTACTGTAAAAAAAAGCATATAAAGTAAAAAGGGATCCTAAAGAGGCAGCGATATATATTTCCTCACAGCAGCCAAACACACTCACAGCTGTTTATACACAACGAGGTCACAAACCAGGTGAGACACACCTCGCTCTCAAAAGCTTCCGTTTATTCATCCGCCACCGCAAAACAAGTGCGTTTATGACGAGGCTGTGATAGACAGGACTTTTATTCTCTGGTCTGAAGAGAGATTGTCATCTGCTCTAAAGGATCCGGTCTATAGTTCCATCATCAGTGCTGATAAAGCACTCAGGTGGGCAAACAAACCCTAGAGAATAAACAGTCAACTGACTCACCAGAATAAAACCTGGCAACCAAACATCCAACGCAGCAGGTTGCGTTTTAATAAGAACAAGTTTGCACTTTCCTTTCAAACTTTCCACAGCTCAGCAACTCTAGGTTTGCTCTTTCTAATTAAGCATATGTTATGCCTTTTGCACAACAGTAATGCATTTTTGGCTGAAATAGATTTGGATGGCAGAAATCATCGGCGGAAATAGTGACGTTTAATTAGTGCTAGACTGCTGTGTGGGTGTACTTCACCACGGTCAAAAATGATGTAGCAATATGTCTAATGTGTTCGGCTGAAATATCGAGATGTGACTCGTTACCCAAGAACTTTACTACTAATGCATCACATGAGAACACAACACACTAAACAACAGCATACAGAGTTCAAATTGAATTACCGAAACTTATTTTCGTTTTTTGCATGTTCATGTCTGTTTTGGTAAAACAAAATTAATTTGTGCATCACTATACACACGTTCACGATAAAGTTTTAAAAATCTTTCAATTGTAAAAGAATAGAAGAGTTGATAATGGCACAGAGAAACAATATCATTGGAATCACTTTCACTAAGATTTATTTCCAGCTGAACAACAATATAAACATTGACAGCCAATCAGAATCCATCAGACTTTATTTATAGCGAATACCACCCCGACAGGTAGCCTAGAAATCTAGACGCACCCTAGCGGCAGCAAAAAGTATTTTGCAGCAATGTGAGGTCTAGCCATAGGCAGTATAAGAAGTGGACAGAGCCATCTCTTTATCACTCATTTGAGACGATTTTTGAGCACTTCCATTCCTGACGCGCAGACTCAAACCGACTCAAACTAAGCTTGATGACGTGAGCAACCCGTCTGACAGACGTAAATCTTCTAGCTGTGCGTGAAAATTGCCAATTCAAGATTGCCAAAATTGCAATCTTGCAGAGACGGGGAACTTGAGCAAAGAGTTCTTTGGCGTGAGTGAGCAGGAGTATTTTGTCCCGTTGCTTTTATGGACTCATTATCTATGGGCTTCTCCCTTGACGGGACGTCCCCCCGATTGCCTGCGAGCTTCTCCTCCTGTCTGTACGGTATTTCTGTACAGCGCGACAGAGAGTCGAGTGGTTATGACGCAGTCGTTAGCCTATTATTTTTACAAAAACTGTTTCTACGGGGCCATAATGTAACATAGAAGGTAATGGAGCCCTTTATACATTGTCGTGTTTCTTTAGAAATAAATAATGGACAAATGGAGTCTTTAAACACTTCAAATGTAAAGTTATTCGCCGTCAAAGTGACGCCAAAATGAATGGGAGTCAATGGAAATGCTAACGCAAGTGAAGTTCTGCTACAAGATGGCGGCACCCGGCCGACTTCAACTTCCGGTCGATGGATTACCCCCTTGGGTCTAGCAACTCTCCGTTGCCATTCGAGCTGGAAAAAACCAAACTCTGGTCAGGCCAATCACATCATGTATAGAGTTGGTGGGCGGGCTTAACATAATGACGGTTCCCCCGCGTGATTTCCACAGGTGATTTCCCTGCTACTTGAAAACAAAGAAGATGCTTCTCAAAATCGGCTTTGGCCTGGACTCGAAGATTTGGAGTAAGAGAACGTCACTTAAGTCATTCTTAAAAAAGGAAGATGTGTTCGGAGTTTTGACGACCGGATACGGCAAAAGTTTAATATATAAACTAGCTCCGCTGGTGGGATACGCATGGGACTCACTCATCCACAGCTGTTCGTTGCTCTGGTTGGTTGTAGCGCTGTCCTATTGAGTGCCGAGGGAATTTGAAAGACAACCGTTTATCCCGCCCCTCGGATTGAGGTATGCCAATTGGGAGTTCCCAGACCTAACATCTTGATGTAGGTCTGGCTTGCCAGGCTACCCCGACAGGCTGACTATTCGCTATAACGACCGCCTCGCTATACATTATCCCGCTTATTACATGGCTACCTACCAAATAAATCAATAATTTGACTCAAAATATTGATTTAAAAAGGAGTTTATTGATTTAAAAACGATTGTATTGCTTCCGCTAAAGAAAATAGTCCGTTCCGTCTATGAACTGCGTCCATGGCACCAACAACCATGCCACGCTCAAAATTGCTTAAATCACCTTTCTTTCCCATTCTGACATTCAGTTTGGAGTTCAGGAGATTGTCTTGACCAGGACCACACCCCTAAATGCATTGAAGCAACTGCCATGTGATTGGTTGATTAGATAATTGCATTAATGAGAAATTGAACAGGTGTTCCTAATAATCCTTTAGGTGAGTGTATATACTATTATAGTATTTATTCATATTTTGAATTAGATTTTATTTTAAATATATTATATTAAATAACAAATATATTCAAATTTTTATGTTTTCAGGTTTAATTTTGATTTCAGTACTTTTTAGTTTTGTTTAGTGTTTTTGTCATGCGTATTTGTTTTCCCCCCTTTTTTAGCTTTAATTTATATTTATTTAAGTTTTTGTTTTAGTAATTTTAGTAAAACTATAGTTAGATATTTTTAGTTTATTTTATATCTAATGTTTATATTTTACTTTATCTTTATACACCAGAAATGTTTTAGTTTTAGTTAACAATAAAACACTGACAGATGTCTATCTTATCTGAAAAAAACAACAACGTCTTCCTGGCAACGCAGTGACATCAAAACCAACAAACACAGAGAAAACAAAACAAAAAAACAAATCAAAACAAAACCCTCAATCTCTTATTGGCTTAACTAAAAAAAGGTGTAAAAATGGAAAAGAAACCAGCCAGCAGCCAATCATAGTACACTATCACTTCCAAAATCAATGATTTCACAAGTAGTACATCATGTGACGGCCGGTGAGGAGCACGAGGGGAGACTCCCTGTTGCCAAAACAAACACTGAGCTGTTGGTCACTATCTAATACACTTCCTTAAGCCCGGAAATGAAAAAAAAAATGAATGCATGTGGGCGTCACCTTTGCCGCATCGCTGTTGAACTGTGGGATGTGCTCTGAAGCTTGGCGTCACACCAATCCTCCCACATGCTCCGGCCTTGCCCTTCAGAGACTTATCGGACACGCAGAAGCCGTTGCTATGGTTACTGCTCTAAAGTTTGGGTAAAAACAAACCAATAAAAAAGGGGAAAAGCCTTGCAGTCATGACTGATGGCCTCTAGCTTATTCCTACTCTCAAATGAGGCATGGTGTCATGTGGCATCAGCTTCCTGCTGCAATAACTCTGAAATATGAGCCGAACTAATTCCTTTTTCCATCATCCGAAGGACTTTTGAGTTGGTGAAAGAATAAAAGAATGACTTTTGGTGTCATGAGATACAATCCCATGGCATGCATTCAAACCCCTTCACTGGCACTTATTGACTCTTTCACTCACTTGAGCATCTGGTTTACACTTCAACGAAACTTTGTGCGTCACATGTGCTTTATAGTATCAGCTTTCCGGGAAAGAACAAATGATCTTCAATGTGGGTTTATTTTTTTTCTTTTCTGGCAGTGACAACACTGCCACCCTTGTTTTTATGCCGACATTAAATGCAGTTTTATGTGACTAAAATTCCTAAAGTTTACTTAATCTAAACCATTTAAAATAAACTTTTACTAATCCATATATTATATATTAATTTAGAAACTACACTGTGAACTGTCAAAAAGCTAAACAGAAACATAAGACACTAGACAAAGAACATTAGACACCTTCACTGTTCAGCAATAAACAACAGCAGCCTTTGCCTTATGAAAATATATATTCACAACACTGTGTAAAATAACTTCCATTGGTCATTAATAAAAGTATAGTTTAATATAGTGATTCCCAAACTTTTTGTCAGCTGAATCCCTTTGAAAAAGTATCTACTTGAAGTACCCCTTGAGATTTATAATTAAAAAGTTAACTTAATATTTCTATAATTTAATAAAACATTCACGGTACTCACAGTAAATAAGCAATAAATAAGACGCTTTACACAGTTTATGTGTGACATTGCCTTACTTTGAAGCTTATAGAGATGACATGACGTTGATGCAGCAGCTGCTGTTCCCTCTCTGGTCCAGTTTTGAAGACTGAATGATAACAGCACGATTTGAAGCCGCGATCGCGAGCAGTGCCCTCTGTTGGTCAATACATCACACATATTATGTGTTCTGCATGTATTTATTACACATTACAGTCTAATCAAGAGTTTTCAAAAGGTTGTAGTGCTAGGGTGTCCGTGGAAAAGTTCTAAAATAAAATGAAGTGAAAACTTTAAAAAAAATTATTTAAATAACCTCTTAAGATCCAAGCCATTTTTGGGGATTTCCGCCTGGATTTAGCCAACCCAAATTAAAAAGCTCCTCATTCCCTCATACTTTGGGCTAAATGCATAATTTTTGTGTCATTTTACAGGAAACCCTTTGCAGTTTCATAAAACAGTGCTAAAATTGATAAACATTTAAGCATATGTTGTCTGAGCTTTAATGAACACAAAAAAAAAGGCGCTTTTTGATTTTTTTATTTTAAATTTATTTTTGAAAGTGGATAACTCAGGACCTGTATGGCATAGGGATATGCAGACAAGTATGGCTATTTCCTCTAGTTGGGAGCAAACACTGAAAAAAAGAACTATTTCTCTATAATAAAAAATGAAAAAGATATTCAAGCAAATCTGAAGGGAGGAATATTACCTTTTTTTATGTAATTTCTACCTACCCAAATCTAAACTCTGCTCATAGCCTAACCCATTGGTCCATATGCAATATTCCAGTGTAATTTTAAAGAAAACCCTTTAAAATTATATAAAACACTGCTGAATGTGATAAATATTATAGTATATGTTGTCTGTGCTATAGTAAACAAAAAGAAAAAAATAGGCGCTTTATGATTTTGATCATTTTATTCTTTCAGAAGATGCAAGTCTTATCATTTGACTTATTATTTGACTAAAATCTGTGGTCTATTACCATTTAGAAAAGGATCATAATCCTCCAGATGTATTTCATTCATTATATGGGCATCAGTTTTGTCATCTGTGTTGTGTATCACCTCAACATCACCGGCCAGCCTCCTGGAGATCTGATGCCAGCTGTGCCAACTGTGCCAACAGTGCCACATCTTCAATAGAACCTGAAACAAAGAAATCACTGTTTATACATAGTTTCTGCATTGTAATAATATCACTTTCACAATATCAAAATGTAGATTTACTAAAATTACCATTTTTTTCAACTTATGCAAAGTGAAACTAACTATTGCGCAATAATCGAAATTGTTGCGCAATACCAAAAACATTAGACATTTATTTTCAAATAATAGTTTATCAGATTGGTTGCTGTGCTTTCACATTTCAAACTAACAATAACTTTATCAAAAAATGTATATAAACATTGCTGAAAACTCATAGGGCTCTGTCACTTACCCAAACACTAACGTTAGTCCTCAGAATGCGCACTCCAGTCCAAACGTCTCCATATCCTCCATTTAGAGACAAGTTGTCAAAGCTCGCGTTTATAAATGCCATTGATGTTTTTATCTTTCTAGGTGACATTGTAGAAATCAAACCGTTCATACACAATAATATAACACGCGATATTCGCGGATATTTCTGTAAACAGGGTTCACCCGGAAGTGACCGAGAGAGCGCGTCCGTCACTTCAGAATCCCGGTCTGTTGACTGGCCGCGTCAGACATGTGACGCGTGCTTAGTTCCTGTTGAGATCTCTATACCATAACATAGTCTTTAGCATTAGCTAGAGTAAGCCCAGCGTCTGTGAATGTAGATGGCTTGCAGATCTGGTGTGTTGCACGCTTACGCGCTCATCGCGCGTCTCCGCTCAGTTCGTTCGATATGGATTTTCTCACCAAGGATAGCTCACAGAAACGTGAAAATGGTCTCATTTGAAAGACAACATCCTAAGCTAGAAGGTGATATAGATTATGTGGCTGTTTGCGGCTCACTGAAGCCGACATCGGAGCAGGTATGTGAGACTTTTATCTGTCACCTCTTTTTGAATGTATTTCACTGTGTGATTGTTTTGAAGATATTTCGATCTATGATTGTCTCACAATGTAATAACCTACATCGACAGATTCCTTAGAATGAGAGCTTTATTGTAATATATGGTTTGACTTATTTGTGAAATAAATAAAAAATAAATATTTGTAGAAAGATTTATTCGCAATCATAAAGCGGAAATATTTGCCTGGGACCAATGCATATTTAAGCTAATATTCCATTTGATATGTATCATAAAACCGAAAGTGATGGTATTCTGTGTAAAGTATAGATTCTAAGCTTTCAAATGATACCAAGAATTACTTGATACCTTATATGGAAGACTATTAAAAGAACGTACGAAAATCATAACAAAGATTTTTTATCCCGGTACCGGGATAGTGGACTTTAAGGGGATAAACAATAAATCAGTACATTAGTGTATTGAGTAGAAAAAGATCATGTAATTTAAACTAAATATTTGTAACAATATTTTCACAAATTTATAATATTACATTTTCACACTATCACTTGGGTCTATGAAATTTTACATTTTAGGATGGGGGTCCATCGTATGAGGATGATGATCTTACAGTGTTTGGTGACATCTAAAAGTATGAAAACCCCTGATCTAATGCAATGGTATTCGTGCATTTTAAATAGGGTCTATGTGTCCAAATAATTTTGGGACACACTGTTTACGTGCATTGATAACCACCTAACCCAATCCATGTCAGCACAAAATATGATATAATTATAATATAACAATATAATGTAACAATAAAGTTTACAGTTAGGGCCTATTTCATAAATTAACTGAAAACATAAAAAAGCAAAACACACCAGATGCACATTTCTTTGTTCTTCATTTTCTAGAAGTAGAGTTAAAGAACCTTGTTGTATTTTTGTGTGATTAATTAAACCCTTTGACGCATAGTGGTCACTACAGTGGACAGCTATTTAAAACGCATTTTCTTGAATTTGCAAGGGTTTTGATGGCAAAGTTGCACATCAATCTCTTCAGTGGACCCTGGTGCATCATCCTATACATTGCAACCAAGTTGCAAGCCATTGTGTTTCGAGTTTTTCCCCCTCCAAACCAAGATGGCCAATGGTCAGTCAGTCATGCCAAGTTGCTCTGGAATATCCACCCATTCCTTCTATCCTAGGAGACTCTTGTAGGTAAAAAAAATATTGCAGCATCAAGCAATATCTAATGAGTCATATGACAGTAAAATATTCCAAGTTTTGATTTTAGATTGGGAGAAAAATCAGATTTATCACCTGTCCACTATAGTGGACCTCATGCATCAATTATATTTCACCTACAATTCATACTTAAGCTGTGAATATTATTTTTGAAAATACTTAATCTGCAGTGACTTTTTTTGACTGTAAATAAATGTATTTGTATTATTAGAATGTTAATTTCATTGACATCGAAAAAAGTTATGTGATTACATAATTTATGTGACTTATGTATTACTTTACTCATTTCATCAAAAAAGTAAATCTAATTACGTAATGCATTACTTCTTAGATCAAAAAGTAATCTAATTACGTAATGAATGTTGCTTGTAATGCATTTATTTACTCATAACATCAAAAAGTAATCTGATTACGTAATGCATGTTACTTGTAATGCATTACTTTACTTGTCAGATCAAAAAGTAATCTGATTTCCTAATGTACGATATTGTAATGCTTTTCTTTACTCGTAACACCAAAAAGTAATCTGATTACGTAATGCATGTTACTTGTAATGCATTACTTTACTCGTAACAACAAAAAGTAATCTGATTACGTAATGCACATTAAGTGTAATTAATTACTTTACTTGTTAGATCAAAAAGTAATCTGATTAGGTAATACGTTACTTGTAATACATTACTTTACTCGTAACATTAAAACAAATCTGATTATGTAATGCATGTTACTTGTAACACATTACTTTACTTGTAACATCAAAAAAGTAATCTGAATGGTTATGCATGCCCCAACACTGCTAATTTCATATGAGATTAAAAAATACTTATCGGTTTCCATAGTTGTACCTTGACAGGCTGTAGAAATTTCTGATGGAATCACGTCCTCATGTTCTGATATCAAAGATACACGAAGTGCAACTTGTATGAAGTTCAATTGCCTTTGCAATATTTCGGATTTATATTTTTTGTATATATTTGATAGTTTTCACATGCTTTGATATAATTGTATTGATTAGTTTGTTAAATACACATACTTTATCTGTATGATTATTGTATTATATTTAATATAGTATCTCTTCAGTTTAAACCATAAATGCATGCTGTCCACTCAAGTGGACACCTGAAAATCTCTTTGGAAAATTTGTAAAAAAAAAAAAATAAAAAAAAAAAAAATCTTGTTTTTCATGCCCTAAGAGCAATAAAAACACATAGGAAAAAAATCCGGACTGAGGTTATCATAATTCATGCATGAAAGGGTTAAGAGAAAGTACACCATTACTCCGAACTTCCTAAGAAAGTTACCTTAATGCACCTGCCGTCATAAACACGACTTCCCACCCTGTAAATACGAACTTCACAGGAGGACTTGAACACACCGTGAGTGACGGATGGTTCACATTTATTAAATGAAATGGTCTGACTCCAAACCAAACTTTTCTTGCTTTAAAATTGATTTCAAGCTTTATTGTTCTGTTTTGTGTAATTGCACAAGTAAAAGGGCAAACTGATACCCTTTTTCTGTTGTTAAAAAAAAAAGTGTCCTCTGGCACTGTTTTATTTTATTTTAATTTATTGTTTTATTTTACTTTGAATGATTATGTCTCATTATATTGTTCTGTTTCATGGCATTAAAAAAATAAAAAATAAAAGTAGGCTACTCGCCGACGTATCTGAAGCGGTTGAATGTGGATTTACATATATATATATATATATATATATATATATATATATATATATATATATATATATATATATATATAATATATATATATATATATATATAGGCTATATATTTTTTTTATTGAATTTTAAGAATTACAATTTCAGTCAGGGGTACAATGATTAAACTAAATAAACAAACAAACAAACATAAAAAGACAAACAAAGCAGTGACAAACTTAAAAGTTAAACAAAAATGTGAAAATGTTTACATATAGGCCTAGATACGCACTTTGCAGTATCGCACTTTTGCCCAGTATTGTTTTTTAGGCTATTGTTGAATTTCTGCTCTTAAAATTAAAAACAAAGGCTTGTTTCCTCCAAATTTACATTTATGAATACTAAATTTAGCTAACAGAAGAAGCAGATTAATTAATTAGTATTCCTTACGATAATATTGGTCATAAAGGAAAAAAACAAATAACACATTTTTAAAGCAGAGTTGAAGGAGCAGAAATCTGACCAAAAACAAACTGAATGAGGACAACTCCAAAATAAATGATAAGATGTTTCATCATGTATTGTAGAGCACAAAATGTAAAAAATGTATCAATATCACAATTAAATCTCTTCACAAGTTTCTACGTAAATATGTCTATGGCAGCGCTGGGTGCGCGTGACGTCATGCACTGAGCCACGCCCCCATCCGGGGATATGACACGCACTCCTTCTCCAGCATGGCGGCTGCAGGTGAGGATTTTATAGATTTGTGCCTGGGCCGGTGGGAAATTTTTGGGCGAGACGTGTCATTGATTTGTGTCAGGGGGATTTCTTTCAGTGGCAGATAAAGGGTGTCCGAGATGGTGAATTAGCGGCGAGGGCTGATTGCAAAAGCTTGCTCTTGAGTTGTGAAGGGACGCTGCGTCGAAACTGCACCAGCAGCTGTAGTGTATGTGCAAATACGAAAACATATTGATCAGCTTATTTCCTTTCTATTCAGACAACACATGGGCGCTGTTTCAACGCACATATTAAAAAATGAAGGACATTCAGCCAAGCCCGTGTCTGCTTTGTGTTGTTTTTGTTGCATTGTAACTATTTTGTTTCTTCCTAGTGTGAATGCAATGTTTCTTTGGTCTGTTTACAAGAATTAAATGAAACCGTTGGCTCAAGCGCAGGCGCAGATTTGAGGGAGGGGCTGCTGTAACTTCATACATTTACTGAACTCCTTCCCGCGTTTAACTGACAGATCGCCTTGCATGAGCAAAACGAGCTCATATATATGGTACAATAACATGTTCCCCGTTTAATCTCAAGCTTAACTCAGTATTTATTATGTTAGTGCTGCTCTCATTGGTCTTCTGCACTGTTCCGGGACAAACGCTCAGGGCAGATATCTTCTGCTGTCCCGGGACAAGCAGTTGTCACTGTTTTTGGATGAACCTTCTGTTGATTTATTATTAGAAGGTCCATTTTACAAATTGTCGTTTCCCTCCCTAATGTATACTTTAACTGTTATATTAACATAAATATTTAGTTTTTAGCATTATTGTTTTACTTATGATTTTTATTGCTTTTTCCTACTTTTTATTTCATTATTGTTTTTATTTATTTTTATAGTTTTTTCTACTTTTATTTTTTGTTTTTACAAAAAGGGGGGTTCTTATAGATTTGTAAAATCGTACACAAGTTAAAGGGATAGGTCACTTTGAAATTAATTTTTGATATGTTTTAGCTCACCTCAAGGGCATCCAAGATGTAGGTGTCTTTGTTTCCACAGTATTTTCAATTTTGATATTTTTAGGTCAAACCGTTCTTGTCTGTCAGTCATATAATGCAGGTCTATGATCACCACCTCAAAGAGCATACACAGAGAAGTCCAAATTAAACATGATTTAATGACTCGTAAATGTAAGTACACATTGATGGCCGCCTAAGACACGAAACGAGCGGTTTGTGTGAGAAAACGAACAGTATTATATTGTTTTTACCTCTTGTAAACACAGCCACGTCCAAGTGATCTGAGGGCGCGAGCGCTTCGGTCTTTTCCGGAAAGCACCGGAAGTGATCTCTCGCGCGTGTACGTCACTCATTGCACAGAACAGAGATTGTAGGTAAGACGGCTAATTAAAAGGGCACTAATTTGCGCTTATCCGGGATGTTTAAACCGTCGTAAAAGAAAACAATTTAAAAAAAAAAAAACAATTGTATGAGCGATGTACAAGCGCGAGAGATCACTTCCGGCGCTTGCCGGAAAAGACCGAAGCGCCCGCGACCTCAGATCACTTGGACGTGGCTGTGTTTACAAGAGGTAAAAATGATATAAATACTGTTCATTTTCTCACACAAAACGCTCGTTTCGTGTCTTAGGCCATCGATGTGTACTTACATTTACGAGTCATTAAATCATGTTTATTATTTGTTGGACTTCTCTGTGTATGCTCTTTGAGGTGGACCCCATAGACCTGCATTATATGACTGACAGACAAGAACGGTTTGACCTAAAAATATCAAAATTGATAATACTGTGGAAACAAAAACACCTACATCTTGGATGCCCTTGAGGTAAGCTAAAACATATAAAAAATTTATTTAAAAGTGAACTATCCCTTTAAGTTTAAATAAAAAATCTCCTTGTCATACTGGAAAAGGTACACATTTCACAGAATGGCCCTGAAGACAAAAAAAAACAAATCAAAAAAACTCATATGCATATTGCATATGTAAATCTCAGGCACTTTTTTGAGAGTCCTTCTGCCTCTGAAAAAAAATAACTTTAATTGAGATCTCACACCCTAAAAAAGTAAAAGAAAACAGCATAAAAAACATTTTACACATCTTGTCAAGCTTTAAACCTCTTTTAATGTTCAAATGTGCTTCACTACTGAATGATAGTGTATTTTGACTTTGTAGGTATGATGGGACAGTAGTATAATCATTATTGATGGAGTTGTCACTCAGAGACTCTTTCCTCCTTCTAACCAGTGTCTATAAGTTGAGCTGAAGGATAATGTTGTCAGACGCTTTGTTTGGGTTTTGCAGCGGGGTCTCGTAGCCGGCCCAACAGTAAACACTGATTTAGTTTCACAGGGCTGGAATGTCCTGACAGTGCAGTCTGTCACAAAAGAGCTCCGATGTAGTAGCTCACAACAATGCCTCTCTCCAAGTGTTAACCGCACCAGTCCGCAACAGATGAGTCAGGCATGGAAATAGATATTCTTGTTTTCCAAATGCTGCAGTTTGTCTATGCAAATAATGTAGGGCTGGTTACTCCACATTTCCCCTTGACACTGTATATTTAATGCGAATGAAGTACACTAACTTTGTCATCTAACAGGCCTAATGATGTTTGTATAGGCCATAGCATACTTTATATTCACCGCCCATTTGTTCTCATTTGTGTTTATTTTTACCAAGTCATGGTGTTTGATCGTAATGGAGACTTTTCATACTGTTTACAGCACATACTAATTGTTTATTTCCTGACAGCTAAAAAGAATAAAAAAAAGGGTAAGACCCTTACCCTGACCGACTTTTTAGCGGAGGACAGCGGGGGAAATGCTCCGCCCAGTTACGCGCCCCCAAAGCCCACAAGCTGGGCCGACGAGACCGATGACCTGGAGGGAGATGGTGAGATTCAAATATGGGTTTAAACATCTACCACATCTGAATTGTTGGCACTTTCCTTTCGAAATATACTTTTTTTTTGCAATCTTTATTTTATATTTCGATAATATATCATCTGGGTCATTCCGCATCAACTCATCCAGACGTCCCCAGCTAAAAAAATTGATTTCTATCATTTTATTTCTGGTGAAGATGACAGCATCATTATTTTATTTTTACACTGAGATTGGTAGGTCTGTTAGTAAAACCTGTTGACTTTAGCAATAACTGTTTCATTATATGCTAACAGTGACAGTTCAAAAATTGAAAAAAGCACTTCATGCCTGATGTTTGCATGCCTGTAACTCAAGAAGATATCTTAATATGCTTTTAAACTTTTCTTTTGTTATCTCCATTTTAAAGGCGCTATATGGTTCATTTCCAGAGATATGGGGATCTCAATGCAGCTCAATGAGTAAATTGGTAAATTGTACACATTTTCAGTGGTCAAAAACAAAATGTGGGTCTCTTTTTTTCGCACAACTGATACTTTTTTATTTTAAAGAGGAATATCTGAAAATCAAATAACGTTGAAGCTAAAAATTACTCAGCTCAGTTGCATAGAACATACCTGTTTGAGTGTACTAAATATTGTTTTTCCAAAGTTTGTATCCATGTAACTAAAGAAGTATTAAAGATATCTCAATATCTCATGATTCTCATTCTTAATAAACTTTTCTTTTGGAATCTCCACTTTTAAAGGATTAGTTCACTTTTAAAAAAACGTTTGCTGATAATTTACTCACCTCCATGTCATCCAAGATGTCCATGTCTTTCTTTCTTCAGTCGAAAAGAAATTAAGGTTTTTGATGAAAACATTCCAGGATTTTTCTCCATATAATGGACTTCATTGGGAACCAAACGGTTCAAGGACCAAATGAGAGTTTCAGTGCAGACGATGAATAAGGGTCTTATCTAGTGAAACGATCCGTCATTTAAACAATAAATAACAAAGTTTAAGTTTTTTAAGCACAGATGCTCGCCTTGCTCTGTTCTGTGATGAGCGTTCGTGACTCTCCTGTTCAAACTCGTTCATCAAAATTAACAAATCTTTTTTCGAGTCATGACTCGAAGGGTCCCAGATAAGACCCATATTCATCGTCTGGTATCGTTTAAAGCTCTTTGAAGCTGCACTGAAACTGTCTTTTGGACCTTGAACCGTTTGGTTCCCAATGAAGTCCATTATATGGAGAAAAATCCTGGAATGTTTTCATCAAAAACCTTAATTTCTTTTCGACTGAAGAATCTTTTTTCGAGTCATGACTCGAAGGATCCTAGATAAGACCCTTATTCATCGTCTGGTATCGTTTAAAGCTCTTTGAAGCTGCACTGAAACTGTCTTTTGGACCTTGAACCGTTTGGTTCCCAATGAAGTCCATTATATGGAGAAAAATCCTGGAATGTTTTCATCAAAAACCTTAATTTCTTTTCGACTGAAGAATCTTTTTTCGAGTCATGACTCGAAGGATCCTAGATAAGACCCTTATTCATCGTCTGGTATCGTTTAAAGCTCTTTGAAGCTGCACTGAAACTGTCTTTTGGACCTTGAACCGTTTGGTTCCCAATGAAGTCCATTATATGGAGAAAAATCCTGGAATGTTTTCATCAAAAACCTTAATTTCTTTTCGACTGAAGAAAGAAAGACGTGGACATCTTGGATGACATGGGGGTGAGTAAATTATCAGCAAAAGTTTTTTTAAAAGTGAACTACTCCTTTAAGGCCCTATATGGCTCAATCCCATAGGATCTCAATGTGACTCCATGTCCAAAATCTTGTATTTAGCCATTTTCAATGGTTGAAAACCACATGTGGGTAACTTTTTTTAAACAGATGATACTTATTGTGTTCAAAGAAGAATGTCTGAAGAACAAATAATGTTGAAACTAGAAATGTATCTCGTTTCCTTTCATTTAAAATAATTGCATACAACATACCTTTTTGAATGCTGATGATGTTACAAACTCATGACTTTCTTTCTTCCTTGGAACAAAAAAGTTTTGCACAAAGTTTGTGCTGCTCTTTTCCATTCAATAAAAAATGAAGTGACCAGAGGTCAAAAAAGGTCCAAATAAAGCTTAAAAGTATAGTTTATGACTTATTCCAATTGATTAATTTTTTTTCTCAATACTTTTTCACAACTCTTCACACAGTGATTACAGTAACAGTAGCCTATGGGCTGAGCTGTGAACCATTTATCATTCAATAACTACATCTTTCACCACCACCATCAAAACTCTGTCTACAGGCCAATTTTCACGTTTACATGATCTTTCCAAAACTATTAAAAAGTGTTTTGGTAGCTTAAGTTCATTCTGAATGTGAAATTAACTGCTCTGCCAAGCAGAAAGTTACTGGAGAACTGTGTGAAGAGCATAGACTGTAAAAAATAGGTGAAGAGTCACACTCACACTGTGTCATTTCCATTTCTGCTCATTCAATACAAGAACCAATAGTGTTTCCATCATTTATAGCAAACCTAGCACACTGGCTCTTAACAATACAAATTTTATAGGATTTAAAAAAAATAAAAATTAATCGGTTTCTCGCTGAAAGCTATCGAATGGGTTCAGAAGTCTTGGAATGTAATGCACGTGGATTATTATTATGGTGCCTTTTTGGAGCTTGTCACTGTTTCTTGTATTGTATGGGAAAGAGCAGCGTGTTAAAGTGAATAAGGAAAGTCATTTGAGTTTGAGTCGACATGAGGGTGAGGAAATGAAGGCCGAACTTTCCCTAATCGACTTCACTTTTACAGTTACTACATCCTGGCACACAGAAGATGACGTGTACCGCGCGCCACCCATCGATCGGTCCATCCTGCCGACGGCTCCACGTGCCGCCCGTGAGCCCAACATCGACCGCTCCCGTCTGCCCCGAAGCCCCCCCTACACCGCCTTCCTGGGAAACCTCCCCTATGACGTCACCGAAGACTCCATCAAAAACTTCTTCTGTGGACTCAGTGTGAGTTTCCTCTCTTCCTGTGAGCCTGCAGAAGGAATGTTCTTGTGAATTTTCGCATGCATTATAGTTGAACCCTTTCACACGTAAAATTTTAGCTGAGGCCCTGGCGTGAGTTTTTGAGGGGAGCGTTATGGGTTCTGCCAAACAGCATCTGCTACAATTTTTAGACTTGTGCTATTTTGCATAACACCTTGTTGTAAATAGGGCATTAAAAGATCATTTTCAAAGATATTTTTAGAACACAGCTGAGTTTCATCAACATGAGTTTCGAGAGTAGTTACAAGGAAGGTTTTTTTTCCCAACAATGCAAGATACTAATAAATACAAGTTTATTTTGTATCCATTTAATATAAAAACACTATACTTTCTTCTGTCGAATGCTCTTTTACATTAACATTAGCTCTAGTATAGCGGTTAGAAATGTGATTTCTTTTTTTCTTTGGCTCAATATTGCATTCCATTGTGTGTTATTATTTTATGTTCTTACACTACCGTTCAAGTGTTTAGGTCAGGAAGAACTTTTATTCAGAAATGGTGCATTAAATATATCAAAAGTGACATTTTACAAAAATGTTTTTTACAAAATTTTTTACAAGATTTCTATTTCAAATAAATGTTGTTATTTTGAACTTTCTGTACATCAAAGAATCCTGGAAAAATTGCATCATGGTTTCCACAAAAATATGAAGCAGCACAACTGTTTTCAACATTGATAATAAAAAGAAATCAGCATAAGAATGAGTTCTGAAGGATCATGTGACACTGAAGACTGGAGTAATGATGCTAAAAATTCAGCTTTGACATCAAAGGCATTGAAAAAAAGAGAGAAGAATTGTTGCAGTTTTCTAGCCCGTGGAGTAAAGCATGAGAAATATTACCAATATATATATTAGTGCTGGGCAACTATTAATTGCATCCAAAATACAAGTTTGTGTTTACATAATATATATGTGTGTACCGTGTATAATTATTTTGTATATAAATAGACACATATGCATATATATTTATGATTTTTATTTATTTTTATATAAAATATTTTTATATAATATAAATTGTATACATATATATATATATATACACTACCGTTCAAAAGTTTGGGGTCAGTAAGATTTTTAATGTTTTTAAAAGAAGTCTCTTCTGCTCACCAAGGCTGTGTTTATTTGATTAAAAATACAGAAAAAACAGTAATATTGTGAAATATTATTCTAATGTAAATCAACTGTTTTATATGTGAATATATAGTAAAGTGTAATTTATTCCTGTGATCAAAGCTGAATTTTCAGCATCATTACTCCAGTCTTCAGTGTCACATGATCCTTCAGAAATCACTATAATATGATGATCAAGAAACATTTATGATTATTATCACAGTTGAAAACAGTTTTGCTGCTTCATATTTTTGTGCAAACCGTGATTCATTTTTTTCAGGATTATTTGAAAGTTCAAGAGAAAAGCATTCAATTAAAAAATAAATATTTTGCATTATTATAAATGTCTTTACTGTCACTTTTGATCAATTTAATGAGTCCTTTCTGAAGAAAAGTATTAATTTCTTTAAAAAAAAAAAAAAATCGTATTGACCCCAAACTTTTGAACGGTAGTGTGTGTGTGTATATATATATATATATATATATATATATATATATATATTATATATATATATATATATACAGTATATACATGCAAATATTTCTTAAATATATACATGCATATAATATAATTAGACAAAATAATTAGACACAGTACACACACATATATTATGTAAACACAAACTTTTATTTTGGATGCGATTAATCGTTGCCCAGCACTAATTTTACATTTTTTATTCATACAGATCAGTGCAGTTCGCCTCCCGAGGGAGCCCAGTAACCCAGAACGGCTGAAAGGCTTTGGTTATGCAGAGTTCGATGATGTGGATTCTCTGTTGCGCGCACTCAGTCTCAATGAAGAGGTGAGAACGAATTGTCAGTCATGTTACTTTGTTGTTTTATCTCTAATGACTAACGATATAACTTATACTTTACCTGAAAACATGCTCACTGCAGAACCAAATGACGTTCAGCTCCCCCTTTCTGGGCATCATGGGTTATTTCAATGGTGGCCACATGGTGGTGCATGTTATCCGTTACACTTGTGCAAAATAAAGGTGCATGCTCACAGTTTGTGTAATGAGCAGCAGTGTAGTATTTTATATTAACCCCATCTTTTACTCTCTTTCTAGAACCTTGGAAATCGTAGGATCCGTGTAGACATCGCTGACCAGTCCAATGAGAAAGGTGTGCATCTGAGAAACTAATCTGTTCATTTGCACTATAAAGCAGTTGTGAGAAAAAAGGATTCACAATCATTTTTGTTTTCTCCTGCTCAGAGAGAGATGATCGATCCATGTCTGGGCGGGACCGTAACCGCAGTGAGCGAGACATGGGCCCCGACAAGACCGATTCTGACTGGCGGGCAAGGCCTAAATCTGAGGCCGATGACGGACCACGCAGGGGCGACGCCTTTGGAGAGCGTAAGCAATTACTTAATCTGACAAGTGTTTGTTGGAGCAATTGTATGAGAGGACACTGCTTTGTATCTTTAGTTTGACAAAAAACAAAAAAATCTTCTCATTGAATGCCACATGACAAGCTACTAACAAAATGTATTATACAATTATACAACAGTCTATTAAAGGCACACTGTGTAATTTTTCGCCACTAGAGGTCGTTTATTCAAAACAAAGACGTAGCTTGATGACGCCTTCATTTCGTGGAATCAAGGGAGTTGTTGTCTTCACCTCTACAGCCGTTGGAAAATACGACAGGACTCGGGCAGAAATCATATTCATGGATGACTGGTAATTTATTAAAGATTTATTAAAGTTACAAAAGCCGTTGGAGCAGAATGAGGCCGTTGGAGTGATTGTTAAAGAGTGACGAGCGCGACACTCGGCTCGAGAGCAGTGGAGCTTTTATTATACCACAGACGCCGCTTCCGCTTCTTCCAGTCATGCGTATGCGGGATAACGCAGCGCTGTTTTATCATTTTAGATACATTTAAGTGTGTTGAAAGTTGTTATAATGCACACTGCAGTGAGCTAGATCGATATTAAGCATGGTAAATATTGTACTCGCAGTAAATAAAAAAACTAGATTTAAACAAAAACACTAACTGTGTTGAGCTGTATAACAATGATTAGTTTTCTGTCGATGAATCAAACAGTCGCTCACCTGTCTAATAATGAAACACATAATATATTAAAGCATTATTGGTGTTTCCATGGTTTCTACAAAATGAAAACGGAAATTGAGGGTAACGCAGGTATGATGTCATTAATAGGTGACTCACAGACATGGTCTGTGTTCTGGTTAAAACTACTTATTTCTCTGGATTTAAAGATTCTTAGATACATTTGGGATAATGTAAGTACACAACTTAACTAAATATATAACATAATTCTAATGGGTTTTTGGATATTTTGTGTTACATAGTGTGCCTTTAAGTAATTGAATGCTGGACAGCATTGAAGTGGGAGTAAAATTAATACTTAAAGTATTTTAAAAATATATATATCCAGATGTTTTAAAAGTTTTTAACATTTGATTCAAATTGATGGATTTTTACCATCTTCTTCTCAGGATCCCGAGATCGATTTGATTCAGACCGTGGCCAGCGGTGGGACAACGATCGTAACGATGGCGGAAGAGACAGATACCGGGAACGTTATGATGACAAAGAGCGCAGAGACTACGACAGAGGTACATAACACCTTCATACATTTCAAAATGCACTAGAGGTCTGTACGAGGCTTTTTTACAACATGGTAAATGCAAGTGAGAAGCCTGGGATTTCTTTAAGCCCTGAGTTTTTGAGTTGGGGGCGGGTCATAGAGAAACGTGGAGGAATACCACAATACTTATAGGTATTTTGCAGTGACATTGTCATGCCTTTTTATTTACAACATAATTTACATAATTATTTACAGCCTGCACAAGATATAATAGCATTGTAATATTATAATATGTAGCAAAAAAGTTTACAATGGCTTCATGAATTGAAAACATAGAAATGCAAACCACACCTGATGCACTTTGTTCTTCATTTTCTAGAAGTAGAGTTTAAAAACCTTGCTGTATTTTTGTGTAGCATCATGCTCCGAAGAAATCGACTTGATAAACGACCTGACGTTGTAAACACGACTTCCCAACTCAAAAATACAAACTTCCCAGGAAGACTTGAAACGTACCATTTGTTTCCTACCTCTCTGTTACTGTTATTATTGCCCCTGGTTCAAAAAGAAGCTCTCTAAATAATGGAGTGCTTGCTTGGACTAAGCGTGTTGTTTATGCTTAAAATATCCTGCACCTGGTTTGAGGTTAAAGATTTGTTACAATGAAAACTCTTAAATGAGCTTATAAGAACAATTATTTCAAAACAACAAAAACTGTAATCTACATAAAACCGAAAAAAGCTTTGCTCCCTAGGAAAGGGTTTTCCATTGATCATTGAAAACAACTATTGCCACTAGTTTGTCAACCTTCCTAATTCTGTGTTTGTCGTTATTTCAGGTTATGATTCGCGCAGTAGCGGACGTCGACCATTTGGAAGCGGTTTTCGACGTGACTATGACGATCGAAGGGAAGACCAGAGGGACGACTTTCGGGGCAGCGGGGAGCGCTATGGAGAACGCTTTGGTGACCGTGAAGAGAGATACGAGAGACGGGATGAGAAGTGCGAGGACAGAGGTGGGCTGATGCGTTCGCATCTGCCTGGGTCACTCCAGGAAATGAAAATCTTTAATCAGATCATCTAAACAAACTGTACTGCATGTGTTTAGGTCCCCTTCAGAGGCCCAAGCTAAACCTGAAGCCGCGCAGTGTTCCCAAAGAGGAAGACCAGAACAGCAGCCCTTCAACCGCTTCAGGACGAGCTGCGTCCATCTTTGGAGGAGCCAAACCAGTGGACACGGCCGCTAAAGAGAGAGAGGTGGAGGAGAGGCTAAAGAAAGAGCAGGAGAGACTGCAGAGACAGCTGGAAGAGGACAAGAACAGAGGACCTGAACGCAAGCCCAGAGATAGGTACATTCACCCACTTCACATTTTTTATATTCAAGTTTTTTGTTTATATATATATATATATACACACTGCAGTTCAAAAGTTTGGGGTCGGTAAGATTTTTTATGTTTTTAAAAGAAGTCTCTTCTGCTCATCAAGGCTGCATTTATTTGATTAAAAATACAAAACAAACCCAGTAATATTGTGAAATACTATTTCAATGTAAAACAGCTGTTTTCTATGTGAATATATAGTAAAGTGTAATTTATTCCTGTGATCAAAGCTGAATTTTCAGCATCAATACTCTAGTCCTTAGTGTCTGATCCTTCAGAAATCATTCTAATATGATTATTTGATGCTCAAGAAACATTTATGATTATTATCACAGTTGAAAACAGTTGTGCTGCTTCATATTTTTATGTAAACTGTGATTCATTTTTTTCAGGATTCTTTGAAAGTTCAAGAGAAAAGCATTTAATTAAAAAAAAAATATATTTTGCATTATATACTGTCACTTTTGATCAATTTAATGCGTCCTTTCTGAAGAAAAGTATTAATTTATTTTAAAAAAAGAAATCGTATTGACCCCAAACTTTTGAACAGTAGTGTACACAGTATATATAAAATTCTCACATTTCTCAAATTTTTCATATCTGGAAGGTGAACAATTAGGACTTAAACTAAGGAGTTAAAATAGAACTACAGTACACTACGATTTCAGAAAACAATACACTGAAACTTGAACTTTATTGAAAAATAATATAATATATTTTAAAAGTTAACAAATTTGTATTGAAGATGAATTAATATAAATTTAAACAATCACATGTAACTCAAAGTACTCTTCTTATGAATGTCAATTAGTGTGATGTTAATTATATTTCTGCCAATTCTCGGGAGATTGGTATAGTAATAGAGATTGGCATGGTAATGGATATGGCAATGTTGATGTATTTGGTCTTGTCGGAATAGATCTGCTACTCTGCTGCAGAGCAAGTACCGGGACTTGCTACTGCTAATACATTCACAGACATTGCTGTGAGCATGTAAGACATGCAGCTGCTACTGCTGCACATGTAACAGATATGAATTAACCCCAGTAGCAGATCTATACAGGTGGAGCTGGGGAAGTTGGAGGGTTTCTGAATGTTGAGCTGCAGCTCATTGGCCGCTGATGCAACAGCAACCAATCAGCTGCGCCATCTAGAGTTTCATGCCAGAACTAGGTAATACTATTAATTAATGTGATATTAACTCAGAAGACTTTTTTTGTGATTGGATGATTTGTGATTTCATCTCCCACCAACTAAATCGTTGTCATGTGAAGATATCAATAAATCATGAACTTTAGGGTGTGTTCAATCTTGTAGTTTGGTTCCCTTGCTTTTTAGTTCAGACCCCAAAAGAAAACCATATATTTATTCCTGGTTCGCTTAGCATTCACATGGTCATGTTTAACACAGAACATAAAGATAAAAAAATAAAAAAACGACTGTACCAAACTGTAATGGGCAACGTAACGCACCAGGGGTCGGATGGCAGCGTTCGCACTTTTTCAAATGAATCACACTAAAGTTCATTGTAATCGAACCAAACCTGCCAAGTGTGAACACATCCTTGCTAGCAAAGACTGAAACATTTTTTTTTTCACTCTCATTTCCTAATGCACTCAGGCATCCCAGCTGGCGTAGTGAGGACCAAGCTACCGAGCGCTCACGGACAGGAAGTGAGTCATCACAAACAGGAAGCACATCGAGCCGGGGTAAGTGATCACTGACACATCCTTATGCATGAACAGATGAAAGCAAAACATTAACTGGCTTCATGGCCACTGATCGTAAGACATATATATGTAAATCTACCATCATACTAACTGCCGCTATAATTTATCAAAAAGAAGCCCTCAGAATCCAATCCTTCTCCCCCTCCGACAGCGCCGAGGCGTCGAGAGAGTGAGCGCTCTGTAGAAAACGAGGTTTTCAGGAGCCGTGATGAGGAGTTGTTCTCTCATGGAAGCCAGACTACTACTCCCAAGCAGGAGGGGCTTCCACTGAAAGTTGTTCCAGCGCCGCCACCTAAAGAGAACGCTTGGGCGAAGAGGAGCACCATGAGTGCAGGATCTAGTGAGAGTAACAGTAAACCTGTCGTCTCTCCCAGCAGCAGCGTTTCATCCCAAAGGTTTCTCTCTGAATTGCTATGTTATATCTAGATATTTATTACCCAAAGACTTAGAAATGTTAGCAGCATCATATATAATAGGAATATATTTAAATATAATATCAATTTTTATATATACTGTGTATAGTTATTTAAAAGTTTTTTTGAATAAAGTCTATTTCTCTATCAAGGCTGCATTTAACAAGGCTTGCATTTTAAAATTTAAAATAACTGTTATTTTAATGATACATTTAAGGATTCTCTGATGAATAAAAAGTTCAAAAGAACAGCATTTATTTAAAATAGAAATCTTTTGTAACATTATAAATTAATTGACTGTAAATTTTGATCCATTTAATGCGTCCTTGCTAAATAAAAGTATTTATTTCTTAAAAAACAAACAAAAAAAAATCTTACTGACCCCAAACTATATGTATATGTGTTAGGGATGTTTTTTTTCCCCTAACGGCAACCGAAGCTCATTAACCGATCATTAGCCGTTAACCGACAAAATAGTTAAATTATAATTAAATTAAATTAGAATGGATACGTGTCTGTGACCCTCCAGGTGTTTAGTTTTACATGCGCAAATAACAGCATAAACAACAGGACATAAGGACTCACATCATCACATCACGCACATGCAGCGCTTCTGTGAAATGAGAAATGCAATAAAATTATATGAAATTAATAAATAGACCTATACGCAAAATATATTTCACTTAAATAATTAACAGGTTAACAAAATGAAAGAAAAAACTGAAAGTTTAGTAAGTTTGGTATGAAACAGTTTGCACAGGCAGCTCCCTTGAGAACTGCCTACTTGCTCTTTTCCCTAACAAAAAACGCACAGCTTGTGTTTGTCACCCGGCGCCAGATATCTTGGGCACGGGTCCGCACACTTCTGGAAGATTTGCTTCTTCTCAGTGCATTTCATTTTTTCTTACCGTAATTATTAAGCACCTTACAGACAGAACAGTCCCTGAAGACGGAAATATATTATCATGTTTGCAAGGCGCCCTTATATACTTCCAGGTCACACATTAATGATTCATGGGCTGTCGCCGGTCAATAGGATTACTGTGATTTGATTGTGATTTCAGACACCTGTCACGCCTGAGGCGTTCCCTTAGCATCAATCGATGCAGTGCGAGTTCCCTTTCGAAAAGAAACCGGGATGGCAGAAATC
Organism: Chrosomus eos; assembly: GCA_036326025.1. Classification (NCBI taxonomy): domain Eukaryota; kingdom Metazoa; phylum Chordata; class Actinopteri; order Cypriniformes; family Leuciscidae; genus Chrosomus; species Chrosomus eos. The sequence continues at coordinate 26,777,728 of CM070837.1, forward strand.
GTTCATTCTTGTTCTGTTCTGAATAGCTAAAGAATTTGTTAAGTGAGGGGAACTCAAATAACATATACGTTTATAGTGTTTATAATGTTTGAAACATTTCACTTTATTTATCGGTATTTCACATTATTTTTGAATGTAATTAAAAAAATCCACGTATACGTGACTCAAAAACCGTTTACCTGATTATATTAATCGGTCAAAGTTTTTACTGTCTGTTGTTTACCGGTTGTTTTATATATATAAGATAAATATAAATGTAGAGCTCTTTCGAATTGTTCTGACTTCAGTTTTTTGATGTGCTTAATTTTCAGCGTGACAAGCTCAGCTGATGCTCCTCAGAGAACTAAAGGTAAGATGTACAGGTGTAAAGATCCATTGATCCAAGTAATGCTGGTAGAAGATCAGATCAATCCATATTTGAATTTCAGTAATTTCTGGAAAGTACACTGTAAACCCATCACAATGGATTGGCGTCAGTGAGTTTTTTTGCTTTACAGTTGTCGTGAGAGCTTGAACACAGCAAAAGAAAATGTCCAGTAGGCTCCTTTCTTAGAAAAGTAGTAGTAAACGCTCAAAGCTTTTATAGAAGCCTACAGCTTAATGGAGGCTACTGCTTTTTTTAGTAGAGTTGTCCTCTGCTGAACACTGGGCTCTCCTTACAGATGAAAACAAAGCAGATGGGGTGCGCCGGGATCGGGGCCCCTCTCGGGGTCGCGGTGGGGCCTCTAGCTCTGGAGCAGGCAGGGGCCGTGGAGACGCAGCCAGCCGAGACAGAAGGAAGGAGACGGACAGGTTAGCTGCTCTCTGGCACCCCTTCTGCCCAAAAGTGCAGAGCTTTTTCTTCCTTTTGGAAGGACATTTTGGTCATTTGTTATCATGTGATTTTTCTCTTTGGATTTTATAATAGGTTTGATCATATAAGGGTGGTGGTTGGACAAATCTGTCTCTGTTCTAGTTTGGCCTGTAGAGCACTGTGTCCATTCGCATCTTTCCAGTCTCGAGAACAAAAAAAGTGCTGATTTATAATAAATAAAATGTAATCGATTGAATGATAATTCAGTGATTCGCTCATAAAGTCAGTCACTTGTGATGAAGAAAGAGCCACTGAAAAATGCCCACGGCTAAAAGAGAGACTGGCAGTCTGTGAACAAGACAAGCATAGTGCTACAAAGGAGTGAAAAGTCAGTGGGCTGTTTGACCAAACAACAGTTTAAACATGTTTGAATTCTTTACTTGTGCAAGTATTTGCAAATATCTCTGGGAAAGATGCATTTGGCCTCAGGAACAAGAGGAATAGTGTAAGGCTCCAGAGCAGGGGCATTTCAACAACAAACAGAAGGCGTTTTTACAACTTGGATTTTACAGTATTGATCGTAATATTGGTAATAGGATATTTTGTTCTTCTGGGATGTGCGTCCCTGCTCTGGAGTGCTTTTCTGAATGAGTGTAGAAGTACTTGTGAGTCTTAGTGTGTTGTGCGTTGCTTGTAGAAAGGAAGCAAGAAGAGAGCGAGATCTCAGACCAGCACCAGACCCAAAGAAATTTGAGGAGCCTCCCAGCCCTGTGAGTGACAGAGCTAATGCTCTCTCTGGGTGTGATCCCATGCTCCCTGCTCCCTGTGCTTTTACTTCTGGCTTTCATTGTTCAACAATCCTTTAATGAATATTTTCTATAGTGCCTTTTTTTAGATGCTCCATTCTCTGTAATGGAAATTACAATGTTTGTCTCAGACTGTAATTGTGAGCTTCTTTTTGGAAGATATGTGACTTGACAAATGTAAATATTTATTTGAGTCTAGACACATAATTCTGATGCAAGCATTGAATTATAGCTGTTGAATTGAGAATACTGACACAAACCTCTACAATACATGCTTATATGTGAAAACATTACATTTGACACCCTTTTCCAAGCTGTTTGTGCGCTTTGTGCAATGGCACATGAACCGGCCTGACCTCTAGCCTCCTCCATCTCATACAGATGGTAAAGTTATAGATCAGTCTTAAAGATTCAAATGTTTTCCATGCTTAATAAGGCTGCTCGATATATAAAAAATAAATTGTGAAATCACGCAGACTGATTTAATGAATCCGGCAGCACATATGTCCATTTGACGGCACCTCGTCAAAATAAAAGCTTTAAAAATGAAGAAATTAGGATGTAAATATTTATTAAATACTTTCTTGATTTTACAGTGCACCAGTTACATTAAAACATATTTCTTATTTTAATATATTTAATAATAATCACAATAAAAATCACAATTATTATTATTATTTTATACTATATTGGTCAAAAACTCCTTCTCAAGATTTAAAAAAAAAAATCTTTGTTCACACACTGGTTACTGAAAGAGGTTTGTGTTAGTTTGTGTAAACATACAAAAAAAATACATTCCTATAAAATGATGGTTTGCACTCACACAAAAATGTCTTTTTTTAGCTTTTTTAATTATTTTTATTTACTCTCCAACTAATAATTATAATTATTTGCTCACCCCATTCATTTTAGAATGATTAATTTTGACCAAATATAGCTGTTCAAGTCATCTTTTGAACATTCCTGTATTTTTATTCTGTATTTCGCAATATATATCACAGAAAAAGACAATGTCAGTTTTTTCCAATATCATCCATGATCCACGTTTTCTGTGATATGACTAATGCTTAATTTGAATATTGTGTGTGTGTGTGTGTGTGTGTGTGTGTGTGTGTGTGTGTGTGTGTGTGTGTGCGTGTGTTGTGTGTGCGTGTGCGTGTGCGTGTGCGCGTGCGTGTGTGTGTCATCTTATATAATTGAATGAAGCCTGCAATCTTCTCAGCTATTGTTGGGAGTTTCCTGTGGTCTGTTCTTGCATCACTTGCAGCAGATTCTGAATGAAGCAAAATACTTGTGTAATTGAGATCCACTCAGGTCTGTTTTCACATTGGGGTCCATCTGGATTTGCACCATGACAGACCTTTTTTCAAATAAACACATGGAGTTTGAACTCCATTTCGAAGGGGCTTTCACGGCAAGTGAAATGAACCAACGTAATGGAGCAGACCTTAAAAATAAACCAGGTGTTGAAGAGCCGTTATTTCGGTAGTCCTGGGTTTATCCTGTATAACCTGGAATTAACAGCGTTAGCAGTAGTTAAAGGTTTGACTGGCCTATTATAGCTCAAAGATGTTCAGCTATATACAGAGCAGACTTAATATTTTAGTTATATTTTGAAAAGAAGTTTCTATTTAAGGTGCGTTTTTGTGCCTTCCTGAGTTTGTTGTCCCAAAAAAAGTCTCTGTATTCCCTGCTAATTGTTAGCTAGCAAGCATGTTGGCTCAAGCTTTCTTTTTTTATAGAGAAAACAAAACGTACAAATCAACCAAAGAAAAGAGGGGGGAAAAGAACAAAATAAATTTTATTTTAAAATGCATTGTAAAATAGACTCAACCGGTGTGTTTCACACTAGTAGTTCAGTTCTCGTGTTTCTTTTGGTCTGGACCAAAAAAGAAAATGATACATTTAGTCTTGGTTTGCTTAGCATGTACACTGTCATTTTTAAGACGGAACCTAAAGATACAAATCGAAAACAAAAAACGGCTTTTTGGGCATATAATTTGCAACAGAACTTTCCAAACATCCAAAACCATTGTATGTGCATTGTGCATGATGGTATATTTACCAGTTGAAACTCAAGAAGCTTATAAAATGTGTAAAGGAGTCAAAACAGCGGCAGGAATTCCTCTGTAACACACACAAATTAAAGGGATAGTTCACCCAAAAATGAAAATTCAGTCAGTAATTACCCACCCTCATGTTGTTCCAACCCCGTAAGACTTTCGTTCATCTTCGGAACACAAATTAAGATATTTTTGATTAAATTTGAGACCTGGCTCACTCATTCATAGGCTGCTAGGTAATTGCATCTGAAAAGTTAGTAAAGACATCGTTAAAATAGTCCAAGTGACTACAGTGGCTAAACCTTAAAGGGTTAGTTCACCCAAAAATGAAAATTAAGTCATTAATTACTCACCCCCATGCTGTACCAACCCCGTAAGACCTTCGTTCATCTTCGGAACACAAATGAAGATATTTGTGATTAAATCTGAGAGCTGGGTTAGAGGCCTGCATTTCAGCCCGAGCCCGACGGGCCCCGACTTATTTACGCTCCTAGGGCCGGGCTTCGGGCCAATTTTCACGTCATAGTTCACACGCGGGCCGGGCCGGGCCGGGTTTTAGGCTTATCTTTTTTATAGCATATTTTAGACATTAATTAAAATAAATATGAGAAGATGACGATTGAAACGCAAACATAGAAAGACGTTTTATAACCTATCACACTGACATATGACTGACATGACAGTCTGCTCACGCTCACGCACACACACACACACGCACACGCACAGGTTTCCCGGCGGCGCGATCTGAGATTCGCGCGACCGGCTCGTTCTGTGTTTAGAGTCCCGGTAGCGAGCGTGACTTCAGCGCAGCTGGAAAAAGTACGACTGGATTAAAACCTTTCACTGTGGATGCTGTGCTTTTTCTTCACGATGCTCTGAGACTGTTCTTAGCCATGTTTGGAGGCTGTTTTTTGTTTGACTTCATTTTCATGGTCTGTTGGAAACAAGGATGTAAGGTGGAAATAAGAATGGCCATGTTCTGTAGTGAAGACTTGATTTTTGAGGTAAGATAACCTGCATGGTTGTTTTTAATGTAATTTATGTTGATTTTTTAGATTGCGTTCTCTGTATTGTAGCCTATTGTATAAACTCATTTAGTTTGCGAGCGCTGTTGCTCTGAGCACCAGAGCAGTTTGCCTCAGCTTTCAAAAATGACAAAAAACGTTTAAACAAACGTTTAAACTAACGTTAACTGTCTGTGTGATATGCTTAAGTTGTTTTATATCTATGGATTTTATTGTAGCCAAGTAAAGTGTTGATTTGAGAGGCTATAAATCAATGGATCAAACATGTTTAACTCGCTGTCGGCTACTTGGTCGTCATAAAAATAAAAAACATTTTTTTTCTTAATTAACTTTATAAAGAAATGAAAATAAACTTACCGGTAAATATTATCCCTTTTTTTTTTTTTTTTTTATAAACGGGCTCGGGTCGGACTCGGGCTGATCATTCTGATGAGCTGTCGGACACGGGCCGGGCTAGGGCCTGAGCGTCTCGGGCCAGGGCCGGGCTAGGGCCTAGATTTGAGGCCCGTGCAGGGCTCTAAGCTGGGTCACTGCTACATAGGCTCCCTCAGCAATTGAAACTTGACGGCCCAGAAAGTCATTGAAGAAAATATGTTTAAATATTCCATGGCTCCACTATAAGTTTATCAAGCGACGAGAATACTTTTTGTGCGGAAAAAAACAAAAATAACGACTTTATTCGACTATTCCATTGCTTCCATGTGGGCCTGAGACAAGAGTTCAAGAGATTTCCAGGACGCATGCGCGAGAACGCTTGATAAACTTAAGATCTAGCCACTGTAGGCACATGGAATATTTAAACATTTTCTTCAATGACTTTCTGGGCCGTCAAGTTTCAATTGCTGAGGGAGCCTATGTAGCAGTGACCCAGCTCTCAGATTTAATCACAAATATCTTCATTTGTGTTCCGAAGATGAACGAAGGTCTTACGGGGTTGGTACAGCATGGGGGTGAGTAATTAATGACTTAATTTTCATTTTTGGGTGAACTATCCCTTTAAGTTTATCAAGCGACGAGAATTCATGAGAGCGCCATGACGCATGCGCGAGAACTGAGAAGATGACCCTCACGATCATTTGATTGGAAAGTGTGAAAGGTAAGTCAATCATTTTGCGGCATTGGTAGCACTTTTTTACGTTTTCTCACGATTCGGACATCCAGGAAATGCACACCATTTTAAACTACATCGAGACCCATCTCTCAGTTCTCATCTTCTCAGTTCTCGCGCATGCGTCATCATGACGCTCTTCAGAGGCTCACACAGAGGAAAATGAATAAAGTCTATATTTGTGGGGGGTTTTGCGCACAAAAAGTATTCTTGTCACTTGATAAACTTAAGCCACTGTGAGCCACCGTAGTCACTTAGACTATTTTAACGTTGTTTTTAATAACTTTTCTGGGCTGGCAGATGCAATTACCTAGCAGCCTATGAAGGAGTGAGACAGCTCTCAGATTGAATAAAAAATATCATAATTTGTGTTCCGAAGATGAACGAAAGTCTTACGGGTTGGAACGACATGAGGGTGAGTAATTACTGACAGAATTTTAATTTTTTGGTGAACTATCCCTTTAAGATCGGCAGCAAGGAGACTTCCAAAACCTGTACCGAACTATTATGGGCAGCCATCTCTTATGACAAGAACCAAGTATTCTTCAGCATTCTGAAATTTTTGGGGTCGCATCACATCCTGTTTTTAGTTTGTTTAAATCTATTTGGTCCAGAGTTCGTTTGGAAGTGGACCAAGACCAATCTTTTCAGCGGTTTTGAATGGGGCTCGGTTCGCTTGTTTAGTGCGCGCCAGGGTTCGGATAGTAGCGTTCACACTTATTCAAATGAACCGCACTAACATTGCAATCACCCCAGAGTTCACTTTCATAGAACCAAGCCTGCAAAGTGAGAACACACCTTAAAAGACACTACAACGCATTTAAGAAAATCCACATTGTATATTGGCTTATTTTTTATTCTTTCATTACACCGATTATAGGCACAAACCATCCCTTTCATAGTCTTTATTTTCCTAAAAGCTCAGTCTCTTACACCACTATCCTGTGTCAGAGCAGGCAAAACATACATTTCTGTGAAAATCACCTGATTTAGAGACCGTGAAGCACATATGAACCTCAAATAACAGCCATGTTTTAGTAACGTCTCACTATCCCCTTTTTGTTTTAACAGGAATTCAGTTCAGCCAGTAAATACACAGCCTTGCTGATGGACGGCGAGCAGGGAGACGACGAGCTCGGCGGAGATTAAGAGGTGGACTGACTACATGGACGACAGTCCAAATTGAATTACAAATTAAACCTACAGCTTTCGTTTCATGCAGCACTGAAGGACCCAGATGAGCCCTTTGAGAGCAAAAACCCATTTTAGAGCAACCCCTCCTCTTCAGGACTGAACTGAAAACCTAGTGGGAAATTACAGGACTATATTTAAAGTAAAAGAGGAAGGATGAATGCTTATAACTAATACATTTTTTGGGGGGGGGTCTTGCGTACATCATAAGTTGAGTGCATTTCTCGTTAGCTTGATTGCAAGTTAAGTGGCGGGAAAGTGTAGAATCAGGGAAAAGTGCCACAAGATGAATGTTTTTGCTGACTTTTAGGGCTTCCTGAGCTTTCCGAAAGAAAGCTTACTGCAGCTGCTTTACTGAGATCTTTGGCCAAGTGAAGGGGTCCATGACCTGCGACCTGGTTTTATGTTTTTAACTTGTGTTGGCCGACAGGTTATTTGTATTCAAGGATAATAGCCGCTGAATAATGGCCTGCAACGGATCAGAACCTGATAGTTTCGGTTTGATATTTCTCTGCACTGCTTTAGGCAGGAGTCTCCCATTTTTCTCACTTATCCCTTTGGACTTTTTTAAGCCACACCTTTGGACTGATGTGCAATAGGAATTAAAGTGTTCCTCCTAATCTCAATGTTTCAACAACAGAGACTGCTGCAGCTTTGGGTTGAGCATATATCTAAAGGTAGTGACATGAATTGCTTATTGATTTAAACTGTGTACCATCTTAAAAACAATAAAAGACTGCATTGAGTCAGTTTTGGAGGACATTGTGAATTATGTTGCTTCCCAGAAGATTGTAATTTCTTCAGTATTATTTTCACCATTTGAAGAAATACCATAGAAAGCACATTTGCCATGTGCATTCTGAGCTGATGTCATGTTTATAAATAAAATGAGTGTCACTAGGGTCCAAAATTAGCTTTTTGCCAAACCTGCTAACATTGTGAAGAAAGGGTTATTTTGTATAATATGTATAATACAGCTTATAATTTTCAACAATTAACAATAAAGGACAGTTTTGCTAAATTTTGCATTTAACACACAGACACACACACACACAACACACACATAACACAATATATATATATATATATATATATATATATATATAATACTTAAGGTTAATATTGTGAAATGTTATTACAATTTAAAAAAAACGTATTTTTTACTGTTTTAAAATTGAATATATTTCTGTGAATTTTCAGCCTCATTCCAGTCTTCAGTGTTGCATGATCCTTTATTCAGCATACTATAAAGTAATATTTAGTACATCATACTGGATGGATGGATGGATGGATGGATGGGCAGATGGAAAGAGAGAGAGAGATTGATGGATTTGGATTGATTGATTGATTGATTGATTGATTGATTGACATACATACACATAGAAACTGCATTAAGTCATGTGAAGAATATCAAAGCTTAGTGTATTTGTACTCATTTGGCACTTAGGGAGTATTCATTTTGGTCCCTAATGCAGGCTCCTACTTAACTCCAAAGCTCTGTTTCTCCTTGACCATTGGCATACTTTGAGGTCAAAGGTCACCAGTCATTCGGTCTGACTTTGGCTGGCCACTATGTTCAAAGGACCCAGAGCCTTGATACTGCTAGGAATGATATCTGCAACACCACCAGCACTTGGTGTTTGTGTATATATCCTATACAAGCTTGGGGGCTGGAGGTTTCTGACAATTATCATTTCCCATGAAAATTCCAGTGGAACGTTCAACCAAGTTTCATTAATCCCAGGATGTTATTAAAGTGGGAATGCTTCATCCAACAGGATTTTAATAAATAGCTCACCCTGAAGCGTAACTAAGTACTCAATTCAAAATATGTTGAGAGGCTGGTGCAGGTTTATTCTGGTTAATTTAAGTTAAAATCGTAACTGAAGTGAGTTATACAGGAAGTAAGTTTTACTGACAGACTGTTTTTGCGCAGATTGTGTCTCTGAACCATTTGACGTCACGTATCAAAACATGATAAATACTTCTCTGCTCATGCTGTGCGTCCCTTTAACACCCCCTTCATCCTGTGACCTTCTGCTGGACGGAGGCCAAAGAATGTGCCCTTCACCCCGGCCTTTCAGGCCTCATTAACTGAGCCCAGGCCCCAAAGGGTCGTCTCTGTTCTTAGTACAGCAAGCCTGACAGGAAGCAGACCGGGCCGTGGGATGCAGACGAGAGAACAGGAACTCAATGTACTCAGAACATCTGCATGTGGTGTGTCTCTTTGACATTTTCTCAGCATCTTTCGATTTCTGCCTTTCGTATCAATCTATTCTGATCTGAGGAGTTCTCCTGTGGTGAACAGCAGCCTGGTCCTCATTCAGTAGCTGTTTATTGGGCAGGATTGAAGACAAAGTGAAATCAATGATTTAGTCATACCCTAAGGGTTAGAGAGTCCAACTGGTAACCCGAAGGCATCTAAGAAGGCATCTAACCCTCAATCTCAGCAAAATGGCTGCCCACTGCTCCTGGTGTGTCCGTTCACTACTCCTAATGTGTGCACTAACTTGGATGGGTTAAATGCAGAGGACAAATTCCGAGTATGGGTTACCATACTTGGCTTTCACATGTCACTTGTTGGTGATTTTTCAGTGAATGTTAATCAAATGATAAAAACTTGTTGTCTTTGCAGTATCTCATCAAAATGAAACAGCTTGCTCCTCCTCTGAAACAACTTTTCTTTCTGATGACATCACTAAGGCCACTTTCAACCACATGTGTTTAAAGTAATTAGTCAAACTCTAGGATGAATCATCTGGTTTCCACAATCACCAAAAAAAAGAAGCTTTTCCTCACTTTGAATTGGAAAATGTGTTCCAATTCTTGTTTTATGTTGAGTTTAATAAAATAAAAAAACAGGGATTACCTTTTACATTAGCAGTTTTTATACTTCTCTAATGTTGGACTCTTCTGCATACTGAATGTGGACATGTGCAGATACACCGGATGTTTATAGTAGCATCCCAACATCCGCCTCACTGCGCATTTCTTGTAAGCCTCTATTAATATCTTAAAATCCTCCTTTTGTACTCTTGAGTTTGAGCACAACATATCTTTATGTGTTCTGCTTTAGTGACAGGGTATTGATGACTATTTTTCCTTTCCTTCCCGGCACTCAAGTCTGATTTCCAGATATTTTAGTTGCAGTTTGCAGCCAAGTTCCCTCAAATCACAAGAATGTATCTCCTTTATTTAACTTATTAAAGTTGCTGAGAAAAAGCCATTGCCCTTTCATTTTAGAAGTAACCTAGCTTGCATTTACGCCCAGATTTCTTGGAGGGAGCGTTATTGCATTTAGTATAGTGACCGAAGCTACACGTTTTTAGCCTGATTGCTCTTGTCCTTTAACAGATTTCTAGGTTAACTAGGTGAAGTTGGTCACCATACATATGGAAGCCATTTTTGTGGCCCTAAATTGGCAACAGGGCATAGCTTTCTACAGAAACCAACAAACTGCAAGCACTTCTGTAGCCCAGATATATCTTTAAAAAAAAAAATTTGGCAGAGCTACTCTTAGCATAGTAAACAAACAATTGTTGAGGTAAAGTAAAATATGATCTACTTGTGTTGCATTTGAGACTGTGTTATTGTTATGTGGTTAAATGAGAAAAGCGAGATTTGCTTTATTTGTCGTTGGCATGTGATGCAACAAATCTTAGAACTCGGGAAGATTTACCAGTCTCCCTTCTTTATGAAAAAGTGACTAAATTATGGTCCTTGAGATCTCGCAGCCACCCTCAGCATGCTCAAGAGTGTCAAAATCTAAAAATAAAGAACCAAACCAAGCCCTGAAAGATTGCAGGACAGTTTGTGAAAACTGACCACTTGTTTAGGAGGAGACTGAAATACGTTGCGGTAAACTTGGAAATTTTCTTGTAAACTCTGAGGGTGTTGAGGTCATGGCTTTGTATAAACAATAGGTGGCCTTTTCAGAGTCTCTCACACGCCCTCTGTAGGTGGGTCCTGTTGTGAGATCATCCACTTCTAGATTGATCTATTCAGGCATTACAACACATGCTGAGGGCCAAATGACTGCTTTAAAAAGGAAAGGAACCATTGCAAGCACCTTGGAGATTTACATTCTGTAAAGTGTTCGGGCAAGATTGAGGGCCACAGTGACTGTCCTGCAGAGTTTAAAACACTTGAACCAGCTAATCAAGGTCTTCAGAATCACCAGATGCAGGTGCACCACAGAGCCCAAAAGTGACCATGAAAGACTTAAGAATTAAAATAAACTGGAAGACAGTTTTTAACTAAAAACGTTAAAAAAGAATTTATACGTTTTATAGAACTGCGTTTTGGGTGCCTGAAAACGCAAACTTTTGAAAACGGGTTTCAAAGTGCACGTTTTTGGAAACGTTCTCCGTGTAAACAACAAGACCGCGAATCTCTGAAGACGATGACATCATGTACATGTGTATTACATGTTCAAACTACTGTACAGTGTTTCATCACCATCTAATGGCCTGGCAGCTGAATACAGCGTTTTTAGTCATTTTCGTGGATCTGTGTGAATGGTGATCTGTGGTGAGCAGGACGAGGCCGAGGGCCGTGGGAGAACGGCGCGAGGCCGGTGGCGTGATTGCTGATGAGCGAACTCTGTGCGACGCACTGCTGCCTTTATTTTCGTTTTGTATTTGTTCATTTATTTATTAAAATCTGTTGATTGTTCGCCGATTCCCGCCTCCTCCTTCCCATAACATCTAACCTTGCTACAGGATCGTTTTGTCAATGTTGTCATCTGTACGCAGAAAACTCAAAGGAAAAACGTATCAGTTTTAAGCATATTGTTGTCATATAAGCGTACCCTAAATGTAAAAAACAACATTTTTGTATTCAATATCTCTAAAAAATTAGGAAATCAAGATTTTGTACTGTCCTTCTTATCATTATTATTTGTGTGTGCTAAGGTAAGTTTCACTCTTACTATTGGTTATACTTATAGGTTCCATATCTTTCCAAAATCCATATCTTTAATGGCGCTTTTCCACTGCATGGTACGGCTCAGTACGGTTTGGCTCGGCGCGGCACGGTTCGGCTCGCTTGCTTTTCCACTGCGTGGTACGACTCGGCTCGGCACGGCACGGCTCGGCTCGCTTTAGCTCGGTTTGCTTTTCCACTGCAGTTAGTACCGCTTCAAAGTGGGTGGGATTATAGTCTGATCGTTACAGTTTATCCGCTCCTCGGCAACCAACGAGAGGAACGTCTGCACTTCGTCCACTGAACACGATTCAGCCATTACTTTTTTGGAAGTTTTTTTTTCTTTATTTTTTCTTCAAGCAAGTAGTTTTAAAACAGGTGCTGGCTGTTGCTGGCTATTTAAACCCAGCGGGTTTGATGTCTCGCACGCAAAATACAATGACACTGGTAGTGACTATTCTGTCTGATCAATCAGTGATCTGCAGTGTTTCACGTCACATTTTAGTACCGGTATGGTACGCTTGGAACCTCAATAGAGGTGATACCATTTAAAGCGAGCCGTACCGTACCGTACGGTACCATGCAATGGAAAAGCGCCACAAGTGAGCCGTGCCGAGCTGTACCGTACCATGCAGTGGAAAAGCGCCAAAGCGTGCCGTACCGAACCGAACCATGCCGTAACATGCAGTGGAAAAGCGCCATAAGTTGAAAGACAGGAATTTGCTCTCACACTGTTTGTGCCTGGACATGATTACTTCAAATTGTGCAGCTTATTAAGGGAAAAATGTGCTATTACTTTTCTAAGCGAATTTCTAAGCAAAGTCATACAATATTTTTCTTTCGGTAATAAAATGTGGGAAAATACCATAGGCCTACATTGAAGGAGGGATCAAAGCCATCTAGAGACTAAAATGTAACAGAGACCTCGATTAGTTGGTTCAGGTGTGTTTGATTAGGACTGGTTTACTAAATAACCTGAAACATCATCAAAACTACATAGAAATACCTTAAAAACTATTTTCAAGACTTTTAGGTTATTGTCCTTTGAGTTTTGCACAGGCAAGGACCACTTATATTCTCGTTGGATAATGTACAAATATGTGTAACGTGCATGTTGCCAACTCTTTAACAGTGGTACTGTGGACTTTGTTGTTTTGTTTAAGTGTTTCAGTTTTAATTTGTTTTCGTCTGCAATTGCTTGTAGTATCTTTGCCTAGTAGCCAATCCAGGGCATTTGTTTTTAAAACGTCTCAAGTGTTCACTTAGATTCCCATCTTCCCCCGTCTGTCTATTTATCTTTCCTTTTTTGGAGCATACAGTCTTTGTTTTATCGTTCTATTTTAAGCAGTCTCTTCAGCTTTTCTCATACGGCTCCTTATATTTTCTTCCTTTCCTTTATTTTGCAGCAATCAAAATAATAAATTCCATAGTCCAGACAGAATCCTATGTTAAATCCCTTCCTTTCCATTCAGTTCATAATTCATCTTGTCAGTATAGTGTGTTGACTCTCTGTCCTCTGTTTCCCTGCTTGAAAAGCCTCCCCACACCATTAGCAGATAGTGAGTTTTGCATAAGCAGTTTAGTGAGCAGAATTATATCTGCCGATGCCTCTGCCAGGAGGACGTTCCCTGCCAAAAAGTGCTCGGCAGCTAATGGCAATGGCTGTTTTTTTATTTGATCGCATTTTAGAGGTTTTTCCTGCTTCGATCACTTAGGTGTTGAAAAATGTGGGGCTGCATGCTAAGCTCATCGACTTCTTGGGGTGCCAGAGTCTGTGTACCAGACAAACGCATTTCATCAGTCCATAGATCATTCAGTTCTCTATTAGCATAAGGTGATGCATTACTTCAAAAAAAAAGTTTGGCTTCGCTTTTTTAATAAATTCAAAAATGCGTTCGTAGCGATGGTTTTGTCTAAGCTTATCTTGATGAAATGAGAATGTGAATTTTAAGGTGAAGTGTGCAATTTTTAGCTTTTTATCTGCCCCCGTAAGCAACATTGGAGCGGGAATACCTGGTTGGATGAACAGTGAAGGTTAGGGAGTTCTGAGATGGTCATTAACCACTTCATTAAAGTAAAATTTGGATTATTAAATGGACTTTTCTGGTAAATGTTGTTTTTAACCTATGACTTTCATTGAAATGTCGTCTTTTGTGTTCTGCAGAATTAAGAAAGTCTAACAACTTGAGGTGAGTAAATGATGAAAGAATGTTCATGTTTTTTCTTTAGGATGACCTCGTTCTGTCAGGTTGAAAATTCATTTGGATCAAGTTTAATATCACTTTTTTCCAACATGACATCATGACTTTTGCGTAAACATACACGCCACTTTCAAGTCAAGTGGCGCGTTATCTATACGCATTTTGAGCTATCCGCGTGTATGCGTGTATGTCTACGCCGTTAAATGTCCGAGTGATTCCGCGTGTATGTACACGCCATACAATGTCCGAGCGAAACGAAGCAAAATGTAGATCTACATCTGGGGAGGGATATATTTTTTCCTAGGATGGTAGGGGAAGACTCATAAATGGTATTGACCCCAGTGACGGGTAGGTTTAGGGACGGGGTTGGGGTAGGTCATATATTTATATATACAGTAATGTAACGTTAAGTCAACGGCGTTCATAAACACGCTGAAAAGCGATTATACGTGTTGATAGCACGCCAAAAATGGAAATACAAATTGGCGTGTCATACATACGCCATTTCATGAGATCAGTCTGCTTTTTTCAGATGCATTTCTTCAAATGGATCTATTAGTTGAATTACTAACTGATTAGAAGGCTGCATGTAAACATAGTGTTACTTAACTGACCTGCTAATGTTTTTTTTTCTAGAATTTTCAAGTGATGATTTTTCCAGGTCTCATGTGGACCTGCGATCTCTGAACAACAACATGGAACTCAGGCAGAAACTATTTATGTACCTGAGAAAGTTGTTAAAGGGACTTTGGCATTCAGTAGAGACTTGGCCTATGTGTGCATTCAGACAGAGAGAGAGAGAGAGAACAGGAAAAGAGAAGGGAGGGAAACAAGAGGGGCTGAGGAGGCACGAGTGGAATTTGCCTTAAAAGGGGTACGATTTAATAGTCCCACAAGGCACCCTGTCACCCCCACCCCCCCTTCTCTCCATATCTTATCCTCTTTTGAGAAAAGAAAAAATGTCCAACTGAAAACATACAACATAAATGGTCTTGGAGAGGCAGAGATAGAGTTTGACTCTCGGAGGCCTTATCAGGGTAAATCGTCTCTGAAGGGCCAATTCTGTTCACACAGGTTCTCAGTTACACAGCCTAAGCCCAGCAGCTACACATCAATGCTGCCAACTCGCATACCAGCTCAGCCCAAAGCCCTGCAGAGCTGTGGCTTCCCTTGCTGGTTGTTGTGGTCTGATATGCCATTTAATTTCCTGGTGAATAGTCGTGGTTTCAGCTGGGAATACTGGGAAAATTTGAAGTCAAGAGAAGCATGAGAAATCCTTTTGAGGTTAGAAGAACTGTTGCATGTTCTGCACTGTGGCTCCTAGAGACAATGTATTTTGTTTCTTTGTCTTCAGGTCTAAGTTATACTTTGATCATGAATCTAACAAAAGGTCACATTTTGATGATGTGGTGCAAACTATAGGAAAAAAGAACAGGTTATAAAGTGTTTTGAGTGTTTTTTGTAGTACTTTGATATGCAGTCACTGGGAAGTGTTCAGGGAGGTTGCTTGGGCTTTGCTAAGTGATTACTTTGGTGGTATGGTGTTTTTGGGTAATTGCTAATGTGTTCTATGTGGTTTCTACTAGTCCATTACAAGGTAATTGCTGGAGTATTCTGGGTTATTAGGGCATTGCTAAGTGATTGCTAGAGTATTCTGGGTTATCAGGGCATTGCTAAGTGATTACTAGAGTGTTATGGGTGTTTGCTATGGCATTGCTTGAGTATTCTCGGTTAATGGGGATTTGCCTAGTGATTACTTTGGTGGTCTGGTGTTTTTGGGTGGTTACTAGGGCATTGCTAATGTGTTATGGGTGGTTGCTAGGTGATTGCTTGAGTCTTCTGGGTGGTTGCTAGTGCATTACTAGGTGATTGCTAGGTTATATGGGTTATTTGGGCATTGCTAAGTGATTGCTAGAGTGCTATGGGTGGTTGCTAGGGCATTGCTAGGGTATTCTGGGTCATTAGGTCATTTTTAAGTGATTGTTTGGGTCTTATGGGTGGTTGCTCTGGTATTGCTAAGTGATTACTAGAGTGTTATGGGTGGTTGCTATGGCATTGCTAGAGTATTCTGGGTTAATAGGGTGTTGCTAAGGGATTACTTGAATGTTATGGGTGGTTGCTACTTGCTAGGGCATTGCTTGGGTATTCTGGGTTAATAAGGCATTGCTAAGTGATTACTAGAGTGTTATGTGTAGTTGTTTGGGCATTGCTAGGGCATTCTGTGTTAATAGGGTGTTGCTAGGCAATTTCTAGTATGTTCTGGGTGGTTGCTAGGGCATTGCTAAGTGATTTTGGGTGGTTACTAATGTGTAGCTATGTGAAAAGTAGGGTGTTCCAAATCTCTGTATTATTCCGGTCTCTAAATATGGCTCAGGTCCCTCCTTTAATGTACGTCTATGTGAATCTACATCTGTTTTTCCCTATTTTATCATCCACCAGACGAAAATCATGAATCTTATTCTTTAGAAGAGCACTAGCACACCTCTCCTCAACAAACTGCATGATTTGAGACCTCATTTGATGTTCTCCTAACACTAAAAATGAGCTATTAAGGAATAAAAGTCAACATACGTCTGTTTACAGTCTGAAAGACAGAACACTTGAGCACAATGGTGTGTGTGTTTCTGGGAATAGTAGGGGGTGGGGGCTGATGTCCTCTAGATGTTGGCTTGGTGAGTTGTGTACATTTGGCTGACCGTACGCGTGCTGCTTTCAGAGTGCTAATAGACTTTTGATTTAATAGGCATATTCTCACCTTTGTTTACGTTTGTGTGCTCACCAGAGACAGATGAGTGTGAACTGGCGAACATGTGTGTGTGTTTGAATGAGAGCCAGGAAAAGGGGAAGGGCCTCGAGTGAGCGGACAAAAACAGCTGCTCTTGTGTGCTCGGGAAACCTCATCCAGAGAGAGGGAAGAGAGGAGAGACGGACCAGCAGGGTCCAGATCTCTATATGGGTTGTGCCCTGTGTGCGGATAGCTGTGGGGACGAGCCAGATCCGGTACCCGTGAGAGGGTCTGTAAGGAGGGAGAGAGCGAAGTCCAGGGGAAACATGAGGCTGACCAAGGTGGGTACCTCTAGAGTCTGTTTTAAAGTGATGAACGTGTTTACTTGAGTGCTCCCATGTCGAATGATTGTGGTGAAACTCATGTGAGGAGTTGGGTTTGTTGATGTCCTAAGGCTCAATTAAAAGTTTCGCAAGTTGTTGTTATGAGAGAAGACAGCATCAGATGCTGTATATGTTGTGCCTTTACATGCTTGTTGCTACACATAGTGTCTAAAAGTGTGTTTTATGCTTGGTGTTTTGGGTAGCCCCAAGACAAAATAGCCCACTCCAAACTGTTCTTAACATTTGTCGTGCTAGATATGACTTGGATCTCTCCCTCGATTTAAGTCTGTGGCATGTTTTTCAACCATTTTTATTCTACACAATGTCCAAAATCAGTCTGATCTCCTACAAAATTAAAGCAGCATGGTTTGAAGTATCATTCGCACCCGTAGCACAAGTAGTGGGGTTTTAATTACACGCTGAAGTTGAATCTTAGGATTATGGGTCTGTACAGAGATCCTAGTGTAAGGATAAGCGTTTGTGCTCTGGAGTTACACTGTCTCCCTGATAGTTGACACTGACAAAGAAGGGCTGGAAAACTTGAGGAGGGCTTGATTGTGTTTACATGCCTGAGAGTGAAAGTCTGTAATGGTCTGGTCCCCGAGGCTCGTTCACGTGCAGTGCAGCGTGGGAACTTTGAGCCCTCTGTATGATTGTAAAGTTGTAAAGTTGTAGTTAATCCTGGGAATCATTAAATGCAACTCCCAGCATTTATTCAGCAATGACTCTTTCATATTTCACCACAGATCCGGCATCTGTGCCCAAAGCACACATTTTTGCCATGTCACTCTGGGATTGCAAAAGAGTCCATCCACCATCTCGTTGATATTTTAATAGCAAACTTGCATAAGGCTGTGGTGTATTTTGAATGCTTCCTCCTACTACTGTAACCATAATGTTTGTTTTTACAGACATTTTTCATTTTAATACAAGCCCAGTTCCTTTTCTTTTGCTGTGGTGGCAGAGTTAAATAGTAATACTCCTAAATCAGTGCATGATCATGTCACGTAGAAAAGGATTTTGACTATAATGAATGTCATGCAACCATAATACCCATTTATGATGCTATCTATCTAACAAATCTGACATTCATCTAATGTTTTAAAGCCCCAGTGGAGCAACCAAGGTTTTGGTGTGAACAACCCATGGTGTTGCTTCATAATCAATCCTTGCAGGATCTGAACCTATGACCCCTCAGATACTTAACCACTTAAGGCTGGGCCACTGTAAATTTTTTTTTTTAGATCTTATCAGATACTCTATATCTGATAGTCTCTCCCATCAAACTTTAGAGTAAACAAATATGGCAGACGACAGGCAAGGAGAAATACCGATAACAGTGTTTGGACGGCTTTTTACAGACAATTTGCAAAAGAAAATGTTTTGGATGAAGTCGCGTTTTCGTCAATCAGCTCGCTTTCGATTGGGTATCGTTTCATTCCACGTGACAATCTACATAGTGCATATGTGTTTGTCCTTGAGGTTCCCAAGGATTTTCTGATTCGCCAAACCCTGTTCCATTACCAAAGTCACCATCCAGAAGTATCGTTTTCCCTTAGAGACAAAGAAGGAAGACACAACAACACAACTCAAAAACACAGGGATGAGGTACCTTGGTATCTGTGAAACTAAGACATTTTAAATATCCATCATGTTGGATATTTACGATTCGAGATTGAGGCGGCTCCGACATTCTTCCGATTCAATCCCTCTTAACACACATCACACCACAAGAAAATCTGATAAAAATAATCTGTAGAATTTCAGCAGCCATATCACCCTGTAGCCCAAGACTGGTTGCCCACTGAAGCTAAGCAGGGCTGAGCCTGGTTAGTACCTGGATGGGAGACCTTCTGAGAAAACCAGGTTGCTGCTGGAAGAGGTGTTAGTGAGGCCAGCAGGGGGTGCTATCCCTTTGGTCTGTGTGGGTCCTAACGCCCCAGTATAGTGATGGGGACACTGTACTGTCAAAATAGCACCGTCCTTCGGATGAGACGTTAAACCGAGGCCCTGACTCTCTGTGGTCACAAAAAATCCCAGGATGTCTTTCGAAAGAGTAGGGGTGTAACCCCGGCATCCTGGCCAAATTTGCCCCTTGGCCTCTGTCCATCATGGCCTCCTAATCATCCCCATATTCTGATTGGCTTCATCACTGTCTCCTCTCCACCAGTAAGCTGGTGTGTGGTGAGCGTTCTGGCGCAATATGGCTGCCGTCGCATCATCCAGGTGAATGCTGCACATTGGTGGTGGTTGAGGAGATTCCCCCCTTCTATGTAAAGCGCTTTGAGTGTCCAGAAAAGTCATCTTTATCTTGTCAGAATCTTGCCTTTACTGAGCTGCTATTGTCTTAGTGTCCCGAATACCAAGGCCTCATTCCTGTGTTTTTGAGTTGTGTTGTTGTGTCATTCTTCTTTGTCTGTAAGGGAGAACAATACTCCTGGATGCTCACTTTGACATGGGACAGAATTTGGGTTTAGTGAATATGAACTTTGGAATATCTACTAGGACTTGCAAGTAAAGCCAGTTTCTCTTGCTAGTTCTAACCAGTGTCTAGAAAACCGCTGTGCTTTAAGGCGCATTTGAGTTTTCGGTCTTCTCTGGAATCTTAAAACATATGTTGCCAAACAATGCTCTGTTTATCTTTGCTCATTGGAACTTATGGTATATTCCTAGAATATCCATGGAATGACAGAAACTTTAACAAGCGCTAGTTTACTACAGCCATAATCCACAGGCATCCACTATAAACACCACACAGGAAAATGCCTGGTCAATGTATAAATAGGCTCTGTTTTTCCCACAGCGCAAGGAACACACACTCATGCATGCTGCTGGAATTAAACATATACAGAAACATAAACATGTTTTTTTTGCACATACATTATGCCATATGAATGATATGGCTGGTTAAAGAGATGTGCAATTACATTTCTGAGCAAGTGGACTATAAATTTAGGCAATAGAAACCACCCATAGCCAGAACACCCTAGTAACTGCATAGCAACATATATTTAATCACTTGGAACACCTTACCAACCATTTGGCAACACATTGGCTATACCCACAACATACTTGCATCATGGCGGTGAGTTTTGCACACAAACATTGCAATTCTGGAAGCATAAATCAATAAAATTTTCTTGTTACTGTATGACATTCCTTCATACTCATTGTAACAGAACTCAGATTGGGGCACACACCTCCATCAAAATCATGTGTGTGCAACGAGGAATGTGAACTGGAAACACTTAAAAGGAAAAGGAAAGCCATCCCTGTCCTTTTAGTGGCACTTCATCAAAGCGCCAGTGTGCTGGGGTCATAAAAACAAATCTCCGAAATCCCTCTGTTTGCTTCCCTTCACCGTTCGGAATACCGCCCTGACAGTCTGCAGAGTTTACGGAGTACTGTAAATGTTTTGGGAAATGGGCAAAGAATGAGGAGAGGGATATGATTCAGCGTTTCATAAAACTCATAAAAAACACATAACAATCAGTGCAGTTCTGCTATAGGCATTTACAGTATGTCCCAGATATTTGTATTAACCCCTTTTTTAACCCTTGACAAATATTTAATCATTCATTAAAAATTGTAATTTTAAAAGTATGATTAACACAAAGTAATCACAAAAATCATTTGTATAATCATTTGTCATTTGTTTCACAAATTCCACATTATTCCCTCTGTTGTTGGCGTTTCCATCATGACTAACCATTTCATCTCTTAAAGGTTTATCAAAAGTTACGATTGTTTACCAATGAGACAAAAGTGCCAGTGAAGAGCTTCAGATTAAATATGAGACATGATGTTGGAAGAAAACAGACGAAAATCAAGTTAAATATCACTTGTTTAATTGGGCAAATAACAAGGTTTTATACTTTTTTTTTCTTCTTTTCTTAAAGTCCTCAAAAGTGGACCCATTTCTGTCCAGCTCCTGTTTCTCTTGAGGCGGCATACTTTCGAGTCTTCAAATCTTGTCTCCAGCAAGTTTCTTCTTTGACTTCCTTTACTCTACCACCCGACATTCAGTCCATCCTGCCTCAGTCTCTCTCTCTCTCTCTCTCCTCTCTCTCTCTCTCCTCTCTCTCCTCTCCTCTCTCTCTCTCTCTCTCTCTCTCTCTCTCTCTCTCTCTCTCTCTCTCTCTCTCTCCATCCATCATCTATTTCTTTTTTCTTTCCCTCCCTCCACAGCTGTATTTAATCAGCCTTTGGCTCTTTCGTACCCAGTCATTCCTGCACTCACTCCTCCCTCCGTTTCCTCTTTCTGCATGTTCTCATCTCTCTCTCTCTCTCTCTCTCTCTCTCTCTCTCTCTCCTCTCTCTCTCTCTCTCTCTCTCTCTCTCTCTCTCTCTCTCTCTCTCTCTCCTCTCTCTTCCTCTCACATCCTCCTCTTTTTTTAATAATGTTTGTGCTTTCCCTCTAACATTCCATCTAAAGCTGTTGGACAACATTACATCACCACACAACAAATATGTGTTTCACTACATCCGAAGCGCATTCATTTGAAAAGGGCCTACAATATAAACATGTCTAAGCGTTGGCTTAGCCACAGGTGTTTCTAAATATCCAGGACTTCCTGTTTTATTATTTTGAGTGATTTGTAGGTGTTGCGGTAACACAAGTCTCCTCTGTGCGGCAGAAACATGGCTCCATTGAATGGTTCCACCTCCACTAGCCTACATATAAAATCGGAGTAAATATTGGATGTTTCTTCAACTACATGCATTTTTATGAACAGCAGGGTTGGTTTCTTGCATGAAATATTTCAGCTTTTACATTTTGTAAGGAAATAACAAAGAACAATGCCTTAAATGTCCTTATTTTTTGAGTCGTCATTTGTTTTTTACTACTTTTCAACTGCCTTAATGCATTTTATTGTTTTACAATGGTTACAAACACAAACTTCTTTTGTAGGCGATGAGTGTCATCAGCATAACAGTGGACATTAATTCCATGTTTTCTTATAATATTACCAAGTGGCTAGCCTAGAAATCTAGACGCACCCTAGCGGCAGTGAAAATTATTTCGCAGCCAGTGTGGTCTAGCAACTCTCCATAGACTTTTGAGCTGGAAAAACCAAAAACTAGTCAGGCCAATCACATCGTGTATAGAGTCGGCGGGCGGGCAATGACGCAATGACGGCACAGTTCATGACGTTCCGCGTGATTTCCATAGGTGATTTCCCTGCTACTTGAAAACAATGAAGATGCAGCGGTCTTTCAAATCGGCTTTGGCCACGACTCTGGAGGACTTGGAGTTGAGAGAACGTCACTTAAGTCATTCTTAAAGGAAGATGTGTTCGGAGTTTTGACGACCTGATACGGCAAAAGTTTAATATATCAACTAGCTCCGCTAGTGGGAAAACGCATGGGACTCACTCATCCACAACCGTTCGTTGCTCTGGTTGGTTGTAGCGTTATCCTATTGCGTGCAGAGGGATTTTGAAAGGTAACCGTTTATCCCGCCCCTCGGATTGAGGCATGTGGAGAGTTCCCAGACCTAACATCTTGATGTAGGTCTGGCATGCCAGGCTACCAAGTGGCAGCATATATATTGAGAAGAGCAGAGGGCCTAACACAGATCCCTGCGGCACTCCATAGTTTACTGACGTTATCTTCGATTTTTCCCCATTTAAACAGACATAATGGTAGCGGTCAGATAAGTACGATCTAAACCAGCTTAATGCCTGTCCCTGAACACCAGTGTAGTTTTGTAGTCGATCCAAGAGTATTTTATGATCTATAGTGTCGAACTAGTATTGAGATACAGCCTTGGTCAGAAGCTAAAAGTAAATCATTTGTAATTTTGACTAGCGCAGTTTCTGTGCTATGATGTGGTCTGAATCCTGACTGAAATTTTTCATAGATATCATTTTCTTGCAAGAAAGAGCACAATTGAGCGGACACAACTTTTTCTAGTATTTTAGACATAAATGGAAGATTTGAGATGGGTCTGTAATTTGCTAGGATATTTGGATTGTGGACTGTGACGCAACAGTCGGGATCATTAATATGTACGCCTCCAAAAATTTGCATATGCCAGCCCATGTTCAATGCCAGGCGGAACTGCGCAGCCGAATCATCGGAAGTTCTGCGGGTGAAGAAACAAGCGAGGATCATAGGGAAAATGGCAGATAAATGTTATGTTCCAGGCTGTGCAGGGGATGTGAGGACTTTTCATACCCTTCCCACAGAAAAGAAATGTCAACAGGCAACAACCGCAACAGTTTAATTCGAAGTTGTTAGTTTGCTCTGCCCATTTCACCACAGACTTATTTTCTAACCTGGGACAATATCAAGCAGGCTTCTCTCAGTGAATAAATTATATACAGAAAGCGATGATAAGATCTTCAGTCTCGCGATCAACAGACTGTCATTTGCTCAATGCTAATCACGGCAACATTTTATGTGATGGGAATAGATTTAAATACTTTATAAACATCTCACGATTCATTAATCTCGATAGCTTTAATAGTAAACGTATATCAGTAAGTTTTACGATTTACGTAACGTAAATCAGAGGCTAAAATCAGGCTTGGAAAAATGCCTTTTTTTTCTAAATTATGACTATTTTTGATCTAAAAAAATACTAACATTATAAGAGCAACCCAGAAAACATGATAAAATAATAAAATAACCCCATTCTAGGGCACATTTAAATTGCTTACCTTAAATATGAGGACTAGAACAGAGAGAGAGAAAGAGAGACGGAAAAAGAGAGCATGCACACAGGAAATGCAGAAGAAGGGAGCTTATTATTATAAAAAGTGAATTCTAGACACAAAAATCTTTCTTCTTCTCTATTCTGGTTCTGTAAACAGTATATACTCGTATGCACATGGTTTGGCGAGTGGGACGGGACATGTTTCTCTAATGTTCGCAGTCTGTGGCTGCTCCAGGGCCCCTCTCTCCTCAAACATGTGCCCTCCACATCCTTTCTGCACACACTCTCATGGCCTCTGTGTCTGTCTTTACCCTTTCTCACTCTCTCTAACTGGATTGCATCATTTACCCTCCCCACCGGATACTTTTTTTCTATTTCTTCCCCTTGCCCTCTCCTATCACTTTAGTTCCTGTCATCCCTGATCCCTCTTTTTACATTTTCTTGTAAAATTATTTTACATTGATTAACTTCTTCAAACATCTTATCTTCTCTTCTTATGTTTATGCGACCAGAGGTTGAACCAGATATTTAAAAAGTGTCCTAAATCAATTCCTGCACAGTAAATTACTCTGTGTTTTCACTTTTTTTTTTTTTTTTTTTTTTAAAGATTTTATACATTTAGTAATACCCAATTTTTGGTTCCCAGAACCTTTGGAGAACTTAGTTTTTGGTTCCCAGAACGTTATTTTTTAACGTTTGTTTTTGGTTAGCCAGTAAAGTTTTCTTAACGGAAATTGAACGAATGTCAGTCAGACAGTTATTACTGGGTAAATTAAATTACGTGCGTGCTAAGCGCGTGCAGATCAGAGGCGCGCAGTAAATGACTGCACACTTCTGACAATAACATGCAACGTTCTGGCAACGTTATTGTATGGTGGCAAAATAGTAACCAAAAAATTAACCATTAGTCAATGTTCACTAGTTAGGTTATATAGGGTATAGGTTGAAAAATAAAAACCTAAAAAGAACATTCTAGCAACGTTATTATTTGGTTCTCAAAAAAAAATAACCAAACGGGAAACAACTAAAAGGTAGTTCTACGTTTGATGCAAGGTGATACTTTTTTTTAACAATCCCACATTTTACCATTTCAGACTACTATTCATGGACGCGGGAAGTAGGGGTGCTGGGGGTGCTGCAGCACCCCCTGTTGGCAAACTGATGACAATAAAATGATAGCTTATAAATATATCTCTGGTTGTTGTTCTCTTACGAGAGTATCTCTCGTACTGCGTAATATCTTACGCTACGGGAAAACTCTTTTCCACGAGATATTGAAGCCAAAAATTATCCTTAATTTTTTACTAATGTAAAACGCTTTGCAGCAGCAAGCAGACCTAGGCGAGACAGCTCGCGCGCCTATTGGCTGCTCTGCGGCAATAGCAGCAGCCTATCGAGAGAGGCTCTGCGTGACGTCACGACGAATGGGGGCCCTTCGCGCCCATATCGTCACGTCCCGCCAGAAAGGGCGTGGTCTCGCCCTATATCTTGGCTCGATAGCTGCTCTTACGTCGATTTTTATCTCTTCAGCGAAGCCTCACGCATCGCTGGATCCAGAGTGAGAAGCCGCGCCGTCGACCTGTAGCCTTCAGCGGGACGTGCCATTGAGTCTGGAGTCGCTGGCCTCGCCGCCTTCAGCCGCCGTACCTGCTGTGCTTTCCGGCGTTATATCCTTTCCTCTGCATAGAGTGTGTGTGTGTGGTGTTTGCATATCTGCTTTTTCCCACCCCCCTCTAAAAGAGCGGCGTCTTTTTAAAGATGCCTTCCTGCGGTTCTTGCCGAGCCCCGCTCAGCGACGAGGACCGACATGTCATCTGCGTGTCCTGCCTGGGTGAGGATCACGCGGCCATCGCGCTCGCTGACGGCGGATGCCATCACTGCGAACGTTTGCCTATGGTGACTCTGCGGACTCGCCTGGCTTCGTTCTCCGAGCCCGTATCCCAGCCTGCCGTGACGCCGCGTCGCAAGAAGCGCCGCGCCCAGCGCGCTCCCGAGCTATCTCCAGCCCGCCAAAGCTCGCCGGTTCGCCCGCCAGCTTCGCCGGCTTCGCTCGAGTCGCTCACCGACGGACAGCGGCCGCCGTCCGCCGCTGCGTCCGCCATCGAGTTGGACGACAACACCGAGGCGTGTTCTCTCTTGGCTTCGGATAGCGAGGATTGGGCGAGCTCTGTGGACCTCCCCTCCGCTAACGCTCCCCGCCAACCCTCTGGGAAGAGAGCCGGCATTGAGTCTGAGCTGATGCGTCTGCTCACCAAGGCCGTAGAAAGCATCGGCCTCGATTGGGAGGCACCCACGCTGCCGCCGCGCAACAGATTAGACGGGCGCTTTCTCGGCAAAGACGAGGCTCCGTCAAAATCTAGGCCCGCGCCCTTCCTCCCGGAACTTCACGAGGAGGTTGCAAAGTCGTGGAAGGCCCCCTTTTCCGCCAGGATGCGTACCTCTACCTCCGCGGCATTCTCCGCTGTCGACGGTGCGGGAAGTAGAGGCTACCTCGCCATTCCTCCGGTGGAGACGGCTGTCGCGTCGCATCTCTGCCCGCCCTCTGCGGGACGGCGGGTTCAGACGACGCTCCCGTCCAAAGCCTGCCGAGTGACATCATCGCTGCACGGACGCGCTTACACACCGCCGCCGGGCAAGCAGTCTCAGCGCTGCACACGATGTCTATTCTGCAGATCTACCAGGCAGACCTCCTTCTCAAGCTGGACGAGGAGGGACCCGGTGCTATCTGTGTGGCGGACCTGAGGAGCGCTACGGACCTCGCTCTACGCGCTTCTAAAGCCGCTGCGCAAGCCATGGGGCGGAACATGGCCTCTCTCGCTGTCGCCGAGAGACACTTATGGTTGACGCTGTCTGAGATGACGGAAGCCGAGCGCTCTGTGTTCCTCGACGCGCCCATTTCCCCGGAGGGCCTGTTCGGAACGGCCGTCAAGGACTTCGCGGACAGGTTTGTTGAGGTGCAGAAGACTTCTCAGGCTATGAAGCACTTCCTGCCGAAGCGCTCGAGCTCCGCTACAGGCCGCACCAAGCCGCCTGCTCGCAGCTCTCAGCCCCAGCCTGCACCGCCCTCCGCCGCCGCCGCCTCACAGCGCCGCCAGGCCCGGGATCAGAGACCGCGGTCTCGCTCCGCCGGACGCCGCCCCCCTCACCGCGGGCCCCGGCCGAGGATTGAGATCAAGCCCGAGGCCCCAAAGTCTTCCTAGCCACTCTAGGAAAACGACGGTGTTCAGATCCCGCTGCGGCCGGATTTCCACCAAAACTTCTCGCTCGTTCAGCCCCATGCGTTGTGACTGTACCAGTGTATTTTGCAGTGAAGCAGCCGGTGTCTCAGCCCGCTTGCCTGCACACAAAAGCTGTTTTTACGGCTACCCAGATAAATCCAATAAAGAGTGTATTTTCTGGTGTCCCGGCCTCGGCCGATGGTGTTATGAGTGTTGTAAGAATGCCCACGCCCCAGTGCCCATTCCCACACCCAGACACAGCCCGCCACGGTGCAGGGCTCGCACAAATAAAATCGACTCCGGTCGATTGTGCAAACACTGTAGTGAACGCGCCCATATCCCCATGCCCGCTTACACTACACGCTGCGTGTCCCTCGGTTTCTGTAAAAACGAAACCAACACACATTCAGTCGGCCCTAAACGACAGTGTTTTCAGTGTAGCAAATGTGCCCGTGGTCCCGCGCCCACATTTCCTCACAGACACGCCGAATCCCACGGGATTCGCCCCGCTCTCTCTCTCGGCGCTACCCGCCTCAGAGGAGATGAGCGCGGCCAGGCTGCCCGCTGTGATCAGCGCGCCCCCCGCCTCGAACGCCGTAAACACGGCGCTGTGTTCCCAGCACACGCGGGCTCTTGTGCCGCCGCTTTCCCGCGGCCAGAGCCCAGATTTCATTCTGCCCCTAGCTATTCACGCGGATGCGTGGTCAAGGCTTCCCGGGGTATCAGAGTGGGTGATGAACACTATAAAGAGAGGCTATTCGCTACAATTCGCTCGACGCCCTCGCCGCTACGCGGCGCGCGTCGAAACTACGGTGAAAAGCGAAGTATCTCATCTACTTCGAGCCGAGATAGCGAAACTACTGAGAAAGGGGGCTATAGAACCTTTATCTCAGGCTCAGAGCGAAGGGGGCTTATACAGCAGATATTTTCTGGTATCGAAGAAAGATGGTGGGCTCAGACCCATTCTAGATCTGAGGCTGCTGAACAGAGCGCTCGTGAAACGCCAGTTCAGGATGCTTACGACCAGGAAAATCCTCGCGCAAGTGCGCCAAGGAGACTGGTTCATGTCAATAGATCTGAAAGACGCGTATTTCCAAATACAAATAGCGTCCCATCACAGGCGATTCTTGAGATTCGCCTTCGAGGGCCAGGCATATCAATACACAGTCCTGCCATTCGGCCTGTCCCTAGCACCCCGTACGTTCACGAAGTGCATGGACGCGGCCCTCGCTCCCCTGAGACTTCGGGGCATGCGAGTTTTGAATTACTTGGACGATTGGCTGATTCTAGCTCGTTCACGAACGGAGCTCTTAGAACACAGGGCCACATTACTCGAGCACCTCGAGAAGCTGGGCCTTACAGTCAATTGGGCGAAAAGCTCACTGCTCCCCAGTCGGAGGATTTCCTTTCTGGGAACAGTGTTAGACTCGCTATCCATGACGGCACGCCTGTCACCAGAGCGCGGATTGAATATCCAGCACGTCGCGAAATCCTTCCGCCACGGCTCTATAGTCCCGCTCAGAAGGTTTCAGAAAATGCTGGGTCTTATGGCCTCAGCAGCCTCTGTACTCCAGTTGGGCCTGCTCCGCATGCGCCCACTGCAGCTATGGCTAAAAGCACGAGTTCCCCCCAGGGCATGGACCGCAGGTCTGTTTCGCCTCAGGTCGACCATCAGTGCATTTCGGCTCTGAAACCATGGAAAGCGACCGACTGGTATCAGTCGGGCGTGAGTCTGGGGATCCCCTCAAGTGTGAAGGTGGTGTCTACGGACGCCTCCACTTCGGGGTGGGGAGCGCTGCTCGAGGGCAGACCGCTGGCTGGCCTGTGGTCAGTGCGGGAGAAGCTCCTACACATAAACTGCTTGGAATTGATAGCAGTCGACAAAGCGCTAAGGCGCTTCTGTCCCCAGATAACAGGCCACCACGTATTGGTCCGGTCGGACAACATGTCAGTGGTGGCGTACATAAACCCGCCAGGGCGGCGTCAGGTCCCGAAACCTTTACAGGCTGACGGAACGCCTCCTGGTCTGGGCTCAGCACAACCTGCTCTCGCTGAGAGCGGCGCATGTGCCTGGTCACCTAAATGTGGGACCAGACAGGCTGTCCAGAAACAACGTTCCAGCAGGAGAATGGTCTCTGCACCCGCAGACGATCCAGCTGCTGTGGGAAACGTTTGGCAGAGCGCAGGTGGACCTGTTCGCGTCCCAAGAAAACGCTCACTGCCCGAGATTCTTCTCGAAAAGCCGGGACGCGCTGGCCCATGTCTGGCCCCGCCGCCCCCTTTATGCTTTTCCCCCTGTCTCACTCCTGCCTCAGGTGTTGGAGCGAATCAGGAGGGAGGGATGCCCAGTGCTACTCATAGCTCCGCTCTGGACAAACCAGTCGTGGTTTCCCTGTCCTGATGCAGCTGACCAGCGCTGCCCCATGGCCGTTACCGCTGAGGAGAGACCTCCTCTCTCAGGCGGAAGGCTCGATTTGGCATCCTCGCCCAGATCTGTGGTCCCTGCACGCATGGGCCATCAACGGGTACCCGCTGACCTCCCAGAGGGAGTGCTAAACACGATCGCGCAGGCTAGAGCCCCGTCTACCAGACGGCTCTACTCCTCGAAGTGGTCTGTGTTCTCTGCGTGGTGTCAAGCGCAGGGCTTTTCACCTGTAGACTGCGGGGTTACGGAAGTGCTTTCCTTCCTTCAGGAGCTACTGGATAAGGGCAGGTCCCCTTCCACGCTCAAAGTATACGTGGCGGCCATAGCAACGTTTGCAAAACCGGTGTCTGGCCAGTCACTAGGAAAGAGCGACTTAGTCGTGCGTTTCCTTAGAGGAGCTCGGAGGCTAAACCCTCCCAGGCCCCCTTCAGTCCCGACATGGGACCTTTCCACGGTCTTGGAGGCCATGAAAGGCGCCCCATTCGAGCCAATCCAGTCGTCAGACATGAAACACTTGTCTTTCAAGACGGCGTTTCTTATGGCTCTCGCTTCAGTGAAGCGCGTAGGGGACTTGCAAGCGCTCTCAGTAAGCGCGTCATGCATGGAGTTTGGACCTAACGACTCTAAGGTCATACTCAAACCAAAGCACGGTTACGTGCCAAAATCCCTCAACACACCGTTCAGGGCCCAGGTGATTTCCCTGTCTGCCCTTCCGGTTCTCAATGAGGAGAAGGACGCGAGTCTCCTTTGCCCTGTCAGGGCACTAAGGGCTTATGTGTCCCGCTCGTCTGGTTTCAGACAGACTGAGCAGCTTTTTGTTTCGTTTGGCGGCCGTACTAAGGGACTTGCCGCGTCGAAACAGAGCTTATCCAGATGGATAGTTGGTGCCATAGCGCTGGCTTACACTTCTAAGGGCCTTCAGTGCCCTTTGGGTGTTAGAGCGCACTCCACGAGAGGCATGGCCTCCTCGTGGGCATGGTCTAGCGGGGTTACCCTGCAAGATATTTGTATGGCCGCGGGCTGGGCCTCGCCGTCTACATTTATAAAATACTATAATCTGGAGGTCCCCGCCTTACAAGCTAAGCTTTTAGCGGTATAGAATTCAGTGCTATCTGCCCGCTGTGCGGCTCGGATACTGAGTTTGGCCTGCGTATCGCTCACTGACCGGTACAGCAGCTCATTTAAAAATTGACACACTTGTGGCCACCCAGTTCAGGCTGAATGTTCACCCTGACGGTTTGGTTATTGTCATATGATTGGCCCCTTTCGGAGGCTATTTACAGGGAATGATGCTTCTAGCCTCTCTTCCCTCACTCTCTGTGAGTTTATGGTGATTATGCACTATATGCGCCCCGGGCTTCGGCCCCTGGGTCTTTGGTGTTGGATCCCTACCAGCACGGCGTGTTGCATTGTGTTCCCCATAGCGTAAGATATTACGCAGTACGAGAGATACTCTCGTAAGAGAACGTACTCGGTTACTAACGTAACCTCGGTTCTCTCTAGAGAGGGAACGAGTACTGCGTATCTTGCCGTGCTTGGAATACGCTCTGGTTCGCTTCGGCGATAAAAACCGACGTAAGAGCAGCTATCGAGCCAAGATATAGGGCGAGACCACGCCCTTTCTGGCGGGACGTGACGATATGGGCGCGAAGGGCCCCCATTCGTCGTGACGTCACGCAGAGCCTCTCTCGATAGGCTGCTGCTATTGCCGCAGAGCAGCCAATAGGCGCCGAGCTGTCTCGCCTAGGTCTGCTTGCTGCTGCAAAGCGTTTTACATTAGTAAAAAATTAAGGATAATTTTTGGCTTCAATATCTCGTGGAAAAGAGTTTTCCCGTAGCGTAAGATATTACGCAGTACTCGTTCCCTCTCTAGAGAGAACCGAGGTTACGTTAGTAACCGAGTACGTTTCTGTTCCACAAAATTTTGTATGTCATGTTTGGGGTGTGGGATGAAGAGAGGGATATTTTTAGTGATTATTTAATTAAAAATTATTTAATTTATCTTCAGTGTGTAGTATTAGCCAATCAGGTGTCTTGACGCGAATCACGCGATTACGATTCAGCCTACACAGCACAAAAAAAAAAAAAAAAACTAGTCTAAAAAACTGCTGCTAGTGAGATAACGTTAGTCTATATCAATATCAATATCAGCGCTATAGCAATATAATTATAGCTCATGGCAGAGTTTATCAGCCGAACTCCAGAGCGGGAATCTAACGTTACCTTTGGTGTACCAAAATCATTGTAAGGTAGAGACACGATGTCTTACATCTACGTCTTTTTCCTGCCGCTGTGCAGGCCCAGATGGTAGCCTATATGATTGTGATTAGCATGCCTATTATAAAGAAACGAACCTTTTACTATCATGTCTAATGACTTTGATTAATATACGCGAGGGAGAGAGAGAGAGCAAGACAGCGCTTGTGTTGTGTGAAGACGTGAGATTGCGCGTGCGCGGCCGGGCTCTCTCTCTCTCTCTCTCTCTCTCTCTCTCTCTCTCTCTCTCTCTCTCTCTCTCTCTCTCTCTCTCTCTCTCTCTGTCAAAGCAACACTCACCGATCAAAAAAGGCTTTGGCGGCCGCCAAAAAGCGGACGATCCGACGTATTTTAAAACCCGAAACTAAAAAAAACAGACCGGCTATTTGAGACCGGCCTTTATTTACCCAAACCTGTCGCCACACCAGGCGTGTAAAAGAGACAGGCGTCTATTTGGGACTCGGCTATTATTTTAAGTTTTACGGTATAAAGATCGTTGTCGTGCTTGCATCAATGCAAATGGGAAAAAAGGTTTTGAGGTTAGAGTAGGCTAGTAATAATTCGTTGCATTTGCATTTATATAGCGCTTTTCTAGGTACTAGTAATTCATAGATCTGTATAGAAGTGGACTTTTCCACGTTCCTGTAATTGCTTGGTCGACAACCCCCCCCCCCCCCCCCCCCCCCCCCCCCCCGCGCAACAAAGCAGCCCGCACCCCCTGTCGAAAATAACTTCCCGCGTCTCTGCTACTATTCACAAACATTGATAAGTAATAGGCTAGTAAGGCTACATATAAACATGCAACAATACATTGCTTATTTATACGTTAGGATGTTTAATAGTCCTGTTTTAACTTATTTCTAAATTCATTAGGCCTACTCACACACATTTTACACAATGTTTGGGGGTTCAGTGACGGAAGCCATTCACTTGGCGGTGCGATTCCAGCACGTGTTTATTCTGCTCGTGAACTGATGGACTGCATTCTTATAGCTTTCATCTTTTCACAAATGCATCAAAGGCGACATTTGAAGTATTATAAAGGGATAGTTCACCCAAAAATGAAAATTCTTTCATCATTTACTCACCCTCAAGTTGTTCCAAACCTCTATGTGTTTATTTGTTCTGCTGAACACAAAGGAAGATATTTGGAAGAATGTTTTAATCAAACAGATCTACCATAGATTGACTACCATTATAGGAAAAAATATGGTAGTCAGTGGGGATTGAGATATGTTTGATTAAAACATTCTTCCAAATATCTTCCTTTGTGTTCAGCAGAACAAATAAACACATAGAGGTTTGGAACAACTTGAGGGTGAGTAAACAATGATATAATTTTCATTTTTGGGTGAACTATCCCTTTAAGGGCGTTTAAATACTAGCCTACCTACTTATCTTTACAACATGTCCAGAGCACTTATGAATGCGACTTCAGATGTAACTCTATTTGTGACCACTTGATGTCTCTATTGTGCTTTCAATAGTTCTTTCTAAGTGACACTTTTTGGCGGACAAATATGAAACACTGATTTTCAGACTGATATCTGACGACCACCATTGATTGATTGATTGATTGATACCACAGTTTACTGTTGTAAGGACATCCTGGCCTAATAAATATAATATAATAATATTAAGTTATATATATATATATGATAGAATTAAGTCATAAATAAATGTTTAAATATTCTAAGCAAAAATGTGATAAATGTCTAAATGCATAATTATGCTGTTAATGAAAAAGTCATGCCATGGCATACAGTCAAAGAAACATTGCAGAGCACGCTGCATTCATAAAGTGGCGCGTCTAATTTGCATTCCATCCAATCAACAATTGATTCGACAGGATGCAGCCAATCAGAAAAGTTTGCTTCCAGTAACAACATTCCACAGTGTTCTTTTCCCGCTGTAACTCCTCCCACACCGCCAGACTACGAGTTTACTGAGAGTAAAGAAAACAACTCCATCATTAGTCGAGTGCTTCTCCATTGAATCATTGGGAATGTAGCCCATGAAATCTTTAAGGAAACTATTCTCCTATTCTCCAGCTGGAATATTCTCCAACAACATGAGTAAGGTAAAGAATTCTCATTCAGATAGATAGCTATACGAAATGTATAGAGGTCTTGAATGTCAAGAAAAAATATTAAAACAACTAAAATGAGATGTTAGATCTATTTAGTGTAAATTACTTGGAATTTGTTTCTATTAAATAGTATTGAATGCATGTTATTCAAATAATATGCTGGGAGCGATCTGATACGTAACGTTAGTTTTCTATGTTACAGCATCATATAGGTGAGTGCTTGTGAGAAAAGTGCTTGTGTTTATCTGTAAATATATACAATAGTTTCGATTAAAACTGAGCCTAACAACACACTGTTTTTCCATATAGTAATTAAATACACTTGTATAAGATGTACGGTGGTCTTTGCTGGTGTTGGTGCAGCTGCTCTCTTTCCATGTTCACTATGGCAAAACAACATGAAGCATTTCAGACAAGATGTACAACAGGCATCATGAGTGAAGTATCTCTTTCTCTTTCTAACATAACCACAAATGAAAGCCTCATAAAACTCTTTAAAGTTTTATCACTCAGCTAATTAGGTCTGGCAACAACTAATTTGAGCCCAGCGTTTGAGTTTGTATGTTTATTGCGTTTCGTCGTCGATATAAGTCTGAGGAAACGCATAGTTTTGGTTTTTCCCACTCTTTGCCAGGGGTGAAACTGCACTGAAAATTGGAGCAGAAAGAAAAAGTCATCATATGACTTCAGTTCACGAGCTGGTAACTAATAGTAACTGCGTCATCATGCATTTAACGCCTCACTAGAGACAACGGCTGAGTCTCAAAACAGTGAGCTCACTTCACAGACAGATTTAAGAGCATATATTAACCTGCACGATTTGTTAAAGTTATATTTTGAGTAAACTTTCAATAAATCTCTCTCTCTCTCTCTCTCTCTCTCTCTCTCTCTCTCTCTCTCTCTCTCTCTCTCTCTCTCTCTCTCTCACACACACACACACACACACACACACACACACATGTTGGTGCAACAGCATTATGAGGACTCTCCATAGGCGTAATGGTTTTTATACTGTACAAACTATATATTCTATCCCCTAACACTGCCCCTGTCCCTAAACCTACCCATCACAGAAGACATGCTGCGTTTTAAAATGTTTAATAAAACATTGTTTTTTATGTTTTTTAAGCCATTTGATTTATGAGGACTTTTGAAGTGTCCTCATAAACCACCCATAAGTTGTAGTACCAGTGTAATACACATGTCATTATACAAATTTGTGTCCTCATAAATCACATAAACCAACACACACACACACACACACACACACACACACACACACACACACACACACACACACACACACACACACACACACACACACACACACACACACACACACACCACACACACACACACACACACACACACAGTACAGGTCAAAAGTTTGGACAATCCTATTTTTAATGTTTTTGAAAAAAGTATCTTAAGCTCATCAAGGCTGCATTTATTTGACCAAAAATACAGAAAAAATTAGTAATATTGTGAAATATTATTACAATTTAAAATAGCCAATTTGTAGTTTAATATGCTTTAAAGTATAATTTATTTCCGTGGTGCAAAGCTGAATTTTCAGCATCATTACTCCAGTCTTCAGTATCATATGATCCTTCAGAAATTATTCTAATATGCTAATTTATTATTAATGTGGGAAACAGTGGTGTTTTCAGGATTCTTTGATGAATAAAAAGTAAAAACAAACAAACAAAAGAACAGAATATAGAGAAAATATAAATATTTTGTAACAATATACACTATCGTTCAAAAGTTTGGGGTAAATAATTTTTTTCTTTCTTTTTTAAAAAAAAAAATACTTTTATTCAGCAAGGATGTGTTAAAAATTGATAAAACAGTGATAGAAAAGATTTATATTTTGAAATAAATGCTATTCTATTTAACTTTTTTAATCAAAAAATCCTGAAAAAAGTCTCACAGGTTCCAAAAAAATATTAAGCAGCACATCTGTTTTCATTATTAATAATAACTAAGCATCAAATCATCATTAGAATGATTTCTAGTTCATCGTAAATTGTAATAATATTGTAATAATTTTTTTCTGTATTTTTGATCTGACAAATGCAGTCTTGCTCTACCATTAGAGACTTCTTTCAAAAACATATATTTTTCAAACTTTTGACTGGAAATTACATAACATTTAGCTAATTGTAACTACTTTTTTTGCTTCTAATGACAGCGTAGCTAAGACCAAGTCACCACAGTGTTGAAAGTTGAAAGCGTATTACCATGGTTTATTGCCATGATAATATCAAGTTGTTTTTTTTATTAGCACTGTACACTAAGTTTGTAGATGCTGTTGTCTTTGCGGAGGATGCAATGATGTGTGTCAGTGGATCTGGTGTGAAATGTTCTTCTGCTATAAAGCTCTGAAAACAGCCATTACGCAAGACCACAATTTTGAGAATGTAGGAAAAGCTTTAATTTTCAATGGGTTGGTAGCTTGTTGAAGTAATAGGTGATATGATTTGCCACCTATAATGATAATTACTTTGTGCAGTGTGTGCATCTCTCTCTTTCTTTCACATGCTCTTTCAATGAGCTGTCAATTAATATCAGACCTCGCGTGGACTTCCTCAGCTTACACGTATATCCACCTGAATACACAAAGCGGATGAAATGCTAACTTTATTATATCACACTCCAACTGTAACATCTATGAATCGTTCTCCTTGAAGAATCGCATTGTTTACATTATAAAGGGAAAAGAGTTATAGATGTGGAGAGCAGTACAATAGAAGTGTTACTTAGCAGCACACTGTAATAATTCTTGCTGTTGATTTTAGAGCAGTAAAAAAAAAGTAATTACTATGTGATATAAGCCATAATCAGGGGGATTTCTTTACAAGCTTATTGAGCCATTTATGTATAGTCATAAAATGAGTGTGGTTACTGATTAGTGTGTTTTACTTGGTTCCTTCTGAAGTTTCAAGTTTCACATCATATTGAAATGCTCAATCATAACAGTCTGAAAACCGACCGCCACGGTTAGATTATAGTGTGCGAACGTTTACTGACATAAAAGGTTCACGTAAAAGTCAAGCCACAGGAATTCCCGATGAGTAATCGGATGTATGTGTGTTATTGTAGTTGATCTAGGCCTATATATAATTGTATCGAGCAGCCTTGAAGTCTCTTGACTTTCCCTTAGCTTTCTCTTGGATTATATATAGTAACACGACAACATTGTGCAGTGGAGTAAGTTCTTGATAACAGTCTGCCGCTAATGCGGTGTGATTAGTGTGTGAAGTCTCTGTGACAGGCTTTCAGGAGGAAGTGCAAATAATAACTCGCACAATAGAGGATGTGCAGTTTAGCCCGTCATATCCTGAGGATGCTGGGCCGTAACCATCGTAGACATGGAAAGGGCGCTCAACGTTCCCTTCAACATTCAATATATTCGTTTTTTGATGAGCAATTCTAGTAGTCATATAATCTGATGTGCTTATTGTAAATACAAATGGTTCACTGTGACTGTTGCATGTGCTGTGTTTTGGTCATTGCGCAGTTTGTTTGTCATGGAGACATATTTGATTAGCGCAGGAAGTATGTAATGGCGCTACGCTGACTTCATCACTGGAACAGGCAGTCTCTGTTCTTCCACTGCCTGTCCCACCCTGCACACGTACACACACACTCACACTTATAAACACACTTGTATTCACACACATGGTTCCCTTGCTTTCCCCTCACCACCCCTCAGTGAGGAAAGAGGCTTGTAACACTCTTTTATACTCCTCAATTGAGATACTCTATATTTATTAACCTTAAATGTTTGGTGCTCATTGCTCAACACTCTCCAGGATGCTGTGCTCCAAATGCGAATGATACAATTTTAAGGTTCGTTGGGAAGAGATGTTCTAATACTTTGCTAAAGCAATCAGACTTTGATGGATATTTAAAACATACATGGGAGCAATAAAGGAAGGAAATGAATCGCCCGGGGACCAGAATGTTATTGTAGAGATTTTGTTTGTGTTTTTAAGATCTGTAATTTTACTATAAAATACTATAAAAAAATTCAAGCAAAAGATATGAATTACCTTATAATTTATGGTAAATTGGCCCAGTGCAGCACATATAAGATCTCCTGACCAGATCTCACGGGAAAACACAAATACTTTTTTAGTAGGAGGTGATGTTTTTTGTTCGACTGTTAGGAAAAAAAGTAATTAGTAAGCGTACCCGTCTCTGGGGCATAAGCAGATTATACGAAAACGTATGAATGAGATTGTACAAATTCATATAAATTAGCCACCAATTTGCCAAAATATAAAATAGTTATAAATTGCCATGTTATTTTGTTGAATGGACAGACCTCTTACGATGAACTCTGTACGATGAACTCTTTTCAATCATGTGGCTTTCTATTGTGCCACTTCTATTATTATGCATGGTGAACATCATTTTTACCAAGTCAACGGTTTCTGTATCAACATCTTTGTTGATCCTAGAACAACCTTCCAATCAACCAATCAGAGAGACAAGTTTACAGTTTATGTTAGGTTCTTCATCAGTGTTATTCAACTATCATTTCCCTCTGATTTTAGGGATAAGTTATGGGTAGGGTTAAGATTAAGTGGTCGGGATAGGACTAACTTTTCAGATTGTTCAGGAATGCGTCTAAGTCAGCTATTTCATGCATACTGAGTTTTTTACACTGTTAAAGAGTTGGACTCCCATGCTAAACATGGACAAATTTTCAAAAATTAAGTTGTACGTTTGATTGAGTATTTCTGTGGCAAAAATACTCCTTCCGGTTTGTCACAAGTTTCTTTTTTTCGAGTATGGGTGTGTGTGACGTCAGCTGGGGCGGAATTTCCTTATACGGGTCCTAAGGGCACTTCTCCCGGAAGGGCGCGCGCGCACCCGTAGACCAGAGCGAGAGAGCGAAAGCAGTACGCCCATCAAAGCGCTGTGCTCGGCTTTAGGGAAGTTCAGTTCTACGCCGGATTTGCAGATCGTCCTAGCCATTGTCTAAGGATGGAGCAGTCCCAACGATAAAGGTTCACGGTCGTGCGTTGGAACCGCAGGCGGTGAGTAAAACTGCTTCAAATGTCTGTGTTGTTGTTAGCTATCGGCGCGTAAGCAACGCCCACACGGCACGCCTCCAGCCGCTCGTTTTTTTCCGGAAAGACTCGGTACAGCCTATCTTTCTTTTATAAATATAATAAAACTAAAGACTTTTTGGAGATATGAAGGATGCAATACTACTCTATAGGTACTCAAGATTAACATGAGATTGACTGAAACTGAGTGTTTCACCCCCCCTTTAAAGCTACACTGTGTAACTTTTTTAGTTTATTCTTAGCTAAAAACACTTAGTTCTTTCAAAAATATATGTGCTCATTAATGTATAATTACTTTGTTCAAGTAATAAAGTATTCTCGTGAGTGTATAATATGCCATTGAAAATACATACGGGTAAGGGGTTCTAATGTCGGTCGCCATGTTGCCCCTCCATCTTGAAAGTACATTAGCCAAAGAGGGACATACCCTTTCGCGTTTTAACACGCGTGGGTTAGCACTCGAACTGCCTAACACTCGAACGTGAAGCCATGTTAATCTTGGACTACATTGGCCACCGTAGGAGTTAAACCGAAATCGGAATTGAGGAGAACAGAAACTAATATTCACTGGAAGGTCATATACCTTTTTACTGCTAGATGGGGGTAAAAATCACACAGTGTAGCTTTAAAGATAGTTATCAGTACATTTTAACGTACAAAGCATATTTTGATTGTTGAAGTAGGTTGGTATATCAACATTATATCACTAATTGAAGCTACTGTTATTTACTGTACATTTAACAAGATATTTCTGAGAGTGTAGAACACACTAGAAACTGCATCACACACATATAGCATTGAGGCTGTGAGTTTTGCACTGGCAGAAAATGTGAAAATCTAGTTGACTACATTCTGCAAGTGGGGGAAATGACAGGGTTTTAGTGCCATTACATCGAACGCCACTAT
Source organism: Chrosomus eos (assembly GCA_036326025.1). Lineage (NCBI taxonomy): Eukaryota > Metazoa > Chordata > Actinopteri > Cypriniformes > Leuciscidae > Chrosomus > Chrosomus eos. The sequence goes on from CM070837.1 coordinate 26,817,585, forward strand.
AAACACCTCATCTGAATATTTTGGGCAGCAAAGCTAATTCCTCTGGCATTAAAAGCACTTTTGCAGCAAGTGTAGGTTTTAGCAGCAGTTAATCAGTTGCTTGGATATTTCCTTATTGGCTCATCACATGAGGAGCGTTTGATGCATAAGATCTCAGTTCCCTTCCTCCAGCCCGCTGATATTTATTCTTCTGATTTTCTTGAATTGTTGTTTGTGCCGGCTTACCGAAGCTTCTCTGTCTCTATGATTTGAAAAAGTAATGGGTAGAATCTGTTGCTGGACCACCATCGTCGTAGGCACGATTTTGTGATTGATAATGTGGTGTTTCGCAGATGCTTTTTGTTTATTGTGACCTCCAGGAGAATGACGGCAGGGACGGTCTCCTTGGGGCACCCTGGGCATCAATGCCATGCTGATTGGAGAACATTTGTGGTGAGATCTTAGCAATTCCCCAGCTTGTGTGGTGGGCCGCTTCTACTTTACCTTAGAGGTCTAAATTCTTTACCATCTGGCTCCACTACCAACTTTTTTGATTTAGATATTCAACTACAGCGACAGATACAGAATCCAAGACACGGATCCAAGAAAACGCTGTATTCTGCTGCGAGGCCTAGTTGGCGAGGTCACTTTCAGACTGAACATGTAATCATCGTGAACATGACATCACCGTTTGCACAAGTTCACGTTTTCGTAGTTTACACGGAGATGATAATGGCATCGTTTTTAAAAACTTGCACTTTAAAACCCATTTTAAAAGATGAGTTCACTTTTAAAAAAACTTTAGGTTTTGTTAAAAAAAAGGAAATTAAGGTTTTTGATGACAACATTCCAGGATTTTCTCCATATAATGGACTTCAATAGGGACCAAACGTTTCAAGGTCCAAATGACAGTTTCAGTGCAGCTTCAAAGCACTTTAAACAATACCAGACGATGAACAAGGGTCTTATCTAGCGAAACGATCGGTTATTTCAAAATGAAATAAAAAAGTTTAAGTTTTATTAGCACAAATGCTCGCCTTGCTCTGTTCTGTGATGCGAAAAAATCTTTTTTCGAGTCATTTCATTCATTCAACAAACAAAATTAACTAAATGACTCAAAAAAAGATTAGTTCATTTTGATGAACGAGTTCGAACAGGAGAGTCACAAACGCGCATCACAGAACAGAGCAAGGCGAACATTTGTGCTAATAAAACTTTTTTATTTCATTTTGAAATAACCGATTGTTTCGCTAGATAAGACCCTTATTCATCATCTGGTATCGTCTAAAGCCATTTGAAGCTGCACTGAAACTGTCATTTGGACCTTGAACTGTTTGGGTCCCATTGAAGTCCATTATAAGGAGAAAAATCCTGGAATGTTTTACATTAATTTCTTTTCGACTGAAGAAAGAAAGACATGGACATCTTGGATGACATGGGGGTGAGTAAGTACACAAAAAAAACATAAAACAGGAAGTCTTCTGCTGGCTTTTTTTTTTACTTCTATTACTTTTTTTTTCATTAAAAATGTTTTTCAAAGCTATTTGAAAAGCATATGAAATGTTTAAAATATTTTCCCTTTTTTTTTATCGTGAGCACTTGTATATGTCAGTGACCCCTAAATGTCAATCTGTGTTTATGTTCCTGTAGGGCTTTCCATTTAGAGCTTGCATGTACCAATGTTCAAGTTGGGCTGGAACACAACGTTCGTTTCATTGCAGGATATTGCGCACAATGTGAGGATCTGTTGAAGCTAGAGCTATTTTTGGAAGAGAGGAGAGTGCAGAGGTGAAGAATCATGGGAAAATTGGTCCGAGGGTGTGCGTTTCACCCAAAATACAGACTTCCCTCTAGTTTTCTGTCATTTCTATGTCTGTTTATGTCCAGATTGTCTGTTCAATTCCTCTTCTGTTCTTTCACTTGGGATTGAAGGGGAGGGTTTTCTTTCTCAAAGGCTGTCCTTTTTGCGGGAGAGCTTTGGCATGCCTGTTCTGGATAGCCAAAATTAAGTGAACAGTCCCTCCTTGTCTCTGCTCCGTGTCCCGGGGGCCGTCCCTACCCTGACTACCCGCTCTTGGCACACCGTCTGCCGGGCAGTAGGTTAGTCTGTTGACGGGTGGGTGGTGTGTCACACCTCAGAGAGCGCTGGACCTGAGAAACGTGATTTTGCACACTTGGTTAAAAGGGGTGGGGTTACTTAGTGCAGGTAATGGCACGCTGATTCTTTTTTTCTTGCATGTCCTTGACCCTTGGGACTTTAGCACTGGAAAGGTAAGCTTTGTAATGCACGTTCTCTGCTCACCTCACTAGGACACACAGAAAGTTCACTTTATTAGGGCTAAATTACATGCACACTAAATTAATTTAAGGACAAGTAAATTTTAGTTCCATCAGGTGGCATTAATGATTTCTTTCTAAGCTTTTAAATAGTGTTTTTATGTGAGTACCGAATATGTGAGTATCGAAGCACTAACATATTGTGTTTAGGGCTTTCAATTTAACTTATTTTAACTTTAGTACAATTTTTTTTAGCAAATATCGATTCTTGTGTTTAATTGCACTTTTTTTGATTGATTAATCAACTAATGATGTAATCATCACTTTAAGAAAAATTCACAGCCCTCTTTTTTTAAAATTTTCAGTATTTTGTGGCATATTTGGGTCTCCAGTTCAACTGTGTATATATATAGGCTATGCTTCATTAATATTTGACAATTTTTGAGGGATTAAACTTGAAAATGGTTTAAAAAAATTATTTTTTCCACTAGTTTTTTGTTTTCTTTACATTTTTTTGTCGTGGACAGTTTTATATGTTATTGGCCCTTGGTTAGAGCTAAGGAAATTAATCGAGTATACATGGGAAAAACTAGAAGCTGAAATTAATAGAAAGAGAAAAAAATCCAAGCATTAAGAAGCTGTAAAAGAGAAACAGAAAAGCAGCTGATGATTTTCTTCTGGATGAGCTTTCTGAACTCCTGAAGTAGCCAAGCAAATCAGATCTCGCTCTCACACTGTCTAGGGATAATAACACTGGACAATCTGGTTTGATTAACCAAGAAAGTAGGCTTTCTTACTAACTTCGGAAGTTTAAATGGGACTCTTTAATATATAACACACACATAACGTTTGTCATGGGGCTTATTTATAGGGCTTTTGCTAACGTCTGAAAGCAGCTGATCTTGAGTGTTTGCTCAAAGTGAATGAAAGACTTGCTCTTCTTATTAGGCAATTTAAACGGTTTCTCAACCGTCTTAGTCATACTGAAGCACAGTACAGTCAAAGGGACAAACGGTTATGACCCTATTAAAGTTAATGTTAAGAGGGCAGGCTGTGGTGACATATGTAGTGACCAGTAACAGATGTTCCTCTGCTTCTCAAATGGTTTTGCTTCAGGAACAGATTTTACATTGGACATTGAGTGATGTCTGAACGCTGTACCAATTATTTATTCTAAAATATTACCTTTTTATATTATTATTATGAACCATATAGGTCCAATATGCTAAGCTTTAGATGTTTTAGCTCATTCCTATGCAGTTGCTTGGTTGTGAACGTGTTCTAGGGTGTTATTACGTTCTGGGTGGTTGCTAGGGTGCTGCTATTTATTTGTTATGATGTTCTTGGGGGTCTGGGTGGTTGCTAGGGTGTTGCTATCTTTGTTATAATGCTCTGGATGGTTGCCAGGGTTATTATGTAGGAAGTTCAGGGGTCAGGGGTGCGTTTCCCAAAAGCATTGTTAGCCAAATGGTCAAGTTCTGTCGTTATCAGCGTAGTTCAACGAGTCGTGTTTCACGAAACCATAGTTCTAATGAACATTCGCAAACAGCATCGCAAATTTGTGTGGTTGGAACACAGCTCTCGACCTGTGGTTAGAAGCATAGTTTCTTGTTTGCATGACATGTGGACTCAATAAATCCTTATCCTGAGCCAAATAAGCAAGCTGACATTCAGTACAATCTGTATCTTTTATTTAGAATGCATAAATGTCATTTATGTCTTTAAGTTTGTTAAGAGATTTAAAGCATGTGCATACGTACGTGCTCGAGTACGTATGTAGGACCTTATGTTGAATCTAGAAATAAAGCAAAATAATAACTGAGAATAATGAGAAATAGTCCTCAGATGCCATGACCATAATTCAGCTACAGCGAAACATCTAGCATTAATTAGATCTCAAACATGTGGTGGAATAATAACTTCTAATGAATCTGAGTGACATCATTAACCAACGTGGTTGAATTTGCGACAGTATGGTTTCGGGAAACAGTCGTGACTAGCTAGTTGATTTCTTCAATGATCAATCATACTATGGTAGTTAAGCAGCGAGTTACATCGTTGTATGGGAAACGCACCCCTTGGGTGGTTGCTAGGGTGTTGCTATCTGTTTGTTATGATTTTCTAGGTGATTTCTAGGGTCATTATGTGGAAAGTGGGGTGTTCTGACGTGTTGCTATGTGGTTATTGTGATGTTCTCTGGGTGGTTGCTAGGGTTATAATGTGGGTAGTAAAGTGTTCTGGTTGGTTTCTATTGCTAGAATGTTCTATGTGGTTTCTTGGCTAGAGATCACCTTTTTCATCTATTTTATTATGCAAAAAGGGAAATTTCATTTGTAAATCATAAATACTACTGATTGTACACATTAAACTTGGATTTAAAAAAGATATTTTAACTTTAAATAACAACACACTTCATGTGTTCTGTAGGAGGGTATTCACAGGTGATAGTTGGAGATGCCATTGTACTTCAAGACAATGGCTGAAGAGTGAAGGACTCAAGTATCTGTATGTGATGGTGCCAGCTCATTGAAGCAGTGACTATGGCACCTAACGGGCACATGCTGCATTTCTCGCCAGCTGTCCAAACAGGGTCGAGAGAGAGAGAGAGAGAGAGAGAGAGAGAGAGAGAGAGAGAGAGAGAGGAGAGAGAGAGAGAGAGAGAGAGAGAGAGAGAGAGAGAGAGAGAGAGAGAGAGAGAGAGAGAGAGAGAGAGAGAGAGAGAGAGAGAGAGAGAGAGAGAGAGAGAGAGAGAGAGGAGAGAGAGAGAGAGAGAGAGAGAGAGAGAGAAGAGTGGAAAAGAGTGCTAAACTCCTCTACCTCTCTGCCAAATGGAAAAGTGCACATCCAAACACAAAGCTGCATTATGCTCCTCTGCTGGGACGTCATACACAGTTAAAACCAAACCAAACCGAGTGTGCAAACATGGTGCATTATGTGATTGTGCTGTCTGTTAGTCTTGGTCCTAATCAGAAGTGTTAACATGCATATTGGCATTTGAGGAGGGCATGTGGACGTGAGGCAGTCAAACGCTACACATAAGGATTGTTACGTAGAGTGATTCAGAGCATTTTCATCAAGTTTCTCACCGCAAGATGCGTCACTTTCAGATAAAAGGTTTTGTCGGGTTTTTGTCTTTGTTCTTAGCATTGAAAGATGAGCTGCTGTACAAGGGAAGAGAGACAGAGGCCTGACATCCACAAGAGAGTACAGGTCAGTGAGGGGAATCAGACAGTGGTGATGACCGAGCAGAAAGCAAGAGATTTATTTGGAGAAATAGTGAACTAATGACAAAATGACAGGATTTCAGAAAGTTATTGAGTGAGAAGCTTGAATTGAGGGTAAAAAACAGCATTTAAAAAAAAAAAAAAATGTATTTGTGTTTTCCAGGCGGGGAAGGGCGAGCCCCACGTCTTTAAAGAAAAGACCTTCAAAAAGAAGCGCCAATGTGGGGTGTGCAGGCAGAGCGTGGAGAGTTTGGGCTCTTTCTGTCGAGGTGAGTGACATCTGAACATTAATGCAAGGGGTTTTAACACTTTTTGATGCCAAGGACACCAACATATGAGTCACGGTTATTCTGCAGAGTAAGGCATGTTCCTGGATCAACATATATTGTTGATCCTGGAACGACATTCCTATCCAAATTTTTTTTTCCGAACCCTATTCCTATTCCTACTCCTAAACCTTACCCTACCCATAACTTATCCCTGAAAGAGGGAAATGATAGTTGAATAACACTTAATAGAAGTGTTATTAGAAGCACTATTTATACAGAATTTATAATAAGTGTTATACAGAAACACTATAAGTGTTATTAGAAGTAGAAGCACTTAATAATGGTTGTAAACTTAAACTTGAAATAAACTGTAAACTTGTCCTCTGCTTGTCCCTCGAATCTGATTGGTTGTTTGGATAGTTGTTCCAGGATCAACAAATATGTTGAACAAGGAACATATTGCACTTGGTGAAATCACTGTAGGATTTTTATTTATAAAAAGATGTATTTCTGTCTCACAATTAATGCTGGCCCGGCAGAGCCGAGCCAGCCGTAACAGTGTTATTATAAAGATATAAATAAATACATAAATAATTTATTAAATTAAATATTATCTGGAAAATGTTTATTCTTAATACTTTATTATCTTTAAATAAAGTATAAAACTGAAGAGAAATATTTATTTTTTACAGCACTTTTCACACTAAATCCTGTTACAGTTTTACAGTTACTTTAAGTTACTTTAAATTTAATTTAAACTATTGTAGTCAACATTTTTCATGTTGTTAGCTAAAACTAATTCTAAAATTATATATTTTTTATTAACTTATTTTAATTATTTTTTATTAAAACATTATTTTATTAATTAAAAAAATTTTTTTAGTAAATACAAAAAAACCCTCTAAAATTAACATGAAAACTGTAAATACAAAAATAAAAGCTATTTCAAAATATTAAGAAATACTATAGTAGTATATAAGTAATGCTAAAATAACAAAAAAAGTCTAATCTTTTATAGATATTTTTAATAATCAAAAGAAAAAAAGATTTAGAAGAAAGATTTTAGAGACTATTCATCCCTGTTTCAAACTCCCATAAATCTAATAGTTCACTAGTCTAGGGGGTTTCCCAAGACTCTCGGTAAGCCACTGATGCCTAATGAAACTATATCAAACCTAGTCAGTATTCCTTCCTAACCTTCACATCTCTCTCTTTACCGCCCACAGTCTGCAAAACAGCCACTCACAAGAAATGCGAAGCCAAGGTAAGAACATTTTCTCATTTCACACCAGTTCAATGTATCAATGTCTCTTTCACTCCCTCTTTAGATTAACATGAGCGTATAAACTGGGAGTTTATGTAGTTAAAGGCTCGCTCTCTGTGTTTCCCGCACTGAAGGCCTCCCTGTGTTGGGGCAGCAGTGTTGGCAGCCGCACCCCAGCACCACACAGTCGTAGTGAAAGACTCATTGATAAGGCCAATGGATGCCAGCTCTGGCACACCCATATGAGGCACGGCTCCAGAGGAGCAGCCTGGGATCTAGAGTCCCAAACCACGCTGTTAGGCTATTTGCTTTATTCACTGTTACTGACCTTGGATAGAGTAACTACTGTGATACCCAGTTTTATATAACTTTTTTCATCACTCCTTGGCACTGGCAAAAGCTTGGTCAATGTGCAAAGAAACAGTGAGTGGTTTAACATTGCACATGGTTATTCAATCAGCAAATCGCCAAACCACTGAAACGCTCTTTATGATGTAGAGAGTTTGTCTACAGCTGTATCATGCAAGGTGTTGAGCTCAATAGGATCATTTTCAGGTTATGTGCAATGGATCTACTTCAATGATTAAGTGGAATTTCTTCAAAACATACTTTTTGTATGTGTCAGATGTGACGGATAGCATGATCCTTGTTTTACACTTGTTTGTGTTAAAGGAGTAGTTCACTTTTAAAAAAACTTTTGCTGATAATTTACTCACCCCCATGTCATCCAAGATGTCCACGTCTTTCTTTCTTCAGTCGAAAAGAAATTAAGGTTTTTGATGAAAACATTCCAGGATTTTCTCCATATAATGGACTTCATTGGGAGCCAAACGGTTCAAGGTCCAAAAGACAGTTTTAGTGCAGCTTCAAAGAGCTTTAAACGATACCAGACGATGAATAAGGGTCTTATCTAGCGAAACCATTGCTCATTTAAAACATAAATAACAATGTTTAAGTTTTTTAAGCACAGATGCTCGCCTTGCTCTGTTCTGTGATGAGCGTTCGTGACTCTCCTGTTCGAACTCGTTCATCAAAATTAACAAATCTTTTTTCGAGTCATGACTCGAAGGGTCCCAGATTCATCGTCTGGTATCGTTTAAAGTGCTTTGAAGCTGCACTGAAACTGTCTTTTGGACCTTGAACCGTTTGGCTCCCAATGAAGTCCATTATATGGAGAAAAATCCTGGAATGTTTTCATCAAAAACCTTAATTTTTTTTCGACTGAAGAAAGAAAGACGTGGACATCTTGGATGACATGGGGGTGAGTAAATTATCAGCAAAAGTTTTTTTTAAAGTGAACTACTCCTTTAAGTTTGTATCCTGTGTGGATTTACTAGTGATGACTGTCTGTCTTGCTCACTCTTCTTTAGACATGGGTGCTTGTTCAGTGACAAGTCTTGTCGAATCAGGGCCATGAGTGTTGGCTGTGATAGTCATCATCTTTGTCCACCCTAGAGACCACAACTTGAAAGAAAACTGAATACCTTATTGGCCCTCTAGAGCGTCAACCAGCCCTCCCTCTCTTAGCACCTCGCAAGACAGAACAAAGACAAATTTCAAGTACACTTAAGCCCTCTTATAGGATACCATGGCAGTGGTCCAAGTCATGGGTTCAGGGAGGGTCCGACTAACTCTTGCTCCATATTATGAAAACGTTAGCCAGCGTAGACTAAAAAAAAAAAAAACACTGAGCAATCCTGTGCAAAACTCAAATCTCACTTTTTAAATGATTACACACTGTATTTGACCCTAAACAGTACTTCATTTCAGAGTATAACCTGCAGATGTTTAATGCAGCACAGCAGGAATCAACGTAAGCCTTTCTCCTCTGCTCTTTAATATAGAAAATCCACTCAAACGCCATTCAGCTGTTTCATGTTCCTCTCTTAAGCTTTTGTCCCCTCCCTGGGCTCTGTCTCATTATTAGATGTGAATGGTTTTTTATTCACCTCCTCATAGCACTGGCCTTATGGGATTTTACACAGATTTGGAGCTGCACACTTAGATGGCTTCATCTGTGAGTTGAATGGGAATGTCCATATGTTAAACGCTCTTTTAGAAATACAGATATGTGGACCATAGAGAAAGGGAAAGGAGCCAAAGGCTTTATAGAGGAAGCACTCTCAGGCACAAATGGCTAGTTAACTTCAGAAGACATTGGGGAGTTATTAAACTCCAATCGCTTGAGTCGTAGAAGTCCTTATAGAGTTCCTTATGAAGTACAATGTGACGACAGTTTGAGATGTGATGTCTGGCCGTGTTTTACCTGTTAATGGCAGTTTCTGAGTTTGTTGCTTGAGTATCATGTAGGAATTGGTCTGGGTGATCGACGTCCACCAACCAACTCAATTATTGATTTTTCTCATTTATGTTTCCTCAACTTTTCCGCATCTTTTAACAGCACTTTAGTGGAAAATTTACATTCATGAGCATATCTATGATGCTTAAAGGACCTTTCACACCAAATACGATAACTATAAGAAGTTGAGATGACACTTCAGTTTCTAAATAGCATATTTAATATAATAAATAAAGTAGTCTATTTAAAGGGGTGGTTGATTGCGATTGCACTTTTTTCATTGTAAATAGTGTGTAATGTTGCTGTTGGTGCATGAACAGTATCTGCAAAGTTGCTGCGCTGAAAGTTCGACAGAAGCAGAGATATCGTCTTTTAAAAATCAGGAAGTTTAATACCTACAAAAACGACTCGAATGGGACTACAACGAGATACTTTCCGGGTTTTATACGTAACTAACCCATAAATTTACATCAACCCTCCCTCCGGAATATGCAAAAAAGGGGGCATGGCCATATTTCTGCGGCTTTGTCGAAGAGGAGGAGTTATAGTGGAGAGCTAGGCATGCTGTCGAAAGTGTGTTATTTTCACCCAGCTGTCAGGTCTTCTGTGTTCAGGCTTCCTACGGACCTGTAATTACAATCTTAATTTAGCTCTCTGTGCTGCGCATTTTACGGAAGACAGCTTCCAGAATCTCCACGAATTCAATGCCGGATTCAACAAGAAACTGTTACTAAAGCATGAAGCAGTTCCAACTTTAAAACCAGAGGCAGCAGTTATTGGGCCACAACCTGTAAGTAAGACTTAAAGGGGGGGTGAAACACTCAGTTTCACTCAATCTCATGTTAATCTTGAGTACCTAGAGTAGTATTGCATCCTTCATATCTCCAAAAAGTCTTTAGTTTTATTATATTTATAAAAGAAAGATAGACTGTACCGAGTCTTTCCGGAAAAACCCGAGCGGGTGGAGGCATGCCGTGTGGGCGGGAGCGCGCGAAGCTTTTGCGTGTGTTGTAAACCGACAGACTCGTGGTTTATGAGGACATGATTTATTTTTACAATAAACAAACTGACACCTACAGTGGCCAGCTAAACACATGTATTTAAACACACAAACACACACACACACACACACACCATACATCGCATGCTCCATCGATACATTAACTGTACGTGATCATGTTGTTTACTTGCTGTGCTTAACGTTACACACCAATAGTTAACAACACACAGACATTTGAAGCAGTTTTACTCACCGCCTGCGGTTCCAACGCACGACCGTGAACCTTTATCGTTGGGACTGCTCCATCTTTAAGTATTAGGCGATCTGCAAATCCGGCGTCGAACTGGGCCAACTCCGGTGCTGCTCTGGAAAAACAAAATCCATCCACAGGTCCCTTAACGCTGGGTCCAAAAATTACCGTTCAGAAACGTTTTGTAAGAGACGTGTGTGGGGAGGTTCTGCTTGACTCTCTTCATTGCCACTTTCTGGGTCTGATTCTGGCTCAAACTGATACACCATTATTTACATTTGACCGCAGCACATGCAACTTTGTTTTCGTCGCCGCGTTAAAGTAATGGTGGTGTGAAGTTTTCTTAACAAGAAAAGAGGGCTTACAATAAATGTGAAATTTATGAAAAATAAGGCTTTTTAAAAAAACAACACACGAAGACATGTTATATTGCACCCCATAAACACAATCATGCAAAGAAAAAAAGCAGTAAACCACCCCTTTAAGTGAAATTTTGGTTGGAAGTGGGAACATTGTTTTAAATGCCAAACCAATATAAATATCCAAGCCTTCTCCAGGACAACAGCTGGCAGCAGATGATGTTTATCAGGACTTACTCTTTGCTATATTGATTTAAGACAAATGATATTTATATCTATATATATTATATCTATATATTATATATATATTGTTTGGATGAATTGTTCACTTGAGTCATACAGTAGAGATGAGCTGGCAGTGTCTGGTCTGTAACTAGTAAACATAGTTTAACCACCATTAGTGTAGCCTACAGTGACGGTGACCAAAAGTCTCAGACCTAAGTGGTCTGTTAATGTTTTTTCTTTTACCCACTTACATGGAAAACCCCGGTTCTGTTTTCCCGAAATGCATTTCCTGAAAACAGATGAAAGTGAATTATTGTCAGTACTGCTCTCTTTGTTTGTGTGACTGTCTGGTGTGATACACCCTCGTCTACAACCTTTAAACCACAGGAAATAAACTCCAGCCCACTAACAAGCGATTGACTCATATTCAACTTGCTTTTAGCATTGAAGATCAAGCGTATAGCTGTTACAAAGTCAAATTGACTCTGCATGACTGATTTGCTTAATTGACTGAATGTTGACATTGTCATGTTCAGGTCACGCCTGTGGAGGATGTTATAAATTTTCAGGCTGTAAAGTTGAGATTATCTGTTGTGGTATAAGTCTAGCACATGTCAAAAAAAACTCTCAGGGCTCTGTCCCAAAACCTTTTTTGAGTTTGAAAATTCTGTCATAATTTACTCACTCGAGTTCATCATTTGCTTACCAAACAGTTGATGGGCCCCATTGACTTCTATATTAGGAAGAAAAAAACTATGGAAGTCAATCTGTTCATCAACTGTTCTGTTATAAACATTCTTCAAAATATCTTCTTTTGTGTTAAGCAGAAGAAAGAAACTCATACAGGGTTGAAACAAACTGAGAGTGTGTAAATGCTGGCAGAATTCAAATTTTGGGTGAACTGTCCCTTTAAGTAGGACTTAAGTACATCTTATATGTAACTTTATAATTACTTCTATTGTCTTTGAACTGCAGTTAAAGCTACACTGTGTAACTTTTTTAGTTTATTCTTAGCTAAAAACACTTAGTTCTTTCAAAAATAAATGTGTTCATTAATGTATATTTACTTCGTTCAAGTACTGAAGTATTCTCGTGAGTGTATAATATGCCATTGAAAATACATACGGGTAAGAGGTTCTAATGTCGGTCGCCATGTTGCCCCTTCATCTTGAAAGTACATTAGCCAAAGAGGGACATAACCGTTAATTCAAGTTTCACCTTCCGCATTTTAACACTCGATGAACACTCATGGACGAGGTCGAACTGTAAGCCATGTTAATCTTGGACTACATTGGCCACCGTAGGAGTTAAAACGAAATCGGAATTGAGAGGAACAGAAACTAATATTCACTGGATGGTCATATACCTTTTCACCGCTAGATGGGGGTAAAAATCACACAGTGTAGCTTTGAAGTGTGCTGCCTAATGTACTGACAAGCATTTATGGTAATCTAAAATGTAATTTCTTTTGAAACTTGTGTGTCATGTATTTAAATATATTTGTAATGACACAGTTACAATTAGGTACATTTACAATATATTAAACTTTAAATGTTTTATTAAATAACGCACTACAGTTAAAATAATCAAATACTTTACAAACACATCAAAATAAGTGCACTTCTTTAAAGCATGACAAAAATTATTACAGCAATGATTTCAAATGTACTTTAAAGTAAACTTAAATGGCTTTTTATTTAATTAACATATCTGCAAGTACAGTTTGTAAAAAAACAAAAACAAACAGGGCAGCGTTTTATGGTAGGCATCTTTATATCTTGCTTTAGACAAATTTGAATTCTTGACACCATAACATGTATGCAATTCCATAATGCATTTCAACAGATTTATCCAAATAATCCAAAATGGCGGATAAGATGCGAGAAATAAATGGTTAAAACGCTTAAATTGGAGTATTTCACCCAGTATTTGTGTGTGCAATGGATTTGTATGCCTACTATAGTGTCACCCCTTGAACTTAGCTACATGCTAACAACAAACTCTTTAAAAACAATTGCTTGGCAAGTGAAGTCGCTATGTATGTTGAGCGTCCCAAATCCCTCACTGTTGAGTGTGCTGTTTTAGCACATCAAATCAAAACTCCTCGCATCCTGTGAAGGGTAAGGTCTTATCTATGTGCCCGAGTGGAAAATTCTGCCCATGGAGAAAAAGAGTTGTAGGAGCAGGGAAAAAAATATTTATGGGGGCCAGAGAGGGGGAAAAAAGAGAAATAGATGGTAGAGTATCCCGAAGAATCATTTCTGCCACTTTTCAAGGAAAGAGGATCCTGTTTCCCATTGTGTTGGACATGGTACTGGAGAAGTGGGATATGAACTGATATAAATGAGGGAAGTGAATGGGTGGGCTCTTCCAGTAAATCTCTCACTTCATCACCCCTCTTTATAAGCTCATCAATGCCATGTGTTTCCCAAGCTTCCTCCAGGACAGTGTGTGTATATATGATTCTAACTGTGTGTGTCTCAGCTTTGTACAAAGCAGTGCTAGTTTCGTTTTGCATCATTTTTAGAGGTTGGCACTCTTACTCAGAGGTCTGGATTACATCCGACTCCTAATGTTGGGTAATGAGGAGAGGTATATGCCAAAAACCTACACTAACACAACTAACAGTGTATAAAACCATGATAGTATCAACTGCTGATACAGTCTAGGACGTGGTGTAAGCCATTTAAGCTGTAGACATCTCAAAACATGGGGCTTTTTCTGTCCTCCAATTGTGAGACTCATGCGTTTGACATATAATAGTAATTTTAAAGAACTGGAACGTGATTCCAATAGCAAAATAAAGACGGGCCTGAAGCTACAGCTGATGTGTTGGCAGATACTATATGAAAAGATCAAGCTGATGATTCATTCAGCAAACATCAAGCTGACATTGTGCATTTTTTTAAGCCTGTGCCATTTCAGTCTGTTTTATTTTTTGTCATTGCATTGATGCTTCAGGCCTTCATTAAAGTGTTTATGCTGTTCTTAAAGTTCCTAATTTTGTTTTTGTACATTCTACATGTCCATGTCTTTGTTTTTTATAGCAGCCATCCATGAAGGATTGTATAAACAATCATAACAACTAGCCATGCTAGCAGAGGTGGGATTTTTCCATTGCTCGTATCTGCTGATTGTGTTCTGTTAATTGTTTAGTTTTGTTTATATCCGGAAGGAATTTATTTACTTCGGTTTATTCATATCTTACCTTTTTGATAGGCTGCTTGGAGATTTGTGATTCCTGTTTAGTTTGGCAATAAGACAATAGAAGGGGTGAGCTAATATTGCAACTCCTAGTCTAAAGGAGAAAGATAGTTAGTTATAAGATGATTACAGCTCAGACTGCTTTATGTATACATCGTGTCTGATGGAGTTTGGAGAATAGGCCTAACTCCATGTAGGGAATCAATCCAAATAAAAAGATGTAATCATATTGTGTGTGAAAGCAGACCTCTGTGTATTCCCAGCCTATCCCGTGGGATCTGCTTAAAGCTGACTGTGTGTTAACACGCTCACAGCTGCTCGAGGCTTGAGAACATGTTAACACACACAGAATTACAGTGAAATAAGGAGAGATGTATGTGTATGACAATGCTGTCAGAGGATATGTACACATATATCTTCATAGCTAATTTTCTTGTTTGGTTAAAATATACTGTACTTTTTAGCAATTTAAGTTATTTAGGTGCTAATGTATGATAATCTACGGAGCTTTTTGTCTGCATACGCAGTTATTCCTGTCCCTCTGTCAGTAACGGCTATCTTGGATGTATTTTGTTGAGCATCGGACATGCCAGCCTTGACTCTGATGCTCAAAGATAAATTTAAAAAAAAAAATTTGTAGTAATAATACGTATTATTATGATTGTAATAATTACAATACAATAATTAATAATAATTATTATTATTATATTTTAATAATAAGAAAAATAATATATAAATGATGTTATTGTTACAAATTAATAATAATATTTTTAACCACATGTTTATTTTCAATAATAACAATATTATTGTTGTATGACCCTGTTATTGTTAATTATATATGTATTATATATGTATTATCTATATATTATTAACAATAATAATACAATTTCTCAGATATTTTATTTTCAATAATTACTATTATTATTATTATTATTATATAGATTACCATTATTGTTATAAAATTAATACAAAAAAAATCCAGATATATTATTTTAAATAACAACAGCAATAATTATTATTGTTGTTATACATTATTATTATTTTTTTTATATAATTTTTGTCCAGATATGATTCTCACTAGATTCTCATAACTGTTTTTTTTTTGCTTTGAAATACAATTTTAATAAGTCAGCATAAACTGAAGACTGTACAATATTCATAATCATATTCATAATGAAGCATATGGTTTAAACTAATATATCATTCTTATTTTCACATTATAGTTTATTTAACATTTGTTTGCATTACGGTAATGGGTTCTTTATTTTCATGAAAAGGACCCCATGAAACCTTGATGGTCCCAAAACAGGCTTTTCTTTAAGCAAAATATAATTGATAAATTTTTCTTGAAATATGACCATGACACATTCTTGATATGTTTCCTGAGATGTACACTCACTATTGAATGCTGTTTCTGTTAGTCATCGGTGAAGAACGTGTGTAGCGTTAGTATCCGCTTCCCTCTGCATTCAGCTCGGACTAATCACAATAATTACACTGTTTACACCCGAGCCCACCGTCCACCCTCCCACGCATCCCTCCATCTCTCCCCCTCCTTTCTCCATTTCCTCTGCTCTCATATTCATCTCCACCCTTCTTGTATACCTGCACTGTTACAGTTCGACTCCTGTCCACGTTTTTATCTCTACATGCATCTCCAGACCCCAACACACACGTGTACACACATCAACAAGGGACATTTCCTCTCTGCCTCCGAGGAACTCTTTAAAAAGCCTCACACCTCTACGAACAGGAAAGGAGTGTGGAGCGGATGGAGCAGCTGCTACTGGGATCACCGTATCAAATCAGTCCAGGAACTTCCTAGATGCTGAGCCTAAGCAAAGCACTCATAACCTCGGATAAAAAAAAAAATACAAAATCCTGTTATCTCATTGGGTAAAACTGATACACACACACACTACTTGTCAAAATATATTTTTTAAAGAAGTATTTTTTGTCAAAATATATTTTTTTAAAGAAGTATTTTTTTGTAAATCAAAATTTAAGTAACCGGTTTCTATTGGAATATATTTTAAAATGTAATTCATTCCTGTGATGGTAAAGCTGAATGTTCAGCATCATTACTCCAGTGAGTCTTCAGTGTCACATGATCCTTCAGAAATCATTCTAATATGATGATTTGATGCTCAAGAAACATTTCTGATTATTATCAATGAATGTTGAAAACAGTTGTGCTGCTTCATATTTTTGTGGAAACCGTGACACTGTTAAACGGTAGTGGACATACAGAACATAAACAGAATGTGTTGAAACTGTATAAAGTCAAAATTTCTATAATATTTTGGTCTATAATCTATAACCGTTTTAAATGCTATAAGTGCATTTAGAAATTAGTACAACTTTCTAATGTATGTTATGAAAGATAATTATTTTTTATTAGTTTTCACAGTTAGTTGCAGAAAGGAAGCGTAGCAGGATAAATATTCAGCAGTCACTTTATTAAACAATAAACCAAAACAAAAAACGGGTAGGAGCACGGGAGAATACTGGGACGCAGGAGAATATCAACCAACTAAAAATGAACAAGATCGGACCAAGAATGACTCAAACTAAAGGCTATAAATACACAGAGAAACAAGGATTAAACACGGAAAAAGTGAATGAAATCAATCAAACAATGAGTTCCTATGACAACAAATGACAAACTTCTAGAAACCATGGAAACAAAAAGGAAACACAGGAAAACTACAAACTAGAAGTGGCTGTGTCTGAAATTGCCCCTATACCTTTAAATAGGGCACTATTTGGGGGGACAGACATTTGTAGTGGTGTCCGAAACCATAGTGGACGGTATCGAGTGCACTCATTCAATCCCACAATGCACTGCAATAACGAGTGTACAATTTATAAATACCCATAATGCACTGTGAGAATCGCACGCTGAATGAATTCCAGCTTCTTGCCAGAAGATGCGACCACAACTCAATCATCAATCCATCCGTTTTCCAAACCGCTGGTCCAATGTGGGTACAGCGTAATATCATATACGGTAAACTCCTTTTTAAGGGATTATTAAATGAATTAGGTTTACACATGATAGTTTCCATGACAGAGTTCAAGATAAAACTTTTCATCACTACTGGAGCTGCCAGTTTGATAAGTTTTAAATGATTATTAAACAGCAAACTGCCCTTCCCACACACTCAGTGTCCGAATTCACTCACTCGTTTTCATTCACTCCTTCAAGTCAACTATATAGAAAATAGTAAATTAGGGTACAGGGGACAATTTGAAACGCAGCTTATGAAAACGAAACCGAAATCAATCTGAATGTTACATTATAAGATTAACTTTAAGTAAGAGTTAGACGACGGCAAAGATGATCTCAATAATAAAAAAAATAGTGTAAATGAGCAGCACAATAACATTTCCAATATCGACCAATACTGATAAATTAAAGAATCGCTAATATCAACCGATGTGGTACCGATATATTTTGTGATATTTTGAATATCAGTAACCAGACAGTTTTTGGTCCCATTGACTTCCATAGTATATATTTTTTCCTACTATGGAAGTCAATGGGACCAGAAACTGTCTGGTTACTGATATTCTTCTAAATATCAGAAAATCGGCTGAATGGATTCGAAAACGGTAAAACTCAACTGTTTAACTCTGAGGGAGTTGTAAAATGAGCCTATTTCCAAAAAAAGTGGAGTATCCCTTTAAACATGCTGTAGGCTGTGTAAAGTTAACCGTAAACATCGAGTCTTATTCCGAGCATATGAAATCAGTTATGAGCTCAGCCATGTTTCGTTTGGAGCGTTGATTCGGTGGAGCCACCTTACAGTCAAAACACATCCCTGACATATAAAAAACCTCCTTGTGGTACTACACTTGGCACGTGGACCGCTCCTCACCCTTAACGTCCCATTACACGTGGGAACATGTTCCTCTGGGCTCTCTGCAGAACACAGGGGCACAGAACAGGGGCCTGCTGTTACCGCACAGACAGATGGAGGGAGGGGAAGAAAGAATAATGGATAAATAGAGGAATAGAGGGATGAAAGGCTGCTGCAGGAGTCGTGCGCAAGATTTGCTCTTGCGGATGGAATTCTGAGTTTGTTCTGGCTGTGGGCCGGCCGGTCGGAGGGAGGGGATTGGCATTTTGTTAAATGAGGGAAAAATGAAAAGCGGAAAGTGTGGATTGGATAAGGAGAAAGAAAGTCAGAGCGAGTGATGGAGGGAGAGAAAGAAGGTTACATACAGGAAGAAACAAAAGAGTGCTGGCGAGGAGAGGAGGAAAAAGATTAGCGAGAGGAAAGAGAGAAGTATTTTGGATTCAAAATGAACGATCAGGCTTGTGCGGCAACAAAAAATTATCATGGTGACCACCAAAATAGCATGGCTACTGCACTTATTAGTGGTTATATCTCATACTTGGGGATCTGAACAAACCCCTAATCCTGCGTATTAAACTTTGGCGTGTAGCTCGTCCAGCACTATTTGTGCTAAGGACATGAGTGATGCCTAAAATCTCATTTTGGAGAGATGTGATATTACTTCTCTCAGCAGATAGACTTACATTTTTTTGTTGTTGGACAATAAAACACCTGAAAAAATCCCAAAAGCATACATGTATCTATACTTGAGCTTTTTTGATTAGGTCTATAAGTAATAATCAAGAAATCATAACCATCACCTACAGTGGTAACATGATAAAAAAAACATTTAGAACACCTTAGTAGTGACTGCATAGCAACGCCCTGGCAACCACCCATTGGCAGTTTTGTGTGCTGCACATTTTATGGAGAACAGCTTCCAGAAACTAAGCTACGCACAAAAGCTTCTTCTGAAATGGAGCAGGTCTAACTTTATCGGGACAATCAGGTTTTTGTGGATCACAAATTGTCTTATTATTTGTAGTTGCGTTTTCTATTAAGATTCAATTATACGTTGTATGTTGTTGCTACAATGTAAAGAAAGGTCAGAGCTGTTCTTCTGCTAGCCAACATTAGCGTTGATATAGTGTTTACTGTAGCTTTTGTAAGACTGATTGCCCCCCCTTAGGAAAATTAACCACGGTTTTGTGATCGATTACTGTTTGTATTAAAGTAACACCAAGTAACTTTTCCTCTTCGGTCGCCCTACTGGTTGGAAACGAAATTGTCCATTGCCGCTGTCGTAAATAATTTAGTCTACCGTCGCACGCACGCTCGCTGTTTATCCAGCTCCGGCTTTAGAATGAACGGTGTCCACAGACAAGGTAGAGTATGTTACATGATTTCATGAAAGGATGATGTATTGCGACATCAGAAACGAAGAAAAACGAAATAATGACTATTGTAGCGCTTGACGTAAAGCTGTCGAATTCTGTAGTTCTTTTTGTGGCCGGGTTACTACCCGAAACCCGAAGTTACATAGTGCCAGTAAAAGCGATACAGACCCCGTCAGGCTATGGCAGACGTGTCATTTAACTTATTTTAAGTCGATGTACCATCACAAGGGTCTTGGAAATATATTATGAAGGTTGAAAAACTACTTAGTGTTAACCGACAAGTATCATTATTAAATGGTGGATTACATCGTATCTAAAATGTATAAGAAAATAAAATAAAAAACATACCACTCTGAAACGTCCTGTAAAATTCATGCTTGCGAAATCCGTTCTGGACGATCCTCTTGTTTGTTAACATTCTTAAGTCTGAATCGAGCTTGAGTTGGTTTAAAATTGACGCCATCCTTAATATTTACACCTGTGCCAATGAAACTCACAGTTACGGTAAGGGACGGGACATTTCCTGCCAATCACAACACACTGGGCCAGCTAACCAATCACAGCACATTTCGTATTTCGGACACATTTGAGACAGACTGGGGAGAGAGGAGCTGTAATAATATAAAATATGTGAAAAATAATGTGTTTATGGACAATCAAGCATAAAAGCATAATCGTAAAAGGGCATAATAGGACCCCTTAAAAAAATCACTTTTTTTTTAGACCCCACACTTTTAAAAGGTAGTGTATTTAGGGGGTTACATTTTTGTAAAGGAAGACCAAAATACAGTTACAGAGGAAGAGAAAGGGTGAACGAGTAGTGTATGAAAACATGAACAGGATGGATGAGGAAATGTTTATGGAATGACTGACACGCAAAGGGAAAAAAATGAATAGATGGATGGAAGCAGGGGGAAAGACACCAGAGGAAGTGGGAAAATGTTCCCAGGGAATTAAAAGGAAAATGAAAAAGCTATAGGGGCTTTGAAGAAGAAACATCTGCTCATAGCGACAGACTTTAAGAGAGTGTGAGGGTCAGTAATTGCTGATGTCTTTAACACAGTCGCAGTGATATCTTTTACACCTGGTAAAAATAGTTACACTGTGTTTCACCTTACACTTCTCTTCCCTCACAGCATTACAGGTTGTGCAGCCCAATGTGTGTGGGGAGAGACGCAGAGACATTTCTTGTCTTTGTATACCGTGGGGAAGATGTCTTTTTCCACTGGAGTAGTGAAATATTATCCTTGAATTCTGTCCGTACTGCATTTTGAGACATAATCGTTCACTTTCTTTAAATGTGACGGCAGCTTTTTTAGCCAAGAAAAGAGGTAACTTGATATCATAATGGGATCCCACCTAGCAACACACAAAAACACTGATGAGAACAAACACTGGCTATTGGGATAGTAGTGTACTGCACAGTATTACACTGGATACTGCCTTATTTTGCATTTTTTAAATGAAAGAATTTTGGCAGTCGGATCAAATGAGTCAAGAAAGTAATGTTAAAAATCACTGCTGATAAATCAGATTCATTCATCAAACTGGACATAGAACAGTAAAACAGTTTAAAGTGTCACTAAATGTATCATGGTTTTCATAAAATTAAGCAGCACAACTGTTTTCAACAATGATTTCTGAAGAATCATGTGACACTGAAAACTGGAGTAATGATGCTGAAAATTCATGCTTTTTAAAGTTCTTCTAAATTATAATAATGTCACTTTGTTCTTGTTTTACTGTATTTTTGATCAAATAAATACAGTCTAATTGAGCATAAGAAACTTATTTCAAAAACGTTTTAAAAAAATGTACAGACCCTAAACTTTTGAAAGGTAGTGTACTTATCACATGACCTCATCATGTTGCTTGTGTAGTTCAGTGATGTCTGGTTATCATCCTGAAATAAAAAATAATTTTTAATCAAATTTTGTGTAAAATTATATTTTGGCAGTCTGATTGAGTAATACTGTAAGCTAAGAAGCAGAAAATCTGATCTATTCATCAAACTGGAAATAAGAGGTTGAGTTACAGCACTTTCGGCAAAAATAGTTGGTGATCCAGATGTTCAATTCATAATGAAAAACGACAAGCTGTAAATATGAGTAGTGTAGTAGAGAGCATCACACTACTAATCACTCGCTCTGTACATCTAATCAAGAGAGTGTTTGATTGGATAAAATTAAGGACACACCCACAAGTACAGGATGAGTCATTAGGTTCCCCTTCAGTCGCTCACGTTCGACGTCACGTCGACGTCACGTCTCCCGTTCCCTCCTTCGGGGAACGAGGGTTACATCAGTAACCGAGACGAATTTTGGTCAATTTTAAATCTATTTACTTTTGGGCTATGTTAGCATATGTATGACTCCAGTTTAAACAGACATGCTAAAAGCCACAAAACTCCCATTTTGATTTCATCTGGTTTTAAGGAAACACAGACTCGTCTCCAGCATGTATTTTCAGAGACACAAACACCCAAATGAACAAGTCCCTCCATCCTCCAGTGCCTCATAAGTTATGTTTCATTGTCTTGTTGAACAAAAACATACAATCTTTTAATAACTCTCTATCTCACTCCCTAGACTCACACACACACAGTCGTAGGTCAAGGCCTAGTGTAGTGTCTTTGCACTGCCTCAGCCCTTTTCCTGTGCCAAACAAACAGGGCAGGATTGGGCAAGGGATCGGATGTGCGGGGAGGGGGAGCACTTCGTGTTACGTAAGCGTGAATGTCAGCACACACACACACACGTTTTCCCGCCTGCCACACTAATGATGCCACCGCCCCCTTTGCCCCACAAGGCAAAACATGTAGACATGTAGACATGGTTTGTGTCTTTTTGGGTGTGTAAGAGACTTGTCATGTACATACTGTGCCACAATTTATGTTGTTGTGTCCTGTTATTTTGTACGAGATCATCCGAGAGGAATGTGCGTACTAATGTGTTTGGCTACTGCCCATCACCCACATTGCCTTGCATCTCTTTTTTTCTCCAGTCACAGTGTTATCAGCAGATAGTTTGCTTATCTGTTGCTTTGGGAAGCATTTCCTTCTCTCCATCTCAACAGATCCCTCTTCACCACTCCCTGTCCCTCGTCTCAGGACAAACGGATGGAGAGGGGAAAGACGACGGGGTTATGAGTGAATGTATCTGTGTTGGACGGTGGAGGCGATGCAGAATTTGAGTCATGTTCCTTTTCTCTGTTTCAGATCCACACAGCCTGCATCCCAGCGCAGTCCTCCGAACTGGTAAGACTTTCTTTCTATTTTTCCTTGTTTCCTTCCTTTTATCTCATCATTTATCATCTTTTGTTCTTTTCTCTTCCATTTATACCACTCACTGGTTCCATCATTATTTACTTCCTTGTTCATGCACTCATTCATTTATTCACTTGCTAGAGGTAAAATGACTTTTCTGTTTTCCTTTGTTTAAAAGCATGTAAAACTTCATTCAAAGTTTTAAGAGTCAGTGAGAGTTTATTATGCTCACCAAGGCTAAATTTGAATTAGTTTGAGTCAGTAATATTGTGAGTTATCACTAAACTCCTGTCACATGATCCTTCAGAAATCATTCTAATATGCTGATTTGCTGCTCTATTATTATCAATGTAAAAATATCCATATTTTTGTGGAAACTGATGCAATATTTTTTCAGGATGTTTTGATGAATTTTGATAACTGTAGTGTATTAATGTCCTAATCATGAATTAGCTGAATTAAAGTGTCTTATGACTTTGTTGGTGTCCCAAACCTTTTGAGTTGCCTACCTAGATTTTCTAACATAGTGCCAAATAAGACGATATTTGATGTCCTAAAACACAAGGTCACTTTAACTTTTATTAGTGTGTAAATATTTAGGTTGCTAGTTTGTTTGATTCTTTTCATTTAGTAAGTCTGTTGATGTAATCAAGGGTGTCCTGTAATGTTTTGAGGGGCCACCAGTGTCACTCCTGGTTCAGATAATACATACAGTAAATATTGCATTGTGCTTCTGGTAGTAATGAATTAAAAATATGGAACATTTTTGTGTTGTTCCTCTGTTCATATATCTGTGTTCTCATCTGCTGCAGCGAAGGGGAACGTCCTCCTCTAGACACATTCAACATCTGGTAAGAACTTTTTCATTAGTTTTTCATTCTCTCTCATAACTGACACATGGCTCATCCTCTAGATCAGAGATTCACAAGCTTTTTGGTCAACCCCTTTGACCGTTTAAGATCTAAATCAAGATGATAACCGAAAATGTCAACACAATATATATTTTTTATTATGTATTTTTGCTGTAAGAAGTCATTGAGTCAATATTTAATTGTCTGCATTAGACTCCACTGTCTCAAGAATAAGTTATCCTCTTCTTCATTTTCTTTTGCTGTTGGGCTTCAGACAGTGCTTCAGTTCTTAGTGGCATTTGCCTGTTTACATATCGCACTTATGAATCTCATTAAAAGTAAAAAAGATATTTAGAACAAATATGGTTTAAATAAACAGAAAATACAATCTTTTGTACCCAGAGTTGGCACAGTCACCTAGACAAAAAGTTCAATTTATTGTTACCAAACACAAGGATATAATCTTATTTTGTCCTTTTTCCAGGGCTCGACCAAATCTCTGACCTACAGTAAACAGAGAAACACTCTCCCGAGGTATGTTTGGCTGAAAAGAATCAAAGCTTTTAAAGCATCAAATCTCTAACCATGAAGTTCATTGATCGCTGCAGGATCGGTGGAGAATGCTTCAATTCTGAGACTTTATTTCCTCTGCTAATCTCTACTTATCTCAGATATGTTACCTCATCTCAGCAGGGTTTTATTCCCTTCGGATTTGATGTGAAAAGTCAAAAATCTCTTTTGGCCGCAGTGTGGTGAGGAGCAGAGAGCTAATGTGTGTCAGGGTGCGTGGTGGTTAGACAGCTCAGCTGTGTCCAATCAAACACAACCCTCAGGGGAAAAAAAATCCAGTTATCCAAAAAAATAACATTTACTGGACTTCACATTATTCTTGATGATGATTTCAGCGGTTTTGGATGGATGGATGGATGGATGGACAGATAGATGACGAATGGATGGACAGATAGATAGATGATGATGGATGATGGATGGATGGATGGATGGATGGATGGATGATGGATGGATGGATGGATGGATGGATGGATGGATGGATGGACAGACAGATAGAGGATGGATGGATGGACGGACAGATAGAGGATGGATGGATGGACGGACAGATAGAGGATGGATGGACGGATGGACAGATAGAGGATGGATGGATGGACAGATAGATGATGGATGGATGGACAGATAGAGGATGGATGGATGAATGGACAGATAGATGATGGATGGATGGATGGATGGATGGATGGATGGACGGACAGATAGATGATGGATGGATGGACAGATAGAGGATGGATGGATGGACAGATAGATGATGGACAGATAGATGATGGATAGATGGATGGATGGACGGATAGATGATGGATGGATGGACGGACAGATAGATGATGGATGGATGGACAGATAGAGGATGGATGGATGGACAGATAGATGATGGATGGATGGATGGATGGATGGATGGATGGACAGATAGATGATGGATGGATGGACAGATAGAGGATGGATGGATGGACAGATAGATGATGGATGGATGGACAGATAGAGGATGGATGGATGGATGGATGGACAGATAGATGATGGATGGATGGATGGATAGATGGATGGATGGATAGACAGACAGATATATGATGGATAGATCGATAGACAGACAAACGGACTGACAAGATGGATGGATGGATGGATGGATGGACAGATAGATGATGGATGGACAGATAGAGGATGGATGGATGGATGGATGGATGGATGGATGGATGGATGGATGGAAAGATAGATGATACAGTAGATGGATTGACAGACAGATATATGATGGATAGATCGATAGACAGACAAACGGACTGACAGATAGATGATGCACAGACAGACAGACAAACAGATAGTAGATAGATAATAGATAGATAGATAGATAGATAGATAGATAGATAGATAGATAGATAGATAGATAAACAGACAGACATATCATGTATCATATCATATCTCATCATATATCATATTTTATCTATCATATCATATAATCATGCATTCTTTTTTCTTAAATATTTCCCAGCCATCCCTTCTGGTAATTTTTGTTACTAGCTGTCCAAACAAGTCTAGATTGTTAATTGTTTGAGCTGAAAGCTGGTAGAAGGGGTTTACACTTGGTAGATCATCTTGCTCGATCCGAGAAGTATTAGTAGGTCATCTTGGGCCAGCAACAAGTTTTGAAGTTTTGTGGCTTTTAGTTCATGTCGATTAGCTTTTCAAGTCATGTCACAGGATCTTTAAGCTGGCGTGATCAGGTGTTCCCTTCTCTCTCTCAGGAGCTTCAGTGTGGATCGGGTGATGGACAGAGTGATGGAGAGGCATTATGATTTCGACCTCACGTACATCACGGAGAGGATCATCTCTGTGTTTTTTCCTCCTCTGCTGGAAGAACAGCGGTACCGCCTCAACCTCAGGGAGGTGGCAGCCATGCTCAAGTCCAAACACCAGGACAAGTTTCTGGTACGCCACTCAGTGTGTATTTATTGTACTGTATGTCTGCATCTGAAAGAAACTTGTGTTAAAGGCATTTTCATTGTTCCGGTCCATTTTTATCCAACAGTTATTCAATCTGTCTGAGCGAAGGCATGACATCACCCGTTTAAACCCAAAGGTAAGGCATATTCGTAAGG
The DNA here is from genome assembly GCA_036326025.1 of Chrosomus eos. Classification (NCBI taxonomy): domain Eukaryota; kingdom Metazoa; phylum Chordata; class Actinopteri; order Cypriniformes; family Leuciscidae; genus Chrosomus; species Chrosomus eos. Next base: position 26,843,941 of record CM070837.1, read on the forward strand.
ATTTTTGTGTTTCTATCACTAGTTGCTTTGCAGTTGAACTTTTAAAGACCCAATTAGGCGATTACACCAGCCAAGATTAAAAAGTCTCTCTCCCTCTCCCCCCCCCCCCCTCCCTCCCTCCCTCCCTCCCTCTCTCTCTCTCTCCCTCCCTCTCTCTCTCTCTCTTAGGTTCATGACTTCGGCTGGCCAGATATGCACGCTCCTCCACTGGATAAGATCTGTGCCATGTGCAAAGCAATGGAGAACTGGCTGAACTCCGACCCCCATCATGTGGTCGTTCTGCACTGTAAGGTCAGAGGTCATAGTAGTCATTGGACAGTTCATGTCAGGGTCACAGACATTGACAGAGTACTAAAGGGTGTTGACATGACCCTTAAGGACCACCCAGCAGAGAGTCGCCACAGATGATAACATGAAGCCAGACCTCAGAGGATGTCTGGTTTGACAAGCTTTTAGTTTGTGCGAGATGAGAAAGCAGTGATACATGTCAAATTTTGTACTTTTCAATAGTGGTCTCATACTTTTATACCCGACTGTACAAGAGAGTTCAAAACCTGATTCTCTGTTATTTGGAACAGATTGTAAGTGTAAGTCCTATCTAAAGCAGTTGTATTGATTAGAATTAATTGTTTTTCAGGGCAACAAAGGAAAGACAGGCGTTATCATTGCTGCCTATATGCATTACAGCAAGATATCAGCAGGGTAAGTTCATCCGTTCTACATTTAGATCAGTAGCCGCGTTTCCACTGTCGGGCCAGAGCTAACAGCGCTGCCCTAAACCCCACCCCTAACACGCCTTTCTGGATCAAACGTCATACAACCCAACCCATTTCAGCGGGTATTATGAATTTATTTATTTTTTAAGTTAGGAAGATAGCATGTGTATTAACTCACCGGCCGTGTCTGCAATAGTGTCCCGATTGTCTCGCGAGTCGCCACTAACAGAGGGACTTTGACCCAGCACGCGTCAATCAAGTCGAACCATGGAAAGTTCCTTCTCTGAGCTCCGCTTTGTCCATTGTGCGTTTGAATCGCCATGTACAATACTGCGCCCGCAACTTTTTTATTTTTTCCCGAACTTGAAGCGTTGCTCGCTGAATGCTTAGCTTAGAAAGTTCAGCATCGATGTATTTTATAGCGTCCTCATTTCTTCACACGTCGTCAAATTGACGTTGTACCCTTTCTTCTGCCCAAATGCTCAGAAGAGCTTTGGCATCTTCGACGGACCAGTACAAGCGATTCTCCATTTCGAGCAGCGATTATTTTTCGCGATATAAAACAGTGAAATGTGCATCTTGGCGCAGATCATAACGTTCCCTAACACCGATAAACTCCGCCTTTTACCTTGAGCACGCCTCTAGCCCGAGCTGGCCCGCTTTGGCCCAAGGTATTCGACGGGCCAGAAATCCTGGCCGTTGGCCCCGAGTAAGCCCCGCTCAAGCCCCGGAAGTGACAGTGGAAACGCGACTGGCCCTGGCACGCACTAGCACGGCTCGGCCCTGGCCCGGCAGTGGAAACGCGGCTAATGGTTCTTAACCAGGGGACTGGAGCCCTCTAGGGGGTCTGAGCAAACTTCCAATAAAATAATGCTATTTATTTATTTGTTATGTACTAAAATAATCTAACTTAGTTAAAGGCAGGGTAGGTGATTTGTTCCAGATTTTTTTTTTGTTATGCTGGTTGAAAGTCTCTTCACAATCCAGATAGCAATCACTAAGTAAAATTGTCCAAATGTATTTATATGTACAGTACATACAGTAGTCAACATTTGAAGTGAATCAACGTTCATCAAAGTTGCCCTAAGACAGGAACGGGTATTGTTAAAAATGTATGTATAACTTTGATGAAAGGTTTTGATCCACTTCAAATGTTGACTACTGTATATATCATCTGTGGAAGTAACACACTGATCCAACCGAACCAGACGAACTGTCGGTGAAGAGTGAATTTGCCTTTAGTCCAGATCAAACAGCTTACATTTTAAATGATAAACTTCATTTTTTAATCCAGCATGTGTCTTTGGTGTGCTTTTTCTCTAATGTCTTCAACTGCATGTATGTACACAGGGCAGATCAAGCCCTCAGCACGTTGGCAATGAGGAAGTTTTGTGAAGATAAAGTGTCGTCCTCTCTCCAACCCTCTCAGAACAGGTACATCGTTCCTGATTTTTAGTCTTTGTTGATTCTTTATTGAGTATTGCTATTCACATACTTGTTTTTTCATTGTTAACATTGATGTCTCTCTCTGCAGGTATATCTATTACTTTGGAGGGCTGCTCTCAGGGGCCATCAAAATGAACAGCAGTCCTCTCTTCCTCCATCAGGTCCTCATTCCTACCATCCCCAACTTCCAGGAAGATGGAGGTGAGTGAATGTTTTCCTGACATCATTCCCTGACATTCATATATAAGCCCTCGATGAGGTCATGTGTCTGTGAGTCTGTATTCATTTGTTAAGCGAAACCTCCTTCACATTCACACACACATTTCAAGTTTGTTTTAATCTTTCGCAGTGGAGGAGAGACACTCGTAGGGAGTTTGCCAAATCCTCCTTCATATCTCGCTTTTTCTTCACTCTCTTGACAGGTTTCTTTCCTTTCCTGAAGATCTATCAGTCCATGCAGCTCGTCTACACTTCTGGCATATAGTGAGTGTGGATCTATTGGAGACGTTCACATAATTTAAAGCATGATTGCATGGCTTGTTCAAATCATTAATCCTAAGTATTACAATTTGGCACGTATAATGATGCCTCGCATTTTGTAGTTTCTTAAAAAAAGGTTTTAAGCAATCACACTTAAGGTTTTCACCTGGTGGGGAGAAATCCCATATACATTCAATATAGGAGGGCCTGAACAACCCACAATGCCCTAGCAACAACCTAACACCCTATCAACCACCCACAATGCCCTAGCAACACCTAAATGACCATCCAGATTACCCTAACAACACCTTAGCAACCACCCAGAATGCCCTAGAAACTCCCAGAAAACCATAGCAACCATCCACAATGCCCTAGCAACACCTTATCAACTGCATAGCAACACGATGGCAACACCCTATACAAGCAACTATCTAACAACCACCCAGAATCCCCTAGCAACCTTTCAGATTACCATAACAACCACCCAGAAAGCCTTATCAACACCTAAGTGAGCATCCAGATTACCCTAACAACACCTTAGCAACCACCCAGAATGCCCTAGAAACTCCCAGAAAACCATAGCAACCATCCACAATGCCCTAGCAACACCTTATCAACTGCATAGCAACACGATGGCAACACCCTATACAAGCAACTATCTAACAACCACCCAGAATGCCCTAGCAACCTTTCAGATCACCATAACAACCACCCAGAAAGCCCTATCAACACCTAAGTGAGCATCCAGATTACCCTAACAACACCTTAGCAACCACCCAGAATGCCCTAGAAACCTCCCAGAAAACCATAGCAACTATCCACAATGCTCTAGCAACACCTTATCAACTGCATGAAAACAATTTAAACAATTTACCCTAGCAACTACCCAGAATTCCCTAACAACATCCTAAAACTCCTGAGCAACCACACAGAATGCCCTTGCAAATCCCTAGCAAACACACTCAACACACTAGCACTGCATGAGAACAAATTAAAATAACTTAAATCACCTTAGCAACTGCCTAGCAACACTATGACAACAACCTAAAATCACATATGGTGTTAGGGGTATTGGTACTTTCTGGTTAGACTTTTTACTTTAGCCAGTAAGTAACCACATAGCAACCTCCCAGAACATCCTAGCAACCATCTAGAATGCTATATTAAAACCTTGTCAATCATCCACTATGCTATAGCAACACCCTAGCAATCACCCAGACTACCCTAGCAGCAACCTAACAACATCCCATAATACCCTAGCAGCAACCTAGCAACCTCCCAGAATGAACTAGTAACATGAAGTACAACCGCCCACAAACACCTTTTATGCATCTGCATAGCAACACCATGGCAACACTCTAAAATCATGAAGGATAGTTTTTAACCCTTCACATCTTCATCAGGAAATGAAAATCTAGTTTAAAGAGTATATATGTGTATGTGTTGTGTAGTGATCTGCAGGGCTCTGGCAGCAGACGGCTGATTGTTACTATTGAGCCTGCACTGCTACTGAAAGGAGACATCATGGTATGTGCGTCTGCTTTTATCTGACCCTGATATATTACAACTGTCAAAACCGTAGACATTTCCTTCACTTTAATCTCCCTCTCTCGTTCTCTGTCACTTTTATGGTCTCTTTACCTGTCTGTCCTGTAGGTGAAGTGTTATCACAGACGGGTTCAGTCTGCTGAGAGAGATTCTGTGTTTCGACTGCAGTTTCACACTTGCACCATTCATGGAGCTCAGCTCTGGTTCGGCAAAGGGGAACTGGATGAAGCTTGTTCAGGTACTTTCTTAGTGGGACAAGCCAAGAGTCAGATGCCAAACTCATATATTATCACAATAAAACCAGAGCCGTCTGTCCAACTCTGACCGCCTTGAGCTGAAATGGCCTTGGGATATCAGCTGAGCTTGGTTTTTAATGATGTGCTTTTTTATTTCGGTGGTCTGTGTTCTTTTAGCTGTGCTGTAATTTATCGCCCTCATTCCCATTGGGTAACACCTGCGCACCACAGCTGTGTAATTGAGATGAGATACAGATTTTCACGTGATAATAGATTCTCTATGGGTTTTACATGTGAGCATGGGAGGCAACTTCAATTGCTCGTAACACTCTGGGAAAATTCCTGGATATTAATCGTTGTTATAATCAAAAACATTAATGTAGTTTGGAGAGGATATTATATACTAATATGAATTTATAAATCCCATTATTAATGCCAAATATTATTAGCTGGAAAAGGTCTAATGATGAACACTCAATTCCCACTGTTTCCTGTAGATGACAAATTTCCCTCTGATGCCACAGTGGAGTTTGTATTTTCTTCTGGGCCTGAGAAAATCAAAGGTAACTTAAAACTTAATCAAACTGCAGATTAAGGTCTTACTAACTGTTTAATTACCATTTAAGGGACCATCAAAATGGTTTGACAAACAATTTTCTTTTCTGAGCTGACTTGCAATATTTCCAATTGAAACATCATTGTCATTGGGTCTTAATGCAGACGTGGTGTGTGTGTGTGTGTGTGGTGTGTGTGTGTGTGTGTGTGTGTGTGTGTGTGTGTGTGTGTGTGTGATTCAGGGAGAGTGTCCCAGAGGAATGATCCAGCTGTCAGCGTGGACTATAACACGAATGATCCGGTGGTGCGCTGGGACTCGTATGAGAACTTCAATCAGAGATATCAGGACAGCCTAGAGGGTACAACTATTCATTCTTACAACTATGCACTGGTGTTTATTCAACCCTTCATAGTGAACATACTGTAGATAGTATATAGGACTTTCCATTTTTTCTTTAGAAATAAAAGAGGTTGATACTATGTAGACATACAGTACTCTTACATTTAGCCAGAGAATTATTGAAACTTGGGTAATTAAAAAATCTTCATGGTTTTGACATCACAACCAGGATCACATTAACAAACGGTCATGTTTAGACATGCAGAGGTGTTTATAATTATAAGTTAGCCAATCATAACAAGCATTAGGCTAAATGCATACAAGTGTTGCACATTATGTAAAAATAACATTTTGAAAGTAATGTGTAACATGCTACATTTTGAGTTTTCACCTTAATTCTTGTTACTTTTTCAAATGAATAATATCATTTTCTCTGTTTAATCTATTTACTGACAAATTGTGGAAAAAATGTAATGTTGCAATATATGTAAAATGTCATTAAGGGTTCTTATGCTAAGGGTTCTTATATTACACGTTCATCATTTTGTTTATGGGGGTCTACTAGAATACATTTACATCAGGGATGGGCAACTTTGGTCTTGGAGTGCTGATTGTCCTGCAAATTATAGCTCCAAACTTAATTAAACACACCTGAAAAAGTTAATCAATGTCTTCAGGATTTCTAGAAAGCTAAAGGCAAGGGAGTATTTAGCAGGGTTGGACCTTAACTCTGCAGGACAGTGGTCCTCCATGACCGAAGTTGCCCATCCCTGATTTACATAATTTAATGTTCAAAAAGCTGGTTATTTTTCTTACAATTTACATTGTTGCAGCACCTGTTTTCGCCTTCTGTCTGACCACTAGTGTAGTTTTCTAGTGTTGTTTTTAGTGTAGTTTTCTTTAAAACCCACCTTCTAAAAAGCACAGTCTATTCTGATTGGTCTACTGCTTAGAGCATGTGTCAGGAATGTAATGCCCTTTACCATAACCGGGCAAGTATCATCTCTGGAGGTTTCCCGAGGTGCTGTAAACACTAGAGGAACAATCAGATCAACCCAAACCACCTTCGCAAGCACAACTTTTTTTATTTTGTATATGCTTTGGGTGGGTATTCTTGTGATGTGTCATTCCAAGAAGAAAACTGAAGACTACTATCGATGTGTTCAGGAAGTTCAGAAACAGTGCTTACTGATATAGAGAATAACTGCCTTCGGGTGGATTTGTGCTTTGTAACTTTGCAGACCTTTTTTATGCTCAAACAGCAACATTACACACTAAAGTCTAGTGTCATCAGCATACTAGAATGATTCCTGAAGGATTATGTCCCGTGAAAATTCAGTTTTGCCATCCCAGGAATAAATTACATTTTAAAGTTCTGAGAGAGGAGGGAAATGAAGGCATGAAACTAAATGATGTTTTGCTGCAATAAACCTTGATTAATAATAAAATTGGGCTTCAGGGAAATATAAAAGTGTCCTTTCATAAATCCCTTCAGATATTGCACACACACGTGGACCTGTAGATGGCAGCCTGTACGCACAGGTTAAAAAGCGCCGTGCCGCAGGATCCACCTCCCTGCTGTCCACCAATGGGAGCCCTGCAAGGAGCTCTGAGGAAAGGCCAAGTCAGCTTCTGTCTGTCAGCACTGATTCTGGACACTCATCTGTCCCACCTGACCGGCTCGATGAACCAACTCGACAGGCCCCACCTACTCAGCAAGAGAGGGAGGATCTTGAGCGCCTACTGGGTGGGATTGAAGGCGATGGAGGAAGGGATCGTGACCGAGAGACAGCCATTTTGGATGACGGTGATTCCTTGCCTCCTGAAAGGACTGGGTCGCTGAGGTTAGGGCGTTCATGCTCATGCCGGGTGGGCTACCGATCCCAGCGCTGTGCCGAGCCTGGATGCGATGGACTCCACCACTTATCAAATGGTTATTGCCTTGATCGTCCCACCACCACTAATGGACAAACAGGGGCTCCTCCTTCAGGTATGCCATCTGTCATAGGGCTTTGTCAACACCACAGTGCCCATCCTCACCAAACCCTGCCGCCTCCTGACCTGCTCTGGGACCGCCAACAAGGTCCACAGCACTACCTTCATCGCACTTGCCCAGAGGGACCATCACGCCACCTATGTCCATATCCGTCCCAGGAGATCAGCACCCATCCTCATAGTCTGTCTCCCCGACTGCTCTGCAGGGCGGATGAGTACATTCCATACTCCCCTCATCACCACAACCATCCACATCACCCCAAACCTAGCGGTCCCTATCATGATGTCATGATGGTAGATGGCATAGTGACGCCTGTCTGCCCCTGTCGGGACTGCTGTCTACGACGAGAAGACTTCCACACTCTCCGTTTAGACAGAGAGGAGGCAATACACTGGGAGAGGGAGGCAGAGCTTCTCCGGGACACAGGGTTAAGACGTGGCAGAGAGGCCGATATGCAAAGAGGGACGGATATATGGGATCGGGAGGCAGGGCTAAGGAGGGGACGAGAAATGACTCTGCACTGGGACAGAGACCGAGAAGCAGAACTACAGTGGGAGAGAGAACGAGAGGCAGAATACTGGCACAGAAGGGCCACCGTATCCCCATACGGGCCTCACGGTCATGAATTACCAGCATTTAGCTTTGATCCCCTCCCTGCAGGCCATCCCGCATACCCCGAACCCTCCCGTTCGCACTCTCATGCCCATCTGGATCTCAAATACAGCAGCAGCTCCAGTGGGTACCAGACACCCCACCAGACGTGCCCCTGCTCCCCTTACCAGCCGTCACCCTCAGAGAGCCGTGGATATGCCTCAGGTTACCAGTCTGAGTCCACGTCTCCTCTTCCACCTCCCTCCGCCTCCTGCCATGGCCCAGTGCACCATGCCAGCGGACCTACAGAGAACCAAACAGACCCTCATCCTCAGCAGTACCCCTCTAACACAAATGCAGGTGAGAAATGACTTTACAGCTACAATAACATTATTTTATTACCTTGTATTGGGCTATCTTTGAACTTTGAAGCTTTTGCAAACATGTTTTGGGTCATCTTATAAAATTAAAGAAATGTGTATAACCTTTCTCTGCATGCAATTTCATCTTTGCATTATAAAATTAGTTTTTTGGTCTGTATGTATGCCATCCCTATCAGATTGTCCTGGCACAGATAGCATAGGCTGGCGTAGTCACATTACCCATGGTTCCCTGCGGCGGACACATCGAGATCCACATGCTCCATATTCAACACCCTCTGATATTTCAGGACCTCCAACACCAGTCCACACAAGCAGCCCTTTGCGAACGCAGGAGAGGTAACAAGCTCCTGCATTTATCAGTAAATATGGGTAGCTGTTGGAGCAGGGTTGGAACTTTGGTCTACCATTCAGCAGATGAATATGTTATCTTCTGACTTTAATACTGTGTTAATTTCCTCTTCCTTTTTTAGTCCTATCCTGAGTGTCCGTGAGTATGACTCAAGAGAGGTCAACGGTGAAAGCAGTTTGGCCCACTCCCACAACAGGCACCCACCTGCCCTACAGTGCAACAGTGTCAGTCCAGGGTCTCGTCAAACTCTACTTTCTTCCAATCAAGAGATTGCTGAGATACACCCTTTTCCTGCCACACCCACCACTGCCCAACAACCCTCCACCCATTCCCCGCCTACGACACCCCCCACCCCACAAATCTCAGCAGAAAACCCCGCCCCCTTAACATCTCCATCAGAATCCACCCAACCCCAGACAAACTGCTCGCCTGCTGCTGCTACAGTGCCACCCACAGGGGAAATGGTACACAAAATCAACTGAGACTTTTAAACCAGCACGTTCACCACGTCCCTCCTCTCCCATCCCAACCGAGTCCATCCCAGCTCACTTGCATAGCAATGGGGTATCACCATCTCCAGAACCAGATGTCCCTAAACCTGCTTCTTCTGCCCCTGCGTCCCCTCATCCACCCACTAGCGACCACGAGAGTTCTTCCTCCCCTGAACCTCCAGTACCTGGATTTGCCACGCTGGGCAGGAAGCTGATGTTGGGCTCTGAAACCTCCCTTCCTGCAGGGCACAGTATAGACGGCAGTCCCAACTCCACTCCTACCTTCCCCGTCTCTCCAGCATGTTGCACACCATCTCCTCCACCAGGGTCCTACTCAGGGTGCCCAGCCACCTCTGTCCCACAGCCTCCTCTCCCGGAGAAACGCCGCCCATCCGGGCAGCCAGGCTCACCCAATGGGAGGCCTGGAACCCTGAGGGGGTCCATGAGTCATCACGGCCCTGGCCAGCACCACGTTACATTCTCACCTTCAGTAGGAGAGCTGACCATGAATGCTGGTCAGGGAGAAGTTGCTGTGGAGGGTGAGATGGGCAGCCGTGTCAGTGTAAAATTTGTGCAGGACAGCTCTCGGTTTTGGTATAAACCTGGCATCTCCAGAGAGCAAGGTGAGACAACCACTTTGAACCTTATATTTAACTACATGATATATGCAGTTTAGAGGTATCTTCTTAATCAGTTGCTGATTAGGGCTGGGTAAGAATGTGGAATCTCGATTCATAGAGTTAAAGGGAAGTTTACTGGAAAATAAGGCATGAGATTTCTTTAGTTTGAGTTGCCTTATTAACTGGTTCATTTTAGTGAGTCCAAAACAAAATTATCTGATTCACTTATAAATGACTCTTATTAACGATTCATGAACAAATTGACTCGAGCTGGTCCTTTGAATGAATCATTCAAAACGACGAATTAACTCATCAGCTAAATAAATAGTAATACAATTGTATTAGTTAGGCCCTGATGTTAGTTTTTCAAATTATTATTTTCTTAATGTACCAAATTAAATCTTTCATATGTAAGCAAAATGGACATTATTACAAAAATGTGTTAGTAAATGTGTAACAATACCCAGAATTACTGCTGTTTGCTGCACTTTTCATAACCCTAACTATGAGCTATACTAATCGTGATGTTTACTGTTGTGCTGTAGTGTTTTTACATGTGCAGCAATTTGCAGATTGTAGTTCCATATGCTTGGATCCTTTTTTTAAATAGCGATGTCTCATTAAACTATCCTGTCTCTGTTCAACAGCTATAGCAGCACTGAAGGAAAGAGAGCCAGGGGCCTTCCTCATCCGAGACAGTAACTCTTTCCAGGGGGCCTACGGTCTGGCTCTGAAAGTTACCAGCCCACCCCCCAACGTCAATAACCATAGCAGCAAAGGTACGCCACATCTGCAGGCATTTCCTCACACAAACATATATCTTGCTTTCAGTGTTGCTCCCAAAGCTCTCTTGTCTGCACAGGAAACACACGACTGCACCTGAAGTACTCTAGCAGAGCTAAACATCACAGTAATTCAGAGCTAAAGCTGAAGTGTGTCATTTCTGCGGCATTACCACGACCAAACGGAATTACAAAAACAATGATTCAAACAAACACATCGCCCGCACTAAATTCAAATCCTTGCTTGATAGGGTTGTGTGAATTGAACTGATAATGCTGAATAAATTGAATTGAGGATGAAACAGGAAGTAGAAGTTTAATTCGAAGCAGAATTAAAATGAATTCAGAAAAGTAAAGACAAACTTTGAATTGAATTATCTTGACAAAGCCTTTTTTCTGAAAGCTTTGAAACTGCAGTTTGAATGTTTATAGGCCATACAGACAGAGGGAATGATTGATTTGATTGATTTGTGCATAATTAACACCAGACCAAGTGCAAACGAGAACACTGTGCACTGTTTATTTTGGTAGTCTTCAACTTGACATTTAATTGAGACCGCATTGGGAACTGCTTTGGGAATGCTTTGTATGACTTCCACCTTTAAACAGTGATGTATTGTGGATCTAAATATCCATTAATCAAAATATTGATGCAATATTTTGAAAAGTTGTTATAGTTTGGTATACAACCAATATTAGCTGCATCATAGATTGCATTGAAGATGTAATGTCCTGTCTGTTAGCAGGAGGAGACCCTCTGGAACAGCTGGTTCGACACTTCCTGATTGAGACAGGGCCTCGGGGAGTGAAGATCAAGGGCTGTCAGAACGAGCCCTACTTTGGTGAGCAGTTCAAGAATCCTCGTATTCGCCAGACACAGTGATTAAGCTTAGTCCTGGTTTAAATCAGAGCTTAAAGCGATAGTTCACCCAGAAATTATAATTCTGTCATCATTCATGCCGTTCCAAAACTGTATGACTTTCTTCATGAAGATGTTAGGCAGAACCGTCTTGTGGTCCTAGACCTGATCTGGAAGGCCAATATACGTACAAATGTGGAGTTGAAAATGACTTTCCTGCGATATCTCAGTTCGCAGACTCATGCATGCAAGGTATTCAGACAGCAATACTGTTAAATCTCCATGTTATCTCTGTCATGTACTTTAGCAGGACGCTGAATTTACCAAATAGCTGCTTCATAAAGTCGTGAGGTTTAGAAGTTGAGATCTTTGTATTAGAACGCTAGGAAGTTCTTGTATGCCTACGATTAGTTGCTGTCTGGCTTCGTTTTGGTGCTTTTGCAATCTGGCACATCAGTTTTTAAGGTAAATAATGTTGAAGTATTGAGGTGCTCTGTGTGTGTTTTGTCATCGGTAGGGAGTCTTTCAGCACTGGTGTATCAGCATTCCATTACACCTATCTCTCTGCCCTGTGCCCTCCGCATCCCAGAGAAAGGTAAACACTACAGCACACATCAACACGCCACGCTGAGATATCACTATGATGAAAGCACAGCCACAACATGCACGCAATGTGAAGTTAGAGTGTGTGAAGAGTTGTAATGCATGAAAAAAACTGTCTTTCTGTGTTTCCCACAACAATCTGTACTATAGACCCTTAGCTACAAACTGAATAAAACGGCGCCTTTTTAATAAAATGCCATTTATTAAAACAATTTGTGATCGACTTTTAGCTAAATAAATAACTGATCTGACAAATTCGTCTGACAACCAATGAGTCTTCTTTTTGACTGATTCTTCAAAAGAACTGCTCATAAGAATCTCAGAGACGGTCCGTGTTGATCATTGTGTCGCACTCTCAGACCCGATAGGTGAAGTTCTAGAGGTTCAGCCGGTCAGTAACATGAGTACAGCTGCAGACCTTCTGAAACAGGGAGCAGGTGAGTGTGAACCAGCACATCTGTCCTCGTGTGACACTTCTTACTGGGACGTCTGTAACCTCTGGTGTCTCTCCTCAGCCTGCAATGTGCTGTACCTGAACTCAGTGGACACCGAGTCTCTCACGGGACCCCAGGCCATCGCCAAGGCCACAGGAGCCACGATGTCACTCAGCCCGCGGCCCTCTGCGACTGTGGTCCACTTTAAGGTGTCAGCCCAGGGCATTACTCTGACGGACAGTCAGCGCAGGTACGCCCACTGATCCCCCTTTCTGCTTTCTGCAGGTTGTTACTCTCACACCAAGTTGACTGTGAGTGGTTTGGGTTTTCAGGGTGTTCTTCAGGAGGCATTATCCAATCAACAGCGTGACTTTCAGCAGTGTGGACCCACAAGACAGGAGGTGAGATTGTAGTGGCAGAAATGCCAGGGGTGGTTCATATATCTACATATACGACTCTATATATATATTCCAGCAACAATATTCCAAGTTTGCAGTGCATTCCACATCCAAAGCAATTACAAACCATTAAAGTGCCCCTGTTATGCTATTTTAAAGGTTCCTAACTTTGTTTTGGAGGACTCCTCAAATAAATGTAGTTGCATGCAAAGTAAAAAAAACACTTTATTTTTCTCATAATATACATCGACACTGAAACGATTCAGGGATTTCGTCTCTCTAAACCCCTCCTTTCCGAGAGTCTACTCTGCTCTGATTGGTCAGACGGCCCAGTCTGTTGGTGACGGAAACGAAACGTCCATTCAGCTCTGGATCTTCCTCAGCACTTCATACACAGTTATGCAAACCGTAAAGAGTGTCGGTTTTACCGTATCAATTCGAGTTCCATTCCTCGTCCTTTGGTTGTGCATGCGAAATGGATTTGCTTTAGCAGAGAAGAAAACAGTGTTTTCTCTACATGTCAACAACACAAACCAAACTCTCTGAACTACAACTAGTGTTTTAGGGTCAATGTAGCGTTCATGGGCGGACAATGAAGATGAAGATTTGTTACAAACCGTAGGTTCGTGCAGGAAGTGAGACTGGATTTACTGATCAGTTCTGATTACAGTTCAGGATACATTTTTTCTATTTATTTATTAATTAATTTATTGTGCACTTTGATATTTGAAACTTTTGCAAACTTTACCTTCACAAACAGCTATATGACACACTACATGAAAGATAATATCTGAAAAAGCATAATCGGGGCACTTTAAGGTTACTGTAATTTTAGGAAGGTAAACGTGTGTGTGTGTATATATATATATATATATATACTTTATTTTTTTGTTTTGTTTTGGATATACAGTAGGAGGAATTTGTTTTGTTGTTTATTTCGATTTTGTGTTTTTTTTTTTTTTTTAAGATATCTTCATTATTTGTTTTGCATTGTTTAGTTTAGTTTAACAGTTGCTTGCCTAGAACTAGTAGTGCTCAGAAATCTAATCACATAGTGCATGAATCTCTGTGGGCTGCTCCGTCTGTGTGTGCATACAGTAAATGTTTTTGGTTTAATCATTTATGTTTACATTAACCATATTAAGGCTCATTAAATGGAAACCCACCCTGTGCAGACAAAACACTCGTCTTTTCTTAAACCATCACTTTGAACCCTGTAAATAGTTTGGGCTCTGTGATTTTTATTTTGTAAAAGCTCTTTCATGGCAGACAGCCTCCAGTTTTGCGTCTAAAGAATTTGAGGCTGTAACATTAAACCAGATGTTACAGGATCAAACAGCAGTTTGGGTGAGCCACCAAAAAATGGATGAACATACGGGCAAATTTTAAAACTACTTCTCAGTTAAATTTCGTAATATACAAAATATGATTTTATAATGTGTAGAAATAAAGAAAATGAAGCCCCAAAGCTCTGTGTGTGTGTGTGTGTGTGTGTGTGTGTGTGTGTGTGTGTGTGTGTGTGTGTGTGTGTGTGTGTGTGTGTGTGTGTGTGTGTGTGTGTGTGTGTGTGTGTGTGTGTGTGTGTGTGTGTGTGTGTGTGTGTGTGTGTGTTACAACCACTGCATACTCTTCTAAGTATATGAACGAAAATACTTCTAGCTAGTACATAAGCTCGATTTCACGTATCATCGCAATGGGAAATGTGTCAGAACGGAATTCAGATGCAGTGCAAATATGTTTCCACAACAGCAATGTAGGAACAGGCTAAGTATGAACAACAGGACCTGTGTACTTGCATGTATGCTTTGACCTGAGATTGAGAGCATGTTCATGTGTGGCTGCAGCAGCGTCCCGTGTGTGTGTGTGTGTGTGTGTGTGTGTGTGTGTGTGTGTGTTGTGAATCTGTTCCTCAGTCTTGTCTCTGTCTCCCTCTTGCTGCCGTAGGTGGACTAACTCAGACACAGGCAAAACCTCTATGTAAGTCTAAATGAAATGCGTGTGCGTGTTGTGTGTGTGTGTGTGTGTGTGTGTGTGTGTGTCGTCTGGACTGTTGTGACAGCTTGTTTCCTCTGATTATGTTCTTATGTGCATGTTATTTTACTCTAGTACTGATCATCCTATCTGTCCGTTCACTCCTTGTTTGGATTGCAAGACTGACGGATATTTTATCACTCATTTGCGTATCTCTCTACCTCCTCCTCTCAGAGTTTTTGGTTTTGTTGCCAAGAAGCCCGGCAGTGTGGTGGAGAACGTCTGCCATCTCTTCGCAGAGCTGGATCCCGAACAGCCCGCGACTGCCATCGTCAACTTCATTAACAAAGTAATGCTGGCACCGCAGAGACGCTAGAGCCATGGGGACGAGGAGGACACACACACACACACACACACACACACACACGCACACGCACACGCACACACACACACACACACACACACACACACACACCACAAGACTCTAATGTTGCACCTTCTGTCAAGTTTAAGAGCTTCACAACTAAAGACTGCAGGAACTTGTTGGCAAAGACAACGGCTTTACTGTTGACTAACACGATACCAAAACACATTCAAACCAAAATATATAGAGAATGTAACCAAACTAAAGCCAACCATCTGTTCTGGTTTTGCATTATTAGAGCTTTTTTGGTTTTCGTGGGATTGTAAATGATTTTTATAAAATAGTCACCAAGATTTTTTAAATATGTACATTTTAGGCACTGCATTAACCCTGAATAAAATAAATGATATGCACTCAAACATATGAATTGCACAGAAAACAGCCTCAGCAGAAGGACAATCATCAGTTTATATTATATATATATATGTAATGTATTATATTTTTAACTGGAAAGGATGTGCCATGGTTTCTAAATCTGGCCTGGTGTCTGCGACTGATAGTGAAAGTTTCAGAGCGTTTGAGATGGAGAAACGGATGGAGGACCAGACATGGCGTAATCGTGACGTGGGGTTCCAGTATAAGAAAGATTTATATGTCATGTAGTATGATGTCACAAGTGAAGGCTGATGGTCATGTGATTATTACCCGGTTGCCTTTAGAGTAGGAAGAAAGGAACTTTATTTTGTCCCCCTTTGTTTTGTGGTGTATTTTATGCACCGTTCATATATGGAATAAGACAGACAGTGGTACATAACCATCCACATCGTATATGAACCATAGCCTGGTCAGCTGACCGTCACGCATCATGCTGTACCGTATGGTGTAATAGAACATTATATTGGAATGTAAACCTTTAAACTGACGGGACAGGTGGACGTTTCTGCCTTCATTCTGTATCTCATGTTTTGCATTATGATTTCACGATCTCCAAAAGCGGTTTATAACCAAAGACGTGTGGCCATGTACTCCTTCAGTTACTTTAAGCTGTGCCATTTATTTGACTTGCCTGTATCAACAAGTTATTGCTGTTTTTGACAGATAGTAAGACACGTCTATGACAACTTTAATATATTGTATTCTGTATTTTCTTATTGATCTTTGTATGTAGTAATATATTTTCACACATGCAGCTGACTTGGAAAGTTCAAAAAAGACTACATGGAAGGATTTTGATAAGAAAAGGATTTTGTTTTTATTATCTTATGCTATTTTTTCAGTGTATGCACAAGTGAAAAATATAATAAATGTAAAGTCATGGTACCAAATCTGAAATCGTGATATGAATTATTTCAATTCATCATTATAAATATGTGTGTGTGTGTGTGTGTGTGTGTGTGTAGACATTTGTATAAATGAAGATATAATGAAAAAAACTGACACTTTTCACATTTTTATACAAGAATTTATTAATCATAAGGCATAGTTTTTTCAGAAGTATTGAACAAACTGAAATAGTTGATTTGAAATAGATGCCATCTATTTCTTTTGGACATGTGTAACAAGTTATTCAGTCAACAATTATGCATTATTTCCATCATCAACTCTTTTTCTCTGTGGTACGTTGTCAAATCAAATTATTGCGGGTTACAAACTGCTCAAATGTCACGAGTGCGACATTAAAATGCCTCCAATACTCCTCAAATCCACTCGAGTGAAGACTTCTTAGTCTTGGCCATATCAAAAGGGACAATGTAAACAGGGTACACAACATTAAAACATCTTTCACAATCTTTGGTAACTTGATTCTTTCTACAAAAAAGAAAAGAAAACTTGCTCTACTCAAATACGGAAATGTTTGGTACAGCTATAATAGTAACCGAATGATTGGGACTGTTGAGAATGATTGCGTAAATGTTTTGGATAATGGAAATACAGTAACCTTCTGTACACACTAAGTGAAAAACAATTGAAAAACATTCATTCATCAAGTGCTGGTTATAAAATGTTCCCCTTTGGTTTTGTTTTTATCTTGAAAAAACAAGAGGTAAAAAAGATAGACATTCACAATTTCATTTTCCATTCTACCGATAAGCAGCCCGAAATTTAAGGCCACGCGTTACCGTCATGGCAGCCGGGGCCATCGATGGTGACTAACCCTACAGTATTGAGGCTGAGGTGATTTAAACTCGCATTTACAATAAAGAGCTTTTCATTCAGCATTCACAGCTGCAGTGGACAGATTTTGTGGAAAGCTAAATAAATCTCGTCGTAGACAGCTTCAAATTTCCCCGTCTTCCCTTCAAGGTGAGCGTTTGATTCAGTTCAGGTGCCGTAGTGTTTACTCTACAAAGCAAAGATGACGTGTAGCTCTCTAGCGCCCTCTGCTAGCTGACGGGCGGCCTTTTCAAACACAGGAGCCCTTTAGTACCAGTGAGGTCAAACCATTGCATACAACAGAAACAGGTCAATCGAAACAATAAATAAAGGGTTGTTCCCAAAAGGAAAAGTCGCAGCGGTAACTTTTCCGTGTCAGGAGTCTGATCTCAGCAGTGGAAGGCGTGAGGTGGCGAGGAGAATCCCGGCTCTTCGCTGTACTCCGGACTGTGCTGGTCTTCTGTCTCTGGAGACATGGAGCCATTATAGTCCTCGGCCTCCGTCTGCTCCTCTTTAATCTGAGACTGATGCCTGTAACACACACACAGATCACATCAACCCAGATCTTACACACAGTCACTGGTATAGGTGCTCTGTTTTGAGGACTACATTTTCACAAAATCGCACAAACACGCATTGCTTCAAATGGCATATTAACACTGGATATTATATTAAAAGTAGTATTCACAATTAAAGTGAAACTTGAGCTTAAGTCAGGTAAGAACATCATAAGGTCATATTAGCTATGATGATGTAACAACACATTTACATAGTGTTTCATAATTTGTAAAATATGAGGTATCTAGCCGACAGGGACCATGTGTTGTGGCTTTATATATGATCAGACACTTGCATGTGTTATTATAATATTAACATTTTTTGAAGCTCAAGCTTCACTGGAACAGCCGCATAAGTGCATCGCTTTATGTTTTCATCAACTTGCAGTTTATTGTAGCTATGTTGGCCTCGGTTTTTCTTGTTGTTGAATATATTTGGCCAAAATCTCATGATATATAGAAGATGAAGCGCTATACACAGGATATTTAAATGTGGTTTAACTAGAATGCAAATACCAGACTAAGACTCTTAAATATGATAAACATTTGCCTTTATAGAGAGCTTCTTAAGTAAAGAAAACGCTGTACTTACACAAACAAACTGTTCTTTATTTACCTCTGAACTGTGTGTGGCACTTCATTCACGATAGAGGAGGGGGCGGAGCTATGAGGTTTGACTGACAGTTTGAGGATCCAATGCAGTTACAAGCTTTAGGTTACACTATGGTAAAAACCGGTCAAGGATGACCAATAGCATGTATCTTTTTTATTTTTTATTAAACAAAATGACAAAATAGACATAAAAGGTTTCTGCCCAACAGCAACAATATATTCTTATTCGTAGCATCTATTTTTATTTATTTTTTGGAATTTGATCATTTTTCATGGCACACTAGTTGTTGGGAAACACTGATCTATGCAAATGAACAGTGGACACTTTTCACATTGTCACATATATTAAATTGCCCGTTATGCTTTTTCACATATTGCCTTTCATAAATTGTGTAATAAACCTGTTTGTGAATGTAAAAGGTCTGCAAAGTTTTAAAGAGTCTGAAATGGCTGAAACGAGTTGTCAGTGATTCCATTTTATGATCTTCATTGTCCGCCCATAAACAGCCTCTACTTTAACCTTCAAACACTAGATTTATCTGAAGCTGGAAGAGTTTGGTTTGTGTTGTTGACGTGTCGAGAAAACACTATTGTCTTCTCTGCCAAAGCAAATCCACTTTGCATGGACTTGCAAGAGGAGAGGAGGGGTTTAGAGAGACTGGATCCTTCAAACCGTTTCAGACCTCCAAAACAAAATTAGGAACCTTTAAAATAGCATAATAGTGGGACTTTAAAAGACTTCAAATATAGTAATAATAATATTTTTTTCTTTGGGAATATAAATAGCAATACAACAAGAGTGATATCCTTGTCCTAAATCACTTTTATGTGTTAGACAGATGTATATGATTTTAAAAAGCAACGAGCAAAAATGAAATCTAACTCTGTACTGCTGTGGACACCCTATTAAAATAACTTGATTGGCTATTTGAACATTTCAATAAACCATGACATGATGTTGTCAGGGTTTGCGTGAGTGATGTTAGACGGGCAGGACAGTGGACTCACAGTGTGGGCAGAGGAGAGAGCTCCAGGCTGGAGTCGCTGTGGGAGCCCTCATCATGATCGTCCTCATGCAGCGCAGCGGTCAGGGCCTTCAGACTGGACGCTCCCATAGATGCCGACCCATATAGGGGCAGACTGCTGTCCACCATCGCTGCCTGAGGAGAAACACTGTTTAAAGATCACAGAAAATTGCACTTGTATCCCAAACAAGTCATATATACTCCTAAGATTTTAATACATTTAATCGGCAATTATGCATAAAACTGACCAAAAGTGAAAATAAAAACATTAAGAATGAGATAAATCTTTTGAATGGAATGAACCCATACCTGCAGAGCAGACAGGGCAGGACTTTGACCCAGACTGGACTGGATGTTCTTCACCAGAGGTGATCTGAAGAAACACACCTCAGCGTCATTACACCTCAATGACCAGTGCACATGAGAACGTTGCAGTCAGATGTGCACTTACCCAGTGATCTTTTGTGGCCGCCGTTTCTGAAACTCCAGCTCGTCCACGGTCCAAACGGCCCCCTTCACATTCTCAACTCGTACAAAACACTTGTGAAGACTGAGGTTGTGGCGAACTGCATTCTGGGATTGCAGAAGAAATGAACAAACTGATCCAGGGCACAGGAAATCAATCGAGATCTTTTTACTGGATCTTTTCAGTTACCTTCCACGTCGCTGCATTGCGTCTGAAATACGCAAATGTTCGCGTGAACCAGTTGTAGATTTCATTTAGTGTTAGCTGCTTTTCTGGAGACTCCAAAATGGCCTAGAAATTAAAAAAAGGGAACAACATCAACATATCAACCTTTACAAATGTAAAGGTTTAACTAAAGTAGCCCAGACAGCCTGGCTGATCAGAAATGATGGTGGATGATGGTTTCTTACCTGCCTGATCAAAGCTGCATATGTAAATGGAGGCCTGACCTCAGCACTCAAGTAGAACTCCTTATTCTGCACAATATCTATGAGACACAGGAGAGAGGTGCTGCTACTTCAGTTACACTGCTTTCAGGCCATCCTTGCTGTAGAGCCCTGATAACTCCTACACTACCGGCTCTGACATCGAGGTCACCGATCTCACCTTGGTCCATGGCCATGTTGTATTTGTCCGAGTAGCGTTTGCGGATGGGTCCCATGCTGTGCAGGCTGGTGGGGATGATGACGGAGGGCATCTGGGGGAGTGACGTGAGGGGCGTAGACGGGGCCGTGGCACTCTGGGACAGGCTCATGGAGGGAGTGGTTTTCGGAACGGTTGCCTTGGCAAGAGTGAGGTTGGACACCAGATTCACCTAACAAACATTTGAAAGTTTATTATTTCACCAGCGACCTTGAGTGTATCTTCAGAACTACAGAAGTGTGTTTATAATCAAACAGAGTGAATGGTAAACGCAGTGACATACTGGCTGAGGGGTTGCTTTAGGCTCAGTAGACTTGACGTGGAGGTGGGCCATCATGGCCTGAAGGCGTTCTTTGTCTTTAGTGAGCTGTTTGACAAACACAAACACCACTGATAAACAGGAGCTTTCTGTTGTCTAACGTTCACATGGTGGAATATTTCTTCATGTGTACATTCAGCACATACGGAGCAGGAAAAAGATTAGAGCGCAGATTAGAGCAGGATGTTTAACTGCATGCAAAGCAGAAAACAAACATTTCTTTAGTCTAATAAGAATAAAATATCAGCATGTCTGGAGAAAAGGCAGTTGTGCTGAATGTTTGTGAAGCTGTACCTGCAGCTCCAGCTGCTGAACCACCTGCATCTGAACTCTGCACTGCGCCGTGCTCTTGTCATCCAGAGCATGTTCACCGTTCAAATGCCTGAAAAAACACATGCGGACGTTCAGTTTACGCCAAGACAGGACCAGTCAATAAAACACAACACGTGCATTGATAGCGCAAAATTATTTATAATGCGTTCTTTTCTTTTCTTTTCTTTTCGACTTTTGTCTTAGTGGCATTTCAAAGTGCAAGAAAAAACATGTGTATGAAATGTGCTATATAAATAAACTTGCCCTGGCTTGCCTGAAGTGTCTCTGAAAATAAATCGTTTCATTTGAAAACACGCTCAGAATAATACAACATCACTATTGAGTAGTTTCATTCCTTTTAGCGAATCATTCATGTACACTAGTGTTCAAAAGTTTGTGGTTTGAAAGGTTTCCTGTTTTTGAAAGAAGTCTCTTCTGCTCAATGATGCATTTATTTGATAAAAAAATAGTTAAAACAGAAACGGATGATGAAAATTTTGTTTTGACGTCAGTCTTCAGTGTCACATGATCCTTCAGAAATTATTCTACCGTAATAAGCTGATTTGCGGTTATCAAAATGATTGTTCTGGGTGCAATACTATTATTGAGAAGTAGAGGGCGCTGTATTCAAAGAAAATCTGTGCAAGGCTTTCATCCAAACAACTCGGTTTTTTCCCCAAATATATTTTTGTAAAAAATATTCACAATTAAATGAATTGCATATCAAGCACATTATCCATTAAATAATCTTGAGAATCTATATTACCAAAAACTACAGTAATGCATTTGCTATTGAATGAAGAGTGAGAGATTTTTACATGGTGAAAATTCTAAAGCAATGCAATTTTCATGCAATATTTATGATTGAAGAATGCATATTCATGAAGGTTGAAAAACAATATCTAAACACCTTATTCTCAGGTACGGCACGTGAATCTCAAGTGTGATGTGATCATTAGAAACATGTTTTTATATGGTGGAACTGTGACCGAGCTGAGGAACAAAGGCAGTGTTGTGGCAATAGACACAGGGCGGGGCCTCAGACTGGGAGCAGGGGTCAGGGTCAGTGGAAGGGGCACAGATAAACATCCTCCTGTTGTTTGTTTTGGGAGGGATGGCCAGGATCACCATGGGTACTCTGTTTATCAGTGCACTGAGCTCAACCCTGAGGGGCCCCACGGCTGCACCGCCACAGGGGAAAGAGTGAGAGAGAGAAGGAAACGGAAAGAAAATAAAGACACATGGGTGGTATATACATACATACATACAAGCGGACCGAGGTGGGAGGAGGGAAAAGGGACAAAAAAACACAAAACAAGTAAACAGAGGGAATAGAAACGCATTAAAAGAGTAGCGAGCACGCTCAGAAATGATAATTAGATTACAGCCGCATACAGCTCCTCCTCCACAGATCTGCAAACAGCATAATAAAACGTAGAGGATGAGAGTGTTGACTCACTTGAGGAATGACTGGAAGTCTCCGAACACTGCGTCGCAGCCTGGCCACTTGCACACGCCGTGGCTATAAAGAGGATGTGCGCTCTGAGAATGACTCTCCTGAGAACTGAAGCAAAAACAGACACAGTAAATACAGAATCTGAAGCTTGAGTTCTGACGACATGTTACAGGTTTGCAATGGATAATGTCTCTGCCGTTCAGTATGTTGTGACACTGTGCGACTCTGTGACCCATATGGCTCTGCTTCATCCATAATCACACTGTTACACTTTCATTTGTCCTCGATCTCCAAGATTTCGGACATCTGTGATCTCAGAAAGTTGTGAATCTCACAAAGCATGTGTAGAGCATGCCTGGGCTATTGTTCACACAATTATTTAGCATCCTTTAACTGGAAATCAATCTTTTGAGGTTCTTGTGTTCATGTATATTTCCTACAGTTAATTCCACAAAGGTTTCATTTTTGCATAATTTCTGACTGCTCAGAGATGCTTCTAGGAGATGTGCTATGGAAAACAAACTGCGAGAGAGAGATTTAAACCGAAACTGTAGATTCATGCTCTCCGACGGTGTCTTTCTCACAATGACAGGCTCGTTTCAGTCTCAATCCAATGTGATGCATTTCGTTGTGATGACATATGCATCGCAACATATCGTCGGGTAATTTGGTGATGCCCAAGTTAATTCTTGGGCAATAATTAAGATAATTCTGAATATGATTTCAAATATATTTCCTCAGAATTCGCCCACTTCCATACTCCCATTATAATAATGAAGCCCCATTACGGTCATGTGACAAAAATGATATATCAAAAATACAGTTAAAATTTAAAATAGGTGTTTTCTATTTGAATACCTTTTAAAATGTAATTTATTCCTGTGATCAAAGCTGAATTTTCAGCATCATTACGCCAGTCTTCAGTGTCACATGATTTTTCAGAAATTATGCTAATTTTGATGTTAAAGAAACATTTCTCATAATTAGCTACTTAATATTTTTGTAGAAGATTCTTTGATGAATAGAAAGTTCAGAATAGAAGACTTTTTTAACATTATAAATGTATTTACTGTCACTTTTGATAAATTTCATGCATCAATTTATATTGTGGTACAGTAAAATGAACGCTTTGAAGTAATAAGAATAATCTTAATAAAAAGCAGATTTAAAAACATGGGTAGAAAATGTGCTTGATTTCTAATGAAAATAATCTTTAAATGGCCCTACAGATATGCTGTATTTTCTATACGGACATTTTTTTTAAAATCCAAAATCGTATATTGGGTTGAAATGTAACGCGCATGATTTTGTCAGATGTCTTCATAAAGCTCTATTCTTCAATTCAGCTCCAGCTGAGAAAGTAGCAGGACATGTTTGGGACTTTGTATCAAACAGTGGACTGTTTGAGAAAACGATTTATTTTTGAATTGTAAAAATGTCAAGAATGCTTTATTTGTTTGGCATCAAGAGAGGTTGTGTCCTTTGACCATGACCCTCTCCTTTTCTCGCCTAAGAGAGCCCTGTGTGTCTCTGCCAGCGGATTCCTTCCCTAACACCGAAAAAAACGAGAGAGGTCTAAGCCGGGCATCTTTTCTCATTCAGTGCTTGAACACAACGCCAACTAGGAAGATGACTCACACTCGACAAATTAAAACAGACTTTGTTATTTCCATCCTTATAACACACTGAACAATCAAATAAGCCAGCAGCAAGCAGACACAATAAAACAAATGTGCGTAATGAACCGTTTGTTCTTGCAGATGGAGATCCCAGCCCAATGTCAAACACTCAATGTCCTCTCGGGAGAGAACGCTACAGCAGTATACGAGTCAAGATGGAGTGGGACAGATTTTAAAGGATTGATTACATTTGATCCCTCAGTCCATCAGCGTGAGAGTGTTTGCATGTCACTCAGTAAGCCAGAAGGAGAGATGGATAGACAATGCCCACATGTCGTGGTCTTCTGGAAGGGGTGAAGGGTTTGTTCTCTGGTGCCAGCGGCTGCACTTAAGGTTTTAGTTGCAGGCGTCTCTCTGGCGGGCAGGAGTTTACATGACACATGAAACTGACCACACAGTCCTTGAGCTCTCACCCTCCACCAATATCATGCAAACAATCACAGGCGGGCCCATAAGAGGGCTCTGCTGACATCACAGACCACATCAATGCAACACTAGGACACGATGGCACCTACTGTAATCCGAGCGTTTATTGTTAACGGGGTAGTGTGGTGTAGTGGTTAAGACTCAGGGTTGGGGAACCAGAAGGCTGCTAATTGCTTGGGTAATCGGTTCACGCAGATGCATAAACAATTTCAAACCAGTCAACAAACAGCAATATACATTATATAAGCAAAAGTTCACATTGTCACAGTGACAGGTTTTGGATTGACAACAGTCAAGTGCTTTCAGCAAACAAGCTCCTGGAACATATAGACAAACAGGTTTAGACCTCTGAAAACAGAGACGGGAGTGTATATGAAGAAAGTCCTGTAGGGCACACGTTGACGTAGACTGACAGCTTTCACACAGCCTCGAAGACAAATGCCTAACACCTGACAACTGTTTTCAACACTTTATTTCTAATACAACATATTGGGCAACCTCACAACTTCACTGGTGTACATTTCAGTGAGACACACTCACTATTGAGACATCTCACTGTTAGGGCAGTTACGAGAACTAGTTTTGCTGGACCAAAAAATAATTGCAATAAACGATATTGCTGTCATTTTAAGATTTTTTTTTTGTCACTAACATAACGTAGCGTAGAATAGCATAGCATATATTTAAGTTTTTTATGTTTTTGAGGTTTTTTTGTCTCTTATACTCACCCCAAGGCTGCATTAATTTGATCAAAAAAAGCAAAAACAGTACAATTATTAAATATTACAATTTAAAGAACGGTTTTCTATTTTCTATTATATGGTATTTATTTCTGTGATCAAAAATGAATTTCCAGCATCATTACTGTAGTCTTCAGTAACACATGATGCTTCAGAAATCATTCTAATATGATGATTTGATGCTCAAGAAACATTTCTTTGAAACTACTTTTTATCATTGTTGGAAACAGTGGAGCTGCCATGATCATTTTTTTTATAAGAACAGCATTTATTGGAAATAGTAATATTTTGTAGCATTATAAATGTCTTGCCAGTAAAAAGTATTAATTTTAGTATCAAATCTTACCGACATATTGATGATCGTGTGACAAATATATAAAAGTATATTTTTCTTTGTTTCTGATTGGTCATAGCAGCGTTTTGGCTGCACCTTGAGGTAATTATAATGAGAAAACTATTAAAACAGAATGTCATAAAATGAAAGAACACATCAACAACTGAAGTCACATACTCGGAC
Organism: Chrosomus eos; assembly: GCA_036326025.1. Lineage (NCBI taxonomy): Eukaryota > Metazoa > Chordata > Actinopteri > Cypriniformes > Leuciscidae > Chrosomus > Chrosomus eos. Next base: position 26,870,008 of record CM070837.1, read on the forward strand.
TAGAACAGTCAAGTTCACTTGTGCATTTGTGCCGATGTAAGTTGTAATATTATGTTTGTGTTGTGTACATATCTGATTAATCTCATATATGATAAGCTTGGCGAGTTAGTAAACCTGTAGTGCTACCACAGTGCTTCAGTTGTTCATTTACTCTTCTGAGCTCAGAAATTGGAGAGAGAGCAAGACGTCAAGGCAAATATTAACACAGTATTCTTAAGCACAACACACACATGATCTTTCAAAAAATCAAAATAAATGGCATGCTTGTATGCAAAAAAATGATGCCTCAAGAAGAAAAAAAACGGTTAAATAATGAAGTACCTGTCTCTCCGGCTGGGTCGGTGCACATGGTGTCCGTTGGTGCTGGAGTGGTGGTTGAGGATCTGAGTTTTGGGAGGAGAGGGGGATTTGTCTCCTCTACTCTTCTCCTCCTGCCGTGCATCTGCCGCCTCTTTCCAAAGCTGCTGAAGCTCAGCAGGATTTAGGCCTGTGAGTAAGACAACTAATAAGACCTCTATATCTACGATTCTCTTTCTATTCCAATCCATCCAACCACCAATCATTAACCTCTGACAGCCATGGGATTACTGGATTGTTTCATTTAATATAAATTACATTTCAGCAAGAGAACATCTTAAACCATAAAACAACCTGTTTTAATGTTGTTTAATTATACACAAGACATTTACAAATGAAACATGTTAATGTGCTGCCTATCTTGGCCACGGTATTCATTAAAAAGAGATTATTCAACCAGGAGAGAAACTTGAAATTATAAAGGTTCAATAAAAAAACCAATAATAAACAAATATATTATGTATGGAACAAAGATCAAGGATCCCTTTCACAAAGCTATTCTGAGAAAACAATAACCCACAGTACTGTTTAAGATTTAATTTTTTATTTTTTTTAAATGATTCTTATGCTCACCAAGGCTGCATTTAAATACATTATATTCAGGATTATTTTATGAATAGAAAGTTCTTTGACGGGACATGAGTGATAAAAACGTTGATGATGCAACAAAGTTGAGTGGAATGAACGTAATGATCTGAACAGGAATGCCTACTAACAACAACAGTGCAGCGACTTGGTGACCCCCTGAACCTTTAGGATGCATTCATTGACGGTAAACATTCTCATAACACTGTTTCATGTCATGTGGCAGTGAGGTGTTGTTACCCTGAGGCAGTGCACTGGCAAGAGCCGACGGGACAGACAACAGGCCTTGTCTCTGCAGGTTGAGCAGGTGCTGCTGTTGAACGGAGAGTAACTGTTGCTGTATAGCCATCTGCTGGACCATCATCTGCTGTTAGAGGGATACAGAGACAGACACTTGACACTCAGTACTGTCACTGCTGGGGTCTTCATCCACTCATAGCATCACCGCACAGCCGGCACTTTCACTCAAGTGATAAAGCTGCCGACACCACAGCCGGTGTCTTCACCCGCTCACAGTACAGTCGCATAAAGCCGTCAAAAGACAGAAATGTGGCTCGTGAAAAGTAGGCTGTGTGACAGTAATCTGGCAGAGATTGCTGAGGACAAGGGCAGAAAATGGCTCTGATGTTCCTCGGTCTTAAATGATGATGTTTTTACCTCTTTACTGGGTTTCCCAGCATGTTGTTGCTGTAGGAGCTGCAGGTGGAGTTCCTCTTGCTGTTTCTTATAGAACTCCTGAAGCTGTTGCTGAGACACAGAGGGAGGACACAAAACATTAACACCAGAAAACACCAATCCAAGGTAGTTTACTCACTAGTGAAAGAGTGAAGCCTGGTTTATACTCGACGCGTCCGCAAGAGCGCGCGCGGCAAAAATGACGTCATTGCGGTGTGGGCGGTTCGTGCGCGTTCGGTGCGCAAGACCCCATTTCGCCTGGCGGTGTGCACGGCACTTTTTGTAACTTCGCGCGCGGCGCCGCATCCGAAGATGAACGACTTCGAGCCGATCTCTGGCCGAACTGGTATGTCTGTACCAGCATGTTTATGATCCTTCTATACACAGATACATTTTGCATTGATGGGCGACCATAAAAGCCTCTCATTTTGTGAATAGGAACACATTTGCATTAAGCACCCAGTTTGCACTTGTCTAAAGTAATGGTTACATTTACAAAATAAGCATACAATAACAGAAGTAAGCCCTGCTGATGAAATTAAGGTTTAAACACGCTTCAATAAGGGCAGTTGTTTAGTTCACATGCAGTGAAAGTAGGCTACAATAAACCTACTGCATTTATTACTCTTTTATGAATCAGCAATTAATAAACTACTAATAAACGGCAAACTACTTCTTCACTGCTGATTCCTGGTGGTTTAGAGGAGAATTACTCCGAGTCGCCCCCTGTCGTTTCACAGAATAGCACAACGGCGAGCGCGTCAAGTATAAACGCCTCGTCCGTTTGGAGAGGGGCGCGCGCAGTCAGCGGAGACTCGCGCTCGTGCGGACACGTCGAGTATAAACAAGGCTTGAGGCTGCATTCGAAATCGCATACTCTCTTGAGTAGGTACTTATTTTGAATACTGAGTACTGTGTAGTATGAATTTAATCTGGATGTACTACATTCGTCTACATGTTGTCATTATCATGTGACAACTGAGCGTCAATTGCATCGCTTCACTGCCATTCCTAAATCCTCTCCCGTGGCCTCATGGGATAGTAAAGAATCCATCGTATTCACACTTCAGAATCTCACCAGTAGCAGTAGGTCATCCGGGCACTTTCTGCCTACTCTTTTATGAGTACTGTGAATTCAGACATACTTTTTTTGTCGCATACTGTATTTCGCCTACTATATAATAGGAAAGTATGCGACTTCAGATGCAGCCTGAGTATTGACCATGTCAAGTAATAATCTACAATTTGGATATTTTGAGATGACTACATTGGCTCATGATGAATGTGCTTGATGAACAGAAGTGATAGTCAATTTAGCTTAGCTTTGCTTTGTCAATGTCGGTTTATGTTTGCATTAGCTTTGTCAATGTATTATGTACATTATCCGTTTTCAAATACATAAGCAGATTGAGTAAATGTTTAGTAAAAGCAGTGTTTGATAACTACATCTCACTGGCAGTGTATTGGCCACACTTCTCTTTACATATCAGTATGTGGCACAGCAAAACCCATTTTGTTTGGCCACTATTTCTCAAAAGCTTTAGTGTAAAAATGTAATAATACAGTGTTTCTCAACCAGGAGGGGCTAGGGCAAACTATTACCCCTTTTCCTCCGACACGGTTCCGGTGCAGGTTTCCTGGTCTTTGTCCGTTCTCGAACCGTTCTGTGTATTTCCACTGCAGAAAAGGGGGTTACGGGCCAGAAAGAACGATTTAACTCCGGCCCTAAAAAACGTGCTGTTCCCAAACAGAGCCTGGGAGTGGGGCGCTGTCTCATAGAGCAATGTAATAACGCTGCACTACATTGCTCTTCTTTACATCTAAATATATAAAACTATACGTGCGAGAGAACCTGCAGCTGCTGGTTCACTAGAAAGTTTTTTTTTTTTAGACTGGTTATATTATAGGGAGGTAAACAACACATAGTAGCATTACATTAGCATTCGTTCCTCAAGTTTGTGGAAACACACGGAATCATGGAATCAGAGTAAATGTAATAAAAAGTAATAGATATATTAATTTAATATATCAACGTTTATGTAAAAAAAAAGTAGTTAAAAAGGATGAGAACCAATTTAGTAAGTAAAAAAAAATAAAAAAAAAAAAAACGCAACCATTACTGAATAGGAAACCCTGATGTGTGTATGTGTGTGTGTTCTAGATATTCCCTATGTTATGGAGACCAAATGTCCAAAATTCAAAATGTGACAAAATTCGGTCCTCATGAGGGAAACGGCTTATAAATCATACTAAACAATTGTTGTTTTAAAAATGTAAAGCAGCAGAAAGTTTTCTGTGATGGTTAGGTTTAGGGGAATGTAAGTTTTGAACAGTATAAAAATCACTATGTCGATATAACATAAAAACCCAATGTATGCGTGTACCTGCTGTAACATGAGGGCCTGTTGTTGCTGCAGTAACAGTTGGAGCTGCTGAGGGCTCAGGATCTGCTGCTGAAGAATCTGCTGCATCTGCTGAGGGGTGATGGTCTGAGGAGTTATCATCCCCACCGATACAGACACCTACAGACACACACACACACACACACACACCACTTCATTATTTATCAAACACTAGTTTGTATTAGGATTAATACCAGTGAAATTTCATGATTCTCACAATACAAAACAACAGTGTACATCAAATAAAAAAGCTTCAAGCTTTTCTAATGAAACAGTCTGCAAAAAGATCAAATAAACAAATCACAAATATGCCAAGGTATGCCAAGTGCAGTGAACCGTTGTCTATTTTTCTTCAAGATTGCCAGTAATAAATATTAACATCATCACAGAACCAATATTTATTTTGACGAACACCCAATGTTTTGTCACACTCATTTATATTCTCTTAATACATAAACGACTGTTTTCACTAATCCCGAGGCATTTTAACGTTCATGCACATAGCACATCTGAAAATAATCAGATAGCTTGTGGGTATTGAATTTGGATTCTATAGAAAGACTATTTAGGTATCTAAATCACACATGCTAAAGCCTATGCTTGCTTTTCTGTTAAAGGTAAAGGTTTGTGAATGTAGTGATAAAAATGTGAATGCGTTGATAAAAAAATATATTTATTATGAACATATAATAATTAATTCAGTTTATGCTGGGATATGTAGGCTGTGGCTAGGTGACAAGTAATTTGAAACTATTTAATGGAAATTTAATGCATTTACTGAGAGAAAAAAAAATCAATACATTTACCAGGGGGCTTTTGCGGGTGGGAGCAGGAAAAACATCAATGTTGTGGGTGGGAGTGGGAGAAGGTAACATTTTTGCGGGAGCGCAGGTCTCTACTTCTAGCAACAGACTGAGTGTTTGACAGACAATATGATGAGATTTAGGATGTCAAGAAGACATTTATTATCCTGGTTGAGATTGATTTTATCACACTGACTGCATACCTTGTGATGTAAAAAAGCAAATCACGAACTCCCAGAACAAAGGAATTTCCACAAACCCAATTTCAATTCTCTTCCCTAAGGATAGTAAACACTTTTAAAACAAGTGAACAGCTAAAAAGAGATACCAGAGAAAGACTATGCCAGACTTTCTGTATATTTTATGGTTTAGACATTCAGGGAATAGTTTCCAAGTCCTCTGGGCCTCAACAGTCAACATCAACAAGACCATGTAAACAAATACGCAAACAATTTTGAAAATAACAAGGCTTAACAGTCCTCAATAAAATGCGAGGACAAACCCCTGTGCCTACAATTGGAAAAACATCTCTTACAAGCATTCATTTCAGTTATCTCAGTGTAATTTGCCCATAAACTGAGGCAAACAACCAGTCAGGATTAAACAAATACAAATACATTATTCATTTGTTGACAGCAGCTCAAACACTGACATTAAAAACGCTACCAACGAAAACAGAAAAACAAAAATACCCACAACAGAGGCGAGTGTTTTCAATGTAAATGCACTGGATTCACAATGAGTTAGTCCATGCATCACTTCGCCTCTAGCAATTACCACATCTCAGCCAAAACACACCACACACACACCACACACACACACACACACACACACACACACACACACACACACACACAACACACACACACACACACACACTTTGCTTTTAAGATGTTTACAATAAACAAACAGAATAATTAAAGTCACATTTACGGATTCGTATAAATAATACATACTGGGGTACACAGCAACTGTAAAAACAAAACTCGAGATTGCATTTTAATTAAGTCTGTGAAACACAAACAAACACAAATTTCCAGTAAAGAAGTCTGTGTTCAGTTTCATATAAACATACTTCTGGACTGAGATACTGCAACTATGGGAGAACAATAACAGCTGACTTTTATACTCACAAGTCTTTCCCATATGTGTGTGTGTGTGGTGGTGTGTGTGTGTGTGTGTTGTGGTGTGTGTGTGTGTGTGTGTGTGTGTGTGGTGTGGTGTGTGTGTGTGTGTGTGTGTGTGTGTGTGTGTGTGTGTGTGTGTGTGTGTGTGTGTGTGGTGTGTGTGTGTGTGTGTGTGTGTGTGTGTGTGTGGTGTGTTCAAGTAGGGGGGTTGATTATGGCCAAAAATCCTGACAATTGAAGGAATAGTTAAATCCTACAATGTAAGAATTAGACATTATACTCATATGACTTTCTCTTCGATGGAACACAAAAAGAGAAAGTATTTAACAGAATGTTCACGCTGCTCTTTTCCAAATTGTTTCACATGTAATCAAAAACCCTTTTTGTCCGATAACAATATATTACATTGACGACAGACCTAGCTTAACATCTTCACACGCCACAGTGAATGGGAATTGTAAGAAAAGTAATGATTCTGGATCCATGCCTCCTTAACGATTATTATTAGGGCTGGGTTAAAAATATTGGTATCCTACTTACATCAAAAAATAAGTACAGAGTAGTTATTGTGTTGATGTTGCATTACAAAACACTAGTGCTGCTATTGAGGTGGGATACAGGTTTGGTGGTATAGGTAGGTTTAGGGGGGTTAAGGAAGGGTCAACTGTGTCATTATAGATGTATTTACAGAAATTAATTACAGCTGTAATTAAATGCAGGTATTTTTAATATAATAAAATATAAGTACATTGTAAAAACAAGTATGGACACAATAAGTGCATTATATTAAAATGTACATTTGTATTAGTACACAGTACACACATTCACATTTTGAAGAACAGATAACAATCTTAAATCCCAATAATCAATGTTTTCAGTCTATGCTGTTTTCAGTTGATGATTGAACAGAATTGTAGCACCTCCCATCCAATAAATCACCATACGCTTTGTGCTTTGATATGAAACACTCTCAGCTTTCAAGTTTAGTCAATTTTATTATGAAATTCAAGCAATAAATACCAGTTTGGCGCTGTTTAATGTGGCATGACAGATCGCTTTTGCCGAATTATGAGCTCATTTCATATTTCAGCACATTGAATGCAATACTTTTAAGAGGTTTATAGACTTTAAAGCAGCACAAGGGTGTTGATCTAAAAATTATTATAATAAAAAAAATATATATATTTTTTGTATATAGCTATTTATCTAAAAAATATTTTAGAATGCATCTTGAATACTTGTTTAATAAATGTTGTCATAAGAATAATCAGTCTGATTTAGCCTCATGAAACAACACAGTAGGCCCTCAGCTCTTCGGACATGACTGAAATGAATGACTTGCAGTTCAGTGAGCGAGTCAGTAACTGCTACAACTGATTCATGAGTGCTTTCCTAGTTGACTGTTGTTGCATGCAACTGAAACATGTTTATTGTGTTGTTTATTTTTACTGTGATCTTTCATATTGCAAGCTCACAAGTCAGCAGAATGATTTGTTCTGCCATGGAGTATTGTTGTATAGTGTTCTCTCTTCATCAACAGAAGAATACACATTTAAGAACCACAAATGGAGCCAGTGCTTGGTTCCCAATCCTATATGCTGTTTTTGTATACATGACCACACACTGCAGGCAAAGATTTTCCATGAAAAATGACTTATTTTGTAAACTACACCGATTCTGTTCCTTCATCAACAACAATTGAGTCAGAAATACTGTAACTTAAGTAACTAGTAAATGCTTTTGCTTGTGAAAGAAGCTCTGAAAAGTTCTCAAAATACCAGGCCTTCAAGTCTCAACACAGAAATACTTAAAAGCCTGAGAAGAATGTAAGCATACCAGCAAATTAATGTAAATATTCTCTCTCTGGGCCACAGTATAAGCACTAATGAGTGTTGTCTCCATGACAACAGACAAGTCCAAACATTGTTTTGTTGTTGTTATTGTTCTTGCCAGTGTGTCAGAGAACCAACTCCCCATGAGTGAATACATGTCAACAAGCGATCGCTTCTGAAAACACAAGCCATAAATCAACAGGCTTCAGCGGCCCAAAAACAAATAGAGCCTGTTGTTATTCCCCTTCAATACCTTGAACAATTTTGGTGTGGTTCCCCACCCAAAGTAAAAATAACATTCTTTCCTGCACTGTGCATCTGGGTGAATATAAATTGCAAAGGCAAGGGGGAAAAAAACAAGAGGGGAAAAAGGCACAGTTCTGTGAACATAGCCTTTAAAAGACAAAGAGAAGTAATTCAGGGAACAAAATGACAGCCTAAAGATAGTGAGTCACAAAAAAAGGTCCCAGCCTCATGTCAGATCAGATATTATGGACCCTAGTGGTCATTCACTTAGTTCCCATTCTCTCTTTAAAACCAAAAATAAAAATAATTCAGGAACAATTCTAAAACAATGCTATTCTACAATGTCAGCAATTAAATTATACAAACCCCTTCAATTAAGAATGAATTAACAAATAATAGAACAAATTGCTTTTTGAATTCATGATCTGTAAATTAAAATGTGAGCATACAGAAAATAACAGAGAATTGCAGTAATTTAGAGATTTTAAAAGCAAATTGGTTGGGGGGAAATGCAATAAAAGTTTTATATAAAAGCACAGTGGTAATAAACATCCTGAAAAAACTAGATACAAACATCAAATACCAGAACACACTAAAGCAAACATTATATCTCTTTCCCTCTCCGACTAAACTAGCAAAGCTCGCCTTAATACTCACAGACCTTGATAAGTCCATTGGCGGTAAGAACAGAGAGCTGCACAGAATGCCTGAAGACTAGTCAGAGTGCCAGTTTCCTCCCTACTGATCTTTCAACTGCCCAGCCTCGCTGACCAACCCACCTCCCCCTCCAAACCTCAAATCCAATGCAACCATCCAGTCATGTGGTTGGGGCTAGAAACCCCGCCCCTTGCACTTGCCATAGTGGCACGTTGACTTGAACTATTGACTATCTGAACCCTGGTTCCACCTCTTGCATTTACATGAGACTCATGTAATAAGCATTCAATCTATTATGAATAAATAACGGCAGCTGTGAACTGGCTGGCATATAGCGTGTTTGTTTGTGGCTAAACTCTACAGCTGTCTACTTCTCCTCAGTAGTACAGCCTTATCTGTTAACTGACAAGACAGAAAATACTCGTTTTACAATAGGCTACGCACACAAAGTGGACGTGTAATCTTCCATCATAAAAATATGTAATAATAAAACACCCTTCATTGCACCATCTGTTTATGATCTGTCGAAGGCAGCATAAACAAGTCGGTTTGTGTAAAAGTGTAAACAGCAAGGTTCTCTGGAGGTGTGTGTGTGTTGCGGGTGGAGGAGGGCACGGCTCTACCTGAGTGTCTGTCTCCTTTTCCGTTCTCTTGGGGGACTTCTCACCACTCGCTTGCTGCTGCTGCTGCTGCTGCTGTTGTTGAGCAACTTGTAGTGCCTGAAAAAAACAATAACAAGTTTCTGATTGGTTTCAGAGCAGCTCTGCTCTCCCAGGATCACTCGGATTGTTTTCAAGAGGCACGAATGCAAAGGCAACATATTTCGAACTACTAAAGTTAAACTACTAAAAAGCTTGTTCATCCAAAAATGTTTAATTTTATCATCTCATACTCACCATCTTGTGGAACACAAAATAAATGCTACTGTTCAAAAGTTATTAATGCTTTTATTCAGCAAGGATGCATTAAACCATGTATGCATATGGTAAATGCATTAACCAAAGCTGTATGGAAAGTCATACATGTTTGGAATGACGAGACGGTCGGTGAGCAAATGATGAGAGAATTTAAATGTTTAGGTAAACTATACCTTTAAGGAGAAGCTCCACTGGAAATATCCAAGCGATAAAATGGTTTATTATTGCACGTGGACCACAGCCATAACGCTCTTGACAAGCCCTCACAGAACAAATGAAGTGATGATTGCATAATATTTTTATTTTATAATAACCTGTGAACATCCGCCTATAACAGTCACACACTGTGCGCATTGCACAAAGCGCAGAGGATTCAACCTTTGACTATTAACAGCCGCAGCAGTCCCTTGGTGATTGGACCCTATCATACATTCCTCTGAAGACTATCACATGGTAACATTTGTAAAAACATTAGCATAATTCTTTGCATGAGACAATCTAAACCTGCTCTTTTATTTAAACCAGAACATTATACGCCTTCTGAAATGGAAAAAACAGTTGTCAGGAAACAGTAACAAAGCAAATACATCAGCTGTGCCAAAGCAAAAGTTGATGAAAGGATGTCTCTCTCACTCTCTGTTGCTTTTGTCTTATTTTCCATTGTGAGGCCCTCTAGATAGAAATCAAGGAAAGAGAAATGCAAATAATGAACGCGAACAATATCCACAGCTGTGGGACCATCCTCTCGGATCTGACCTCTTACACCTCTGTTGGGTCACACATCTGGCCCTGAGGAACTCCCTTTTACAAAAAAAAAGGCTGGAGAGATGAGCAAACGAATATGGGAGACTTCAATAGACGAGTGTGAATAGAAAAGGGAAAGCAGACAGATCATGACACGGTAATCCTTAGGAGATGAAAACAACATGGGAAAGCATTTACAGGAGCTTTTTAGAGCCTTCTCTCATTGTTTAAACACAGGACGGTTCCCTGCACCCACAGCTGTTTGGCCTATACTCCTGAGGTGACATCATACATCTGGAATCTGAACATGGGGCATTGAAGAGATGTGTGGGTGCTCTCAGCACGAATCTACTGTACTTAGTCACTGTTGTCACAATTTCATCACGTGCACATCCACTTTGCAGTTTGCACACACATACATAGAGATAAAAGCATGTAAGATTTATAGTGGACAATGACTATTTTTGAAAGACAGAACTGAAATCACTGAGCCTCCGATTCACTTAAGACACGTCAATGATTTAAACGATTTAACAAGGGTGTGTCACACAATTGCTCAATTTTTCTAACAAGCAACAAAGCTATTGTGTAACAAATGTTGACACAACTATAAAAAATAAATTGCTTTGAGAAAGCATTTCCTGGAACATTTTCAACATGTCAGTCTCGTGTAGTAGGGCTTGGTATCGGCACAGATTTCACAATTCGTTTCCGGCTCAATTACAATTTTTAATCAATATCGATTCATTTGTAAGGTGGATTGTGACTTTATTTTCTTAGTTTAAAAAGGAGCAAGTACACCAAATACTCAGCGTGAACACGCATGAAGTTACTTTTGATATTCTCTGATATCATCCATTGAACTATGTAATCAAAAACATTACACTTTAAACCATTTTTATCACTATAGCTTTATTTAGTTGATGTGTTCCATGTATGCATGTTGATCAATGAAAAATGAAATCTGTTCATATAAAGTGATTGTGTCTCTACAGAAGACTTGAGTTGCAGCCGAAATCGAATACTTCCTTACTATATAGCATGTGAAAAACAGTACGCTAAAAGAGTAGTATGTCCAAATGCATAGTATTCAAAAACAGTACGCCTGAATACACCGTATTCAAAAAACAGTAGGTGAAAATGATGCCCTACTACTAAAGAATCCGAACAGCGCATTTGATGGACACTTAACTATTCCATGAGACTACAGGAGAGAATTTATGAATTGCATTTAAAGCGTCACAACTGACGCTGGTAGGTCACGTGACAGTAAAAACATGGCAGATGTAGTATGTCCAAATTTCATTCATGCTACCCATATTCATACTATATAAAATAAAATAATTCAAATGTAGTAGCTATGCGATTTCAGACGCAGTTGAATTATTCTGCTCAATCTACAGTATATATTTTTTGTTTTTTACTTTTTGAGACGAACATTTTGATGAATGGACTTTCAATGGATGAACAAAAAAGAGAATATTCAAATTATCTTGTGTGTTCTTAAGATGAATGAAAGTCTTATGGGTTTGGAAAGGCATGAGGTTAAGTAAATTACAGAACTGTGCTTTTTCAGCAAACTATCCCTTTACAATACTAGGTAGGCCTAAATAAAACACAAAAATACAGAAAAGGAGATGACAGCATGTCTCCTCTTTAAAAACTGTCACGTGTCCATGTCCCACAATATTATTTAACATATTAGGTTTATTATTAGGGGCCAAGCACTGAAGGTGAAAAGCAAATTTGGAGTCTGTAACCCTCTGATCATCTTCAGACCATGCCGACAAAACATTATGGAATTCATGTCGATTCATCAAACCGTTCTCGAATACCGCGCAAACTAATTTTACGTAGAGCTTGCGAAAACAGACACAAGGATGTATGTATGCATTGCTTCATCGGATTCAGACCAAATTTGGTACATATCATCACAAGTATGACCTGAGGCTACATGCTGAGTTTCAGCAATGCAACATCTACTGGTCTGGAGATACAAAAAAAATGGCTATATTTGCTTATAACCTCAGAAAGATTTATCCAAAAATCATAAAAGTGGTCTCGTTATATTCAGGGTGTCATGCCGAGTCGACTGATATATTTGGAAACATAGGTTGTTGGCTAAATGCTAATGCCCAATTGTCAAAATATTAATAGTAAGTGGCAAGAAAATTCAAACAAAGTCAGGTGTGGGTAATTTTTTGTTTTATGCATATATATGTCTATAGCCAAACTCCAAAACAAAATGAGATATTTTCACCAAATTTGACACATGTGTGGGCTTACTCTGAGGGCACATAAAAAAATTGGGATTGTGCCATTTGTTGGCGTATAATAGAACAAAATATGAAATGGCCATTGACTTCAAAACAGTGATGTATTTTATCATGTAAAATGCTATATTTAACGAATGCATTGCTGTAACATTACGAAACTCTTTATGTGCCATCAGCACCATGCCCTGAAGCTACTCAAAAAAAAATTGAGACAGCACCACCTTTTGGTCAAAAGTTATAATTAAATTTCCAAAAATGCTAATAACTTTTGAATAAATTGACCTATTGTAATGACTGGTCTTAATAGATACCAATTTTGCTATAGTCAGCCAAACTTCCTGTCCGCTATCTTTATTTTATCTTTAAAACCTATTTTTTCTAACTTCTCCTTGATCGTTCGTCCGATTTTCACCAAAATCGAATCGTATCATCGAATCGTATCATCTCCAGACCATTTTGGATTTCATGTCGATAGACAAAACCGTTTTCGTATACCGCAGCAGCAAATTTGAGGCATGATGCCAAAATGACTATTCAGGCTTTATATTGGCAATGTCTTGTCATATTGACACTAAATGTTGTATGTGTCATTGTCACTTCTCTCTGACCACATCACATTGATTTCGTAAATGCGCCACCTATTGGTCGAAAGTGATAAACCATTTCGAGTCATTTCGCTCGTTGAATGAACGAAATGACTCGAAAAAAAGATTTGTTCATTTTGATGAACAAGTTCGAACAGGAGAGTCACAGAGAGTGCGCTGAAACTGTCATTTGGACCTTGAACTGTCCATTATATGGAGACAAATCCTGGAATGTTTTCATCAAAAACCTTAATTTCTTTTCAACTGACGAAAGAAAGACATGGACATCTTGGATGACATGGGGTGAGTAAATTATCAGCAAAAGTTTTTTTAAAAGTTAACTAATCCTTTAAATCATCTAATAAGTTAAGGTATATATGATTGTTCAGCCATTTGCCCAAAATCCTTGTTGCAGTTGGTCTGACACTCCCAGCCATGTTGGCACCTCTTATCATCTTCTTGCACGTGGCCCCGATAATTGCTGCTTGCAGCTATATTTAAATTAAGTATCAATTAGTTACACTGACTTTATGAACCTGTACTATACAGCGCTATAAACTTCAGTTGAGGAGCACATGGAATTGAAAAGATACCAGAGTTAACATGACCTGCAAGGACAATTTATCTCATGTATGAACAGTCACAAAAAACTGCACCAGAAGCATTACTAGAAGCACAGTCTGCATTAGGAAAAGATCTACAGGACGAGAGGAGCACTACAAAATAAGGGATTAATATTAAGCTGTTCAAATGTCATTTATAAATAATCCGAAAATGTGTACCTAGCTCTAGTTCCAAGTCACAAAAGAAACTTGTAGCTAATGTATTTTTTTGTTAGTTTTAGGTCCTTACCTGTGTTTGAAGTGTCTGGGCTGTGGATGATGGGCATGAAGACGTTTCTCTGGTTACCCTCTTCTCGCTCTCTGAGCTCTGATCTTCCTGCCCAGTTGGACTGCTATTGGTTGTTTGATCGGTCTTGGACTCCTGCATGTCGATACGACAACCTTAAATACAGGAGGAGAAAAATAAGACCGCTGCCAGCAAAACAAATTTCTTCTGACATATGCTTTGGAAAGCCCTTTCCTTTATTTTATTTCCTTCTCCCCCCACATAAGCCTACAGACTAGATCATGACAAAACATGCACTTTGCCTACAGAGTTGACATCGAAACACAAACATTTGTGTTTGTACTGTTCACAAATATGATAATGCATTATAAACAAACAGTTCTGAGAATGAAGCAGTGGCGGCGTTTCACAAAAACCTAGAGTATGGCATTCCCTCTGGCATAACGTTAAATTACCGACATTACCGAACGATATACCTCACATTAACAAAATGCACAAAGCACCGTTAAGTTAACTTGTAAGTTGACGCGTTGTGTCAGAAGGGAAAGAAAATAGGGATAGCTCACAGCTTATTAGGCCAGACAGAATCGCGGAGGCGATTGGCATCACAACAACTTGAGTTTTATTCACCAATCAAATTCGGGGCAACTTTCTGTACCATGCTCCGTCCACATCGTTATCAAACAAACAAAACCAGATGCAGTCAAATGAACGTGAGTACACTGAATATCTACAGTGGCGTAGGGCGAGGGCGTCGTGAGGTGCTTGAAAGCAGCTTTTGACGCGTTCGACCCGAGTTCGAATCCACCTTTTGCCGAACTCTCTCTTCTCCCTTTTCCCAACACCGAAACCGTGATATGGCTTTGTGCCTTTATAAAACAGCACAAGACTGTAATTAAGTAGCCTATATAGCCATTCTGTTTGTGCTGCGTGATTTAAAGAAAAGTGCACACTTTGCTCACGCAATCAGCATGGTGATCTTTAAGACTCGTTTATACGAAATGAATATTTTATAAATAAACAAGCCCAGATTTTACAGTGGGAAACCGTGTTTAATTACTCCAGCATCATTTAATGTAAACTGCATTTATGACAAACAAAGAACTACACAGATAGAAAGATACTATAGGCCTACACGGTCTATCAATAAATGCATGCACGTTTTCATCTGCTTTTGTTCTGACGCTGACGCTGCGGAGAAGCCGGTTGAGATGAGCTTTTTTTAAATGACTTTTAAAGGTGACGAGACTGACTGAGCGATCACGAAACGCACATTTTTTGGGGGGCTGGGGTGAAAATTTAGGTGGTTTAAAAAGCCCTTCTAAAATCTTTAACGAGCATCATCATCATCAGCTGATGTTTTATCTGAACTCTGACTGCTAGGGTATGGCAATGGCCATACTCTGCCATACGCAAACGCCGCCCCTGGAATGAAGCATTTGATGCCTATAGACATGTTAACGCAAATAACTGACAATTGCTCACTAAGGCGAATCTTATATTGTGCTCCTGAGACTGAATTAAGCTTTTACTAGAGGAAATAACCATGTCACAGTTAAAGATAAAAAGTTAGCACTGCAGCAATATGCACCTTGTCTTTGGTAAGGAGCCTTTTGAAGGACTGAAATCAGAAAAACATCTGTTTTGACCTTGACGATCAATATCCTGCATCTTTCTCCTTAAAACATCTGTGTGAAACAGCCTGATCTCATCAGTGTGTTTACAAAAAACTGACACGAACAAAGACATTCTTCTCAGCCTAATACAATCACCAAAGAGAAAGGCTCGAGTTCTAACTGTACTTCACTTTCAGTATCAGAGATGCTGATGGTTAGTTTAGTAACTAGGGCTGTGCTAATTATTGTGATCAATTAATTGTGCCACATGACTAGGTTTGGGAATCGAAAATCGGTTCAAACTTGTTCTAAAATTAAAATTTTGATTCCTGTGTGCGTATTTTAATGTGATTTTTACGGTGGCCGAGAGAGCTCAACGCGCTGCAACTGAATAAAACGCAAGCAAATAGAAAAACACCCACAGATTAAGAAAACATCATCATCAGTTTCACAACACATGTGTGCTCCAAATACTCACAACACAACCAAATACAGAAACACACTGCAAATAGCACAGACCACAACAGAAATGTTTCCAGGGGACTCCAATAAGTGACGAACCCGGCTGGGATGTGATTATTGCTCGTGAACATCCCCATGCCCTACTCCCTTCGATGGGCAGAGCTCTTGAAGTGGGGACTTTGGAGTGAGCAGGGCACTAGTGTGCCATTATGTAGCCGTTTGAAACGCACTTGATGAAGGTGTCCATCAGCTGAATGGCTGTTCTTAAGACAGAAATGTCTTATTATTGCAGTTAACATAACTGTTGCAAATAAATATACATTTTATACAAAAAAGTTTTTAAAATATGCATTTTATATCCTTGTTTGAGTGTCCAGACTTTAAATTTGTAAAATGTAACTGATGCATAGGATTAATATCTTACCCTCATGTTTTTTTTCTCTATCTTTTTTTTTCTTATTTGTATTCTGACATTGAACATATTGTTAATAGATTTTAAATATTGTATACAAATATATATGTCATAAACATGTCATCTCTATATGTTTTGCAAAACAAAAAAAGAAGTAGTAGACATAGCTATAAGCATGACCCAGTCGGGTTCATCAATTATTGGGATTCCCTGCAACATTTCCGTTGTGGTCAGTGCTATTTGCAGCACGTTTCTGTATTTGGTTGTGTTGTGAGTATTTGGAGCACACGTGTTGTAAAACTGATGAAGATGTTTTCTTAATTTGCGGGTGTTTTTTTCTATTTGCATGCGTTTTCTTCAGTTGCAGCGCATTGAGGTCTCTCGGCCAGTGTAGATTTTAAACCATTCAAGCACAAGAAGACACGAAAGAGAACTCAATTCTGCACTCGCACACTGTTTTCGGTGCTGGGCACATCCACAGCGCATGCACAAATACTGAAGTTCTCTTTCATGTCGTCTTGTGCTTGAAAGGACAAATACACACAAAATTGTCAAAATATCCTCGTAAACACAATAAGTTATGTCTTAAGTGAACGTAAACAGTTCAAAAACGTTCTAAAAGGTAGGCTATGCGTAACAGTAAATTGGAATTCGTGTATTGGGTCTATTTGCAATAGAATGTTTTGCAAAAAGACAGAATAAATGTTTGATACCTAAATATTTGACTTCATTATTTTTACCATACCGGAATCAAAACTAAGAATTGATAAAAATCGGAATCAATAAGCAGAATCGAAAGCGCTAAAATTTAAACGATACTCTTAACCCGCAATTAAAATTCCATAATAAGGGATTTTCCTGTCAGATGAAGTACCACTATGTCATGTTTTTACACCTTAAAAACACAAGGTTCATGGTGTGAGTCCCTGGAAAACGAGACATGGTGCAGTGGCCAAAGACAGCAGTTTACATTTTAAACAAATACTGAAGATAATATAGCCTATATGATCAAACTAATAATATTGAATATAAATCATATACAATATATATTGACAATATAACGTATTCTAAAGCCACTTTTTATCTTTGAAAAATCTTTTTATTTGAGGGCTTTTTTTTTCTTATGAGGGAAAATATTGACATTGAGATTAATTGTGATTAATCAACCAGCATGTTGTATGCTATTTGAATAAAAAGGTAATCAATTCAAAGCACTATTGTTGAAAAACAAAAGGTTAAAAGTATTACTTTTTCAGCAAACACAAACGCAAGGGGCAGGTTCTTATGAATATTGGTATAACCTGTCTGCTTGCCTTGCTTCCACGAAGCTTAAAGGCACAATATGGAACTTTTCGGCTTTCAAAATAGCAAAAATAACTGTATCTATGTTATATATTTCTTTTAGTTGTGTACTAACATTATCCCAAAAGTTCCCACCAACTTTCAAATCCGGAGAAATTTATATTTTAATTTGAAGACACGGGCCGTGTTTTTATTTCCGTTTCGTCGCCCGTCTGTGACGTCATATAACCTTTGACTCTAGTTTCTCTAACTTCGTGCGGATCCCGGCGAAAAACCGCCAAACGCAAATGTAAACACCGGACGCACGTCACTAAAATAAAAGAAGACGATAAAGAATCAATAGTTGGATATCAATAATGGACCATGATTATGCTTTGCCTGCACGTTCTGCTGCTGGAGGCAGATCCGTGAAGCGGAAACGCACGGGTGACAGAAATGACTCGAGAAGGGTTTGGGACAGGAGAAGAGACATGACTCGCGTTAACATTGGAGTTGCATTTCCACGAGCTTCGTGACAACTGGAACTACAGAGAGATGCCGATCTTGCTTGCATTCTAATAAACAAGTAAGCACCCATTCAGCTAACTATATCTATCAGTAACTTATATGTTGTGAAACGATGATGGCATGTGTAAAACGCAGACGGACTAGCTCTCATGTATAGTATAATGTAAATTCACATTTGTTGTAGATATAGCTGCAGAAAGTAGCTTCATATGCAGTTCACCATCTTTTTCAATATCATAGTATAAACGTAATTATAATTATTAACGAAAGGTGACCGTGTTTTTTAACATCTATTAATACTAGCTAGGTGGAATATTGATTCAATAGCCCTGATAATTCATATATCTCTCCGTTCGAAGAGACGTGATTTTAAAAACACTAAGTTAGAATGAGTGAGGAGTGTGGAGAGCGACAGAGCGCGCGTGTTCATTACAATGGCATTACATAAAGTTAATAGCCGTAACTAAACGTAACAAGAATAGAGATATAATATAAATAACAACACATTACCTCGTCAGTGAACATGTTATCTGCTGGAGATGCTAGATGGCTGGGGAATGACAGATCGCGCGTGTCCCAATGAACATCGTATAGCTGGTTCGCGCGCGCCACTCCCTCTCTCTCTCGACAACGACAACAACTCCCATGAGCACACGCTCTTTCACGACGTCATCAGAATACGTCTTTTGATATTATTTTGATTGAGTGACCCCTGGTGGCCAAAAGTTACATACTGTACATTTAAAAATATCCATTTAAGACAATGCAACTGCGTGGGCTACGTACTGTTGAAAAAACAATGATATGCTAAAGGTTCTCTTTTTATCCAATCCTCATGATGGAAAACCAGCCCAGTCCACTTGTTTAAAGGTGAACTAGTCATACGAAAGCTGAAGTTACAGATCTTAACTTCAGAAAAACACATTTCTTTCAACCCCAAGCGCTTCATATAGCTCTCCTTTGGCAGGTTGCACATTTTCTCTGGATCGTACATAGTTAAACACTCTCCCACACAAGCAGGGGCCGATATTTGTTAAATAGCTGATTGCCACCATGACTACAGTAAACACTGGGGCCCTGGGTTTGGTGTTTATTAACAAACACATCTTCCTTCTGGAGCAATTTAACATTAACCAGGTGGTACGATCTGCAGATCTGGCAGGTGCCATAATACACAGGGAGCGCCTTATGTAAACAGCTGGGAAGGGCGGGGGAACGGCTCAAAAAGCAACACAGCTAGAGTAAACAGCGAAGAAAATCACTAGACAAACAAGCAACCCCTCTCCTGACATGAATGTGAACCAGAACAGAGCTCGTGGGATTTGAGTGCTTGTTATTTAGTGCTGCTAACACAGCCGCTGCCTGTTTCAGCTGGCAGACACTGTGTTGTACTTTCACTGGCGAAGGACAAATTTCAGATTGGTGTGAGGTTGTGTATGGTGTTGTTGACGTCCATAAAATAATTAACATTGAAGTTATGGACTAAACATGTCCATAATGCATGGAACATGGAGCAATTAGTACTCTCTTCCCAGTGTAAAAAAGAAGTGATCCACAATATTAAAGCTTAAATAAATGCTCCCCAAGAGGTGGAGTCACTACAGCAATATCACAAACAATGTGCTTTGTGTGAACTACTTTGTCACTCATTTAAATTAGGATTATCTAACAAAACATCCTAATTGACCCAACAGTTTAATTACGCTATGATGAAAGAGCCATTGTGCATTGTAAACTAAAACACAACACTTTTTTTAGGCAAAATGCAAAGTGTCTGCAACCTTTAACCTCTGAATATATCCCTAACTTTTAGTGCCTTACTAATTTTCTAAAACGTCACTGCATTACATTTTAATTCCAAATGAAAATTCTGTCAAAATTTGCACCAGTTTCTAAATGTATGTTATTGTTTTTACTGTGAATAATTCATAATTGCATACTTTTTTTGTCTCCATCCAATCAACAACCGACAGAATCAAGTCCTGCCTACATTTTTTTCTAAATTTCAATATTCCATTTTCCTTGGATCACAATAAAGAACAAAAGATCTGTTGCTACTTCCGTTTTATTGGTGACAAAGCATTTCCTTAAGCAATTCTTTTCATATCAAATTTACACAGAATTGACCAATCAGCATCCAGGACCGGAACTACTAGGGGTGAACGGTACACAGAAGTCACGGTCTTAGGTACGTACCTAAGTTTTGGGGTCACGGTTTGATACGAGTTCGGTACATAATGGAATAGCAACAAATCCCCAATGCTAGTTTTTTCCCATTTATTTTGAACAGACAGTAGGCTAGTGCAAATTAGTTTGTTCCACCTAGTAGCATTAGTCCCCCCTGAGGTAGTTGATACAGTACAGGCTCTTTTAAAGTATATTACCGTAAAACTTCAAATAATAGCCCGGGCTTTAATTTTCCCAAATCATCGAAATACACCGGCTTGTATTTGAGACAGGCCTATATAATTTAGTGTTGAGATGTTGTTCATTGAGATTTGTTCCTAGAGTCTCTAATCTCTAAAAATCTCCAAATGAAACTGCGGTCTTCCGACCTTTTACTATCGTGTCAATTGATTTTGATTAATATACGTGAGGGGGAGAGAGAGCAAGACATTTTATATGTTTCCACTTTTCGATCGCGCCTCTCTCAACACACACAGTTAGATTGCGCCCGCGCCTCTCTCTCTCTGTGTCTCTGTGTCTCTGTGTCTCTCTCTCAAAAAACAGACCTGGCCTTTATTTACCCAAACCTGTCGCCACACCAGGCGAGTAAAGCCTCGTACACACCGGGACGAATATCGCTCGCGTTATTTGTCAGCGTTTTTTAACGCGTTTTTTGTGTTCACACCCAAGCGATTTTCGCTGACGATGAGCCGATTGAACATGCAAATTCATTCCCTGACATTAGATGGTGCTTAATGTAAAACAAATACCCCGGTCCACAAAGTGCTTCTGACACTCGCTCGTCACTCAGAAGAAGAGAGCAAGTTTGTTGCGTTTGTGATATAGTTCTTTATTCTCGTTGGTGTCTCTTTATAAAGACACCAACAAGACCAGCAGCTCTACATTCATCTGCCTTGCATCTTCCTCGTCTTATTTCTTCCCGGCAGAGTGTAACGCTGTATATCTTCTTCGCCGTTACGTATGTGTGCTCGGCAAGACCGTTTTGTGTTTGAGCGCCCCCAAGTTGTGTTTTACTGTAACTTCAGAATCTCCAGACACGTGAGCAAAAGCGCCAATCTCATTGGTCGGATAGTTTTTGACGCGGCGCGTCAAACCAAAAAAAAATGAACCCGAGGCGTTTTTAAAAAAATTACGCTTTTACGCATGGCGTTTTACGCGTCGGTATGCACACTCACATTGGGGCCCATTGGTTTAGTCACGAAGGCGTTAAACGTTGGCGAATATCCACGCGAAATTCGTCCCGGTGTGAACAGGCCTTAAAAGAGACAGGGACTCGGCTATTATTTGAAGTTTTACGGTAAGCACTAAGCAGTAAACCGATATCATTTGGGATGATCAAAAAGGTATTTGGTCACAATCAGCTACAAAGCTGAAAAGCATCTCTCGTGTCACAAAAGTACAAAATAAATAGATAATTAAAAATAAAACTTGTGCAAAGATTAGTTATCTTTGCGTGTGTGAGTTCATTAACATTTGGTGACAATGGTAGATGCACAGAGTTCTATATTACGCTTCAAGAAATCACGGAAAGATGAGTAGGAGAAAAATTGTCATCTACATCTGAGTCTACTTCAGCTTTCCACAAGGAGACAGAGAGTGAAGCAGCGCCTGAGGCTTCCCATTTCCAGGACACGTAAATATCATCACAGCACTTCCATCACACAAATCGGCACAATGCAAATGATTTTGTCTCATTATTTCAGTGGAAACAACTTAAAATACTCTGTCATTTATGGTCATACAGAAAAGAGTAACACATCATTCGAAACTAAACTGTAAAGTCTGTTTAGTCGATATATTGCTAGACAATCCTATAATGATACACCACAATATCTGTCTAACTATGAAAACAAAATGCCTGTGAAAAGGTTAAGTGCAGGTTCTCTATGTTTCTGTGTTTACCAGCTTCCTTAAAATAAACCTGGAAATAGTGTTGTCAAAGGTACCGACAATTTAAAAAATGTGAAGACACCATCATTTCCCCCTAGCATTTTGAGCGCTATTGAGTGGATTAAAATGGCTAGGGCTGGGATAAACGATTATTTTTTAAACGATTAATCTAGCGATTATTTTTTCGGTGCATCGATTAATCTAACGATTCATTTTTCCCAGTCCTATTCGATTTCAATTCGATTCGGTTATCGATTATCTCCCAATTAATTGACTAATAGCAATTTATACATGTTGATTTACATATCTGACTGAAAAAAACATGAATTCTTAACATTGTTTATTGCATATGCATACGTTTACATAGCATGTTTATTGCTCTTAAAATTCCAAAATAAAAGCGTAAAGTAATGCATTCTTAGTCAGAGGTAGCATTCAATAAAACTTTGAAGCCTTGAAAACACATAGGCTAGGCCTAGCTTACTGAAAAAAGTGCATCTTGTAATTCTTCTTTCAGATGAAAACAACAACTTGATGTCTAGTCTTCATTTTCTTTTCTGACATAGCCTACTCCAGTTCTTGTTAAAACACACCAGACATGCAAATTCTGTGCATTTAAGGCACTTTTTGGGTGAAATCATATTTATTTTGTCCATCAAAAGTCTGTTTTCACTTTAATTGAGCAGTGAGCAGCAGCAAAGACTCTGCGCCGAAACCCTGCGCTTCACTGCTGCTCACGCGCTGCTCCTGCTCCCGGTGTGAATGCACTCATTGATTAACATAAACGCCAGGGGAAAAAAAAACCCGCACTCAGACATCCCAAGTCTCCCGGAAGTTCGGGAGTCTCCCGCATATTGATAACGTCTCCCTGATGCCCGCAAATTAGTTCAAATCTACCGGAATCTAGAGAGCGCATGCGAGACAGAACATACTGCGTGCATAACATACATAGCGCACGCACGGCAGAGAGGGAGAGACCTTGCGTGTGTCTCTCGTTCTCTCCCTCTCTGCGGCGCGGCGCTATGTATGTTATGCGCGCAGTATAGTCAACAATCCAGTCAGCTACTACTCTCCGGCGCCGCCATCTTTGTTTTGGTTTTCGCCATCTTTGCGTCGACGTATTTTTTTGCGTCAACTTCATCGATGACGTTGACGCGTTGTCCCAGCCCTAGTGGGTTCTTAAACACCTCTCTTGCTTGGGGTTGGTGCATTGATTGTCTCCTCTTCTTCTGCTTTTTCCTGTTGTGACAATTGGCAAACAGTGTTGCATTACCGTGCGCACCCCCTTCTGGATTGGAGTGTGGATCACCTGTGAATGCGTGTATTCTAGGCTTGCTATGGTAGTCGGTGTTACCGTGTTACACGGTGTTCAGTCGCAACACCGGTTTCATCACGACCACCATTATGCAGGCCCGTCCAAACGCGCGCATTTTACATTTGCCTTTAAATTAGCGATTTAAAAGCCCCCGCCAGTGATACCAGTATTACCGGTGTCGTCACAAGTCGATAAACCGGTGTGAAAATATCCTCACCGTCACATCCCTAGTGTATTCGTTGTCTGATGAATAACCGTGACATCAGTACGGTGACGGTTCAGCACGAATACATGTACAGTTACACCCCAAAGAACTAGGCTACTATACATTTATAAAAAAAAAAATGGACACAGAGGAGGAAATCTGGAGCAAAATGGCATCCAATGCTGATTGCACAAATATCCTGCTTCACAAAACTCAGAGAACATTAGGGTGCATGAAACATTTCAAATATGTACTGAAACAAACGGTGTACAATGTAATGCAACCTGTCCACAAGTATGGGGAAAAAAACATGAATCATGCACGAATCTCTGAGTTACACTGTGTTATTCTGTCATAGGCTGCCAACGGGCATGTTTGCTGTAAATAGACGTCTTAGAAATAACTACAAAATGCCAATCTAAACCAGTATTGGCCTGTTTGACTGTGTAAAAGAAACGCTAATGGACGTTTGTTTGGGTTTAACGTTCATACATTGTCAGAAACATGAAAGAGAACAAAAGCTCGTCAACAGTGTAACTGCTGAAGAATGTTTTCTGTTTATTTGACTTATACTGGCATCTGTCTATTTGTACAGATGATAGGCCTTCATCTCATGAACGTTCCTCTGCATTCCTAATGCCTCATTTTCCCATAGACACAAACTTTAGCTGACAAGCAACACGAACATGAAGATTTTAGGGGAGAGCCTTGAAGGACTTCAACTGTCAGGAAGGGAAAACATACACCAACCTGAAGGAATGCCTTTGAAGTCTCAATGAGGAGATATTGATACATAACACAAAAAGGGAGGAAAGCAAAGCCATAAACACACACTTTCAAGCTCTCAGCTTAATATCAGGAGTTAGATTGTGAGGTGCTTAATATCACGTGGCATCAAGATGTGGCTCTTAAAATGAATTAGAGTAATAAAATTAGCAAGACCATCAACCAAAAAGGTTGTTTGTGCAATTACAACTATGTCCGAGGATGGTGGTGGGGGTTAATACCCATAATGCAATTGTACATTCAACTGGACAATTAATATGCCCAGGCGCAGTAGACCAAATAATTACATAAAGAAAATAAATTCATCAGACTCATTCTACCAATTAATTCTCCATTATAGCTAGTATCTGTTTTTTTTTTCCGACTCAGAAATAAAAACCAGTTCATCAATAGACTGCCTCAGGCTATTCTGTTACAGAAAATTACACTGAACATGAAGCACAAGTCAGTTTTTTTTTATAAAAAACAAAACAAGCAAACACCTTGTGCATAGTCTAGAAAAGAATCAATCACTCGATAAATAAATGTTTAATGAATGAATGAATGAATGAATGAATGAATGAGGCATTTATATAGCGCTTTCATATGTACTACTGTACACCCAAAGCGCTTTACAATCATATCAGGGGTTCTCTCCTCAACCAGCACCAGTGTGCAGCATCCACTTGGATGATGCGACGGCAGCCACAGTACAACGGCGCCAGTGCGCTCACCACACACCAGCTATAGGTGGAGAGGAGAGAGAGTGATAGAGCCAATTCAGTGGATGGGGATCATTAGGAGGCCATGATTGGCAGGGGCCAATGGGTGGAATGTGGCCAGGACACCGGGGTTACACCCCTACTCTTTACGAGAAGTGCCATGGGATTTTTAATGACCACAGAGAGTCAGGGCCTCGGTTTAACGTCTCATCCGAAGGACGGTGCTCTTTGACAGTATAGTGTCCCCATCACTATATACTGGGGCGTTAGGACCCACACAGACCACAGGGTGAGCACCCCCTGCTGGCCTCTCTAACACCTCTTCCAGCAACACCTGGTTTTCTCAGAAGGTCTCCCATCCAGGTACTAACCGGGCTCAGCCCTGCTTAGCTTCAGTGGACAACCAGTCTTGGGCTACAGGGTGATATGGATGCTGGCCTAATAAAGAGCTTGTATTACAGGAAGATGTTGGGAGAAAAAAAAATGTTCAGGAAAAAGAAAAAAATATTTGGCTAGTTATACATTTGGTTAATTATTCACAATATGATATTTTTACTTCTTCCGCCAGATGCAGCATTATTGACATGCCAGCATCAGATTGTACTGTACTTACTACAGTAGTCAACATTTGAAGTGGATCAAAAATGTTAATCAAAGTTGTCCTGTCCTAAGACAAGAACGGGTATTGTTCAAAATTAATTTATAACTTTGATGAAAGGTTTTGTTCCACTTCAAATGTTGACTACTGTATATGCTCTCCATATAGGTGTCTATATGGACTTAAAAGGCAGAAGTCTACACAATCTTTACAAAAACTTTTGCCTCAAATTTCATTCAGAATAAGTATCTATTATTTCACAGATCTTTGTAAACAATGTGTATCCTTCACCACATTTGCACACTTTCACACACTTTCTCACACACACACACACACACACACACACTAGGGCTGTCAAAATTGCTCAAAAATGACGTTCGAATATTCCCTCTAAAAAACCCACATATATTCGAACTATTCGAATATCTTGTTGTGCATTTTGTCAATGACGTGCATTACGTCAATAACAGGACAAATTAATACAAAGAGACACAACTACTTGTATAGGTAGTTTATTTAAGTTTAAACATATTTGACAACGTATTAACTTCCACAAAGACAAGTAAATCAACTAATGGCCAAGACCGCAGACCTTACTCTCGCTCGCACTCACAGCCTCTCTTTCTCTCCCCCTCTCGCGCTCTCTCTCTCTCGCCCTCACGCTCTCTGCGCATAACGGTTCAAATGAACAACAATACACAAATGTCGCGACTCTTGTCCTAAATATAGCAGGCTTCATTCAGTGATTGAAAACAAATATTATTAACATTAATTGAAATTTAACAGTATATAGAACCGACATTGAACTCTCCGAGCAGCTCGTACTGTGGTAAACTGCTGCTACTATGGCTATTTCGGGGACGTCTGGCCACGCCCCCTTGGCGGGCTCTGTATGATGCAATGCTAGCTCATTGGCGCACACGTTGGAAGCGCCCATGCCATTGGATGTGCAGTTGCCGCAGCACAGCCAATGAGTGAGCCAGACTCTCACTGTGCTATCTGTGCAGCTGGAAAATGCGTTTTACATTTTAAGCTTCAGAATTTTGCCACTCGCAAAGCAGACAGCCGCGCCTCTGCTACCACATTTTTTTCCACATGATTCGAATATTAACTTTCACCTTCGAATTTCTGTTTTTTAAAACTATTGGAATATGTATTCGAATTTAGAATATTCGTTGACAGCCCTAACACACACACACACACACACACACACACACACACACACACACACGGTGGATCATGTGATCAGAGGGACTATGTGATGAAGGTGAATCAAGTATCCTTTAATACGGTACACCAATGCTTGTAAACTTACACTTTACTCTTTCCCAGCCATTGACTGAATTTTCCGGCTATCCATGTTTTCACATGTCATAATGTCATAATGCCACCTTTTTTTGCATCTTCTGAAATAGTACAGAATCTCTGGATACAAAACAAGCGAAGAAGCCTAATAAAGGCCTTCTGAAGCAAAGAGATAAATTTGTGTAAGAAAAATATCCATATTTAAAACTTTATAAACTAATTAACTAGCTTCCGACAGACGGCCGTATGCATCGATTTACGGCCAAAGAATAGGCCTAACCTCTGACCCGACGCATGAAGTATTGACAAACGCGGAAGCGCAGAGGACAGAGCAAAACAAAACACCAGTCACGAATTAGAAGTCTAAGACGAGAATTTAAAGAGAAAGAAGAGAAGGAGCTTGAGTTTGTTGCCCAGCCTAAATTGACATGCCGTCTGCAGGAAGCTCGTTGTTTGTGTAAAAAATGTTAAATATGGATATTTTTCTTACAAAAACACATTGCTTCGCTACAGAAGGCATTTATTAACCTTCTGGAGTCGGATGGATTACTTGGATGCACTTTTTTGGGCTTCAAAATCAGGACCGCTATTCACTCCAATTATAAAGCTTGGAAGAGCCAGGATATTTTTATAACTCCAATTGTGTTCTTCTGAAAAAAGATAGTCATATACGCCTAGGTTGGTGTGAGGGTGAGTAAATCATGGGATAATCTTCATTTTTGGGTGAACTATCACTTTAAACAGCAAATAAATCAAAAGTGCCTAAGTTTGCTGAATGAAATGTCGAACCCACAAAGTATAGGACTGTGAAGTTATGACTTGGACTTGATCTACTCCATCTATCTTTTGATTATCGTTCTGAATCCTATCCGGAAGTAGTCTTTGAAGAAAAATTTTTTTTTTGGTTAAAATCTTTTTCTTTTATTAAAGTTCTGTTCTTTCTTTTGATATATTGCATGTTCAGATTTTCATGCAACAAAATATTCTAGGGTCCATAAAATTGTGAAAATGATCAAAAATGCTGGCTGGTAACTTTAAAAAAAAAAATAGAATTTAGATACATTTAGAAACTTTTTAATCACTATAGATGTCCCAGTGATTCAATTTAGGCAACCAAATATATTCGACCAAAACAGCAACAACAACAAAAAAGTATGAGCTGACAAGTGGAAAGTGTTGAAAAACAGAAACCATTGGCCTAAAGTTTGTCCTGGTTCTCTTAGCGTTCGCATTGGAATTTTAACACCGAACCTAAAGGCATAGGGATATGTTTACTACCTGATTGGTTGGATTTTATTACGTATATTTCACGACAGAACTTGCCGAACATCCAAAACTATCCTTTGTGCTGGGCTAAATGCGCTCGCTGTGTGTGCGTAGCCTGCATACGATGGTATTTCAACCAGCTGAGAACTCGTGAAGAGATTATAAAATGTGTAAAAAAGTCAAAACAGCGACAGGAATTCCTCCGTCACACAAACAAACAAAGATCTGCTGTGAGGAGACGCGGTTCTGATGCCCGTACTGAACTGTGATGGGACACATTGTGATTTTGATGAGAAAAAAACAGGTATGCTTGAGAATTCGGTCCTTTTTAGGGTCACATCTTGTGACATCATGTCCCGTTTTTGGTTCGTTTGGAAGCTGACCGAGACCCATCTTTTCAGCAATCTCGATTCGCTCGTTTGCCGCGTTCACACTTATTCATATGAACCCGCACAAATAGAGCAACCGCAACAGGGTTCGTTTAATCGAACCAAACACGCCAAGTGTGAACACACACACCCTAAAAGCCACAAGAAAGTGCCTACTAACAGAACAACCAGAATGTTTAACAAGACATCCGTATTACATGAACTTTATGAAGCAATCAATCATTTTCCTTTAACCTGTACAAAACTTATTTTTGGAATTTCAAACGCCAACACTCATGAGAGTTGTGATTTAGGACAACTGTATATGCTCTCACTCCATTCACATCAGACACTTTAAAGGCTGAAATGGTCTAAAAAATTATGGAACAGCAAATAATCTGTAGATGGCTTAAAATGAGCATCAGGAGTTCATTCAACCAAATTTTGGCAGCAGGGCGAGGCTGATGGGAGCAGTTGCCAAAAAGAAGGGGCTAATGGGACTATGTAGTAGGCTAGCATGGTGTCTGGATGCATGGGTCTATTTTTAGAGAGGTTTCTGAGATAATGGAAGAGGCAGCCCTCATAGAATATCACATTTCATAGCCGGGTTACGAACACAGGACAAATTGTGCAGATACACAAAACCACACTGTACGGATACAAGCCGAGTAAAAGATAGGCAGGCTGCATAAGTGAAATGACAGGGCTAGACAATATTATCTTGGAAATGTGTGACAGGCTTAGTACAGAGAGCAGTTTGCTATAGTGCCTGCTTTTCATTCAGGTGTACTACTATGTAAATACACTTTACTGAGATGGAAATGATGTGGTTTCTACAGAGAGACTGAACATCAGGGTGATTAATGCTTGTCAAGCCTTAGTCTAGATTTTGAGTCCATTTAAAGTTTTTAAACTTCACAAATAGTGTGTGCAGATTACAAAAGTCAAGGCTGAAAATAACATTTTGTTGCCAAGGACATAAGATGAGCAAATAGGACTGTAACTTGGTATTTTTGTCCTTTTGCTTTTTAATACATTGTACTTTTTTTTGGTTTTAGATTGTAAAATTTAACAATATTGGGGGATGCACCAATATTAAACATCTGGCCAAAACTGATACCAAAACTGAAACCAAAGCCAATAATTAGTATTTCAAGTTATGGCGGATAACCAATATTACAATTTTATACTATTTTGTCCAAAAATGTTGCCATTCAAAAGTTTGTGGTTAGTAAGACATGCAAAGATGCATTGAATTGATCAAAAGTGATCAAAAGTGAAAAATGCTATTCTTTAGGTCTAAGTGACCTTCGCTGACACAGTGGAGGACAAAAACAAAAATTCATCTGCTTTTGTGGAGTTGATCATGAAAAGTGACGCAAGGTCTCTGTTCATCTGATATTTTCTTAAATAAATAAATGCATAATATAGCCTGTATGCTCGTCCTGTGAATGAAAACAAAAAGCTATTAAAAGTCTTATTCAATTATGAATATTTTATTGATTGGTAATAATAGATTATGACAGAATTTTTACGACCCCATCCGTCAAAGTGACGGACAATGAGAAAGTCTAACACGACCTCTGGTCAGCGCTGCCGCTAATCCAGAGAGAGCAGTTGTCATGTAGGTATGAAACCACTTCACAAACAGTCTTTTCAACATTATTTCAGTGTTGCAGTCCTTCAAATTATCACAGAAGTACTGGGATAAAACGTTTATAGTTCGGACATAAACACTGATGTCCATGGTAGCGATCAAAATAAAGTAAATCACCTTTTGAAAGTAGGGCTGCTCCCTAATAGTCGACTAAAAGTTAGTCGACTGGAAGAGGCTTGGTTGACATTTTAATTAGTCGCAAGAAAAAATTCACAGGAATTGGCGAAGTCACGCAGTGATAGATTTTTAACATGGCTGGTCCATGTGGTAATATGTCCAAAAATCCAAATTGTGAGAACATTTCAAAAGGGGGAAAAGTAGTATCAAAAAAAGGTGACGTGTGAACATTAGCCACTTCACCTTCTTAACCTCAATTCATTCATTTGTTTGTAATTTATATTCATATACTACATTCTAAAAATAAAAATAATTAGAATATGCTTCAAATAAAGAATGTGTAAATGACATTGTTACACCAGTAGGGGGCGACATATGACTCAAACAAATGTAGTCATTGAAGTATTCTTTCATAGCCTGGGAAAACCCAGACAACTTCCGGCAAATTTAGATTTGCTCTGAAAGTTAGTCTGGCAAAGAGCTCATTGAAGTCCATTTCCAATCCGGCGAAATCGCGGCACCAATCAGAAACGTTGGGGCGGGCTTTACACGATGACGACAGCGCAGCGACGGTGAAGCAGATTTTGTACATTAACAAAGATGGATTAGAGGTGTGACGTTGTACCGTCATTAGAACTCTATAACCGCCAAAACCATGTTATTAAAATATTTTTTTCACAAACATTTATCATAGAGAATGTTTAAATACTAATATCAGCTTACGAGGGAAACGGAGGCGGAGTTAGTGGTGCTTCTGCTCCTGCTGGAGATGATTCGGGAGAGCGCGCGCTGACACGGAGTAAAGCCTTGTTTATACTCGACGCGTCCGCACGACCGCGAAGGTGAGCTGGGCAAAAATGACGCGCTCGGTGCGCAAGACCCCATTTCGCCTGCTTGTGTGCACGGGTTTTTGTAACAGCGCGCACGGCGCAACATCCGAGGATGAACGACTTCAAGCTGAATCTACACGAGGCGTAGGCTACGTCTCTCACCGCACCGACGCAGTTTGCGCGTCTAAATTGCAAAGTTCATTAGGTTTTGTTTATTGTGTGTGATTTATTTAATGGAAAGCACATTCACTTCCAGTTGTCTTCCTGTTAATTTTAAATACGTCGTCTCCATCGCTCTGATTGGTTTTAGGTCTATCCAATTGCGCCCAGAGGCATTTGAGCGACGTCCGTTGGTGACGCCCCTTTGGAAATGATTTGTCTATGAAGCTTTGCCAGACCCTAACTCAGTTTAAACTGAGAAGGGTCTGGTTTTAACCAGGCTAATTCTTTCAAGTGATTCGTTTAAAGTCCAGTAATGAAACAAGTGGAGTCTTTTTAAGTGAGTAAACATGTGCCGATATACGGTATGTTACGATAATGAATATGCACAATATTGTTATTGTGGGCACTTCAAAATATCATGAATAATACGTTTTTACGAATTATTCAAAATTTTAGAATGAATTTTAAGAATATATTTTCCCATCAACCGATTGAAATGCACAACATTGCTGAATGTTGCGTCAAAGTGTCACGCAGACTGATGGAAACGAGCCCAACACGAAGGAGACGTGTTGACTGAAAGTGCACATTCACTCTCTGACAGCAGATGGCATTGATGGAACAGCAGAAATGCAGCCGTTGTGTTCGCAATGGTGTTTATCACAGCACCAAATACTTAAAGGTGCAGTCTGTAAGAATGACTAGCTAGTGGTTGAAATAGGTAATGCAGTCCAAATTCAAAATATTGGAGATCGTCGTTTTCCCCCGCCCCCTCCTCCTCAGACTCGACGCTTACACGGGTTGCCTGATTGAGGACACGCAACAGGAACGAGCGCAATTGACAATGAAAACCGAGGACACTTACACACTGTAAGTTGATGAGTTGATTTATCCACATTTTAATATGTTCTCGTTCATAGATATCTTTAGATGCATAGAGAGGCTTTTTAGGTTGGGTAGAATATGCAATCTATGACCCAGTTTGTTTGCTAGCTGGCTACAACTGGCATCCCGGGGTGTCAAAATACTATTGGGTGAACTGGCAGTGGTCTAGATCACACAGACCAAAACCAAAACAGACATTCCAACACAGAACGCACATTTCAAAGTAAAATTACTGGATGTAGAAGTGTTTTTCAGAGAAATTAAGTAAATATCTGCAAACATATTATGCTATTTTTATGATTTAGTAGAGTGAAAAGTGACATACAGCACCTTTAATACTTAATAGGGTATTTATTTTCAAATAAACATTTTTGTATTTTAATCTGGACTGCATGCCCTAATGATTGAAAATGTTCTGATTATTTGTTATTGTTCATTGACACTTTACAATAAGGCTTCATTAGCTAACATCAGTTAATTCATTAGTTAACATAAACTGGTAATGAAAAATACTTAAGGCATTTATTAATCTTAATCTTCTTAGTTAATGTTTAATAACACATTCCTAAAATAAAAAGTTGTAACTATTATTTAATGGACCTGAGCTGACATAAACTAGCAATAATCAGTTGCATTTTTTAACTAACGTTTATCAAATGTAGCTTAATCTTGTTTAGAGATGCACTGATTGATCGGCTGGTGACCGGAATCGGCCGATTTCACGTGATCGGCCATGACCGGCGACCGGCCGTCAGTCTGACATAATCCGATTTTATGCCGGTCAAATGCACTCTGGCGCCGCATGATTAACTTCACGCAACATCAGTATCACACGTGCACACGGAACGCACATGTAGGAAACCCCGTGAATTAGGCTACGGCTGTTTCACACCGCAAGCGCGAGCAGAAACGAGATACCCCTCGCTGCAGACTGTAGCGCGGTGACGTTACGTTTGTAAGTCACGTATGTACGTCACGTATGTGTTACCACGCATGCGCAAAGTATACGCATGTGCGCACGCGCAGTTAATTACGATCACCTCCGGCGATGGATTCGATAGCACAGCAGTAAGTCAGCATTATTTATGATGTTTTAACAATTGTGTTAACGGCTTTTAATTGTAAGATACACCGTAGAGCGCGTCATACATGTTTTAGGTTTAAAAAAAAAAGTTATGACATGTTTTGATATGTGTTGCATTCAAAATGACAGGGTTTCAGCGAGTCTTAAAATAATATGCAAGTCTTAATTCGCCTTTAAACAAATTAAGGCTTGAAAGATGTCTTCAAACAGAGCAGAAATACTTAAATTAATGAATGTTAACGTTACATGCATTGAAAAATAAATGTTGTTCCTCAGTATCAGGTCGTACTGTAAAAGTTACATTCCTGAATGTAGTGATCAATGTACTACTGTTAAGTTATGTTAAATAAATTTGAGGTAAACTGAAATAAAAATAATGAAGTTGAACATTGTATTTTGCTAAAATAAAACTCATTGTGATTCTCCTTTTTTTTATCATTTAGAGAGCATATTAATGTTTTTAGTTCCCTTAGATTTATTCAAGACATTTTCTTTACTCTTAAAATGTGTTAAATGAAATCTTAAATTGACCTTCATGTGACTGGCAGAAACCCTGTACATATCAGATATAGAATAAAGCAAACCTTAACTTGATTGTTGATGTTCTTATCTAGATGCATGTTAGTGTCCGTACAAAAAATTACTTGCTCTTAATTAAATTAATTACTCTGTACTATTTTAATGCCTTTCTTCAAAATTATTCAATATTGTTTATTCTGTATTTTATCTAAATTAGGTGTTGTGAACTGGAGTGCATTTTCCAGGCAATACAAGGAAGAGTTCCGGGTGCCGTACTCGTTGACTGTGTGCTTGCACTGCGATGCAATATACAAGGACTGCCCACCTGGGTATATTGGTGATGGCTGAAGGGGAGTCCTGCGTGGATTTTATTCTGATAAGGAGGTTGAGGGCTATTGCTCGGTTGATTGTTTTTTCAATGATGGAGGGGAATTTCAAGCTGTGTGTGTGTGTGTGTGTGTGTGTGTGTGTGTGTGTGTGTGTGTGTGTGTGTGTGTGTGTGTGTGTGTGTGTGTGTGTGTGTGTGTGTGTGTGTGTGTGTGTGTGTGTGTGTGTGTGTGTTGAGAAATATCTTTATACTGCAAGGGTATATTTATTTTATTTTTATTTATATATTATTTTATTGCCATTACCTGTTTTCATACAGAAGTTTAGTTTGCTAAATATATCAAAATTTTTTAGTTGGATATTGGATGTAAAAAGAAAGAAATGGTTCTTCCTGCACTTTAGATGTGTGTGAATTTCCCACACCAGGAGTAATTTATATATTTCTATTTTATAGTGATTAGGCTACTGTTCAAAAAATGTTTTATGCAAAATGTTCTATTAAAGATAAGATAGAAAATAGATATTTATGTGTGCTGTAAAGTGGTTTAAAAAAATGAAATTGAATCGGCTAAAATCGGTATCGGCAGGTCAAACTCAAGAAAAATCGGAATCGGCCTAGAAAATTGTAATCGGTGCATCTCTAATCTTGTTATACATTACCTAACTAACGTTAAATAATGAGACCCTATTGTAAAGTGTTACCTGTTGCATTTTAATCTGTTTGAAACATTTGTTTACTTTATAATTTTTGTGTATTGCATTAACGTATTTAAATGTTATTTTTGTTATAAGAAAAAAGTTATTAAACCTTTTATATTATGACAACATTTCGATATTGTTATAATACCATACCATGATAAGCTTCAACAATTCTCGCAACATGTAAATTTGAGTAATATGCCTATGAGTGAGTCATTGAATCATAAATAAAAAGAAAAAAAAGATTTGAATGGTACTAGTGTAAATAAATTATTAGAAACGTTGAAAAAAATTAATGTTGCTAATGCTTGTAGCAATTTGCTTGTAGTAAATTTAAGAAAACAATTAAGAAAAATTAAATTCATTTTGAAAAAATAAAATAAAAAATACAAATAAAAAAATACAAATAAAACTAACTAAAAATATTTCCAATAACCCACCGTTAACCTCGAGCAAACAATTCATATAATTCACATAATAAAACAGACCTGCGGCATATGCTCCTTTATAGATCACATAGGTGGTGCACCAAGTGCTCAAACTCTCCAGGATGGCAAACACAGATAGAGTAAAAACCACACTTACTGTTCCGGAACATTTGAATAGGTGTGTGAGTCAGTTGAGATAGGGCAACAGAACAATCACCATTTCCATAGATTACACCAATAGACAGCGAAGAGTGACAAGCAATTCCTTCTCAACTCTTCAGCAACACCTTTCCAGCCCACAAGGTTAACCAGCACTTATTTTTCAGAAACTGATTATTATGCACATGCATTATGAGCTATAAGTTTCGTTTGCTTCAAGAAATAACCCACACAATGGACTAGACTTATTCACTACACTAACGGGAAAAAGTACTGACTGAATAACGCTAACCAAGAAAGAACCCGTCACCTTGGCCAGCCAAGCGACCAGCCATTACACTTCCTCACCACAACAAAGTTTGCTCAATGTTAGCGCACTCATCTGAAACCCCTTCACCTGAGGGGAAACCCTCAGTGAAGCCAGAATTTAAGAAAGGGGAAACAGAATCTAACACTCCCACCTAAAAAGGAAATATCTGTCACGTTCATCTACACATCCACGCCTATGAGCGCCACACGTGCCGCTTCCTCGGAAAGAGCAAACCGCATTACACTTACTCCTACACTCTCTCATACTCGTGGCACTCCTTTCAACTATCACACCAATTCTGTCTTAACAGATGCTATATAGCAATTCGTGTACTATAGAGATTGTTGTTTCTTGTGCAGACAAAAGTATGATATGCCATAAAAGTGTTTATCTAGACATGTCTAGAAAACTGTTAATGATTAATCGGATTATTACATTGACACTACCGGTTTCTGACCATCTAATTCATTGTGTAGCAGGAGGTGGGGGAGGTTAAGAATTAAGGCATCACTTTTGCGCAAGTGATTGAAGCTGTTATTACACAATCATGGCAAAATCTGTCAGTCGCCACGTAATTGAGTCAGATACTAAGAGCAACAGACAGAAAAAGGCAGTGCAGTTTGTAAAATCTATTTAAATAGACAATAACTCTATCAATAACATGGTTTTGAAACACAAGACGGGTCGGGACATAACAGGTTTGCCAGCAACATGACGAAGCTCCAGGATACAGAAAAATGCCTGGAGGAGAAAGATCTGAAAGAAGATGGTCGAAACACAGGGTTTCCCAATCTGGGGTTCGGGAGGGAAGTAACTGCAGGGGGTTTGTCAGTTGATGAAAAGCTAACGATTAATTAAACTGAACGTCACATTAGAAACAAATGGGGCTGCACAATTCATTAAAAAAAAACTGAAATATTGATTATCTTATCAAACAGAGATGATCAAATCAGAGGCTGTGATTTAGTTTATGTAGTATTAGCTTCAGAGTGAAGAGTGGGAGTGTGTTCAGCTTATAATAAGTCTACCTTCACACACAGTCACTCTTCATTAACTGACAGCAGCTTTTATATCTGAGAGTAGAGTGGATGAACACAAAACTGACGGGTGCTGCTTTGGTGGACATGAAAACTCGCAACACAAGTGCGTTTGTGCAGCGCAAAGCGTCTCTCTCCCGCTGTATGACGAGACAGACAACTTTGTCCAGTCCGGTTCTGTTCACACACCGCATGTTTCCCAAGAATGCGGTAAATGTGCAGGTGAGAGTTCGGTTATAGAATGTGGTGTCACTCCCGTATATAACTGAACTGTGTGTAAACAATTGCATTAAAGGAGTAGTTCACTTTTAAAAAAACTTTTGCTGATAATTTACTCACCCCCATGTCATCCAAGATGTCCACGTCTTTCTTTCTTCAGTCGAAAAGAAATTAAGGTTTTTGATGAAAACATTCCAGGATTTTCTCCATGTAATGGACTTCATTGGGAGCCAAACGGTTCAAGGTCCAAAAGACAGTTTCAGTGCAGCTTCAAAGGGCTTTAAACGATACCAGACGATGAAAAAGGGTCTTATCTAGGACCCTTCGAGTCATGACTCGAAAAAAGATTTGTTCATTTTGATGAACGAGTTCGAACAGGAGAGTCACGAACGCTCAACACAGAACAGAGCAAGGCGAGCATTTGTGCTTAAAAAAATTAAACTTTGTTATTTATTTTTTAAATGAGCGATGGTTTCGCTAGATAAGACCCTTATTCATCGTCTGGAGTCGTTTAAAGTCCTTTGAAGCTGCACTGAAACTGTCATTTGGACCTTGAACCGTTTGGTTCCCAACGAAGTCCATTATATGGAGAAAATCCTGGAATATTTTCATCAAAAACCTTAATTTCTTTTCGACTGAAGAAAGAAAGACATGGACATCTTGGATGACATGGGGGTGAGTAAATTATCAGCAAAAGTTTTTTTTAAAGTGAACTACTCCTTTAACGAATCAAATACAGGGCTGACAACCGTATTCTGCTGCTGTGTGTAACGTGGCCATACTGTGTTTTCAGAGTGGGAACTGGGAAGGAAATGTGTGCTATAGGTTTTTTTCTTACGTACGTCCAACATTTCGGGGGAAAGAAGTTTACAGCATTCCTCCAATATTCCGACAAATAAAAGCTTGAGGTTTTGACATGTTAAAAGCTTGAGGGTTTGAATGATTGAAAGTGAAGAATAAGCCAAATATTTGTATTGGAACTTGAAGAATTGGTTACAGTAAGGAGTCAATATGAGACATTTTCAAATGAAATGAAAAAGGTCATATCGCAGTTCGAATCAAAACATATGACAAAATGTTCACAGTATAGCCTTTGGCCGATAATTAAAAAAAAGGTTACTATAAATGAATATTTTGTTTACCTGCATGTCATGTGACCAATAACTGTGAACATGCGTCATTAAATTGTTTAAATATTAACTTAAAATCTCAGGGTGAACTTCAAGTAAATATTTTATGCTAAGGGTTTTGCTTGACAAAAAAAAAAAAACCTTTGGAAACCCCTGCATTAACAAATTAAAATCTCTTGAGTGCCCTACTAAAAGTGTTTTCCAGTTGTGCTGAATGGACAGATCCTCACAATGGACTGTAAAGTGAGGGAACCCGATCCTTTAGGGTAGGTAACACCTGGTTTAAGAACAGACAACTCCAGTAATAAAGACAGAATGGGTCGTCTGTATAAGTGCTCCAACAAATGATTAACTGAATTGAAAATGCTCAGAGGCAAAAGGAGAAATGAAACCTGTCAAGGGGCGTTGCTTTTTGTTTGTTGTAGTTTCAACAACTTCAAAATCAAACAGTGAAACTAAAGGAGAACTTTTTAACTCCTTAGTACATTCATGAAGAATAAAGAAAATGAGCACGCCAAGCAAACAAAAGAAATAGTGGCTGTGAAAGCCTAAGCAGCACTTTGAGGCATTATAGGTGCCTAAAAATACTGTCTAGGAAGAAGCTTCACTGGGTTGAGACAAACCCAAAGTTACGCCTCTATCCTGCATGTGAGTCCCTGTTTAAACCTGCTGACCAAAATCAAACCACCCAGTTAGGATTAACACTGAATTATGTTTGACTAATGCCAACTGACAAACACTGTAATATATTTGATTCATTTTGTCAGAAAAAAAGATGTATGTGTAGGTATATTTGATATGATAAACAGTCAAATTAATGAATAATTTGTACATTCGTTTATAGATGTACAGTGCCTATATTTTATGCAAGCTGTGTTGACATTTGTTTTGTTATCGTAACAGTTTAATAATAAAAAACAGTGATGAGAGGTGATTTACGACAGAGACAGACTGTCTTGAACTGAAGTAACTCGGGCTGTTTTTGTTCTCCACATGAACTGAACCAAAGGCACATGTTAGCCAGCTAACACTATCATGAGGGCTTTAAATACTGTCCTACGGCAATAACTGTGTTATGAAGCCACCGACTCTGTTCAAGGCAAATTACCTGTAATAAAATACTAAATAAATGGCGATACAACTGTGGAGAGCTTTGAATTAGCTGCTCCTCCTGTCTGCTCTCCAGCGCTGCCGTTAGTTGTGATAAGGCTAATAACTAGCAAATCAACCTCACATGTAAATTAGGAATGAACACAGAGAGAGAAACATGATATATAAAAAAGAATAAACTCACCGGGGATGAAATGGTTTCTCAACGGGCAGAAATGAAAACTTTCACGGTGACCGTGGAACGAACTTTCGCGAGCTGTGAAGCGCAGTGCGTCGCTCTCCCATGAAGCTCGCGTAGCAGCGCGCGCTGGCCGCAACTGCCGCGTGTAGCACAATGTAAACAAGTGTATTCATCCGCAGTGCGCGTCCAAGGGACTACTTTGCGGACAACGCAAACAGCTTTTGCACGTATACGGTGCCGTTTACAGCGAGCGTTGAATTATAAATTATAAACAATATTAATTGGATAAAGTTATTGTGTGAGTCGAGGAAAAAAAATATTTTGTGTCGTATGTTTCAGAGTAGCTGTAGAGGCGTGACGTCACGTCCACCTGCTGCTGAGGGCTGAAGTGATTCGTCGCCCAAGGAGCGAGGAACAAATACTGTTGCGCACAAGACTAGATATGAGTCATTTCATGGTACATTAATCAATGACATGATAAACACGAGCGGGCGGTAAAATAAACATACACGGAACTTCCACAAATCTAGTGAAATGTGAATTAACTAAAATGTATTGTAGATGCGGAGCGGACGAGTGACGACGTGAAATTGCGTTAGACGGAGGGGCAGCGCCACCTTGCGGTGAACAAATTCTGCACAATTACAGGATTCTTCATTCATGCAAACCACATACATACAATAAGAACTTCATTAGTGCATCCAGCTGAAATAAAAGAACACAATTTTATGTTGAAAATAACTGCAATACTCATACTTCGAATTCTGCTTCGTATTTATTCAATATTTCAAAACCTATAAGCAAAAGAAAAGAAAGAAAGTATATAACTGATTAAATACATAGAGAAAACCAAAACATTCAATGAGTGAAACCCTGGGAGAACACAAGGCACCATTCCAGAAGATTGACAATCAGTTTGAGGTTTCAGATCCTGATCGGAAGCCAAGAAGACCGACAAATGCTCATATCTCATTTAGAGATGAGTGATAGGTAGGAAAAGGCTTAAATATGAAAGGTCATCTGCATGTACAGGTTATTTTGCACAACCCTGTCCATGTAAAGGACAAACTCATAATTGTGCTTTTTTTAGTGCATTAAGAGAGCTGGTTCGTGATGCAGGTCTTTTTGGGCTTGACAAACCTAAATAAAATCGGCACACAGCATCGTGGGAGACACGGCAGAAGAAGAAAAGCATCGGTAAAGACAAACATAAGAAACGCAGTTGTAACTCCCTCTATGCGTGTGCAGAGGGACGCAGGACATGATAAATTATAACATAGGAGAACAGAAAGGAAATCTCTTTGGTACTGAAAAACTAAAAAATATATGCTCTGATGATTACACAAGTCATTTTCAGTTACATAATTTGACAATATCTACACTAGGCCCCTCTCGACATAACCATCCATCCAAACACAATAAAACAAACTACAATAATAAGAACTCTGAAACAAGACACAGTGTGATTATACTGAATAAAAAGGCAGTTAGGAGCAAATGCGTACGTTAAAAAAAAGAAAGACTTATATTAAGCATTTGGACTATTCTGACAAAGACAAGACACTAATGGGGTTTGGGGTTACAATTAATAACATAATGCAGGATATCAAACCACAACGCGGTAACCAAAAAAGAGAAGTTCAACAGTGCTCGGACGCCATTCTAAAACAGCTTTCATTTACATAAAATACTACAAGTGGAGGTACAGTTTCCTAAATCATAAAAGCAAAGCCGTTTGCAAGATGCAAGATTTTTACCCTCATGTGATTAATTCAGGATTATTTAAATGTCCTTAAATATTCAGTTCAGGGGTGAAAACGAGGAATTGCATATGCATGTTGCTGTATATTTACGGTTATAACCAAAGGTTGTCTTACACCCACTTACATTTGCTCTGAAATCATTAACCTCCAAGCCAAAGAGATTTTTTTTTTTTTCAAAGAGAAATGTGCAATACTTTTGCATAAAAAATTGTTTCACAGAAACGCATTAAGCTTAGCCTTAAACTATTTATTTTAGTTTAAGGTTATGCCTAATGTGCGTCTGAGAAAAACAGCCCTAAGAGTTTGACGCTCTAACTCTTCAAATAAAATGTCTAACACGTCGAGTATATATTTTGACAAGCAGCAACTGTCACCGGACTGCACATTTAATTAATAAACCTAGAAATAGGAGGGGAAATGATAACAATCGGCAACATTGCTCTGCTGTGATGATTTATAATACATATGCTACTGCTATGTGATCTTTATTGATATCGCCTAAATACCTGGTGTGAGAAAACTCCTCACGGAAAGCATGGAGGGATCATCTGCAATGCTTACAACTTAAAAACAGGGCTTTAGCATTCCCTATGATATGAAACAACTACAAAACCCAAGAGTTCTATTGTTTTTGTCTTCTGTTTTCAGTCCATTTTCTAGGATCAGTCAAAAGAAGGAAAAACGTGACGAATGTGCAAAGCTTGCTAATGTCTTGAGCGACCACCTTCAAATGCATGGTGCTCCTCGTGTGCTGAAAAAAAAAGAAGTTTGAAATCAGTCACTTAAATACAATACGAATAAATAACTTATCAAACAAATGAACGCCATTGCGGTTTCATAGGAACTAATGCAATACTAATCTCACGCATCTCATGTTCTAACAAACTCAGCAGGGATGGTGTGGCATGCAGTGAGAAGAATGTAAACCACTTACGTTTATAAAATACTGCTTTAAAAGATATCTGTGGAAGAAGTTCGTAGATTCT
This sequence comes from Chrosomus eos, assembly GCA_036326025.1. Lineage (NCBI taxonomy): Eukaryota > Metazoa > Chordata > Actinopteri > Cypriniformes > Leuciscidae > Chrosomus > Chrosomus eos. The sequence continues at coordinate 26,912,585 of CM070837.1, forward strand.
TCCTAAAACGTTTGCCTCGTTGGCAAAAGAGGCGTTTCCATTCCAGACCTGAACCACATCTTCTCGTTCTCTCACGCTGACACTCACTCCTACAACTTCATCCTCTAAAGGACATACAGATATTATTATTCTTTAATAGTTCTTATTTTAATTTAACCCACTGGTGCTCTTCAGTCACTTTTGAATTAAAAAGGTTTACGTTTAAAATGTAAAAACAATGTGTACTTCATCGGAATGGAATGACACTGTGACTTTTGTGGCAAAAAAATTGAATAGAAATTGTGGACATTATTTCAAAAAGGTTAAATAGTCCTAAAAAAAAATGTACACACTTGTACACCTCACAGTCAAAAATTACTACCATAGAAATGATGGGAAATTAAAGGCAAAAAAAAAAAAAAAGATTTGTTACAATCTATAAATCAGCTACGATGCAGAAAAAAATTGAGGAAACATCATAGTTATTACATAAATCTTATTTAGTACCATAAAAATATTATTATTCAAAAATACATTAAATTGGGAAAAATAAAGTTATATTTTTTATAGGAAAAAAAAGGTTGACCGGGATAATTATGAGTGTGACTCCTAAATGAGGAGCACCAGAGGGGTTAAATAATATAAATAATTTAATAAAACTCATATCTACACTCACCTGATGCACAATAATCCGTGAATTGTTCACCAATCGTAGCCAACAGCAACTCTTTCCACACAGCTGACTGTAAGAAAAACAGATAAGGGCAATAAAAATACAATCTGGCAGCGATAAAACACACCAGAAAGTGAAGGAGAAAACACTGAATTCGTGTAGTATGAATTTTATGTATTTGCAGTCTAACGGTCAAAAAGCTTTAGGCCTGAAACCATTAATAAACAGACGTACTGTGCTCTCCTTTGGCACTTTCATCTTCCAAACGCCTCCCTTTGCATTGCTTTCCTCTTCCCTGTGTCGATATAGAAAACAATATATTCAACTAAATGGTTGCTGCATAGAAAACATTTACAAAACTCAAGACAGATATGAAATATACACTACTGTTAAAAAGTTTGGGGTCTGTAAGATTTATTTTTAATTTTTTTATGCTTACTCCAATCTTCAGTGTCACATAATCCTGCAGAAATTATTCTAATATGCTGATTTGATGCTCATTTCTGATTATTATCAATGATGAAAACAGTTTTTTAGGATCTTTTGATGAATAGAGTACAACGTATTTGATTAATAATGCATCTTGCTCAATTAAAGTAATTAATTGGCTGAATTTTCTTGCATGAAAATCAAACTCACCATAGTGGTCTTCTTTCTCCTCGCATTAAATGATAGCTACACCTCAGAGGAAGGCTGGACACAGACGGGATGTTGTTGTACACACTCCAAAAACTCTGTATGTAATAATAAAAAAAAAAAGATCATGCACAATGTATGGGAGACAATAATTTGGAACAAATAAAACAGAAAACCCCATTTCTGCTAGTTTGCAAAAGCACTAAACGGTTAACTGTGTTGTTTATTAATGGAAATAATTATGTTTTGATTCCTAATATCACTTAAAGTAGTAGTTCACTTTTAAAAAAAACTTTTGCTGATAATTTACTCACCCCCATGTCATCCAAGATGTCCACGTCTTTCTTTATTCAGTCGAAAAGAAATTATGGTTTTTGATGAAAACATTCCAGGATTTTCTCCATATAATGGACTTCATTGGGAACCAAACGGTTCAAGGTCCAAAAGACAGTTTCAGTGCAGCTTCAAAGAGCTTTAAACGACTCCAGACGATGAATAAGGTCTTATCTAGGACCCTTCGAGTCATGACATGTTAATTTTGATGAACGAGTTTGAACAGGAGAGTCACGAACGCTCATCACAAAACAGAGCAAGGCGAGCATTTGTGCTTATAAAACTTAAACTTTGTTATTTATTGTTTAAATGACGGATTGTTTCGCTAGATAAGACCTTATTCATCGTCTGTATCGTTTAAAGTCATTTGAAGCTGCACTAAAACTGTCTTTTGGACCTTGAACCGTTTGGCTCCCAATAAAGTCCATTACATGGAGAAAATCCTGGAATGTTTTCAACAAAAACCTTAATTTCTTTTCGACTGAAGAAAGAAAGACGTGGACATTTTGGATGACATGGGGGTGAGTAAATTATCAGCAAAAGTTTTTTTAAAAAGTGAACTACTCCTTTAAGGCATATAAATCCAAATTGAAGCTATAATAAATGGAGAAAAAAAGCATACAATATATTTATTATCAGTACAACATAAAAACATCAGTAATTTATTAGCATCTGTTAAATTCTGACTGCCTCCACATCTGCATGTTTCACAATGAAAACTCCTTCAAACAGAATAATAGATATTAACGACTCGTTTTTCAATCTGGTCCGGCAAACATACATTTTGTGCTCACATAGCTGTAAATGGCAATTAAAAATGCGTATGATAAAAGTGCAACAACTACCTGTACAGTGTGGACGGTATATATCTTTTTCAGATTTGATTCACACTCCGCTGCCGTTGTACCTGGTAATGACCTGGAAGATAAATAAAGTAAAATTACACGGTGTATGTTGAAAAATAGCTTTAAAGAATAAACATTTATTTTTTGTCATCATTTACTCACGCGCATGTTGTCCTGTATGACTTTCTGTCTGGTGAATTTCTGAGTAATATTATCAAAAGAGTGGCCAGGATAATTCAAGCGAATGAGAACCGGTGCCGTCAGGCTTCAAAATGACAGATGGTTGCTGTGAAGAGCTGTGCTTTTTGTCATTTTGGAGCTTGACAGCCTCATATTATGTGATAAAGAGCTGTCAGGTCAGGATATTCTTCAGAAATTCACCTTTTGTGTACTACAGGCAAAAAAAAAGTCATACAATTTTGCAATGACATGAGTGTGAGCAAATAATAATAGAAGTTTCATTTTTATCCCTTCAAATAAGACATTTGTGCTTCACTAAGCTGGGCACATCACCCATATCTGTGTCATAAATCATAAATTCATAGAGGTTTTATCTTCTGTCTAATGTCAAGTGTAGTGCAGTGCTTGTGATCATGCAATGAGACTCAAGCCTTTCACAATCGTTATGGCAACCAAATGTCAGTCAGTAAATGTGTCAGTAAACAGGACTTCAACCCTTTGAAAATCATTACCAAAAAAGAATTGTACGGAAGATAAGCAAAGAAAAAAGAAACTATATAATGTCAATAAAAAAAATTGTGTCAACCTTAGTGTAAATGACACGTTATGTAAATTAACAATTTCACAATCTCATAAGTTGTTTTGCATTGACAGTGACCTACATTTAAAAAAAATTCAAACAAAACAAAACTTAACTGGGCTCATGACAGTGCCTTGAGGTACACCCTTACAGTATTACACTGCTACATGACTTACAGAGCTTCAGAAAGGACATGATATATGATATTAAATAACAACCATGACCTACAGGTGACTCGACCTACTTTACTAAGTTATTATATCAGCTCTGCATTACAGAGCCCAGAAAGCTAACAAACACCAAATATAGGCACTTGAACCATGTAATGGTGTTAGATGTGCTCGTTTAGAACCTGAAAAGAGTAAGCTTAACTATTGAAAACATTAGAAATTTAAATCTTGGGCCTTTGTTGTCAGGCTTGTGAACGTTGAAAGTCTAATTCATTATTACAGTAGCAAATATGACAACATCACCCACCGATCGAGCCAGAAGGTCCAGGCGAGTGCAGAGGCAGAGAGGTGCCGTCCTCGACGCTGTTGGTGATGTTTTCCAGCTCTCTCTCGTCGATGTGGATGTTGTTTTCTGTAGAGTTCACAGGGCTGCTTTGTCTCTCCGTGTTCAGCTGCAGGTTCGGGGCTGCAGGAACCGCCATTTTTGCTTTATTACCTCTAATCGATATGTGAGTGTTTTGCTGGGAGATCTGTATTAACCTCCACATCCAAAGATAGCAGATTATTGATGCTGACTCATCTGCAGTTCGGCCGGCTGGACTTGCCGCGTCACCGACACAACAACAACAACAGAGGGTGAAGTCACACACAGCACCCTCTGTCTCAATTAAAGTTTACACTTCAAAATAAAAGCATACAGAGATGTTTTAAAGGGATAGTTCACACAAAATCCTGTCATCATTTAGCTAATGACCCAAATTTTGTTACAAATCTGTATGATTTTCTTTCTTCTGTTGAACAAAAAATAAGATATTTTAAAGAATGTTGTTAATAAAACAGTTGACGGCACCCATTGACTTCCATCGTATTTCCCCCCTATGGAAGTCAACACATCTTGTAACAAATCCTTCCCTCGCGGGTCAAAATGACCTGAAGCCCATACTTTTTTTTTTGTCCAGAAAGCTTATTTTATTTAATTTTGATGACAATTTTCCTATTTTTAATGCAATTATTTGGATGTTTTATTATTATATTTACCTTTAAACTACTAGATTTGATCAATGCATAAATAGTCATTTAAGCACATTCATCAAATTCTTTCAACTTAAATCGAAATAACTCACAATTTCATGCAAATATCTTACATTGTGTGTCTTTGCCGATCTCTTGTGCATGATGGTAGCTCTATGGAGCAAATGCTGTTCCGCTGGGTCCTAATGTCAGTTTTTCTTCAATATGCATTCAGATAAACATAGACATTATAAAAAAAAAATTTTTGGTAAAGTTTTAGCATTTTTAATTTCATTTTTGAGCATATTTAGGTTTCTCTATGTGTACTGAAGCATCGCATTCCATACATAAGGGGGTCAAATTGACCCGCGAGTGAAGGATTTGTTACTTTTTTAAATTTCAACCTCAAAACTCCTCGAATCCATTAAAACATTTGTGTGTGTGTGTGTGTGTGTGTGTGTGTGTGTGTGTGTGTGTGTGTGTGTGTGTGTGTGTGTGTGTGTGTGTGTGTGTGTGTGTGTGTGTGTGTGTGTGTGTGTGTGTGTGTGTGTGTGTCAAGATTTTCACTTTTGGTTAACTATTCCTTTAAAATAACTGGTCTAATTTTAAAAACCCTTATGAAAGAGCAATCATAAACTGGTAGCCGATTTCAAGCTTGTCCGTTTGCTGGTCATAGTTATTTGAGCATCTTGGACCATCAAAAAACACTTTACCTCAAATTTGTAATAAAGCCAAAATAAAATTAAATATAGCCTAATATAAATATTACACGAAAAACTTAAAACACTTAAATGCAAATTAGTGATTAGATTAGTGAAATTGAGTTAAGATAATGTCATCTTGACACCTACATTTAAATTGAAGTACTAAAATTACAAATTTAAAAATTTGTAAAAGCCAAATTGAAATGTAAAATTTTTATTTTAAATGACAAAAGTAAACAACAAAATAACTAAAATCTTAGAATTAAATTAAATAAAAACTAATTAAAATATGAATAGTTTGTCAACAATACTAAAACAACACCAAAACAGTTTGCTACTCTGGCCAGATTAAAGTCACCATGAGATAAATATTGACAATTCTTATTTGTTATGGAATATTGCAGCGACACATCTTCCCTGATGACACCGACATGAGGGCGGGACAACCTGTCATTCACATGAGATCCACCAATAGCAAACCACAACCATCCATTCAACTTCTGATAGACAAAATCAAGTCCCTCACTACATCTTTTCTTGCTTGAAAAGCTATTTTACTCAGACATGTCACAGTTGGGAAGAAAACTATCGCAACTTACATTTCATGCTGACTTTAAGGTGCTGTAGGTAGTTTTTTTTTTTTTTTGGAACATGGTAGAGCACGACCAGTTTAGACCAGCTAAAAACTAACTAAATTATGCTCCAAAATACAGACACCAGAGTGTGGATAAGACATGTTACTGTATCGACATCCTTTGTTTGCCCTTCGATTAAGAAGGAAGTAATTTCAATTTACTGTTCTTCAAGGTATTTCAGAAACAACAAGACAGGAATGTCTTGCTTTCCTAAATTAAGCTGTGCAGGTTTGCTAAAAATTGACATAGATTCAATGGATCTCTTGCTTCAGGCAGAGGGTACATATGCCTAAACGTCAACATTTAAAGATATGATCATTAAGTATATTTCACTTGGGGAAATGAAGTCAAGATATCTATAATAAAGGCTAAATGATTAAAGCTGGCTAATAAACAGAACTGCATGCGCAGAGTGGAAGAACATTATAGCCGGAACTACTTCTCTGTTTATATCTATGACAGTCACGCAGGTACTGGGCTACTCCGCAGCAGTGCCGCCCCGACCGGTCTAAAACAGTCCCAATTTAAACACTTATTATAGGTGTACTGTAATGATTCAGGATAAGACAAAAACGTGGTTTGGAAAATGGATTCATGATGTACTCGCTCATTATATAAATTTTGAACACAAAAAGTTACGGACTGCAGCTATACATTTAGTATGCATCAAATGCAAGCAACACTGGAGAATAGAACTCTATTACATCAAAATTGCAATAAACAATTAATCAATGAACTTGTGAAAGGGCTTGTGGGATTATGTGCACCCATCTTTAAGTCACAATGAAATGGAAGTAGCGACAGATCTTTTTTCCCCAGTATAGTGACGTACATCTGACTTGGTTCTTCTGTGCATCAGTTGTTGATTGGAAGTTGAGATGTTGCAATTTCTCTCAAAAGTGGGGCAAACAACTAAATGATTAGGAAAGTCCTGCATAGAGAGAAGTCTGTCACTTCACAGAAGGGTACAGTTATGACATTTCGCTAAAAAATTAAGAGGTCAAAAAAAATATGTTTATAAATGAAAGATATGCACAGATAAATCGTTCACAATAAGATCCACAACACACATTTAGAATAGATAGGGCACATTTCCATTTCATGCTGACTTTAGCACAGTAAACATTGGTTACTATACAAGAATATAATTGCTTGTGGAAAAAGCTAACTATCACATCAAAATGCCCAAAATGTTTGGAGACCTTAATGAGTTTGAGAAGATTTTTATTAGCTTCATTAGCTTCTAGATTTTTAACAAAGGTCAGAATGAGTGTAAACCTGTGCAAAACATCCTTATGGGCATGAAGAAGCCAATTTTTACAACATAATGCTATATTGGGAATATTAATCAGTGATAAAATTTCAGTAGAGATCTTGGTAAACCGTAAATATACTGTATGAAATCTCACAAATAGATAAGCTGCTTCATATTCCAACAACTGCCAGTTTCATTCTTCACACTTTCTGAGCGTCTTTGCCATGAAGATGAATAATAGACAGTCCTGTGAATCTCGATATAATTTTACAAGAAATATTCAAAGGTTTAAAGTCTAAAAACAGAGAAAGATAAAGACCAATATTCTAAATACTCTCTTATCATCTTGTGAACCACAAAACATGTCTACATGGTACACCGTATGGATTTCAAAGTTGGCCTTGCATTTATAATAATACTGTAAACTCACATAATCACAGTTTGTGTTTCCACCATGTAAGCACACAAGAGTTTGTCATATGAAATAATAAGGGAACAAATCTCCCAGTACACGGTGGTCAAGCGCGATCTTATTGTCGAACAGCTGCAGCAACAGATCGTTGACTCGGAGCTGTCTGAGAGATGAAGAAATGAGCTCAGATACTGTACATTTAGCATAAACGAATCTACGTTCTAAACACAAAGTCCGCACGATTTAATGACAATGAACAATAATAATGCAAACTTGGGAGCGCTGATTTCCGTGGTGCACAAACATGGATTATATCTGATAGGAGTAGGGCACAGAATATACAGTGGGTCTTGGCGTGACAGTGACTCACGTGAACATCAACACATCAATCTACAGGGTGCTCCACGAGGGTTTTCGACAGGTACATTTCTGTCGGTGTGTGTCGAGATGGACATTGTCTGAATGGGTTGGAAAGATCCCTCTTTCATGTACAGTTACGAGTGTAGGCCTCGTCCAGTGAGATTGGTGTGTCTGAATCTCTTCCCCTTCACAGGGTCTCATTCTGCCCAGAGGAGTGGTCTCTTCTGGGGGTGGAGCGCGGGACGACCCCTTGTCTGTGCTCTCCGAGCTGGAGCTCAGGTGCTGCTGCTCAGAGCCAGCACTGGAGGTGACCGTGGAGGAGGAGGTGGAGGAGGAGCGAGTCTTCTCCTTAAAGTCTGTGATGATGACAGTCACATTGCCCACTGTGATAGCGAGCTGCTGAGCCGAGCTCCTGTCTATGTTCTTCAGTTTAGGTCTGAAGAGCAACAGAAAAACAGAGCAAGAAGGAATTACACATGTATTAAAATACATATCTATTTATTTATTGGTTTATTTAATAGGGACCATGCATATTAATGAACATTGTTGTTCCAGAATTAGTAAAAATAACTACTTTTCATCTACAGTCCCTAGGCCGGTAACAAAAAATTATGTAACACTTCATATAACAAACAAGCATACTTGAAACACTTGAAATTTTCAAAGCTTAAAAATGTATGTCTCTCTAAAATATCACAATGGTGAAAAGACAATGCCTTTTTATCAAATGTTTTTATGAGAAATTTTCTTAAATAGAGATTCAATACTTTTAGGAGTAGATATGCTAGTTAATGACCAATTTGTAAAACAATACTCAATATGTGAAAATATCATAGTATGTAAAAACAACTTGGCAGCTCTGGTGTCAAGAAATGGCCTAACTTGTTTAAAATTCTGCAGATTGAATTTAACTTTATTTGCCACCTTTTTTACATGACATTTGAATGTTAGGGTGGAGTCATATATGACTCCTAAATCCTGTCCTCTAAGGGATCACATTAGAATGTGTGACACCTTCATATTTTGTTTGGTAAACGCCATACATACTGTTTTTTGGCGTTTAGGTAGAGACATGACATGTGAGCCATTGCAGATGTAAGTGTGAATACCATCTCTTGATAGTTATTAGCATGTGTAAAGATTACAGTATCATCTGCAAACATCTGAACATCAATATTTTTACATGCCTCTGGCAGGTCATTTATATACGATGTAAACAAGATTGGACCAAGTATGGAGCCTTGGGGGACTCCTACTGGACATTCACAGAATGGGGACTTTGAATCATTAATTTTGTTTGAACTAACCATTGAAATATAAAGCTTATAAATATAAAAGTTATCATCGTTTAAAGGTGTGACGAGCAGTTTTTGATTGCTTTGGCAGCAGATGCAGTATTTGCAGAACCTACATCATTCTGAGCACAAAAACTGTCTTTCCAAAAACCATTGGCAGACATTCAAAGTGTTGCAAAGTAAATGTGTTTGCAACCAATCATTAATTCTGTCTTTTAATAAGAGGATAAAGAGAGTATTATTTAGCTGGTCATGTGATAACACCATTTGTAAGGGTTGGGCTCTCTTCTGCACAATAAAACAGCTTTTTCTAGGCCACTAATATGGCTATACGAATATACTTTGTATAAGTGTACACTCTTAACTGTGAAACTTTCATTACGGAGCGTATTTTTAAATGTTATAGTTACATAGTTCTACATATATGATAACCCAGTTTTAGCAGTCAACATTGCAGGCAAGTTAATGAGCCCATGGATTATGAATGGAAAAGACTATTAGCCACTCATTGGATTTCCCCTTACTAACTCAAAGAAGTAACAGTTTAAACTGAATGTGAAGTCTTTAGTAGGAATCAAGAATACTCTAATAATTCAGGTAGAAGCCTGCCTTAAAGTCACAGTGTAACGGAAGTAACAAAAGAGCTTCTTTTTTTTTTTTTACATATCGTGATGTGCATCCAAGTGTAACGGATTATCAACAAATAAAAAATAGGGTGATTGGGAGGGAGACTTGGCTCTATCCATTGGTTATTAAAGGGGTCATATAATGGTACATGCACTTTTACAAGTTGATTGTACTGAAATGTGTGTTGGCAGGGCCTGTACACATCCATCATATAATGATAAAAATCCATCCAGTGTTTTTGTTTTAATATCCTTATATGTTTTCCCGTCTTAAATCGAGCCATTCGACCGTGTGACGTCACACGCTCGGATGCCCCTCCCACGATTGTTGATTGACAGCAGCGTTTCAACACAGACCCGCCCTCGCTAATGAGCGAGCTGTCAATCATAGTGCGCGTGGACGGACACGGTCATTGTTGATACTGGAGCACTGTCTATGAGCAGAATGGCACCTAAGCGATTGTGGTGTTCTGTTCTTGGGTTTAATAACGAACACAGCAGTCATTTTAATGTTCCTAAATCCGAACCGCTGAAGACACAGTGGCTGAGTTTGTTTTCGAAGGGAATATTCCCCACGATCAACATCAATGATTTCATGTTTGCGCGAATCATTTCACACCAGACTGCTTTATAAACGAGGAGGGTATTTATAAAGCTGTTTTTGCTAAGAAGCTGCTCCTGAAAAAAGGATCGCTACCGTTATTCGTGTTCCTGCTGCACCTCCAGAAGAACTGAAGTGAGTGTAACGTTTTATTAACCTTTATATTAATATTTATATGAATCTTTGCAAATCGCTAGCTTCGCGATGAATGCGGCTAAGGTTTACACTCAGGGTACATTACGGCACGTTTTCTATGTACAACGTTCTCAATATAATTCATAATATCACGTTTATAATGAACAACGCGTTATGGTTATTGGGTTACAAACGGTGTACGCACAGAACAGAGGGGTGGGGTGAGCAAAGCTCATTATCATTTAAAGGCACATGCACTTAAACGGTGTGCTGACAACAGAGCTGGTTTTGACCAGGTAAAATAAGTGTTTTCTTACAATACTAATGAGAATTTTTAATTAAAGTATATTACAAACTTTTAATTTAGACCCTAAAGAATCATATTGGCTTGTACAAAAATAGCATTATATGACCCCTTTAAAGGAGAACTCCGGTCAATTTTAACATTGAGCTCATTTTTTGTAAATTTGTAGTGCTGTCAGTACAGAGAACAACGACAAAAATCGGTGTTTCCTACACCGTGTTATTTTCTTTTTAAAATTTACACCCTGTTGACTTAAACGGGGCAAGTTTTAAACCTGCTTTTAGCCTCTTAACATCCTTGATGTGTTATTACAAGTGCACAGGCATGTGAGTGGTTTTATTAAGAGTGAACACGGTGAATCTGACTGCAGTAGATGTGAAAGATATGAATAAAAATGATGTTATTTCAGCCAGCTCACATACCTGTATTTTCTTCCTGTTTTCGGTCGAAGTCCACAGTAGGCGATTGTTGAGTTGCGTGCGCGATCCTTAGTTATCTAGTTACCAATGATCGCGCGCGCGAACTCGACAATAGACTACTGTGGACTTCGACCGAAAAAAGGAAGAAAATACAGGTATGTGAGCTGGCTGAATTAACATAATTTTTATTACTATCTTTCACATCTACTGCAGTCAGATTGACCGTGGTCACTCTTAATAACACCACTCACATGACTGTGCACTTGTAATGACAAATCAAGGATGTTAAGAGGCTAAAACCAGGATTAGAACTTGCCCCATTGAAGTCAACAGGGTGCGAATTTTAAAAAGAGGTATAACACGGTGTAGGAAACACCGATTTTTGTCGTTTTTGTCTGTACTGACAGCACTCCAAATGTACAAAAAATTAGCTCAATGTTAAAATTGACCCAGGTTCTCCTTTAAATGGATGGATAAATTCATTCATACCAATTCATGCCGACTTTAAGAAAACTGTTTAAGATCAGATCAGTTTTTGAACTTACCGTGAAACTATAGATTTGTTATTCTTCGTGACAGCCTTCCCAGCCTTCATTCCGTTACTTTCCCCAGCTGGACCTTTCTGAATGAGTTTGGGCCTGTAAAGTTACAATACGCATTAGTAAACTATTACCATTCAATTATTCCCACACTTCTTGGACTCAAGTGTTAACATGTTTTTGTAGCTGGCCTGCAGTTCTCCATTGCTGTTTTCATTAACATTTGTATTTATTCATTTAGCAGATGCTTTCATCCAAAGCGACTTACAAATGAGGAACATTACAAAAATGGGTGCTTGTCTCATTTAAGCTTAGCATTTAAATATCACCCGTTCAGTACATGAGTCAAGTGTCCAAAAAATGAATATTTTTGTACAATACTTGTACTGCTCCTGTTTCAATCAGCCCTGAATAGAAAGAAGACAAAACAGAATGAAACTGTTATAGAGCGCAACAGTGTCCGCCCACTTTTGCAGCGGCCTTGGTTCCGGAAGCATTTTTTTTCCCATCTGGATTTTTAAAGCGTTATAAGCCATGAACCAAACCAACCAGCTACAAGGTGAATCCCAACATTACAAACTTTGATTTGAAGCAAAAAAGTATTTTAAAATGGGATAAAACTGGCCCCCCGACTGAGCCTGGTTTCTCCCGAAGTTTATTTTCTCCATTCTGTCATCTGTTGGAGTTTGGGTTCCTTGCCACTTTCGCCTCTGGCTTGCTAAGTGGAGGACACTTAATATTCAACAATATTACTGTATTGACAGTGTTACATGAGAACTGAACGTTATATAAATAAAGATGGCTTGACTCGAAAGAGCACTGCGAGTGGGCATCCGCTAAAGTGTGCTTGTTTTGTTTCTGATTGAGGAGAGTCGCTGCAGAATCATGGGTAATGTAGTTTTTCACCAGTAATTCCCCTGTTAAAAGGTAGGGTAGGCAACACCAAAAAAATCATAAACACTTTTTGTTATTCTGGTTTAAACTCTCTTCACATCCTGATAGCAATCAATAATACAAGCAGTCTTAAAATGTGGAAGTCTCAGGACCAAAAAAATGTTCGTACAATCATTCAGTCTGACAGCAATTATATGATGTCCTACCTGCCTGTCAACATATGCATTTCCATACCTACGCGCACCTACTCAAACAGACATCACACATCATCCTCATTTCATGAAGATAAGCAGAGTTGTAGACTGACAGTCACCGAGCACCACAAACAAACACCAGCCACCCTTCACAGTCCCTCCTGAACCAAAACAATGAGCTTATGCTGCGTTCACACCATAATAGCACAAGATAGCAACCTGTGATGTTCTACCAAACTCTTAAGAGTTTCTCTGGCAACACTATCAACGCAGAAATTGTGCACATTCATGTATTGTAGTGGAGGTGAGGCTTTGGAGACTCTCTGAAGGGATCTTATACTTTCAAAGCTAGCTTGCTATTGCTAGCCTCTCCAAAATTGCCTACCCAACCTTTAAACATTATTATTTAAAAATAAGTTGAAATAATGCAGGCTGATGGCAAAAATCAATTAGAAATGAATGGGATTTTTACTTCTGGAACCCGACTGTTGCACCCTATAATGTAAAATTGACCGTGTCAACAGGTTTAGAAGAAATTGACATCATGAATTAGTTGCATGTGTTTGTCTTTGACAGCCCTTATACCAATATCTGATTTACGACTGCACGATTAATCAAAATGAAACTGCACGCTATTTGGCAAAGGCTGCGATTATTTAATGTGCAGCTTGTCAGTGAAGCACGACTCTGTGATCAGTAGTAAATGCTGCTCCATCTGAAAGCTAGAGGGCGCTCGCACGCAGACACTCAAAATATGCCCCTCAGAAGTAGACGAAGCACATCATTCCAGGAAATCCCTATCGGGAATCATACTATCGCTGTAGCTGAATAAACAGAAGATTGAAACGCTTTGATTGATTAAACATAACTAATAAACACACGACTGCTTTATTCTGTGTAAGAAGCCACATCATCTCACATAACTGTCGCTATGAAGTGAGTTGAGTAAAAACATGTTATTAAATGTTGACTTTTGGTGGACAAGAGGTTCATAACTTCAAGCTTCTCATGTTTGGTTGCGTTTTCAAATGCACCACGTTATAAACAACTCACTCGCAGTGCTTTAAGATGGAGCAGCATTTACTACTACTGATCAGAGAGCCGTACGTCACTGGCAAGCTGCACATAAAAAAAAACAATAATTATATATAATATATATATATATTTCATAATCGCAATAAGCGCGATTTCAGGTTAATTGCGATTAATTGTGCAGCCCTAATCTGATTGGATCAAACCAGGACCATAAAAGACTATTTGCGGAGCATGGTTGCATAACACCACTCACTTTATCTTCTTAGCAGTGGGTTTTTTACTGGGCGTCAGGCTTTTATGTCTCTCTTTGTGTTTCTCCACCATGGCTCGCTCTATTTTCCCTTTTTTGATTTCGTCTCTCTCCGCACCCATCCTCTCTGCGGGCTGCATTCCAGAGTCTGCCGTGTGCGGATGATCCTCCTTATCCATGTGCTCTCTGTGAGGCTGAAGTTTTTCCAGCATTGCTCTGTCCGTGTGCTCTCTGTCTGTTCTGTTGGTGTGCTGCTGCTGTTGCTGCTGTTGCTGCTGCTGTTGATGTTGCTGTTGTTGCAGCAGGTTTGGGGTCAGTCCTGTTCTCTCAGGCCCCCTGTCTGTATCGAGCATTTGCGGTTTGTCCAGCCCGCGTTCCTGTCTCCGATCCTTATGAGAATGTCCACGTTCAAGCTGACCTCCATCCAGACCTAATCTCTCGGGATGGTCGGAGTCAGGGTGGAGACTGCTGAGTCTATCTGAGTCGGAGTTGTCCATGTCGAAGTGGTCGTCGTCAGGCAGGTGTCTGTCTGTCCTTTCCCTTCTTTCTTTCTTGGCTGGGGGTGGGGCGGCGCACTGTTGAGCGACCTGCTGTGCCACGAGTTGAGAGTTTATCCTAGGTTTTCTGGAAAAGATAATGTTACCAGAAATCAAGTGCTATGACGATATATAGGGAGCAGGACAGGGTGAACTCAGGTAAAGTGGGACCGTTTCTGCTAATTTGCCACTGGCGTTTTAATATATGATGCCAGACAACCCTCACACGACACCATTTTAGAAATGTTATGCAAAAGAAATTCCAAATGAAATGTTAAATACAAAACCTAACATGTCCCATTTTACCTGCATTTATCCTAATATGTTCAGTACATTTTGGACACACGTACTAAGTACTGCTAGTTTCCATACTAGTTTTAATAGTAAAATCATGAAAACTATTTAATGGATGTATGGGAATTATAATGACCCTAAATATGTTAAACAAATCAAAAAGACACCCCTCTTTAAAGGTTTGGGGTCAGCAAGATATTTTTTGAAAGAACTTAATACTTTTATTCAGCAAATATGCATTTAATCATGAAAGTAAAGACATGGGAGAATGAAGAAATGTTGTTCTTTTAAACTTTATATTCATCAAAGAAAAAAGGTTTCTACTCAAATATGAAGCAGCACAACGGTTTTCAACATTGATAATAATCATAAATGTTTCTTGAGCATCAAATCATCATATTAGAATGATTTCTGAAGGATCAAGACTGGGGTAATGATGCTGAAAATTCAGCTTTGTATCACAGGAATAAATTACATTTTAAAATGTATGCAAATAGAAAACACATTTTAAATTGTAATATTTTACGTTTTAATAAAATGAGGAGAAATTATATTTTTTTATTATTATTTCACTCTAATGCTAAAACTATGAAAGACAATAACTTAATAAATTAATACAATTTAAAATATTGTAATTTTTAACATAAATCATTACTATGGTGGTCACCCTTTACGTCTGTCTGTGGGTTTTGCAAATATTTAACCAATGAGAAGTATTAAAAAGAGTTTGTGACAAAGCTCTTATAACTCCATTGCCCCTTAAACTGCCAGTCAAACCTCATAACTCCACCCCGTCTCTATCCTGAATGAAGTGCCACAAGCAGTTTGGAGCTAGCCTAGAAATCTAGACGCACCCTAGCGGCCGCGAAAATCATTTCGCTGCCAGTGTGGTCTAGCAACTCTTCATAGGCTTTTGAGCTGGAAAAAACAAAAACTGGTCAGGCCAATCACATCGTGTATAGAGTCGGCGGGCGGGCTTAACACAATGACGGCACAGTTCATGACGTTCCGCGTGATTTCCATAGGTGATTTCCCTGCTACTTGAAAACAATGAAGATGCAGCGGTCTTTCGAATCGGCTTTGGCCGCGACTCTGGAGGACTTGGAATTAAGAGAACGTCACTTAAGTCATTCTTAAAAAAGCAAGATGTGTTCGGAGTTTTGACGACCGGATACGGCAAAAGTTTAATATATCACTAGCTCCGCTAGTGGGAAAACGCATGGGACTCACTCATCCACAGCCGTTCGTTGCTCTGGTTGGTTAGCGCTATCCTATTGCGTGCAGAGGGATTTTGAAAGGTAACCGTTTATCCCGCCCCTCGGATTGAGGCATGTGGAGAGTTCCCAGACCTAACATCTTGATGTAGGTCTGGCATGCCAGGCTAGTTTGGAGCGTCTCTGCTTATTTACAATGCAAGGGTAAATAAGAACTGGTTCTCGGTTTTCTTTACATATACCTTTACGCATTTCTTTACTCAAGAAACACTATATAAAGGGTAATCTTTTATATATTTGAGGAGTGGATAAGAGCGTCTTGCATTTGTCCTCGAGTCACAGCCAAAACAGCCTGTGCGTAGATTTTCGAGATTTTGGCCAAATGACAGAAAAATCAACAACAGAAAAACAGGGGGGTAAAACTGAGTGCCCACATAGCTACAATAATCTGCATAACTTTAAGCTGATGAAAACATGATGCGATGGACTGACTGCCTCCAATGTAGCCAATCTAATGACAAAAAAAACTTCATTTGAGCTTGATTTTGAAGTTTTAAAAATATAATAATGACACATGCAAGTATATGATCATATATAAAGTAGGGCTGTCAAAAGATTAATCGCGATTAATCGTATCCAAAATAAAAGTTTGTGTTTACATAATATATGTGGGTGCACTGTGTATAATTATTTTGTATATATATATAATACACACACATGCATGTATATATTTAAGAAAAATGTGTTATTTGTAAATAAAATATTTATATTTATATATAATATAAAATGATATATATATATATACAGTATATACATGCAAATATTTCTTAAATATATATATGCATGTGTGTGTATTTATATATACAAAATAATTATACACAGTGCACACACATATATTATGTAAACACAAACTTTTATTTGGATGCGATTAATCGCGATTAATCTTTTGACAGCCCTAATATAAAGCCACAATAATATATTTGACATCACAGTGTTTAATTCTTTTTTAAAAAAATAGTGTTTTTCCCACTGATTTCCATTAAAAGTAGCGATTTTGGTCATACTGTTTGAGGGGGCACAAAAGTATCTTTTGCCTATTTCACAATAGGAGTTAAATCCAGCCCTGGATACATCATTCTCAATAATTACAACACATGGAGCTTCAGGTCTCAATACTATATTAGAGCATTGAGAGATCAATTCTAGGCAACCAAGTTTGCTGTGAGGGGTGTCTATCTACTGGAAACATTACCTCTCTGAAAAAAAGAGTGAATTTCACAGTAAATATTCATGGATCCGAGTTAATAATACCCCGCTGGCAGTTCATGTCATTGATTGGCGGCTCTCTATGATGCTCTAATTATATTACCTGCTCCAGATTTAACTTCATACTGACAGCACATTATCTTCATTCCCTAATCTCATTAAAAGAACAAAGTTGTTCATTTTTCCAAATAAAAACAGTCTCTTTGCTGCAACGTCCAAACCATTAACCCTTTTTATAATACCTAGACTGGTAAAATTGCACTCCCCCACCCCCACCGATTATGGTGTTATATCACAGTTTCGAGTTTTGCCAAAATCCCCATTGCAAAGTTTGACAACTGAAAAACTATGACCATTTTTTGCATTAATATAGGTGCGTGGTCCACTTTACAGCACAATACTGTTTCTGTGTGGTACTAGGAATGTACAGATGTATCAGCCAATCATTTTCAGCCACCCTTTTAAAAACAGCCAATGATATCCTGTCAATCATAAGTGGGTGGAAAAACATGTCAGACTGCAAATCATACTGTGTGTGAAGAAAATATCTTGTGTTGAATCTACAACTGTCTAAGTTAACGTGACAATAACAATAGCGACATAAAGCAGGCTCTATTTGCACCTATGAATCACCTGTAGGTCAAGCCTGGGTTACCAGCTCCATGGTTTTTCCCATACCAAATATTATTTGTAGTGCACCTCCCATCTAATAATCGCCTTGTGCTTTGTTACTACTGATAAAAACAAAGTCTCAGCTTTTTATTTCTATCCATTTTATCACGAAATTGAAACATTAAATGGTGTTTTGACGCTGTTAAATGTGAGGTGACAGATTGATGTAGTGCCCGGAGCATGAGTCTTCTCTTCCTCTTCAATACATGTTATAGCACAAAAAAACATGTATGAACATCAAAAGGCATGTTGAAAGATACAGTACAACTTACAGAAGTGTATCATGCCTCATGTAATCGCTCAATCAGTGTTTCAACCGGGGAAAGACATCAATAAAACAGCTTGTGAATAATGTCACTTAAAGGGAATCTTCACCCAAAAATAAAAATGTTCCCATGGTTTACTCACCCTCAAGCCATCCTAGGTGTATATGACTATCTTCTTTCAGACGAACACAATCAGAGTTATATTTAAAAATATCCTGGCTCTTCCAAGCTTTATAATGGTATGAATGGTGGGGGGGCTGAGATTTCGAAGCCCGAAAAAATGCTTCCATCCATCATAAATAATAATCAATACAGCTCCAGGGGGATAAAAAAGGCCTTCGGAAGTGAAGCCATGCGTTTGTGTAAGAAGAAAGCCCATATTTAAACCTTCATTAATAACTAGCTTTTGCGGCAGGAGAATGACCCCTAACCTGACACATGACGTATTGACGAACGTGGAAGCACAGAGGATAGAGCAAAACACCAGTCACAAATTAGAAGTCTAAAGAGAGAATTTTTACAGAGAAATGTGGGAGGAGCTTGAGTTTGTTTCCCAGCCGCGTTTGTTTGAACCGCGAGTTTGTTTGAACCGCGTCATCTAAGCTTACGCAACTCCTACATCACACGTCATGTGTCGGGTCAGAGGTCACTCTTACGCCATCAGCGTTTATCACAGGTTCGCATTTAAAGTCTGTTTAGAGAGAAGTTACGGTGCCGTCTTAGCGGCCCCTAATTTAATAACAAATGATCATTTCGACGGAATTGAATCCATCAAAACTAACTTTAGCTGGAAATAGCAAATGGCATTATTCAAGAACCGCTATAAAACCAAACCAATCTCTGTTACCTTAAATTATATGTTTATCTCTGTAAAGCTGCTTTGAAACAATCTACATTGTTAAAAGCGCTATATAAATGAGGATGACTTGGCTTACGTCGGAACTAGACTCATGTACGACTGTTACCAGAAGCCAGTAAATATAGTTAATAAAGTTATAAATATGGATATTTTCTGTACAAAAACGCATCGCTTCACTTCAAAAGGCATTTATTAACCGACTGTAGTCGTATGGATTAACTTTTATGATGGATGGATGCACTTTTTTGGGCTTCAAAAATCTAAGTTAACATTCACTCCCATTATAAAGTTTGCACAACCCAGGATCGTTTTTAATATAACTCTAATTGTGTTTGGATGAAAGAAGAAAGTCACATACCTTGGTTGGTTTGAGGGTGAGTAAATTAGGGGATCATTTTCATTTTTTGACAAACCAACTCTTTAAGAAAATGAAAATATCTGTATCAGTATCGGCAGATATCATTCTGAATAATCGGCTATCGAAATTTCCGTCAGCTGTTGCTACTCTGGTGTAGATGACACTCACTCGGCATCATCAAACAACCTCTCTACAAGAGAGCACGGACTGATCCTGCTGCTTCAACAAAGCTAGAAAATCAACATTCAAGCATGCAATTTATGCGAGAGGAGATGCCTGCGTACTTCACACCGTACACACAATACATGAAAAGACTGTCACTTTAACAGAGATATACAACACCTGCGATAGAGCCACATTCCTCCCACTAGAATATTTAGCTGAAAACATGTAGGCAATAGAGCAAAACTTAAAAGGATATGGTGTTTCTTTCATGATCGGTCAATTTCAAGAGCAATCCTTTTGAAAAACATGAAAGATGAAAAACTTTGCAAACATATTGGGGTTTAAACGTCTGAGACCACTGACGAATTCATTTTTTTTTTTTTGCCTTTTTAAGGAAGTAATACAGTATTTTTTTATTAGAATTGTCAGCATCAAATTTGAATGAAAAAAAAAATACATTTTCCATCTTTTTTGAGAATGCTCCAGAAGAACCTAATGTTTCTGATATTTAGTGCACGTTTAATGCCACAAATGTGCTTATTTGATTAGTGACCTAGAAAAAGTGTCAGAAATATCCCCACTGTATCTCATTATCCACTATCGGGACATCTGAAACAGCTCGCATAATTATGCACTACCATATGTGCTTTGCTTTTGTAAAACAGCACATGCTGATGATCAACTCCAAAAAATGTTGAATGCATCCTTCTCCATGGACCTATATATAATTTTTTTTTTTTTTTTTTTTACTTACAGACCCCTTTCCTACATCTTGGCTGCATGCCATAGGCGTCAATCGTACCCTAAATTCTAGCACATAACATCATTAATATGATAGCATCAGTGCATTAGTGACCACAGCAGTAGATCAAGCTGCAAAAAAACAGCAGCGCGTTTCATATTTTGCACAGTACTGAACAAACAGCTCAGCGTGCATAACAAAACAACAACGCTGCCCTTTACAAACCAGATGCTTAATGCAGCATTTAATTTCCTATAGGATCATATAATGGGGCCCTGCGCACAGACCAGGATACTTCCATACCAGCCGGATCCTGTCCTAGAGTGTCATTGAAATTCTACAGGGCTCAAATGACGTCAGTATGGATAAAGGCACAATCCACAACAACAAGCCTTAATATCAATTTTGACATCCGCACTGCATGCATGTGCAATGTGTTTATGATGGCTACGAATGCCTAACTCCCTCTTATAAGCTGCAGTGTCACTTTACCTTGTAGATGTACCTTTCCGCACATCACATATACTGCATTTGAATGCCTCTGCACTGTTTTTGAAGGTGCAGACGCTACAGTCCCAAAATCCGTTGTCTGCAGAGGGCTTGGCTTGTCTTTTTGGCCTGCAAAATTTAAAGAGGAAATGGTTAGGGTATTTAAATAGCATGCTGCACCCTAATTAGTGCGTGTGTCATCATATGCACTGAATTCTGCGTGCTGTCGTAGAAGACGCCTGTCCTTTACAAACACACAATAACACTTGCAATTTGACGATTTTGCATGCCAAAAGGATAAAAGGGCTTTATCTGTTAAAAAAATGCGAAGAAAGAAGAACAGGGGAGGCGTTTCCTAAATTCCCTTTGTCTAAAGCTGGATACCGGGAGTCAGGCAAGGCTTCGTATCCGCCATGGCTGCGCTTTTTTTCCGTTAAATCCGACCAGGAAAAATAAGTAGACTTCAACCGCACTACGCGGCTATTCTTCAATGTACACAAACGCGCAAGATGCTTTATGAAAAGACAGAGGAAATTAGATGTTTCTATACCTGGATGGGCTTTTCTTGTCGCCCATAATGGGAGAAACACCGTCTTCCAGAGGAGGGGGCTTCTGTAATGTACAGTGTGAGCTCCAGACAGAGCCGCTGCTGCTGTTATCGCACACTTGCACTCGCTGACCGCTGCAGCGCGAGGCGTCGGTCCGTCACGTGGCCTCGCCCTGAGCCAATCACAGCCTCCACACGTTTAAAAGTCTAAATGTTTTTAAAGAAATGTGCTCATTTGAAAACTATACACAGCATACTTTTATTGAAATTTATGCAACTAAATAACAAACAAACAGATAAATAAATGATGGCATCGGTGATGTCCAAATAAGTCCACACTGAAAATGAAAAACTGGGAATCAAAATGTAATTCAAACCTGGAAATAAGCAAAAAATGTTTAGGACTGAAAACAACTCTGGATATAAAAACAAAAAAAAACACAGCTCAAACCTGCTTACGATGATTTACCCAGTTTTAGTCTGCAAAAAAAAATAATATTTAACTCCCTAATTAAATGAGTAAATGTGCCATTGATCTTGTGACTTAGCACAAAAGGTCAGATGTTCTTGCTTCTATTGAAGCACAAGATGCACTTTGGGTCATCTGAAATCATGATCATCATGTTTTGCACGTAACTTCATTTTAATATTGCAATTCAAAAAAGCAGAAGAAAGTAGATTAGAAAATGACAGCAAAATCAGATCAGAGCCACATACACTCTTTTTAGCACTCTATGATAATGCATATGTCATTTGTAATGTAATGCATGTATATATGTATGATGATTGATGTATGTATGTATGTATGTATGTAGATATGCATGTATGTATGTATGTATGTATGCATGTATGTATGTATGTATGTATGTATGATGTATGTATGTATGTATGTATGTATGTATATGCATGTATGTATGTATGTATGTATGCATGTATGTATGCATGTATGATGTATGTATGTATGTATGCATGTATGTATGTATGTAGTATGTATGTATGTATGTATGTATGTATGTATGTATGTATGTATTATGTATGTATTTAGTATGTATGTATGTATGTATGTATGTATGTATGTATGTATGTATGTATGTAAGTATGCATGTATGTAAGTATGCATGTATGTATGTATGTATGCATGTATGTATGTATGTATGTATGTATGTATGTATGCATGTATGTAAGTATGCATGTATGTATGTATGCATGTATATATGTAAGTATGCACGTATGTATGTATGCATGTATGTATGTATGCATGTATGTATGGACGGACGGACGGACGTACGTACGTACGTATGTATGTATGTATGTATGTGTGTATGTATGTATGGACGGACGTACGTATGCATGTATGTATGGATGTATAATCTCTATTTGTTGGATCACAGAGGAGTAAATTATACTGAGCATAAATAATTTAAAGAAAGTTTAGATGTAATGGAAAAGAGAAGACATTGAAAAGAGAAATGTTGGTTGTAAAGGTAAGACACATAATGGACAGATTCTCAAATGAGAGCACAATTATATATATATATATATATATATATATATATATATATATATATATATATATATATATATATATATATATATATATATATATATATATATATATATATATATATATATAATTAATACACTGCATCCCTCTAGTCAGCTTTTAATTTACAGTATCTTGCAAATACATTCAGACACATTCATTATTCCATTTTACTAAATTAAATTACATATTATCTGTTAATATTAACAATTTGACTATAAGTTTTGATATCCAAAATTCTTATGCTATTATTTAGTTAGTCTTAAATTATATTCTGCATTAGATGGCATTGTGAGTACTGTTTCAATGTAGCCTAATAAGCAAGACATTAAAGATAAAAAAAAAACGACAGAGATCATTGCATCTGCCTAATACTATAGTATAAATGTTACAAGTTCTGCTTGTTATACTACCTTCGACGTTTTATTTGACGTAGACTGCTGCATAGGGTTTACAGTTTAATATCTAACAAATTAGCAAACAAGATTGTTTTTTGCTCCTCTATGCAAAATGAACAGTTTTCATAAACATCCAGACCTGGCGCATGCTCAGTAGCAGCACGGGTAGTGACGTCACCGGCGCCATATTAAAGATTTGCTGCTGTTTTCTCTGTGTCGCTGTTGCCATCTTTCTGTTTCCAGCTGGACTCAGAGAGAAGCAAACATATCTCCACAATGGAAATCGATACACTTCTGGAAGCATTTCGAGGTACCGCTAACAAATAATGAATAACATAAAAGGTTTGGCAAATTCGTTAGCTTGTAAGCTAAGCTAGGAAATCAAACTAGCAGCCAATGCTAGGTGCTGGTCATGCCGGAAAAGCTTTAAATATCACTAATAATCGATATCGATCGATTCTCAACAATACACAGATAATGTGTATGAGTTGATCTTGTAGATGTACCACGTCGGAAGTTGATAAAGTCCTCTGCTACACGGGGACCGATAGAAAGCCGGCTAGCTGTGAGCCACACTGCTGTTATGTGAGCACAGGATACTCTGGTTTAGTCGCTTATTTACTGTCTGAAACTTCTTACTTGCATTAACTTAACTGCATAGTCAGCAAAAAAAGTTTTTCGGGCGCTCATTTGTGTGACTTAACTTGTCTGGAGCAGAAATGTCAATTTCAAAGTGTTTTATTGGGATTTTGTATACAAAATAACCGCGTGAATGCACACTAACTTACATGCGATGACAGGCAATAACAATCAAATAAAATGTCAGTCATTTTGATAAACACAATAGTACGAAAGAAACATTTCACATGATATTAATGAATTGTTGTTTACTCTGTTTACTGTAGATTTCGAGAAGAAAGGAGAAAAAGAAACCTGCCCGATTTTGGATCAGTTTCTATCGCATGTTGCGAGAACAGGAGAGACCATGTAAGTCCAACACACTCTCAGGCAGATTCAGACTCAAATGCTCTTTAGTTTATGCTATTGTAGAGAGAATATTGCTTTATTCACAAGTATTTTAAAGTCAGCATGAAATGGAGAATGTGAAGTTACATCACACCGCGTTGCATTCTGGGGCGGTGCCTCCATCTTTAAAGGATCGCCCTATGCTACGTACTGAAATTAATACCAATGCCTGCACTTTTTTTTTACCTAATTTAGACTGAAGATCTTATCATTGCAACGCAGTTTCTGCACTCTCTCTAATGTTTTCATCAATGCGAACACGATGATGTACATACAGTAAGAGCTTCGTTGTGCAGTGTAACGTCATTGATTTCATAACGAGTTGTCCAGATAAACTCGCGCTGTGTGAAAAAATTTTCTTTGATCGCTTTCTGTATATAATTTGTTCACAATTTAAATAAGATTATTTTCATCCTACTAAAAGAAACGATGTGAAGTTGTTATTTTAGTCACTGGCTTGACTTACTGATGCATTAACAGTATTGAACGATTTTGAGAGAAAGATTACCTGTCTGAACTTGAACTTGAATTGTTGCTTGGTAGCTCGATCGATTTATTTTCAGACGTTCATCGAGGCCAGCTCTGTATTGACCCAAGTTGAGGAAACAGTCGTCGCTGAAATGTTTGGACCAGCCAGCCAAAACTTTGGGAAGTTGTGTCGGCGCATTTCCAGAGAAAATAAAATTAACCCATTGTTTCTTCAGAGGCTCGGATGAAGGAACTAAAAAATACTTTTGTGTTCATTTGTACATCCGAACACTGATCAACTGCCATGCTTCGCTCGTTTGCAAACCATTATAAAAACTCAAATCGCGCTTGCGCATTCGTACTTCCTAGCTCATTTTCTCATGGACGGGCCAAATGCTCTGGGCGGGCAAAGCAGAGAAAGGGGAGGTAACTAGGGCTGGGAATCGATTCCAAAAAGAATCGATTCCTCGATTCCGAGGCGTTGGGAATTGAGAATCGATTCCAAAGGTTGGAATCGATTCCATTAAGGGGAATCGACTCCTCTCTAAGATTTTTTTTGTTTTGTTTTACAAAAACCGCGGCCTGTAGCCGGTTTAATTTGTCAACACAATCACTTCAGACGTCACCTGTAAAGCAATAAAGTTCAGACTAAATAAATGATTAGGCCAGCTAGTTCACAGCCTTTTACAAACCACCTTCTGGTGTCTGTGAACGCGCGCTCTCTCAGTTTAACTTTGTTCAATAGGGTGCCAGATTTCTAGAGCCTTCCAGGCGAAAACCCAGCTAAAACACACCGTAAACAGGCCTTAATATGTAGCGAAAAAAACACCCAATCTGGCAACATCAGCCACCAGTGTCGCGCACCGCCGCATGCGTCATCAAAACAAAAAGCAGCATGTAGTCGACAAAGCAGCGAGCGAGGAGGCGTCGCATTTAAACGAGTTTTATGACAAGGTCGGTGAGGATGGGAAAAATCTTACATTTCTGTGCAAACTTTGCCAGTCGATAAAATAATTGCTCTGTGGTTGTATATGGGCTGTGGCAATAATAATAATTGCTCGCAGCAACATATGGAAAAAAAGAACTATGAACTATAGTTCATTTTTTTTGAAGTATATGAACTATGAACTGAACTAGTTTATTTAAAAATTTGTGAACTGAACTTTGAACTAGTTCATGTAGAAAATGAACTTTCCCAACACTGCCCTGGTTAATTGCAGAATGATAATCTCCACAGCTCTCGTGATACCGACTTGCACTGACAACATCCCGATGTCAGTGAATAAAATTCAGAGTCATTGTTTTTTTTATGCTTAAGAACTGTAAAACCTGGTTGTGGTGCAGTGATTAGTTATGAAATCTTACTACATAAATCCAATCTTATTTAATCCACCATTTGAATGTTGTATGTGTTCGAATTATTTATATTTATTAAATAAGACATTTGTAGCCTACTGATTATTGTTGTCCATAAATCGAACTTCCGTGCCTCTTAAATAGTAATTATATATTACCATGTACCAATTCATTTCTAATGCTCGGACACTTCGGTTTCTCTCGTGTGTACGTGTGTGTAGGTAGGCCTATGTATATAAATAGAATCTACCATGTAGGCTATATGGTGAACATAT
Organism: Chrosomus eos; assembly: GCA_036326025.1. NCBI lineage: Eukaryota > Metazoa > Chordata > Actinopteri > Cypriniformes > Leuciscidae > Chrosomus > Chrosomus eos. Next base: position 26,939,124 of record CM070837.1, read on the forward strand.
TCATAGTCTTTACACTGTGTCTGTCTACACCTGACGCAGGAAGCACGCGTGACAAATCCCCGAAGTAAATGCCTCGTTTTATTTATGACAGAACAGCACGCAATAAGTCTCGCTTGTCACGCCAGGTGTACAAAGTTTCTCGCTGTGTGGCACCGTGCACGGTAAAAGACGTGACAATGTTTGACACGGTGTTGGTATTAAAAAAAAAAAGAATCGAAAATAACAGTGTGGAATCGATTCTTGGAATCGATTCTTTTCGATTCCAGAAACAGGAATCGGAATCGGAATCGATTCCAAAAAATCCGGAATCGAACAGCCCTAGAGGTAACCTTTCCTCCTTATGACGTCAAGATCAGCGCGTCTGAGCTCTCAGAAAGATAGCCAAAACTCGGTTTACACCGATTGAAAATTCTAGACACGAGGGGACCAAATACAGGCTAGGGGAACTAATATTAATGTTAAAAAACCTCAGAAAGGGAAAATTTCATGTCATGGGACCTTTAACATGAACGTTAAATGAATGAAAACAGTTTTTTTTTTTTTTTTGGTTGAACAAATGCTTTATAACAAATTTGAAAATATTTGTTTTTGTTTGTCAGTTTCAATAATTAGAAACGTGTCTAATCAATTAAATTTAAGAATTGATTATGGATTAGATTAACAACCTGCTTTTTCATTAATAATTAATTAACATTAAGAATAATAGAGTCCCAATAATGTATCTTATTCAGAAAATATGTTTTTCTTTTTATGATTTAATACAAATATATTTTCCAAAACGGTGGTGAGGAAAATGAATGCTTAAAACATTTTGATTCATATTTTAAAATCTAATCAAATTAAAATGATTTTATTTTATTTTTTGGCAAAGTGCTGCACAACAGTAATTTACTAAAACATGGACAAAAATGATATTCCTTAATGATTAAATAAATTGTATTGTTATAATTATTATTTTAAAATGTACAATCTATTCAATAGTAATATAGCTTATTTCTGTCGTAATTTCTTTCGAGTTAAACCGAACTTTTATTTTGTCTGGTTGTAGGGTAGACCTTTGAGTTTCAGAGTATATTTGACAATGGTTTTTATCAAATAAAATGATTAAATGCTCTTTAAGCGTTCTCTCAGAGCAGCTCTGGATATGTTCACGCAGAATAAGCAGATTCCATTTTCATGACTGGATTATGCATTTCCTTCTGCAAGTTATAAACGGGACATACCTTTATCTGATTCTGCACGGAGGGATGGTGTTCTCAAATATAGGCAAACATGTTTGATGTACTTCCTCCCTCCTTTTGCAGCCACCACATTTTTTGGAAATTGTCTAATTTTCCCTAATATCGTAGATAAGCAAATGTGCATGATATGATAATCGTATGTGTTCATTCCGTGATATATTGTCATACTGGTAGTATACCGTTACAACCCTAGTGTCAAACCAAGGGAGTGGATGATGCAATCGTAACATTGTTGCATAGGGTTTACTCGCATCTTAAATCTTAATAATATCCTGCCGTCTGTTTTGGTTGAAAGACTTTGACAGTTTTACCTAGATTGAGGACTGATTCTGTGGTTTCAGTACTTATTAAGGAACAGAGTTCAACAAGTGCGTGGGTGGCTCAATGCCTGAGAAACAAATTATTAACGTTGGATCCCCACAAGGCTGTGTCCTCTCACCCTTATTGTTCATCTTGTACCCAAGCAACTGTATAAGTATACTTCCAGGGAGATGCACAATTAAATTTGCAGATGGTACTGCATTAGTTATTCCCCTTCAGGGGGATGAGGACAGTCATGGACCTGATTTAAATCAAGTTATTTCTTGGTGTGACATGTTAAACCTTAAGCTAAATATTTCAGAAAGATTTAGTACTTTTACATAGTTTTTTTGTACGTGAATGCATGATGAAACTCATTGAAACACAATTTCCCCATGGGGATAATAAATGTCAAAAGCAACAGCGTGTTCAACAAGCTGAAAGCAGTGGATTCCATATTTAGTTGGAAACGTTTAAATGTAACAAGTTTTGTTGTTGTCATTGTAAATATCCACTTTCCCATGGTCATGATGGGGAATCCGAGAATGTGGGTCACATTCAGTGGACAGACACCGACACAGTGTTTTTTTATATATATTTCTACACAAGACAGCCAAAGTCAATCCCTAGAAGCTTGTAAACTGTTTTCTAGTGGCTGTGTGCAAGTCCTGCTAATTCACAAGCCGACAAACTGCAACAGTCATATCCACAAAGGTAATGTTAAACCAAACAAAATGCAAAACTTTCAAAAACACTCAGCAATTTGTTTATTTTATTGAGTGATATTCAATGGGTTTAATCAGTGACAATGGTAATTTATTTTTCTTATCCTACGTCTTCTCGTCACCCCCTCAACCTGCTTCCCATAGTGTTTTTACACATAGAAAAGGTATAGTGTTGTCCAGTTTCCTCACTGAACGATGATGTGAGTTAATATGGCATGTCTCGATGCAGGATGAATGACCTACAATGGTGACATATTTCACAACCTCACTGCCTTAATATGGGGTCTATATGGGGTCTAAAGACAGTTACCCAGAACTCAACACGGTGTGATGTAATCTTTACATTCTCTATAGTCTTTTCTTCCCTGTTATGAGGTATTTACTAGAAAAATGGCTTCTTAAACAAGAAGCAATTTAGGTCAGGACTTGATTTTGTCTATGGGGAATTGATTGGATGGTTGTGGTTTGCTATTGGTTGATCTCATGTGAGTGACAGGTTGCACCGGCGTGAGGGCGGGAAAATAATAACCTTTCCCCTTCAGCACCTGCCACTCACATGAGATCGCATCAATTAGAAAACAACAACAGTTCAAATCTAATGTCTCGCCCTACGTCTCTTCTCATTTGAGAAGCTGTTTCACTCGGATATACATCACAATAGAGTGGAAATGGCAATCATAATGGGCTCCTTGCACATAGTAACCTGACGTCATATCCGCAACGGGTAAATACGGCTCGCTCTCTTCCTGTTTGAAGGCGTACATACACAACGTAGACATTTTCCGCCTAATACTAGAAAACAGTACAGCATTATAACACGCATATTCGGTCAGCCCAGGGTTGTTTATTAGCCTAATGTTAGCTAGCAAACTAACGTAAGCCATAAAGTTTGAGATATATAGACTTACCTTCATATCCGTGGATTTATGAAGAGGCATACATTTTAAAGCCCTTCTCTCTAATTTGCTGGTAGGTGATTTGGAGGAGGACTTACAAAGGCGATATACGTCCGTTATTGTAAGTTTCGGCAACTCTTGTAAACATCTCATCTCATAGTGTAGAATAGCGCCGGAAAAGACGAGGCCGCATTTCCGGTAAGGAAGTAGTTACGTGCAAGGAGCCCATTTTCTTTTCATGCTGACTTTTAACACGATTCCGAGTGTGTTGTGAGAGTAAACTGTTAGAATAGAGAAGTTTCTAATTTCCTTTAATGAATCATTTACAACATTCCTCAGCATTCAGTGGTCTCAGATTAAAAACTACTTCCTCTTCAAACTGGAGAAAGTGATGGATGATTTTAAAGCCTCGAGTCCAGAGCAACGGGGACCTGCCAATCCTAACGTTGAGTACATTCCCTTTGAGGAGATGAAGCAGAGGATTCTCAAAATCGTCAATGGATACAACGGGTAAGAGACCGCTGACATATTTCACAGTTCGAGGTGGGGAAAAACATTGATACGGCATAATCTTGATATTTTTAGTGGGGCTTTTTTATTGATAAATGGAGGCCAAGTATTGATTGATTTAGCTCCTGAATTTTAGCTCAGGATTGCGATTATTGTGCATAAATATGGGAAATAATAATAATTTGAAATCTTTCTCTCAGCTGTAATTTCACAATCAGACCGAGTAAATAATTTCCCAGAGACGCACAGTGAGCGTTGTTTTAAGGAAGCACATTCACATAATTTGTATTTTAAAAACAAATACAATGGCTTCAAATGTGCAAAACATTTCATTTGACAACTGTAATTTCTATTAAAATGTCTAAAATATGAGGAAGGAAAAAATTGAACGAAGGAGATGGATGTGAAGATGAGAAATGAACAGACTGAGAACTTTATCTTATTAGATAAAAACGTATATGGACAAAGTTTTCCTTTGGGGACATTTGCAGTTGAAAAAAGGTAATCGCAATGCATTTTACTGCAATACTCAGCATGTCGCAAAATGTTTACAATCACAATATTTTATTGTGGCTTAAGAATCATGATAATATTGTATCGTGGGGCCTCTGGTGATTCCCACCCCTAGTTGTTTTCGTCACTGTGTGAAAATATTAAAATTTAGATTTTTTCTTTAGGATTCCTTTCACTATTCAGCGTCTTTGTGAGCTTCTTACTGAGCCAAAAAGGAACTACGCAGGAACAGAAAAGTTCCTCAGGGGTGTGGAGAAGGTATGTTGTGTTTAATGAAATTACCAATTCTTTGGGAACAGGTTTTTTTTTAAGTTAATAATTGAAGAAGATTAAAACTTGTATTTTTTTTTCAGAATGTGATGGTGGTCAGTTGTGTGTATCCTACCTCAGAGTGAGTTAAACTCTCTTTCTGCTCTATTTTATGGTTTTGTGTGTGGGCAGCTTTCAATATCAACTTTTAGTTATGCTTGTAATGTTTTTAAAAAACATTCAGCTGTCTTTAATACTATTATGCATCTTTTGTTTTTAAAGGAAAAAAGGGTCAGGTTGCGTGAACAGAATGAATGGTGTCATGTTCCCTGGCAACACTTCAGCTTTTCCAGATAGGTGAGTTTATCGCTTTAACCACCATTGTGGAAATTTTGAAAATAGCCTTATGGGTCACTAAACCACTTCAGTTTTGAAATGTTATTGCTCACTGTAAAGAGAGACTAGTAGTTTTACTGTCTGATGGTTTTGATGTGTCTTTGATTGTCTGTGATAGGAATGTGAATGGTCCAGGAACACCCAGGCCACTGAACAGACCAAAAATCTCCTTGTCCAGCAGTGTAGCTACCAACGGCCTTCCCGACAGCACAGAAAGCAAAGAACAAGCCTCCAAACAATCGGAGAGAACGGTCAAGTAAGTCCCAAATGCCAGTGTGTGCATTAGAGATGCGTGGATCAGCTCTAACGTCACCCCTAATCTACTGTTAAAAATAAATCATCCACCCGCCACACACCCGAACCTATGATTTTCTCTGATTTAGATATCCGCACCCGATCGTCACATTACAACTATTCTAATTCTCAGTGTTAAGCGTGATGATTAGGGGTGCGCCAAAATCGATCTTAAAAGCCGTTATAAAACGCTCTATTCATTATCCGAGTTGACTGGATTTGACTAGCTTTCATGAGGCACACACGCAAGGTCTCTCGCTCTCTCCCTATCTGTCGTGCGCGTGCTATGTATGTTATGCGCGCAGTATGTTTTGTCTCGCATGCGCGCTCTAGATTCCGGGAGATTAGAACTAATTTGCGGACATCAGGGAGACGCTATCAATATGCGGGAGACTCCCGGAACTTCCAGGAGACTTGGGATGTCTGGCTTTGCAAAAGTCCACTAGACGGGAAACACAACCACATGCACAGACACCTCACGCGGCATCACCCGCAGCACTGTGAGAAAGCCGTTGTTTGTGCTGGCTCGACGTAAACATTTTTATTACTACTGATTGCAGCAAAGTTACACTAAAATAGTGTCTGTGACTGTTTTGTTGCAACTGATAAGACACAAGTTGTTTTTGTTATTGTGTTTCATCCCAAAAAAATAATGGAGATCCATTTTCCTAATTACAAAAAAATATTTGTATTTCTTAAACCATGATATATTGTGAGTTATTACTGATAATATATCGAGTATCGCCATATCGTGATATTATCGGTATCGTGAACAATGTATCGCATCTCGTATTGTATCGTGAAGTACCCAGCGATTCCCTGCCCTAGTGATGATATGGTAACATATTACACTGACGTCACATCTTAAATGTAATTCTTCTTTGGCAAAATAGCCTAAACACAGGCTTTACTCCCTTCAAACTTAAATTGGAATGTCACTGTTTCTGTCACTGCAACTTCCCGAACACACACACACAAGAAATTAAATATGTTCAGCCCAAGCAAAGGCTTTTGCTTCACAGCCGTTTTACATCACATAACCAGCACTTGATTGGTCCTGGTTAACCACTTCAGTAAAACACTCCCACACTGCACTTTCCTTTCCTTCCGTTTAGTTTGTTTTAATTCTCCTTTTTGAAATTTCTCTCAGATCTGTTTTGCCTCCATTGCTGCTTAAAGGATAATTCCGGTATTTAGCACTTTGAGTCTATTTTCTAGTTTGTTTTGGATGAACTAGAGTGGTGGACACAGAAATTGACAATGGGTCCTGTCTCGACTTTTTGACTCTTTTAGAATCGCTGTTGGAAAGCATCTTTTGCAGGTTTTATCGTAGTTTTTGTCCGGCTCCATTTAACTTGACTTGGACAGAAACTAAGATAAAACCTGTTGGAAAGCATATTTTGCAGTGATTTTTGTGTGAGCATATCAGTGAACACCCCTGACCACTTGGTGAGTTTCACGTCTTTGTAAACTAAAGTTTAATGTGTTTTATGAAGGATTGTTTCTGTGCATTGTAGAGGGGGGTGGGGGGGGGGGTCTTAACCGTTCTATTTCATCAGAACCGATCTTGAAACAGGGCTTTAAGTGTAAAATACTGAACTTGTCCTTTAAGGACATGTTTGAGTATGCTCGTAGACAGCCACTCTGAAGCGCTCCGAGGCGATTCTAAAATTGTCAAAAAGTCGAGACAGGACCCATCGTAAAAATGTCTGTCCCCACCACTCTAGTTCATCCAAAACAAACTAGAAAATAGACTTAAAGTGCTAAATACCAGAATTATCCTTTAAACAAGTGGACCCTGCAACAGCGTAGCTTAATGAGAGTCTGCGAATGAAGCTTTAAAAACCTTAATATTTCCATCAATATGTTGGAAAAGGTCGTTGATTTTCATAAGCGTTTTTTTTTTTTTTGTATTAGTAATTTATAGCTCCGAATTGTCAAAACACCTCATAAAAGACTTACTACGGATGCGAAAAACGCAGAAAATCAAACCTTTAGAATATTTTCTGTTAAGCCTTTTTTAGTTAAAGCTGTTAAGTTATTAAGCAATATCTCATGCAAGTTTTTTTCCTTTGTATTTTATAAAATGACCACTAGGAGGTTCTTGAGGCATATGTTTTCCTTGATTGATCTCTCATCCACTTGCAATTAATTGAGGGGGTTACCCAGGGGTTATCCGCAGTGTCCGCACATCACTGGTGTGCATGTGACCCTCTTGTTCAAACCTTGTAGTCCCACTGTTTAAAGACCATATGGAAGATTTGATGAATTCAGGTTTTTTTGTGCGTGTGTGTGTTAATTTCACAGCTATCGCTTACGATTTATTATTTTCACACTTTTTGCATAATTTGACAATTGCAGAAAGTGATGCAATAAAAAAATCAGTTTAAGTGAAAGGATATTTGCCTTTCTCATTGACTGCCTCATTCAAAGATGTGATTTTCCCATATTTGTATGGATTTTTGTGTTTTCTGCACTGAAAAGTATGACCCACGTGAATGGTGGTGAGAATTTGATTTGGCTTAGTGCGATCAACAAATCACTACGGTGTAACTGTTGAGTACTGTAACAGCACAGTGTTTTCAGTCACTTTTTTTATTTAATTTTCACATAATGAATATTAAAGGTTTATTTCACTATTTGTTTAGATCATCGCAATCATTTTTATGATAGATTTTCATAGTTTAAAATTCAAATCTGGAAAAAAAAGGCACAACAGATTTATACTTAATAAAGCATTTGAAAGTAACAAAAATAAATGAAGGCATATTGAAAAAAAATCCAAGACAAGAAATTTACAAAAAAATTAGTTAGTTTTCATACAAAAAAAACCCTTTATCAATAAATTCATGACTTTGGCAGTTAACTTATGGAATAAAAGCCATGAAATTTAAATTGTGACTTCACAGATCTGTAATGGTGTGTATTCGGAGTCTTAATTTTTTTTTTAATCTTTATTTTTTTAGTGAGTCTTCAGCATCAGAAGCAGAGGGTTCACATGTTGGTCCAGTGAAGAGTAAACATTGTGAAGATGAGGATTCAACGAATCCTGAGACGCCTGAAGCAAAGAGACTCAAGTTTGACAAAGAGGATGAAGATGATGATGATGATGATGATGAAGATGGGCTGGAGAAAGAACCAGATGAAAAGCCGTTGTCCTGCATATCAATAGCAGAGAGCTCATCGGATCTACCGCAGTCCTCATCAGACGTCACTGTGGAGGTGAAGGATAATAAACCTGACCAATCTGTCACTGAAGACCAAGGTATGTCCTTTTTTACAGTTACAGGTTCTTCTAACATCCATTATTCACATTTATCACGGTTTTAGGGTTTCGGTACGGTTCGGTATGTGCTATGGTCAGGGGGAAAATGACTGCTAGCAAATAAATAAAAAAAGAAAATAAGAACAAATAATCAAACTACAAGAAAATAGTAAAAAAAAAATTGAATAATCTACACAGTGCTTCATAGGTTTTTCAGGTAGGTCTAACAGTTTTCAGATATAGAAATTAATAATCCAATAGAAAATAACAATGCATTTAATGCAATTAATTGAAGATAAAGCATTATTAAAGTTACAAAAAGTTCTTCAGTCAAGAGCAGTGAGTGATTGTTCTTTTTCTTTTGTTTGATGAACATTAAAACGCAGACAGCATCAGAAATATTAGGCTGCCGTCACTTCAAGACATAATGCATAATTCAATAAACTCACACTGCACACACACATGTTGTCTTTCTCGGCTGTTTACATTTACTTCAGACATGTTTGCTAGGATACCCGCCAAGACGGGCATGTTGACCATTTTGGTGAGTTCAAGTATAAGATTTGAAAGCGAACTCAGTTTATTAGTCACGCGTTGACTGAAGTGCGGCTTTCTATGTTATTTTGCGTCTTCTTGCGCTTGAATAATGATTGTGTAAATGACTGGCACTCGCATCAAACAGAGTTTACAAAGATTGGCTGTTTTGTCTATTTTTTTATTTTTTATTTTTTTTTTTACCATCGATGTTGTAAGGAAGCCAGAAAGTTCCCAGACAGAAGATTGTCTGTGAAACGCCAACATGTGAGGAACAACAGATTTACATGCTAACAGTTGATTGATCAGCTACTCCCATCTGTCGACAGAAACATACAGCTGAACTGTGGGGTTCACACATTTTTTCCCCAACAAACTATATTATAGATGCCCTGTCAGAATTGAGATTAACCGCGGTGCCAGTGCGTGCCGAACCGTAAGTGGAGAATGGTACGATTATTTTTTTTTTTTTTTTTTTTGCGTGAACCATTACACCCCTAATAGACAGAGATTGAGAATATCAGGTCAGTTTGAATTGAAGCATCAGGACCTTTTCCATTCATTGAAAGTGTTTTGCCAATCATCAGAGTGGCTTCATCTGTTTCCAGGACTGTCAGCTGCTTGCTGATGCTTTATTTGCTGCTGGATTATTTGCATATGAGACTCTTTGGCTGTTTTCAAATTTAGTTGGATTAGTCCAAACCTGAGTCTCATTCTCATTCCACTGAAGGTCTTTTTAATATTGTATTATGTGACTCAGATCCACAATGCAATGCATTTGTATTATCAAAATGAGTTCTAGCGTCAGCTGTTTACCACTGTAGCTAGGTAACCGTTCATGAGAACGTGCCAAAAATGGAAAGTGCTTTTTGGTTCACTTTTTTTCACTTGTGTTTTTGTTTTCCTTTGCTAGCAAAATTCAATCCTGAAATGCACAGCGAAGGCAATTTCTGCAGACATGAGCAACAATGAAAAATGCATTGTACTATAATTGGCTTCCACATAACAAACCAGATTACTTTGATGCCATTTGCTAACAGTACTGGAGTTCACGTAAACCCCAAAATCCCATTTTGGAGGTCTGGTGCGCAGACTCGTTCAGAAAGCAGACTCGTCGTGCCTTTTTTGCCTTTTTTTTCTTTACTTCGGAGGTCTAAAAGCCGGGAACTGATAAAGCAAGCTGTATTAGTGGTGATTGTGAATGCGGTTATACACTAACAGTGTATAAGTTTGGACACATTAATTATTGCTATTATACATATTTTAGAATCTTAGAAAGGTTCAAACTAAGAACGCACTTGAAAGTATGGGAATATAACATTTTAATTTAGTATATTTTATTATGATTATTTAAGTTTTATAAAGAAGTTCCTATTTGGATTTTTAGAACATTTTAAGAAATGAATTCAGTCTTGTAGCATATTTTATATATTGATTGTATTTTGTTTAACATTCCTCAATAGCCTGGGTGACTGCAAATCATCATAGGTTCACTACCAGTTAAAAGTTAGGATAATTATGATTTTTAATATTTTTGAAGTGTCTTTTGGCCACCAAGGCGGCATAAATTTTTTTCTATTTCGATATATTTTAAAATGTACCTTTTTTCCTGTGATCACAGCTGAATTTTCAGCATCATTACTCCAGTCTTCAGTGTCATAGTATCCTCAGAAATCGTTCTAATATGATCAAGTAAATTGTTATTTATATAGCCACTACGTAGCTTTACAAAATATAAGAACACAATCATTAAGAATACAGTCATGAGCTATACACAATATATTAACAAGCCTAATGTAAATATGAAATTTCAAACCCTAAAGCACACAATAAGACATCATAAAAATACTAAAAGCACATCTATAAAAAGTTTTTAGATGAGATTTAAAAACAGACAACACGCATTCAGCAGGTCTAATAAACACTGTCAAACTATTCCATAAGTTTGGAACCTTTAGTTTTAGATTTGGTTCTTGAAATAGCCAGCAATTTGTTAAAAGAAGATCTAATGCTCAAGAAACATTTATTATTAATGTTGAAAACCGTTGCGCTTCATATCTTTGGGGAAACGGTAATACACTATCATTCAGAAGTTTGAGGGAACATAAAAAAAGAAATGAATAGTTGCATTAATCAAATATGACAGTAAAGTTGTTTTTATTTAACTAAAATCCTGTTAGTTGGAGCTTCTATTCATCAAAGAATCCTGAAAATCTATTACCATTTCCACAAAATATTAAACAGTAAAAACTGTTGTCAACATTAATAGGAACGATTTTTAATACCAATAATAATTAAGCCTCATCAGAATGATTTCTGAAGGATCATGTGATACTGAAGTTATGATGCTGAAAATTCAGCTTTGACATCACAGAAATAAATTATATTTTAAAATGTATTATAATAGAAAACAGTTATTTTAAATGGTAATATTGTGAAATATTAGTTTGTTTGTTTGTTTTTTTATAAGCATAAGATACTTTAAAAAAATTTTTTTTTATATATATATACCTATAAGAATCTTAATTGTTCCAAACTTTCTAGTGTTAATAGTATTCGGGTTCAATCAGTGTCACTAATGTAAATTGTTCTTGTTTTATTTAACTGCTGTGCTAATATATTACATCTTTGCATATCAGCAGATGTTTGCATACATGACATTTTCTGCTCCTCTCTAATCTTGTATAATACGACTTGCTGTTTGTGTTTGTATTTGTTTTTATTGTATTTAAATGATATTTGTGTTTTTGTAATTGAATTTTTGCCATGAAAATAGCTTTGAATGGTTTCATGGCATTAAATAAAATAACCTGAATCTGCTCCTCTCTCTACAGAACCCTCCAGTACACAGTCAGAGGTCGTAGAAAACGGGGTTGACAAATCCGCTTCGGAAGATTCCCTCGACCCTTCCCACAGTCAGGCGACCGTCAGGGAATCGAACCTATCAGAGCAGCAGTCTGAGAGGGAAGAGAGTGCTGAGGAGAAAAACGACCCAGTCAGCAGCAGCAGCAGCAGCAGTAGCAGCAATAACAGCAGTGACGAGGGAGTGTCCGGCAGCGCAGAGACTCGATCCGCATGTCCCAGCAGCTCCACAGAGCCGGCAGCAGAGGGCAGTACTACTGCAGAAATCACTTCAGACAGCTCAGAGACTGCAGACGACACCATGGAGCAAGACTGAAGCGTTGTTGATTTTTACACTGTACAAACACCCCAAAAATCACTTATCCTGCAAGTTTAGCAGATCCTTTATAGACTGGGAGAGGAGGGCATCCGCTGACGTCCCTAAAGACCTCTCGTGAAAACATCTCCTCCTTATGACCCTTCTCAGGGCATCTTGACATATGGGTTCAACTTCAAAAACTGGAAGCTCATCTTTCTGGTGGTTTAGAAAGTGGTTTTCTGGCCATGGAATAACAAGAAAGCCTTGTGTACATGGCAGTTTTCTGTAACCCTGTTCTAATCATGAGCGTCTATCAACTCCGTCTTTCACTTCACGTCAATCTTTCTCCTGCTCTTCTAAGAGTAAAAATGTGGCAAATCTTTGGTTGAATTTGTGTGAATCTGTGCACATGTTTGTAGAGGAAAGGGGTGTGTGTGCACTTGCTTTAGTTTTGATTCGTCAACGAATGATCTCAGGATTCCCGTTGACCAGCAGACCAGTGTCTAAACATTCCAGGAGAACACCCCTTTTCTCCCAAATTGCCTTCTGTATTCATCTGCTGGCTTGTAGCACGAAGTGCTCAATAGCAGAATTAGACAGATTTCCTTTTTCTTTTATTTTTAGATCCTTTGATTTTAACTGCCTTCCCAGCATATTAATCCACTGATGCTGGTAAATAGATTCTAAAATGGACTAATGTGATTTTCCATGCACTAGATACTTGAGTGCTGTTGGTTGCAATGTGTAACTTAATATAGTGAGCCTGTCTTTTCAAGCGACATAATGTGCTTAACCACTATTGAGCCATCCTTATTTGTCATAAGCTTTTCATTTTGTTTCATCAAACAATGGCAAACATTTGTATGAAGGTTTAAATGGGCAACACTGACAACACCCAGCATCTCTTAAACTGTACTTTACATGCTTCCTACAGACATGTGTACCCTCCTACCCATACTTATTTCCACAGCTCCTTTTTGATATGTAGAATTTTTAAATTAGATTTTGTAGATTATGATAAGTGTTCACTGCTTTTGTGAAAAGTGAAATTGTATGAACTCCATGTGAACTGAATGCTTGGGCTTTCAACAGTATTCCTGAAGAGCAATAAAAGTTCACGTTAAAAGCAGTGGTATGCTTAATCTGAGGCATTTCTAACCTTTTATCTGAATAAAACTTTTTGGAATAATCGGGTCATACACAATTCATTTGCACTATAATATTTGGTAAGTGAAACCTAAAACTGATTAGCCATCACGTTTAATAAGTAGGTGATATGCGAGTAATGGGCAGTAACTGCAAATAAGAGCTAGAATTTTACTTCAAATAAATCTGCATCAGTTCTTGGGCAAACTATGATCAGTCGTTTAATAAAATATTTCATATTATATAAACTGATGTGAGTTTTTGGTGCGGCCTCAAGTATTAAGACATGAAATCTGTACTTTGTTTCTGCATCATTATGTACTCCAACTGTTGCGTGACACAAATCGCTATAGATTTTAGAAGTCCCTAAATGACCCACCTCCTTAAATGAGGCAGGATTTCCCATAAACACCCGCACACAGTTTTACACAGTAAACAAGTGAAGTGCCCGAAACCAAAAAAACCCTTACACTGTAGTCACAGAAAGAAAGGAATTATAGAGTCTAGTCCCGTCTGTGGACTTTGTGCCATGTGTCAGCAGCTCCTGAATGGTCATCCAGTTGTCAAATATCCTCTTGTTCCTCCTTTTCAGCATCTTTTTACGGCTAAGCTGGATAATATCAGGCTTCTCCTTGTCGTTCATTGCTCCTGTTTGTCCCTTGTTCTCCATGTGGCACTGCTTGAGTTCACGCCGTTGACGCTGTTCCCTGGCTAGTGCCGCATGCTGTTTGCGCTCCTCCTTGTTCCAGTATCGACCCAGCTTTAGTTCACTTGCTGCGTCGTCATCTGTAGTTGCGCTGCAGCGTTCTTCTCGAATGCGCAAGGCACGCTCTTTCAGCAGCTGATCTCTGATGGGCCTTTTGGTGATGTACCTTGTTCCATCGCCGCGGATCTTTACTCTCCACCCCATGGGCTTGGCTTTAGTGGGAGTGGTTTCTGGGTTCTTGCACAGGCTGGCCAAGCTGACTTGACTCTGGACGTACTCCACAGCCGACCTCTGCTGGATAAGTTGCATGTAGCTTTGGTAATGTTGAGCATGGGCTGGGATGTAGGTGTTCTTGTATGAAGAATGGTGTAAGGAAGTCTTCCTTGGGTTCCTTTTCTTACTCTGCTTTCTTTCCCCCTGATTTGTGACCTCTGGATCTCCAGGTAAACTCTTGGTGGGGCTGATCTCCTGAATGGGAGAGAGTTGATGTTTGGAGCAGGCTGTTGTTGAGTTGCGTCTATGCATGGGAGAACTTTTACTCTTGTCTCCAGGAACCATCCTTTGGGAGTCAGGAGAATCTGACTCCAGAGCTGGATGTAAGCTCCAACAGCTCTCTCCAGTGTTGTAAGCACTAGTAGAGCCTTCGTAGTCAACCTGGTTATGAATGAGGTCCTGATGGACTTTAGTATTTATTTGCTCAGTTAAATGCTTGGTGCAGCAATTTTTGGCTTGCCGATCATCAGCTTCAGCCTGAAGCCTGTGTGCTCGTATGATACTCAGGCACTCCAGCTCAATGTTCAGCAACTCCTCATTAAGCATCTGAACCTCCTGATCATCGCAGTCTACACTAACCCTCTTTCCATATAGTGTGTTGTCATGGTCCAGAAATCCCTGGAGACCACTACCATTGACCAGGCATTTCAGTTCAAGCTGTTTCTGGAAACGTTCACATGCCATTCCAGGTATGCCAAGGAAGTTTCCACTGTCTCCATTGTCAACTAAAAGGAAGGAGTCATTGCTTAAGTGCATGTCCCCACTTTCAAAAGTGCCTTGACTATACGTCTTGTGGTTTTCTGGGAGAGTGTCACAAAGGGAATTCTGGTCGTCTCCTAAGATGTCCTGCTCTGAGCTTTCATCATTACGAGTGCTTTCATCAGTGCGGCCAACACCACTGTCTTTCTCTTGATGATTGGACTGTAAGGTTGCCGTATCAGTAGTGCCTCCATCTTCTTCATGTGTGCTCTGTTAAAGTGAGTGGGAAGATGTTTTAATGGCTTGCAAATCACTGTAGTGATGTTAGCACCTTTAATTGGATCAAGGATACAATTTAATGTTGACTTGACCCTCATTAACTTATCTGTTGCAGTATACTTGCTGTGAACTCCCTAACCTTATGCTGTTGCTCCAGCATGCCCATGTGCAAGTCATCTGCCAAGTTGTTTCTATCCTTCTCCAACCAGCCAACATCCTGTAACCCAAACCAAAAATGCAATTTCATTATTTTACTTGGGTGGGGGGAGGGTCTCCAAACCTTCTCCTGGGGGGCCACCTTCCTCCAGAGTTTTTGTCCAGTTGGTTCAGGTGTGTTTAAATTTGGTTGGAGCTAAACCTTGCAAAAAGGTCCTAGAGGAGAAGGATTGGAAACCCCTGACATAAATCAAATGAATTTACCAAAGTCATCTGCAAATTCACAACAGTTCGCAGACCTGACTTTCTGGTCGAGCCACCAGGAGGGTCACATTCTTACTCTCCACCTTGGTAAGAAGTGTCACTGCCTCCTCGTGACTCTGGATTTCCACTCCATTGATCTTCAACATGTGAAAAGTAAAATAGATTTGATGTTTTAGACAAAAAAGATTCCAGACAAAAAAAACAAAACAAAAGCCGCTTTCCGACCGGAGGGACTTTTGCAGTTCCTAGAACCTAACGTTCCTATAACCCTTTTTTTTCTCGTGTTTCGACCGGACTAAGTTGGGGATTTTTTAGTTCCTCAGACCGTAGTTCCTATAACTCTTTCTGTACCTAGTCCAGAGCGAGGACTTTTTTTGATCTACGTTGATTGGTTCAACATAAGTCACGCCCACTGTCAACATTTTCTTCACTGTCTTTTGCAATTCGCCTATAGGCTATGCTAACTCATAACTAAAGACAAACATAACACATTCAACCAGCTAATTGCTAATGCTAGCTAAACTTACCTGTCGTTTTGTTTGCCTCCAGCGCTCTGCCCTTCTATCTTCTTCCATCATATTACTTAAGATCATTATTACGCTGGAGCCTTCGTCTTCTGTGTATAGTCTTTATAGTATATAAAGTCATAGTCTTTAAACGCCGCCGTTCATACTCCGTTATTAAGGTCCCGGCAAGGCAGAACAGGAACATTCCGATAGCCTCCTCCATGCTGGTTTGTTGCTACGTCTAGTGATGACGCCATAAAGACCGCCGTCGTGCTTGCGTCACTCCCTTACCCCTCCACCAGTTCCTATGGCCACTTGGCCAGTGCGAACGCAAACCGCAAAACCGAGTTTGGGGGAGAGTAGTTCTTAGAACTGTTTAGAAGTGGACAGTTCCTATAACTAAGTTCCTGTAACTACTTGGTTGGAAAGCGGCTAATATGGAATAAAGTCTACCTGGATAATCTGGTCTCCTTCCTGGACTCTGCCATCCTTTGCTGCAATTCCTTCTGGGGCAATCTAAGCATGGTAAGAACAGGTGTATTTAGCCTTAACATTTGATCTGTGAAATACTGTAACATCTCAAGCTGCACTGATAAATATATACTGTATACTAAATCAGAGGTGTAATTGGACATTGCAGGCAAAAATTGCCTGATCAATTGCAGTCCTGAGAAATTCCTACTTAAGAACCCTACCTCACTAATATAAATGGCAGTCGTCTCATCATCAGTCTTGTAACATAACATCAGGCCAAGCTTATCCTTAGTAGTTTTCCTCTGCAGATCCACTTCCTATGAAAACACAGGTAATTTACCATTTTAATTATTGGTAATATAAAATATAAGCCAAAGCATTTCTGAGAGTTTATAGTGCTTGCTGCTCTTGCATATAGTAGATGATTCATTTGCATTGTAAATCCATGTGAAATTAAAGAGGTCTTGGGAAAATATTAGAAAGTATATTAAATTAAAATGGCCTCATATCTCTAAAGTGAATAGTCTATGCCAACACAATACCTCATATTCCAGTCCTCTACTCTCAATGTCTTTCTGTACGCCATCATGTAAGTCTGTGGAGTAAGGGGAGTCACGTCTTGCCATTTGGCACCTTCAGTATAATGAAAAATGAACATTAACTGAAGCCTCGTTCACAGCAAATCTGAAAATCTCAAGTTTCACTGTTATGATAAAACTGGTCAAAGAAATGCTCGACAAATGCTGACTAGCACTTACTGTGAGGGTGAATGGAAACTGTCCAGCACAGCCATACACAGTGGTGACGGTAACTTAGCCATAGTCTCTATATGTTTCATATATTTCAGTGTAACATTGGTCTGAGTACTGTTGTCCACTCCTCGGACTGGTTCATGAGTATTGAGAGTCTTGTGCACCGTTCTGCGCAGTACCTCGACCTCAATGGGGTCTTTGGCTGCTTGGAAGGCCTCTACTGCTTGGTCATGGGTCGTGACGGAAAGGCTCCTTCCATTTACCTATGTAAAAAAGAGGGGAAGTTTAAATGGAAAAAAGGTGAGGTATGGAAAATAATTTTTGGTATAATCATCATGTATATTACAGGTTGCTCTTTTATAACCTTGGTAGTTAGTGTTGGGTATAATGCATTAAGTAATTTGAAAAAGCAAAGGATTACTCTAATTTTTTTCTGTAATTTAACAGTTACTTCTAATGTAATTGTAGTAGACTATAGAAATATTAAATAAACCAATTTAACATCAAAATGTATTGTTTAAAGTTAAAATGTATGTTTTAATGTAACCATCTCCCTTTACATAGAAGAAATACAATACAACATGAATACAAGAATAATTTATGAATTAGTTAAAAGAGCAGTTTCATGTCTGTCTTTGTACTGTTCAACTGGTCGAGGTTGATATGGGATTTAGAAAGTAGTTACTAACAGTGTTGGGAGTAACGCGTTACAAAAGTAATGCATTACAGTAACATATTACTTTCTGCTGTAACGCAGTAGTGTAAGGCATTACTAATCAATTTTCAGTAATATTTTACTCGGTACATGTTCAGTAAGGCTTGCGTTACAAGTTACAACAGACTTTTAGTTTTAATTGTAAAAAGCCTACACAGCAAGACCGCGAGACAAGCAGGCTAAATTACCTGTTCGTGGTCAGTCAATAGCCGCGTGTGGTGTCCAAGTCTGTTAATAAAAACTATATGGCAGCGTCTGATATAGGCCTATTTGTATAGCGATTTAGTTTTTACAGGAGTGCCGTGAGGTATGATTTCGGCCTCTGTGCGCCAGTGGAGAAGCGGCTAATGGTGAAGATGGCATGAAGAAGACTGTGCATTCGCGAGATGGACGTATGCACATTAGGCTATTCGTTCTGTGTTTTCTTTCTAAACAGTTAGGCTATGTATATGTGGTATTTTTCATGTTTTCATCACGCAATCATATTTTTGGGCATCAGCGGCGCTGCCGATAAAGCACCTAAGAGCTGTCACAAAGAACCGGCAAAAGCAATGATTATGAATATGTCAAATATAGCAAGGACACATTTTACTTGTTTATTAATAAAGGCGGGATGAAGTTGACGATCCTGACTCGCGATCTTTGCAGTAGGCTTGTGCGCCAGAGAGAAATGCACATTTCATTTCATAAGCACTGGCAGCAAGTTTTGACAGTATGTCACGTCCATAACGCTGGAATTCCCAAATTTTAAATAATTTATCCTCAACTTGTTTTGTGGTGTAGGTCTACGTATTTTATAATGTTAAGTTAACTTCAAATAATACTAATAGTAATTTAAAGATGTGGTAGCATTGGATCTGGTATGGATAACACTGGGAGTTGGAAGGGGTGTGTCGCGATTCTGCAGGTTTGTGGATCTGAGTGTCGCGATTTCGGTTTCATATCGCATATCGTTAAAGCCCTAGTCATTTTAGAATGTTAAGTTCTACTTCTGTATATTTATTTTGGTGAAAGTAACTCAAAAGTAATACAGGAGTAATGTAACGCATTACAATTCTGAGACAGTAATATTGTAAGGTAATGAATTACTTTTAAATAACAGTAACATGTAATATATAATGTATTCCAGTTTGGAAGTAACTTGCACAACACTGGTTACTAATATGTAATTTAATACTTAGAGTAATTAGTACAGTAATTGATTACACTGTTGAAGATGTAATTAATTACTTTTTTAGAGGAACTTACCCAACACTGTTGGCAGGTCAAGTTCACATTAGCTTTTACTTACAATAGTGTTTTTTGGAACCTTATTAGTGACCCTGGATCACAAAACCAGTCTTAAGTAGCACGGGTATATTTGTGGCAATAGCCAACAAAACACTGTATGGGTCAAAATTATCGATTTTTCTTTTATGCCAAAAATCATTAGGATATTAAGTAAAGATCATGATCCATGAAGATATTTAGTAAATTTCCTATCTTAAATATATCTAAATTGTATTTTTGTAAGTGGATGCAGCACAATCACCAACAGAAATGGAAACCTTTAAAGGCGATTTTCTCAATATTTAGATTTTTTTGCACCCTCAGATTCTCAATTTCAAATAGTTGTATCTCGGTCAAATATTGTCCTATCCTAACAAACCATACACCAATGGAAAGCTTATTTATTCAGCTTTCGGGCGATGTATAAATCTCAATTTTAGAAAATGGACACATAAGACTGCTTTTGTGGTCCAGGGTCACATTAGTGATATTGTTACTTATTTTGTGGGTCAGTCTGTGTCTGTGTAAATAAATTGAACTCAAAAGCATATCAGTATGAGTTTTCCCAGGGATTTGAACCCATGACCTTTGGCATTGCTTGTGCCACACTCCACCAGTTGAACTACTGCACAAAAAGAGACTTTGAATTCAGCTCTGCTTTTGCAAGGTTCACTTCATATTATTGTCTTCTACAAGCTGACGTGTTCATAACGTAAGGAACAAAACCATTCTGTATATTTCTGACATGCATACTGAGCATTTCATTCTATTTTAGAGAATATACATTTAAAATATTACTTTAAACTCTTTTAATCTTATGCACTGCACTTGTATGCTTTATCATCCAAACTTTTCCATATATTACTGAACTTGTGTGCCATGTGTGGCTGTACATTAACCTTAAAACCAGATGTGGGGTCAAAATCCAAAAACTGTCTGACTCGATCTATGTTTTGATCATAGTTCTGAATCCAATCTGGACACTGTCTGGTGTGATTGTCTCAGCTTTTTGTTCAAAATGTTGCTTTATTAAACTTACCCACATTTAAGTGTTGATAAAAAAATGAATGAAGCTATATTTTGATATATAGCATGTTCAGATATTCACCCAACAAAAACATTCCTGGGGCCATGCCATTTTTGTGAAAATGATCAAAAAATGTTGCTGACTGGCAATGGTAAAAAAAAAAAAAATAGTGGCGAGGAAAGTTAAGTACAGTTAAAGGTATATTTCAAGTATACAAATTAATACCTAGTACTTAAAGTGCAAAAATAATATATACATATTAAATTATAAGTATGATGCTAAATTCACTTAAAAGAAAACTTACAAGTATACTTGTAGTATAAAACTAGTAGTTTACTGAGTATACTTCAAAGTGTACTTTCATTAGCTAAAAAATGTGCTACAAATATTAACTAGTAAACTATCGGTATAAGTTCAACAAAAATGTAGTTGTAAACTAGTTGTGTACTCAATGTTTACTACAATTAATGTATCCCTTTATACACTAAACAGTGGGCCAATTTACTCCCAAGTAGCATTGAAATAGTACACTTACAAGTATACTTCTAGTACATTCGTATACTTACTACAAAAAGTATACTTAAAAATATACTTGAGCTTTCTTAAGTATACTTACTAAAATGATTTTGAAGTATACTTATTTTTTGTAAGGGAATTCAAGCAGGTGTTTGGTACAGAAAGACAAAGCAAGTCTAATGATGTCCATTAAACTCAATTAATTCATTTGATAGCCATATCAATATTTTTCAATTATTAAACTAGCTGACTGGAATGTGAAAAGCATATAGAAACTATAAGACATCATGAGGTTGTTAGAGTTGCGTACAACCCGCAAGACACAAGTTAATGATTAGGTGACCAAGAGCGAAAGACTCAGGACAAATGTTGTCATATGAAATACGGACTTCTTGACCTAAAACAGTTCATTTGGCTAAACATTGCAAAGTCAGTCCTGAATGTGCAAGGGCAATACGCCGAGATATTTATGTCCGGAAGCTCAGTTTTAACATTATCACACAGTTAGTGAGATTTCATTCATTGATTGAAGTCCAACAGGGTGTGTAAAAGCTTTTGAATCACACAAGGAAATGGCTATGTGCCAGATAGCTAATGGGAGAGAACTTCATTTATCAAAGCGCTGTAAGTCTCAAATCTCCAAGCTAATGTCCTCGGGGACCTTCGACTCAATCTGCTGTCTGTTCTGGAATCTTGCAGTGGCAATAATAACACACGTGGGAACTTTGTCAGTGTGCCCATTCATGTGTGAGCTGACAAACTACTTTAAATTCACTCACTCACACGGTTTCTCTTATGCCTTTTGGCACACGGGGCAGAAAAGTCACTGAATATACTTGAGGTTAATTTAACGAGACACCCTTTGCCTGGCTTTGACGACTTTTAAAGTTGCGGTAAAGCACGTTCTGTTTGTAGAGTTGCAGTTTGATAACCGATTAACCTGTTATTAATGAATTAATCAAAGTCAAACTTTATTTTCAACATTTTATTGAAAACCATTACATTCTGTATCTTGTCCAATTCACACTGTTTAAATTGAGGGGCTATAAACCAAAAAATGAAATTGTATGCAATTGTGTGCATAAAAGAATATAAGCATAACATGTTTATTTTTGTTATAAATGTCATTGATTGGTAGCTGCAGCCCTAGAACATTAAAAATGTATAGATGGAAAAACTAAAATATGTTAACATCAGATTTGCAACTGGTATTACTAGCAATTTTTTACAAAGAAATGCATTGAAATAAATGTGACATTTTGAAGTAGAAAGACTGAAATGGCATGTTCTTGTAAAACACATAGTGTCGGCCCACATCTGGTACATGGCCGACACTATGCGGCTGTCTGGGAATGATCTTTGTTTTACTTACACATTTTTTACAGTGTACAACACAACAGACATTACAGTACCGAAATTACTTACCATATAAAAATTATTCATAAAGTATTCTTTAATCTATATCTATTTTACAACATGTTCATGTTGGGATCTGCCTAGTTTCAGCAAAGTGATGCACCATATTATAATAGAGTTTGATTGGCTGCACTGGCTGTGATATGAAGTTAATAAGCATATTTATATTGTCATCATAACTATGATACAAATTTTTGTTTTTATTATTTGCATTTAGCATTTGGGGTAACACTATACTTAAAGCCTTTAATGCATTACAAAACTATTTTTAACGCATTAATTATGCCATGGTGCACCTTTTAATTAATTGTATAGTCTCATTAATAATTAATAACCGCAACCACAGTTATAATACTTGATAATACTTATGCTACGTCTTTTTAAATACGTATAATGCATTAAAACAACAAATTTTAGACATAACAAGGAATCTGGAAATATTATAATGCATTATAACGTACATAATGAATACTTTAAGTAAGTAAGTGTTACTGCATTTGTCCCCCTTCCGCTCTGCCTTTTTCTAAAGAGTATAGTCCACACTTTCAGCCACATAGGAGGTCAACTGGAGGTTAAATTACAGTGAAGCTAATTACACAGGGATTGTGGGAATGTTACCGTTCTATAATAAAGCGAACCACATAAACAAACAAATAAACATACACACAGCCTTTAAGTACATTTCTCGCTCTTCTTCAGTAGATTGTGACCCTGTCATGACCCTGTCAAATGTACACAGTCTCCAAAACACATTCCTTCCTTCGGCAAAATAACCTTTCGCAACCTTTTTAGCATGCAAACAACCGGCGTAACCTCAAAGGCATTTGAAATTTGCTCATTCAATCAAATAATAATTGATGCAATAAAAATGACTGACATTTCCTAATTAATTTAAATTTAATCAGACATCCAGAGTATGTTAATGAAGAATAAACAAACCAAAATGACACTGTGACAAGTCAACTGCAACACAATGTAGCTTTTTTTTTTTACCTGACATGTGCCTTGTAGTAGTTTGTAGTGCTCATCTGACCGCTGTATAGTACAGAGACTGCAGCCCATGGTGGAAACACATCAACAAATAGTTCACCGGCTCAAAAACGTGATCATGAGAAAGTATCTACAGAGACCGAAGCTTACAGACACAACAACAGCAGCAGCAGCAGCGTGAGTCTGTGTTTGTGTGTGTAAGCCACACGCATGTGAGAGCTTGTTCCCTCCTCCCATTCAGTGCAACCGTCTCTCTCTCTCTAAAGGAGAGTGTTGTCTATATCCTCAACTATGTTGTTTTTATCATCATAAAAATAATCCAACCCTGTAATCAACAATCCACTACATTACCAAAGATGATAATAACCACGTTCCTCAGGTTTCGTAACAAGTCGTGGAAATGTTTTGTTGCAGGCCAATTAAAAAGCTCACTTCTCCAATAACTGGCACGAGCATGTCGATAGGAAAATTCTTGCAATAAAATGATCAGCTCCTGTAATGTCAGCCAGCTCAACAGCGGTACAAGCACAACCGGAGGGGGTTGCCAGTTGTTTTTCCTCCAGAAGTACACAAATGTTCAGCCTGTGGGCTCCAGTCTGTGAAGTAATCTGGCATGTCACAGACAGGGTAAAGGTTACTGAGGGACACCATGTGTTCATTGATTCGGACCATATTACTGCAGAAATTAACAGGAGTTAAAGGTTTTATTATATTATGAATTAAATGTTATTTTATCTTCAAAACAACTGTAATTTAAGAATCTTGTCTTTTGAAACAAAGCTGTAAAAAGTCAGAATTGTGAAAAACAAAGTCGCAAGAAAAAAGTCAGAATTGCGAAAAACAAAGTAGTCGCAAGAAAAAAGTCAGAATTGCGAAAAACAAAGTAGTCGCAAGAATATAGTCAGAATTGCGAAAAATAAAATCGCAAGAAAAAAGTCAGAATTGTGAGATACAAGTCAAAATTATCGCAATTGTTTTATTCCGTGGCGGAAATAAGCTTCCACACTTTGTATTCATCAAAGAATACACTGAAAAAAATGATTTGTTGAATTTAATAATTTTTTTATGGTAAGTGGTTGCACACAATTGATTTAAGCTACATTTAAACAAATGTATTAAGTTGAACTAAAATTTAATAAGTTCAACTTAATACATTTGTTTAAATGTAGCTTAAATCAATTGTGTGCAACCACTTACCATAATTTTTTTTATTAAATTCAACAATCATTTTATTCAGTGTACTGCACAACTGTTTTCAACATTGATAATAATAATAAATATTTCTTGAGCATCAAATCATCATTTTAGAATGATTTCTAAACGATCATGTGACACTGAAGACTGGAGTAATAAATAAATTAGCTTTAAATCACAGGAATAAATTACATTTTTAAAGGGGTCCTATAGACCCTTTTACTGTTTGTACACAATGATGACGTGGCAACGTATGCGCGCGCATATTGGCACGGAAGTTTGGCGAGAATCTGCCCATATAAAGTGGCCCCAGCATTTTTTATTATATCCTCGCTCCAATCAACACGTTTAATCGCCTGCAGCCACAGGGGCCGCCGGTTCTTCTGAAACGGCTGTGATCCTGTCAGAATCCTATAAAACTTAAGCCCCTTGGTGGAATATCGATTAGTGCAACCGTAAACGCAACAACCAGACATTTTGATGCTGGGAAACTGTTTTGATAAACTTTCGGAGTTGCTAACACGTTAGAGCCAGTGGGAAACAACACCACTTCCGTTGCTAAAATGCGCGCGCGCAACTATTTGGTCACGTGGGCTGTAAAAGGGTCTATTATGTCCTTTTCACAAGATGTAAAATAAGTCTATGATGTCCCCAGTGTGTGTATGTGAAGTTTTACCTCAAAATACCCCACAGATATTTTTATAGCATGTTAAAATTGTCCCCTTTTGAGGGTAAGCAAAAATGAGCTGTTTTTGTGTGTCCCTTTAAATGCAAATGAGATGCTCCTTCCGACACAGACAGAGGGCGGAGCTTCAAGAGCTCTAGCAGCTCCGATTACCTCACACAGACACACTTTGAACATTTCAAAAACGTTTAGCCATTTATGTTCAAAGATTGAGAGAGTCCAGAAGAAGTGACAACATGTACAATGCAACAGGACATTTCTGAATGGTTAGTTGATGAATTTATGTAACGTAGACTCACTGTATTCCGGACACTTGACCTTTTCCGCAAATTCTATAAATACACACTTCCATCTTCTCAAGTCATCTATATCCATGTCATCTTTGCCTTCTCCTCTTTTGATTCCGACCAACCCTATGTTTCCATAGCCAGTCGTTTCAAAGAAATCAACGTGAGTTTCTAACGTACACCAATGACTGTTCAGAAAATGGCGGGGGGAGGGTTTTCCGGCTGGACAAAAGGAAGAGGGGAGAAGCATACCTCCGCAGAAAACGGCTCTTAAAACATGTTCACCCATCAGAAAATTACAATAAACATTCTTATGATCTTATAAAATAATTATGAGTTACAATTTGCAAATATTTGTACTTTTTTAAAGGGATATGACATATGAGGTACTTTGCCCAACATGAATTTGACTAGCAGTGGCGCATCACTGCACCCTCATCAAAACAACTCAAGTTAAATTAAAGTTAGTGGTAAATGCTGTTTTAAAGGTAATTTCAACACTTCTGTGTAATTTCACGTTATCTGGTTAATGTTTGGACAGAACGCATTGTAATAACATGCAATTTAACAACATTTCAAGCCATTAAGTTGTTTAACCCCTTAACTGTCACCGTCCCACACAGGTGGGACGCTTGCCCATATATATTTAGAACAATAATATCTTAGTAAAAACCTAAAGTAATATTGACAAACTATATATCATTTGAAAGCTTACAATCTCTAGTTTTCATATTTGTTGGCTGTTTTTAAAAATAAATTACAGAGGAGCCATAATTTATTAATTTGCAACAAGAATATTTCATATTCATTAGGCCTGTTTAGGCCTTTATTTTTGAAATAGAAATAAACATGAAAAATCATGAAAGATTGGTTGAAACCTCAGTTTGTTTTCATGCCAAGAGTTCAAAAGATAACACCAATTAAATTTTATGAGAAAAAAAGGTCTGAAAATGTTTAGAATATAAAAAAAATTAGTATGGATTCTCGATTTGTGAGGTGGCAGCGCACATAGTGCTCTTTTTATGTTCATTAGACGTTGAAATCAAATCAAATACTGCCAAAACACCCATACTATTTCTGAATAGGATGTATACTTCATAAATTGTATGAAATTATGGAAAGACATGGTTCAGATCACTCAAAACATATATGAAAATGGAGACGCCCTTATATGGTCAGTAAGGAAGCTGGCTGTCCAACTAGTGAAAAAGGTTGGTACTGCGCCCAAATAAAATCTTACTGAAAGCTCATTTTTTGAGATATCAACCTAAAATTTGGAACACAACTTCTTTAGATTTTTGGGTTTCATTTTCTAGCAATTTTAGAGTAAAATATATTTTGTAATATATATATTTTATATAAAATATAAATAATTATATTTTTACATTCTATATTTTCATAAACTCAAACTTATATAACTTTTTTTCTGTTTCACTTTCATAATTTATTTCACTTCTACAATAATCTGGCATATTTCTTCTTAAAAACAAGACCAACCATATGTCTATATTCCAAAGCATTCTTGAATTACAACCATTTAAGTTTGTATAGTGATTTTTTTTGTCTATGCGAAAAAAGGGGGGTGACAGCTAAAGGGTTAAGTTACTTATAAGCCATAAAAGTAATAATCAGAATTTCTATGACATTAAGTTATTCGAGGACCCAATAAAAAATATATCTAGACTTCATTTTATAAAAGGAACTTTTAATAACATGAAAAATATGAACATCATATGACAGTCCGAAACACAGTGAGTAGAAATTTTCAGCCGTCCGGAACACTGTGAGTCTAATCCGGACACTGCGTCTCCCGGCAGTTTTTTCAAGATTTCTCCAAAATGATTTGTCCAAAATGTGTCAATCAAACTTTGGAACGTGTGGAAGGCATGTCCCCAGAGACAGACTAGCCAATCATGTTTATCTTTCCGCGGATTGATATCTTACGGGACTTTTACTGTGCAAAGTGTTCGGAATACAGCGAGTCTTCGTTAGCTGATGTGAGGTTAACTATCTTCTAGTTATTGATTAGCATATTCTTTCATGATAATCTATAAATCAGTTGCATCAGATGTCACTGGTGGTTCTGTACGCTAGTTTTTGAGTGCAGCTTGCAAGGACAAATCAGCAAAGATGTGTATTTGTAACATAATTTTTATCACTTTCAGACTGCAAACTAACATTCACAACTGGAGTAACGTCAAATTGCCACGTCACTGAAGATTCAGCAGAGGTTGGAGATTCACACTGAACTATGGTGCTCATGTGGCTGCGATGTTTACAGATTCTGTCCCCCCTCATCATTTCCTGTCTTATCTCTGTATGCTTCAACTAAAAAGGGTAAAAAAATATATATATACATATTTACATATGGAAATATTACACTTGGTAAAAGGGAAGAAACCGAATAGTATGACAAATGCTGAGTAATCATGATGACTGCAACCAGACACATGGCGTTCTCGAGGAAAAGAAAACGTAATATCCAGCCCCTTCCAGATCAGTGACTCCATACAGTATGTTTGATATGCATGTAAACACTGAGGAAGCACATGGTAAAATCAGCGGGAAAGGGTACACAGATATCATTAAGCTGTTCCTTGGGTCTATAACCCCCTCACACATGGTTCAGTGCTCCATCAGGCTAATGAAAATCTCTGCTCGAGGTTGTGTATCACTGAGCTGCAGTGTCTTCCACAGTGCATACAGCCAACCTAAAGCTCAAGTGTGGCATTTCATGTGCACTTTCCTCAACCAATAGCGTTAGTCATTATTTCTGCAATTACGTTTGCTAATGCAAGTGCTGCAGAAATTAAACATCCCACTTATAATTTAGTTGCAAGAACCTCCAGTGTGGAATCAATTTAAAACATTTGTCATGAAACTCAGCAATGGCTGGTAATTGAACGGATTCATTACAGAAATAGAGAGCTTGTTCTGTTGTGCTTTGTAGAGATCAGCTGTGTCTGTGGTGTAGTTTAGTGCGGTCATATATCTTCGATTTCTGTCTGTAAACTGAGGAGAGATGATTCAGTTTGTGGAAGAACACAGTGTCAGGACTGAGTCACCTTTCGTGACTGTGAACATCTTAAGAAAACCATGACTCACACACTGACTGTCAGATAAATGGTTCTGTTCTGCTCTTCTAATCCATCTGGATGTTTATATAAAAGTGTACCAAAGCCTGTTGTGGTATCTGTTCGGAGTTATTAAGTAATAAAGCACACGTGATGGGAGTAGGGAACTTAATCCATTTTGTTTACGTTCAAGGCCGTGAGATTCATGACTGTCTTCGTGCAGTAGCGCTTGGTAGTAAGCATTAGTCAGGTCGATGGTGGAGAAAACAGTAGAACCTTTAAGAACAGAGTTCATCCATGTGTGGCAATGGAAAAGAGTCCACGATCACTGCTTTATTTGGCTCTCTGAGGTCAGCGCACATCCTAATTTTACCTGACTTTTTCTGCGTAACGTCAATTGACCCTTCGCAAAGACCCGCCCTCCTTAGTTACTGTCGCTATGTTCCGACAAGCTACGCCGCTCTCATGTTCTCACACAGTGAAAAATACATCGCGGAGCAGAGAGGAGACTGACAACACGCGGACAGACAGGACAGACCAGGTTACTTTTCGGTTACTTTTGATATTAAGCATGTTAAACAAAGTCTCACCTTTCAAATATGGTCATTTTTTGAAAGAAATTTAAACAATAAATACCGTTTTGTGGCTCTTTAATGTGCCGTGACAGATCGCTGTAGAGCATCAGTTAAAGCTGCTCGTGATCCGATCATCTCTTCCTTCTAGTTCATTTATAGCATCAAATAAACATGAATGAACATAAGAAGGAATGTTGTTTTAACCGCGGAAAGGCGCCAGTATATTCAGTTTTTCAAGTTCAAATCCTCCCATGTTAATCTACTATCTCTCCTGACTGCTTGATCCGACAAAATGGCGGATGGCGAAGTATGATTGGTCAGAACACCTGTCAATCAAGCTCCACGCGAAGGGTCAATTGGTGACACCCATGCAGAGGCGTCGATTGCGTTCTATCACCCCAGCTGTTTACAGCTGTTTACAGCACTACGAACAGAGAGTGGCAGACGCACACAGTGGAGTTTCAAATCAAGTCATTTTCAATTCAAATTTGCTTGAACTATTTAGGTCTTATTTTGGTTATTATTATTCATGAATGCCTTTGTGTATTGAACACTGGTGTCTGCTATTGGCCATTTTACAAAAAAACAATATAACTCAAGGCTGTATGATTGAGAGTCACCATGTAGCGTTCCAGTATTTCAAGGCGCAAGCAACACAACGGTCATTGGGTTTTATTCCCAGGTAATGCATGAACCAATGAATGTACACCTTGAATATGTAAATCTAAACACATCAAGTAACTGATTTCACCATGAACTAGAGCTGGACGATTAATCGTTAAAAGATTGAGATCTCGATTCAAACATTCATGCGATCTCATTCCTAAAGACAATGATTTGTCTGTATCTATTAAATCTTTGACAAAATCCCACCGGAACATTTAGATCTGTGTTGGCGGATCTGATCCAGAGAGAGCAGTCATATACATTATAGGTAAGAAACAAACAGTCGTTGCAACCACACAGTTTTGTTATTTCGTACTGGGAGTACTGGGATAAAAGTTTTTAGTTCGGATATAAACACTGACGTCTACAGTAGCGATCAAAATAGTATAAGGAGCCACACTCTCCACAATCACTTTCTCCCTCACCACCATAAGATACTCTCTCGTCACATCAACACAATTTTTATAATTACACAGTCGTACCACACTCACTCAGGATTTCCACAGAAGACAAGGCAGTAAACCTGTTTTCAACATCTTGACATGAAAGCACTTGCCACACAGACACCTTGTTGTGCACATTTGGGACAACTTGTACAATAACAACCACAAATAAACTCATTAAACTTCTGGGGGCAGGAGTCGAGCGGCTTTTACATGTAGTATGCTAATGCTACATAGCATCCTTGCAGAATTAAAGGGATAGCTCACCCAAAAATGAAAATTCTGTCAGTAATTACTCACCCTCATGTCGTTCCAACCCCGTAAGACTTTCGTTCATCTTCGGAACACAAATTAAGATATTTTTGATTAAATCTGAGAGCTGGATCACTCCTCCATAGGCTTCTATGGGATTTAAAAGTTATTAAAGAAGAAATCGTTAAAATAGTCCAAGTGACTACATCAAGTGCTCAATCATAAATTTATCAAGCCACGAGAATACTTTTTGTGCAAACTTTTTGTACTTTTTTGTTTTCTTAAAGCTGCCACAAAGAACCGGCAAAAGTAATTATTATGAATATATCAAATATAGCAAGGAGACATTTTAATTGTTTATTAATAAACAAGTCTTTGTCAGTTTCGACTGCAAATATTAAGGTGCCGATGCCGACTCGCGATCTTCACAGTAGTGAACGCGCCAGAGAGAAATGCACATTTCATACGGATTACATAAGCAGAGAGCAGTCTGTAGTCTGATTTCTTTCATTTTGAATTGTTCTGTTAAAAAGTAGACATTTCAAGCTTTCTATATATTTATCAGGTCTGTGAGGCAAGTAGCCTACCTTAGGCTATACGCTGAGTTTCGGTTCATTTATTAGATGAGAGTCCATTCACGCGCCGGCGCCTCCGTGTCATGATAATCTATTTTCTACTATATTTACTTCTTATTTATTAAATCCAGGCAATTGGTTGATGAAACATTGATTAAAATTAAGATACAATTAATACAAAATGAAATTCACTTTAAAGAAAGGCTTTGTGCTTTCTGTTTGAGATCTCTGTGAAAGTTTTAAAGTCACTTTCAGAACGGAGAACTGTCACGTCCGTAACATTTTTTTTTCCCTCATAAATCCCTCATAAAAAAAAATAAAATAAAAATAATATTTTATGTTATGTGGAGGCCGACCCTTCTTCATCCAGTGGGTAGTATTACTTTTGTTTTGCGCAGTGTAGTTCATAGAATTACTAAAAAATATTTTGCCACCTAAAAGTTAAAGATTTTTTGTCACATCACATGTGTATTCCCTCATATTAAATATAAAACGTGTATAAATGTGTAGACTGATATTTTGACAGATATTTTTCTAATGTCTGGACTCCTTTATTAAGGGAGTATGAATATATAAACAGACGTTTCAGTATTAAATGCATTTTCTGAGAATTTATATTTCAAGTTATGACTGCAAATGTCATGTCCATAACACTGGAATTGGCCAATTTTATCCTCAACTAGTATTTTTGGTGTAGGTCTAGGCCTACGTATTTTATTATGTTAACTTCAAATAATTCTAATAGTAATTTAAAAATGTGGTAGCCCTACGTCTAACACACCACACTCCATTATTATGGTGGCACATTGTTGTGGAAACACAATAAGAATGGAAACTAAAATATAGTAGTAGGCCTATCGTGCTACAGCGCACATTCTATCAGCTGCAGTTCTAGCGCCTCAGTCCCAATACTGTAAAACTCGACGTACATTCACATCACATGTTAATGCAGCGGTAGAGTTACACTCACAGGACACTGCACTTATTCGCAATCACAAAAGTTCATTATTTGCTCGTGCTTTAAAGCTTTGCCGGGTAAACATTTCATTGTAGTCTGTAACGCACTTTTTCTGAGCGCGTATATTGACGTGTGTGCGCACTGTTAAACAGCGCCAAAACTGGATTTTTGTTGGGTCAGACCCATCTGATAGCGATGGGGGGCCGAGACCGAGAGAGCTACATGGAGCTACATGGAAAAATATGCTTGTTTGATTAAATATTTGAAATTTTGCTGTTTTCATGAATACAAAAGTTGGGTGACCCTCCCCCTAGACTAAAAAAAGTTGGATGACCCTCCCCTCAACAAAGAATAAAAAGACATGACCCTCCCCTATTTTCCTCCGGTGGCCCTTTCCATAAATACCGAACGGTCCCTTACTGACAGAATTTTCATTTTTGGGTGAACTATCCCTTTAAGCGTGAATATTTTTGGAAATGAAACAGGGAGCTTATGAAATAAAACAACAACAATTGTTCAAACACCGACAGCTGACCCTTAGTACAAACCCAACAGACACCAAAACAAACTAAGGTGTTATAACAATCTGCTCTTTGTTGGTCTGCTTTATCACGGTAACATTTCAAATGCTAATTCTGCTTCTGTTAAAGGGAAATAATATCACCAGCAAATGAAAAGCAGCAGTTTGGGATGACAAAAAGAAAAGGAAAATATATATAACCTCACTGAATATTGTCCATTAAAGGAATAGTTTAAAATGTTCATGTTTGGGTGATCGGTCCAAATTTATTTTACAATTTTATATTCAGGCATCACATTATACTGAGTAGAATGTGCAAAACCCAAATATGTACATATACATACAAATCACTGCAGTTGCCACATTAAAAAAGCTCAAAGACTTGCTAAAATGTTTGTGGCTGAGGAGATTCACATCGCTTTTGATTTGACCCTCATCACGTTTAATGACAGATAAAAACAGTTTGAATTATTGAATTATGAATTTTCACTCCTTTAATGTACATCTAACACATGCACAGCCAGAGTGTGCATTATGCTCTAGTCATCATTTGTTAACACTGGTGAATTCAGATAATACTGTAGTTAAACAGGTCTGGTTTGTTTTCTGGCTATTTATATAAGATGACCTTACAAGCTGTAAGGAGGAAAAGAGGTGCTGCATGTTTTTTATTAAGCCATGAAAACATGGCTTTATTACTTGAAATGACTTGCAGAGAAGCGCTGTAATGGTTTGCTTTGCAAAGCCTTTCCGTTCAGTGCTCCTATAAAAAATAGCACACATTCACACAATTGAAAAGAAGGTACTTCCTTTCAGGTTTGCCACGGTTTTCAGGTGGAATTGGGCTACTTTTAAACTGTTGCCCTGGGTTGCCTTTTCCCCATCGCAGGTTGAAGGTTTGACCTATTATATTTGACTGAAATGCTTGTATTGAAACATTTTATATTCTACCAATGATAAAACTGTGCTAGATGTTACGTTTTGCCAAGGAGGGCCACTGATAGGGAGCCTTTGAGCTGTGTTTATGATCACTACGATACAGGAGTTTTCAATTTGCATAATAGTGACAGTAAAATATGTATTTTAGGTATAGAAATGGCAAATTTTGAGTTTTGATATTTGGGACATGGTCATTGGGCTACTTTTGATGGGCCATTGGCCTAGTTTTGTTACGTAGACCTGGCAACCCTGCTTCCTTTAAGACTAATCGCACTTTCAAGTTTTAAAATGGGCAGAAAGGAACAATGGGAGTAAACAATTGAATAAAAGAGCTGCTCAACCTCCTTTCCACAGGAGAACAGAGGATGCCAAGAAAAGCAGACGTGAACTTAAGTCCAGAATCACATTTCACAAGAGGTGAATGCAGAGAAAATTTGGGCCACTTGAACCCGTAAATGGATGATCTATATCTAAAGATAAATCTGTTTTCTTTGGATAAATAGAGGTATGAAGTCACCTTTCAGAATGCACTCAAAGTGAGTGTTACTATTCATATGAGGAAAACTGCAAAACCATGAACATCTCTTGTTATAGACCAGGATCAGCTGAAATAATATTTTTTATTTATTTAAATTTCATTTTAAGATATATATAATATATATATATATATATATATATATATATATATATATATATATATATATATATATATATAACAAACATGTGTGTGTGTGTGTTTATGTATATATATATTTTTGTTCCATAGTTCTAGTTCATATTTCTATTTCTAGTTACCTGTATATCATCTAATATATGTCATCTAACATAATTTCAGGAAATATGTTGTATGATAACATGCTAAAAAAATTAAATTAAAGTTAAATAATGGATATTAAGCACAAATCTGTTTAAAATCACAAATTGTAATTTCAAAGGAATTCCCTGAACACTGAACCCTGATTCCATTCTGTTTTTGCAATCAGTGACACCTTACTGACACACTTGGATTGTTCCCTGGCAACATTATTTATAAAGCAAAGACTAAATGACTTAAAATAGGATTATATGATTAAAGCAATGCCTTAATATACTTAAGTAGTCCAACAGAATCAAGGAAGGCATGTGACATTTGAACAAACACACACACACACACACACACACACACACACACACACACACACACACACACACACACACACACACACACACACACACACACACACACACACACACACACACTACTGCAAATTAATGGCTGGCTGCCCAATAAACTACAGTATGAAGCTTTTTATTCAAACTCTCTCTGAGAAGCAGACAAATCTGTGGAGCACAAGAGCTTTTCTGTGCCAGACTTTTCAAAGTAGGCTTGCCAAGCCCACAGTTCTGGCCCTATAAACGCACGTCCAAAATAACCATCAAACCATAACTTTTTTTAGTATCTATGTATAAAGTTTTGCAGTGGTTATGTTTAACATTATGTGAATCATCCAAATGTA
Organism: Chrosomus eos; assembly: GCA_036326025.1. Lineage (NCBI taxonomy): Eukaryota > Metazoa > Chordata > Actinopteri > Cypriniformes > Leuciscidae > Chrosomus > Chrosomus eos. Next base: position 26,974,059 of record CM070837.1, read on the forward strand.
CTTTATACACATACAGAACAATCAAAGTATTGGGTTAAGACATTTTAATAAAATGCAATTATTTCTGTTCGTACTTTGTTCACAAAAGTGTGCTTTGATTTTCTTGACAATTTTTTTGTCATTAATTACTATCTTCCATAGCTTCCGCCAACTATTATTACTGCTATTATTAATTAAAAAAAAAACATTTGTCACTTTGTTAAAGTAACACCAAGTAACTTTTCCTCTTGGGTCGCCCTACTGGTTGGAAACGAAATTGTCCATTGCCGCTGTCGTAAATAATTTAGCCTACCGTCGCACTCACGCTCGCTGTTTATCCAGCACCGGCTTTAGAATGAACGATGTCCACAGACAAGGTAGAGTATGTTACGTGATTTCATGAAAGGATGGTGTATTGTGACATCAGAAACGAAGAAAAATGAAATAATGACTATTGTAGCGCTTCACGTAAAGCAGTCGAATTTTGTAGTTCTTTTTGTGGTCGGGTTCCTACCCGAACCCTGAAGTTACATAGTGCCAGTAAAAGCGATACAGACCCCGTCAGGCTATAGCAGAAGTGCCTTTCACCCTGTTACGACTTGATAAACCACTGATAAGATTTTGGAAACATTATTTTAAGGTAAACAATGTTACATGGTGTTACTTTAAGTCTGTGAAAGAATTGCCTAACAGTAAATATATTACATGGTTTTGTAATCGTGGGTCTTAGATGAACACAAAAGGCCCAAGAAAGGTTAAGAAGAATTCACTCTGGCATTAAATGTGACTACTAAAACTTTGAGTACATGTGTCCAGTGACACATAATATTTACATCAGATTATCTCTTACACATGACAGAACAAAATAACACATGCATAATTTGATGATGAATTACCAAAGGAATGTTAATTAATCAGCATGGAAGACTTATTGGATCAAGTGAATGCTGACCGATGGCAAAACTAATCTCGCTGGTTTTGTTTATGTTTGTTTTGAGATGACCATACCACGCACATTAATCATCTTATGTCAATTTTAATCTTCATCCCATCTGAATGTTTTATGACGTAGGTAAACAGTCAATACACATCTGGTATTAAGTGTTTATGACAGAACAGCAATGTACCACATGACTGATCTGTTATAAATGTCAGGTGTGGGTAGATCTGCACTTGGATGCAATGAGTTTAGAAGTTACAGTAAAAATACCTTCTGCCATTACACCACAGCTAAAAACATAATTCTACTTTCACTTGAGATGTGAATATTTCCAATGCAGATATCAGAATGCTAAATTTAAAAAGTGGACTCATTACCATCCAAGGACAATATAAATTATATTTTGAATCTGCATCTCGAGACTCTTCCACTAGGTTTCATTCATTTGCCTACATCTAATCGTACCGCAAGGTACCACCAATCACAAAATTTACTTTTTAATAACATTTTTACCATGTTTATGTATGGTTAATTAAGTAAGTTGTATAGTAATAGTCAAGACACACATTTCAGACTCTAAAGTACCAAACTTCTTGAGCTTGATCGCAGTATAAATGCTTGTGTTAAAGTCAGCATGAAATTGAAGTTGCAATTGGCGTTTCTTCCCTATTAGGGGCTTTCGCACTGGGTAGTTATACAAAGTCAGTTATATAACTAAATTCTCCCCTAGGGCCATTTTCCTGGTTGCATTTACACCGGCAGTAGGAACTCTGAAGTGACGAAAACCATCACTTACGTCCTGCCGCTCTGATTGTTTTGAGGGACTTTTATTTTGACGGTGCAGCGTTTTTTGTTTTGAGGGCGCTGAGAAATTCAGAGTCTGACCACACAGCGCTCCCATTATCCGCTTTTATTAGTTTACGATCTGTCTAACAGAGTCATGTCTAATACGTTATTTGATAGAACTGCTAAACAAAGAAAGTAAACGGTATACAAAAATCGAGAAGTGCCTTGACTTTAGCGTCGGTCCATCTGACGCTGTTTTTCATGTTCGTGAAGTAAATATATAGGCTATAATAGTGTTTACACAGAATTTTAAAAATAGCCTGTGCTGCTGTTTCACATGTGTTCGGCCAATCAAAGTACAATTGCGTCACTGGATTTTCCAATTGTGCTGGGTTAGTCCCTATTCTGAAGTAAAAGCGAATTTAGTCTTTTTTAACTAAAATAGTTCCTAGTTTCTGCGGTCCAAACACACTAAAAAGGAGGTGCTTACAACTTTAAACTTTAAAAGAACTGCCTTCAACAGTAGACAGAAGAGAGTCTGAAATATGGCAAAGCTATTGCATGTCCTCAAACGGCCCAACAGGACCACAGAACATCTACATTTAAAGGGATACTCCACTTCTTTTGGAAATAGGCTCATTTTACAACTCCCCCATGGTTAAACAGTCGAGTTTTACCATTTTCAAATCCATTCAGCCGATTTTCTGATATTTAGAAGAATATCAGTAACCAGACAGTTTCTGGTCTCATTGACTCCCATAGTATATTTTTTTTCCTACTTTGGAAGTCAATGAGACCAGAAACTGTCTGGTAACTGATATTCTTCTAAATATCAGAAAATCGTCTGAATGGATTCGAAAACGGTAAAACTCAACTGTTTAACCATGGGGGAGTTGTAAAATGAGCCTATTTCCAAAAAAAGTGGAGTATCCCTTTAACATCCCTGTGATTTTCTAATGGCATCACTCTAAAACATGTGTTTGGAATAAACTAATGTACTGCTGTTTGATTATTTGAGTATAATACATATTTTTCTACAGCTATGCTATGTCCACACATTCCTCAATTTAATCTCATTTGTTTCACACACACTTAACTATAATTACAGCACATTTATTGCATTTGAATATGAATTCCACATTTCACAATCATCATGACCTCATTAGAAACGGCTTGGTATGTCCATACTTTGAATTGTTCTGCCATAAATGCCAGATGCAGCCACACACAGATAATACAGTATTCTGTCATGACTATCTTAGATCACAACCATCAGATACATGATACTTACTCAATATCATCAACAAGCATACTGACGAAAATGTTAATTCACACATTTTATTTAAAAATATACACTACCACTCCTAAGGCCAAACACAGTTTGCATTACCTTAATTCACTGAGCTTCCGTTCGGCACAATGGCCATTGTCAAAGCCCTGTTTCCTCATTCCTCTAATCTTTCCATGATCCTTTCTGATGTTTTTCCCTGTACCTTTAATCTAATTCACCACGTGTTGCGATTATTCTAAGCAGCATTTGGAGATCTGAAGTCGAGAAAGGCAGTGTCAGGGTTTAACTCGTATAAACACGGCACACCGTGATCAAAGAATTCGCTCTCAACACTACTTCCCAAATGAGATAGACCTTAAAATAAAGCGCCCAGGTCATAAACGAACATTAGACAATAGCATAAAAAGGACAGTCTCCTTTTGTTACCACAAGCTATCATGAGTTTTCTGACAATGATTTTCTTGAGAATCTCTTTCACATTTTAAGGTCTGTCAAGTTCAAAGACAAGCCTGAGAATGACTATTTTCTTCAGAGATAAAGATCAAAAATCAAGTTCTAGAAATAATTTCCCTCCAAACATATTTCCTATTTCTTCCAAAGCCCGTCCGATCCAGATCTCCTCCTTCTAACCGAGATTTCCTGTAGGATGCAACGGACCCCCTAACGCGAGATGCGAGTTCAAAGCACCTTTTATAAACACTGAAGGCTAAAATATCATTGCTGTCCTGCTGACGCTGACCTCCCAAGCTGGTGGTCTTAACCTCTGAATTGGCTCACCGCAATAGTTTTCACCCACACACCGGTGTGCTTAATGAAAGTATCAGTGGAGGAATGCTTTCGTAACCCCAGAACCTGAGGGAGGAGTATACCGTGCTTGCCGCTGTCCTGCCCGTGCACATTAACTCAGGAGAAAAACATTCCAATAGTTTGTTTGTCCAGATTTACAGGACGTCACAAACATGTTTACAGTATGTGAATCACCTGGGCATGTCGTACATGCAAGAAAGCCTTAAGTTAATCCATCCACAAACACATCTAACTGTCATTGTAGCATGCAGATTTCCCTGCTATACCACACATCTAAAAACAAAGAAACAAACAGAAAACAAACAAACAAACAAACAAACAAACGCTAATCTGGGCTCAACAAAAAAAGCCACATTAGGCCAACGCTACATTTTTGGAATATACATGCTTCTTCTTCTGAGTTTTTTTTTCCCAGAAGAATGAGTTAAAGTAACACTAAGTAACTTTTCCTCTTCGGTCGCCCTACTGGTTGGAAACGAAATTGTCCATTGCCGCTGTCGTAAATAATTTAGCCTAGCGTCGCACGCACGCTCGCTGTTTATCCAGCTCCGGCTTTAGAATGAACGATGTCCACAGACAAGGTAGAGTATGTTACATGATTTCATGAAAGGTGATGTATTGCGACATGAGAAACGAAGAAAAACGAAATAATGACTATTGTAGCGCTTGACGTAAAGCAGTCGAATTTTGTAGTTCTTTTTGTGCACGGGTTCCTACCCGAAACCCGAAGTTACATAGTGCCAGTAAAAGCGATACAGACCCTGTCAGGCTATGGTAGACGAGTCATTTAACTTATTTTAAGTCGATGTACCATCACAAGGGTCATGGAAATATATTATGAAGGTTGACAAGCTACTTAGTGTTACTTTAACAATTACAAAACGAAACAGAAATGTTTTGCTGTAACATGTATGTTATGTTTTGGTTTAGTTTCATTGTATTTTGGTTGTTTTCCCTGTTCTGGATTGCCTTAGTTAGTTTCCTTGGTTGTTAATTAGTTCTGCATGCGTGTTTCTGTTCAGTTGATTACTCTTCCATGTATTTAAGCCTTTAGGCCTCGGATACACTAGACGATTCTCAAATCTTAATCGATTTAAAAACTGTGGGAGACCACAGACATACGGACAGCTTCAACCGATTTTTAGCACTATAATCCTCTGAATGCACACACTAGAAGATTTGTCCGGACTGCAAGACTACAGACCACCTGGCAGCTGGTCCTCCCGGCATGAGTTTTGTTTTATGGTAAGAAAAACAAAGGAGAAAAAATAATATGGACGATCTTCTTTCTAAATACTCATTGGCTGTTGCAATTTGGGATTGTGCGGGCTCCGACGCGATCAGGAGCAGTAAAATAATTGTAATAACACTGCACAATTGAGGATTCTTTTGGACAAAAAGTGGGATAGCGAGAAGCCTAGAATCGGGCCACACCCCCTAGATCGTTGGGGGTTGCAAATCGGGCTTAAAATCTTCAAGTGTGAGGCCTGCCTTAGTTTCAGTGTTAGGTATTGTGGTTGTGTTTATGTTACTTCTCCAGCGATCTCCTGTGTGTTAGTTAGTAAAAATAAAGACTGTTCCTTTTTATTCTTTGTTGTGTGCTCATTTCAGCCACAGTATTACATGTGCCATGTATACCATCATTTTCAGTTAAAAGGGTTTGTGAATGTATTTGTGTAAAATGATCATATAAAATAATAAATCTAAATATATTTTTTGTATGTTAGGGAAAGTGACAATGTTGGCAGGGAAAGCAGAAATCTCAAGGTGATTTTTCTTCTTCTTTTTTTCTTCTTTTGGTCGAGCTCTGCTAATATATCCATGCATACACAGTGCCGATTGAGGTAGTCTAAAATTCATTATGTTCATGACTATCAAGAAAAAGCACCATAAAAGTAGTCTATTTGACTTTGTAAGCTATATTCCAAGCATTCAATCAAAGCCCTTTTAGGCAAGTCCTGCCACTCGGCCGCCATCTTGGCAACGCCTCCGGGCAGCTATTTCTGACTAACAAGACCAGGCTCCTATCTAAATGACTGGGCAGAGAGTCAGAACTGCTGTTTCACTGGTCACCGGGACATAAAAACTGCATGTGTAGAAACAGCAGTAAAATATAATAAAAATCGCTGAAAAAGTTGGACGACTTTGCCCCAAAATAAGATTTAAAACGCCTTTTCCCCCACCGGTTATACGTTTACTACGCATGCGCAAGAGTTCAGGACACCAACACGCAAGGTCTCTCGCTCTCTCCCTCTCTGCCGTGCGGTGTGCGCGCTACACGGTTTGAAGCACACTCGCTCTAGATTCGGGGAGATTTGAACTAATTTGCGGGCATCAGGGAGCCGCTATAAATATGCGGGAGACTTGGGATGTCTGATATTTACACAATGCACACATACAGTACATATCAAATCTGCCGCCTTTTCAAGCAGTAACGTATTCTCCGCTGTCGCAAACCTCAACTGTGCGAATGCGTCAGAGGAACCAGGCGATGGGCTCAAATGTTTCCCGGCTTGACTGTTAAAAGCAGACGATTGGCTGTCCAGCGGGAGGGGCGGGACATGTGCATACAACCGCCATCTTTGGCGTTACAGGTTTTCCCTATATAGTTCTATTGAGGATTGAGGAAGTGGCATGTCTCTTATATAAATTGTCTCTGATTCAATGCACCGTACGATAGCTTTGCATTATTAATGAAAAATCCAATCCAAAAATCCAATCTCGTGACTAGAAGTCATATCAATTGTTTTTATTATTATAATTTCTCTTTTTGTATGTCATGAAAAGCACATCATACAGATTTGAAACGTCAAATCAGAACCAACTGTACCTTCTCAGTTTATAAAGGGGAGCCCTGGGACCACCACAAAAGCTCCACGGCTGACATCCTCTTTGAAACGAGCAGTTGTATCATGCATTCTTTGGGGAACAACTCTGGTGTGATGCGCAGATTTCAAAAGGCTCTACCGCCATTGTTATGTTCATCACGTCAGACAGACAGCAAAGAGCCCACATGAGACAAAGTGAGTCAAGAACGAAATCATCATGCTCTGCTCTGCTCTGCTTGTATAAGAGGCCACTCGATAAAAACGTGGGTTTTTCCTTAGACATTCAATGACGAAATGAGGTTTTGTTTGCTCTTTTGTTGATACTTACAAGGTATTAAATCTTGATGTTGTGTTGCCATTGTTATGTGCCCTCATAGACAACGTTCTCTTTTGTTAGATGAAACATTTTGTTCCTGTTAGATGTGAATAACTGAAACAGTACTGTTGGATGAACAGACTAACACCCTTTTTAAAGGAATCTGCCCAGTGTGAAATCAACCTACAATGGCGCCAACATTGTTAGTCTGACTAGATCTGACAAATCTAACAGACAGACTGTGAAAACATTGGCACCAGTTGAGGAGCTCAGACTAGCGGTATGATGTCTATCTACTTTGGCTTTCATCTGCCTAGTGGTTGTCTTGGTGACCCTTTTGAGTTGGATTGCATCCAGCATGTTGGCCTTCATTCGGTCAAAGAAAAATCTTCACAAATTGTGCAAATGACCTGCGCTATCTGCAATTTGAAAATACATTGTGCAGCCATAAAATCAACTCATCCATATCACTGACAAACCTCAATGATCCTGTCATGAACATGCAGTCCGGCCTTCGCAGCTGCTCCGTTTTCCACAATCTTAGATATATAGATCCCATCACTGAAATCTTCATGCTCCTCTGGTTCCTTAGGTAGAAGCAAATGTTGAAAATTAGACAAGCTAAAGGGGTACCTCACCGCTGGCAAAATTGTCTTTCAATAAAACGTAGCTCTCTAAACAGTAGAAAGGCGAAAACATTTTTGAAATCTGTATTACCTGACTAGAGAAAACAGAGAAAAAAGACTATTGTCTTCCCTTTTTCTCCAAATAGGTAGGGCAACTTCAACACCGATAATGCACTGGGAATGTTGCTGTCTAAGGCCCCTCCCACCAATCTGCTCCTATTGGATATGCTTGACCAGAGTCAAATACCCTTTAGTAGGAAATACTTCTTAGCAAACTTTTAGTCACAGTGGTGTCGACTTGTATTGTTCACGGGTGCAATAATTCAAAGAGTGAAAGTTTAGTGGGAGTTATTTTTGGTTTCAGTGAAGAATCCAGCGTGTTGTAAGAATCGTAAATACGGAGAAAACGGCGCAACGGAAAATCTGAAAAACCTCTGTGTTTGCATTCAAGATTTCAAACTGGATGACCACGCACTCAGTGTTTTAGGCCGAACAGAGGGGAAAAACAAAAAAACTACCATTCGGTCAGTTCCGTCACGTATGGTAAGAAAGCTGTTCCCATAGTGATCCATTTTTACCATAATGCTGTTTAAAGAGTAGACATCGAACTATACAATTTTCATCGATCCTACCCTTACAATAACTGTTCTGTTAATAACCCTCTGTCGATCAGGCAGTCCGTGGGCGGATAAACAAAAATGTATTGAAGTATAATCTGTAGTTTTAACGGAAGCCTTGGAGCTGTCAAAAATCCACCGGATGATGCAAATGTGTAAATTACTTTTGCTGACAAATAAACATGAATTTCTCTGTCCAGGTAAGACGTAGGACAAGTAAACATTGTTCATTTACATATATACTGCCGACATTGTAACAATAGAAAGTGTGTTGAGTTACAATCGGGAAAGTTACACTTTAATGGTGAAAATCAAGTTTTTAATGTTGATGTGGTATTTTTAATATGCTTTAAGAGAAACCATGTGCAAATTGGTATTTTCTGTACCAATATTTTCTCCTTAAAACTGCAGTAAAAAAAAGACAGTCTCAAAAACGCGGTCAAAAATCCGATGTTTATTTGCTGCAGTTTTTCAATGTGCTGGCAGGCTTTAGCATATCATTAACTATGACCACTCTGAGGCAGTGAAATCTCAAGAAAAGCCAGGTTATCCCAGTATATTTTTCTGTTGATATGAAAAATCAGGTACATTTTGCAATATAGTGGGTAAATTATGTATATGATGTATATTACGGTGTTATATGATACGATATGCCTTTCTCCACTGACGTTTTAAGTTGTTCAAAGCGTTTCTAAGGATGATGATTTTCATAAGGACTCTGTATGACTCTGAAATGGTGAACGGGAACATTAGCAACACATTAGCTGTTTGATAACGTAGACAAGCCAAAGGCTAATCATATTAATTACTGTGTCAAACGTAGAGAGCGATACATAAAACGCATTACCATTCTGATACATGGACTGGTATATGACAGCTGTATAAGTGAGTGGAGGGAGGCGGGGCTCATTTGCATATTCATGGTTACTGAATGAGGCAAGGGTGTAGAGTTACATTCAAGCTATTTTAAGGCGTGGAAAAAAATTCACTGGAAAAAAACCTTTTAAATATGCCATTTTGGTGATCAAAGATGAGTTTTAAGGGATACAATTATTGACTACAGGGAGACTAAGTATTTTTTTCAATAGCTTAAATGTCAATTCAAGTAATCAATGTATTGTAGATATTCTTTCCTTAAAACTCTCACCAACGGTTGCAGGAAACACGATGAAGATGAAGATGAAGATCAGGTATAACGTCTTTAATAATCCACTCAGGAGGTAATGCAAAACAAGATAAACAAACGCTATGTGTAAACGTGACCGGACAAAGTATGTGTGTTTGGTGTTGGTCTTTATAGAGGAACTGCTGGGACTGATGGCAGACAGGAGTGGTGATTGTGGAGTGTGCACAGCTGGTGACCAGAGAGGATTATGGTATGTCTAAACTGTTAATGGTAAGAAAAAAACCCTGCCAATTACTTTTAGATCAATAGCTAATAACTAAAACTATTAGCTATTTTTTACATTTCTCAATTGACATGAGTTGTGGTTCATTCATTTAAAGTGACCCTATTATGGATTTTTGGCAATGACCATTAGCATTTTGCCAGTCCACTTTTTAGTAAAAAAAAAGTAAAAAAATCAGTTTGTGATGGGAATGGACTTGCAACATCTCATAATGAGCCTCAAACTAAGTAGCGTATCACTAAGAAACATCCTTCTCGGGTTGAATGAATAGTTCTTCCAATGTTTCATCATCGGACTCGCGCTCGCATTGAAATGGTAAAATCGACGTCAGTGTTTGTTACTGCATTTAGTTTAAGGTGTAGGAATCCTCAGGACACGCAGAGCTGACGTTATAGCAATAGCCGTTTTTGTTTTCGACACGCGTGCTGTACCCGCGGTAGACCAATCCGATAGGCTGAGCTGTCTGGCCAATCAGAGCAGAGTAGCTCACGAAAAGGAGGGATTTAGAGATTTTGATTTATTTGACGAGTCATTTGAGAATCATGAAAAATGTGCTGATGTGCAAATGTATATTATGTGGAAATTAAACCGTTTTTTTTTACCTTTGATGCATGTAAACCTATTGTAGGAGACTCCAAAACAACATTAGGAAACTTTAAAATAGCATAACAGGGGCACTTTAATATATCAATACTCAGTTTCTGTCATTAAAGAAGTTTGAAAACAAGCAGCTTTGCCATTTTACATAATTAGAGCAGAAATAACAGAAATATTGGGGACGTGAAGGCTTTAAATTTTGACCTTCAAAAAAAAAAAAAGCAAAACAATTTTTTTAAAATTGGTATGTCGATTTATTTTTTATTAATTCAATGAAATTTAACAGTTACACAACAGAAGACTAGAATTAGTCCAACAAAATGTTCAAGGACTTTTCTGTTTTTATCTTGTACACCCTTCATGTTTTTTGGCTCCGTATATTAGAGCATTCTGGGAATTAAATTAAAATGTAGAAGGCATTCAATTAAATTCTGAATGGAGCATGAGCCTGACTCAAGGGCACGCTCTCTATGCATAAATATATGTACAGCAAGGATAAACTTGCATGAAGAACAGGTTAACTGTGGCTGTCCATTAGGAGTGAACAGGTGGTAAACAGCCTGTGGTGAATCTCCACTAGATTAGAGAAGAGAATGTGATGTGAGTGAAAGCCAAACCCACAGCTTGCTCTCTCCTCTCCACTTGGACACAATCTATGTGAGAATTTAATGGCTCCCACGCTCGCATTTCACACAGTGTACTCGAGAGAAATGTGTGGAGCTCAAATAGTGCAATCTGCAATTATCTTTTCTAGTTTTACATGTGGCATAGTTGCTGATTTTGTTTTTCTTTCTTACAATGGAGGGGTTGGTTGAGTTAAAAGACGAACTTTACACTTTACATATTTCATAGCATTATCTTTCTATTTATATATATATAAATATATTAAATATATATTAAATGTATATAAATATATATGTAATGTATATATTTTTTTTAGCTTAAAGGTGGGGTATGTGATTTGCAAAACGGCCAGCAGATTTTGAAAATACACAACTCATAAGGTCCTACCTTCTCTTCTCCAACGCTGGCCCTGACTCCACCTATTCGAAAAACATGGACGCTGAATCAAGCACGAGCAAAAACTCAGATGCTCTCTCTTTTCTCTCTCTCTCTCTCTCTCTCTCTCTCTCTCTCTCTCTCTCTCTCTCTCTCTCTCTCTCTCTCTCTCTCTCTCTCTCTCTCTCTCTCTCTCTCTCTCTCTCTCTCTCTCTCTCTCTGTACCGGGGCGACTTGCACTTCCTGTGACTGGGTCGCGAGCTTTGAGTATGCGAACGGGAACACGCGCGCGAGGGGGGTGGGGGGAGGGCTTATGGTACAACCGTTTGATTGACGCATTTTCTGTCCAATGATTCTAGACGGTCTTGAAAATGATTGGCTGGAGTTTTTCGAGTCCTGCCCGTTCCACAGATGATTCAATTGCTTAATTTTCATTTCAGTGCTTCTAATTTACAGCCAGTAAGTGGGTTAGGAATAGGATTTCAAGTGATTTTGAAAAAATGGTCAAAAAAAGAAAATCACATACCCCACCTTTAACAGCTTCTTTTGCCCATTCATTTCCATTGTATGGAAATAAGCAACTTGGACATTTGCTAAATATCTGCTTTTATGTTCCACGGACGGTATAAAGAAAATGATGATTAAAACTATATTATACAAGGTTCTAAGTAAGCTTACACACCTCACACAATCTTCCTCCGATGATACTGAATCCAAGAGATCCTGATGTTCTGTGTAGGGTGACTTTAATGCTCCTTGTATCTTCTTCCTAGGATAGGACAGAAAGAGAGAAACAGAAAAGATGACACATTTCAGACGCCGCGACAGACTGCTATACAGCAGGTTTCAACACAGCTTCACTGACCACACTAACCATCTCTCCCCTAAGAAGTGGGGCTCTCTCCATTAGTTACCCAATGAAACGGCAAAGCCACATGAGATTCAGGGTATTTTCATATATCATGCAGTGAAGACAGATCACACCCTCAGAGACACTAGACAAAATCACAGCAAAGGTACTATAAATGTCTATAAAATAATTTATAAACATGTGGCCAGGTGTATATCACACTAACAACACAGAAGAAATTACAGAGGAATTAAACCAGACTTATTTCCTTTCATATCAGGGTGAAAATATGGATGGGAGATATGTTTCAGCAGCAGGTGTGGAAAAAGGTTTATTTTAGGTATTGTTAAACTTTTTTTTTTAATTTAATTGCTGCGATATTTGTTAAGTAGAAGGAAAAAAACAGTCAAGTTAAATCCATATTTACTGTTTTATGACGGACATCAAAATGTCTCAGCAGCTGGGTTTGATCAGCTGTCATAAGGCAGATGTGCCCGAGTGAAAATCAAGGCAAGACCTGTGACTTTTCAAGAATGACAGACTTAAGATAGCCTTAATATATCTGAACTTAAGTGAGATGTCTTTCAAACAGTCCTAGCAGTGACATCCCCTGCTGAAACAACAGCTGCAGGCGGAAATCTGTCACAATGAGTGAGACAAACATCATGAGCTCTTGATTAGAGTCTCAACCACAGCGAGCCCAGAGAACAAGAACGGACTCTTTTGTTAACGTATTATGTCCCTGAAGTCCACAAGACATGCCTCCTGTCAATTCAATTAAACTTATGTCTTAAGTTTGTTGGTTTCACAGACTATCCACTCAGAATGCCACTCAGATTGCTTGCATTAGATGAGAGACACCATAATTATGCATCTGAATACAGAATGAAGACGTTCGAGTTTTGTTTCTTTTGTTCAGATCTAGATCATTCAAGTGTGAATGCTTTAACTGACATGAAAACCAACTGGCAATGCTGGCTTGGTGGCAGTGAAGTGTTTTAGTGAAGGGAGAGTAATGAGAAATGTAAAATCAGAGGTTTCCAGAAGTTGTTTTATAGTAGAATCTTACTGTATACATTGTAATTTTTTTGTGTGTTTTTATGTAAAATGTAAAAATGCAGAAAAAACAGATGTCCCTATGTGACACGTCACATTAGGGTGTTTTGTGTTGCATTTTCTGTTATGTTTATTGCATTATTTTAGTGTTGTGTTTTATTCTAATGGTCTTTAGTTTTTGTATGACCCTGTAAACATATATGAGTAGGTTATGGTTTATGGACAGGCTACTGAAGATGGCTTTCTATTGTCTATTATGTTGGTTATTAGTATATTTTAAGGTAAAAAGCAGATTTTGGTAGTAATGCTAACTTCAGAAAAATATTTGGTTATACAGGCCCCAATATGAACATTCCGTATAAAAAAGATTCTATAAAGAATATATTCCATTAGAGCTCTGAGGTTTAATTAACATTATTGGCTAATAATTTCATTTATTACAAAAGATCAGCATCGACTATTTTCACTCTAATAACTCGAATGTTGTATTGGACTGAAATGAAAAAATCATCATAATATCACATGCCTAAATGAGGTTTGATTAAATATCAAATACTTTAGTTTATTAATGATGCTGGTGAAAACTTTTTGATAAATCTCAATTTACAAAAGACCAATATTATTTAAACCTGATTAGTGTTTGTGAAAAAATCATATACCAATGCTCGAGGTTGGTAATTATGATAATCATGTTTGGGTGAATAACCTTTAACTGCATTTTATTGAATGATTTATTGAAATACTTTGGCTTGTGTTTAATTTTCGAAATGATATGAACTATATGTGCAATTTGTAAATCCAAAAATGGCTTTTGCTTTAATAAATTCCTCATTCAAAGAAATACTCTTTCTTTACTTTCCTCAAACATATAGGCCTTGTCATCATTTTAATTAATCTGCACTTTTGAGGGGTCTCATGGCCTCGCTGTCAAAACACTCTAACCTAACCCTAACCCTGTTATTAAGAGTAGCCTATAGTTTCACCTTGATCCGCGAAAAGGTAATAAACTTCACAACAGGTTTCCACTTTGATTTGACTTACAAATTTAAACGTAATCTTCTTTTTTTTTTTTTTTACTGTGTTGTTCACTCCATTCACACCATATCACGATATAGGCTGACCTTATCAATAGGCAATAGGCATCTGTTTGACAGCGAGTCAATCCTGCTCTTGTACTCGGTGATTTTCTTCTGGAATGTGAGCGCTGTGATGTGCAGCTCGCAGTGGAGTGCGGACATTTGGCCAGGAGAGACCTCTCTCTCTTACTGAAGCTCAGGGACTGACTCTTCAGCTCTTCCTCCAGACTCAGCGCTTTGGTTTGGAGGAGACAGCTGTGTTTCTTAAGTGCTTGGAGACAGCTGTGATCCTCTGACCTCTCCTTGAGGCTCATCAGCAGTCCACATCCACCCTTACAGACCTCCACCGCCCTGTGCTTGCATCTCTCCCGCATGTGTGAAGCCACATCCTTCAGGATGAGCACCGCGTCGCATCCTTCATTCCTGCATCTGACCGGAGAGAAGTCGCACATCTCCGCGTGCTCTGAAAGATCCTGGAGCTTCATCACCCGGTTGCAGCCTCGGTCACGGTGGTCGCATTTGACGTTCAGCTTGAGAATTAGGTTTTTTAGGGGCAGGACGTGGTTCAGCTCTTTGGTGGTGATCTTTTGGCACAGGACAGGGCAGCTTCTGATTTTGGAGAGCCACTGTAGCGCGCACGCGGCGCAGAAGACATGTCCGCACGGAGTGCTGAGAGGATCCTCTAAAACTTTCCCACACATTTACAGATTAAGTCCGTGTCGACGGGACCTTCAAAACGGTCTAAATCAAAGCCCATAATCTTGACGTGACGTACGGGAACGACTCCGAAAGAAGGAAAGAGCTGTCTTCCCAGTTCCCACGCTGGTGAAATGAGAGAATAAACTACGAGTTTCACTTACTAGCTACTAGAGGCGCGAGCTACCGTAAACACTCAACAAGCAGAGCTGTGTGCGCGTGCATGAGTGCTCGATTAAATACAGGAGTGTTGTGTAGCAGATGAGATCAGTGATGCTGATTCATATTTTTGTGATAACTATGATACATTAATCTAAAAATGTTATACATGTGTATGCTGTCACTTTTGATCAATGTGTCCTTGCTGAATAAAAGTCTTATTTTCTTAAAACAAAATCTCTCAAGAAGTATTTTATGCTCACCAAGTCTGCATTTATCTTACCACAATGACTAATTTGATCCTTTTTACTATAACTTTTACTCCACAAATCTAAAAACATTAATGTGTCCACAAATCCCTCATTATCAAATACACAAATAAACCCTTTATATTCAACATGATACAATGCCTATGTCATCACTAATTTCCAGATACACAAAATGAGATAAATTAACCTCAAAACGGTTTCGGCTTACTAAATGTTCACAAATGTTAATATTCAGATGAAATGGCAAAATTAAAAATAGCGTAGGCCTATAGCCATTCATCAAAAGTGCTGAAATGAGAGTTTGTGTCATATGGAAAAAAATAAGGTGGAGGGGTCATCACCCGAACATTGTGAAATATTATTACAATTTAAAATAACTGTTTAACTGTTGTCTTCAGTGGCACATGATCCTTCAGAAACCATTCTAATATGTGGATTTGGTGCTAATTTCTTTTTGTTATCTATGGTGAACACATTTATGCTGCTCCAGAATTGATTTGAAATATAAATCTTTTGTAACATTATAAATGTTGCTACTGTCACTTTTGATCAATTGAATGTGTCCTTGCTAAATCGAAGTATTAACCTCTTAAAAATAAAATCTGACTGACCTTTGAATATGAAAAAAAATGAAGACAAAGTTTTTGTCTTGTGTATTTAGAGTTTTTTTTTCTCAGTTGATTAATAACAATATCTATTGGCTAACCATGTTTTACATTTTACTTTTGTTTCTATGTTATATTTCATAAATGTTTTAGCTATTTAACGCTATTCAACACAATACATATAAAAGATAAAACTATACACACCTTTTTGCAGCATACACACTGCATAAGACAGAGCATGTTTAAGGGTACACTAATGTAACTTACTTTTGTTGTTATTCAAAATTAAGAACATTTAAATGATGGTTCAATACATCATCAATCTTTCTTCCAAATGTGTTTTTGTCTTACCCTGAATCATCATGGTAAGCCTAATATAAGTGTTTATATCTGGTTATATTTTATATTGGTTTTCATAGGAAACTGCATACATACAGTAGGATATATACACCAGTCGTCCATGCGTGTCTTGTCATATTTGTAAGAGAGAAAAGTTGTATGGTGTGGGAGTGGCATAGCTAGTTGTCACAACGAGAGAGAGAGAGGTTGAATCACCTGTTTTAAACACACAGCGAACGGAGGAGTGTCTGCAGACAAAAAGAGAACGTGACAGAGCTCGTAATAAAACAAGAATCAACATCGGCTTGGCTATTCAGAGATAGCGAGAACTAAGCGACATAGATTGCGTTGTTATTACTCAACAGGTGAGTAAGGTATCTTATTGAACAGATAAATTGCCACATGTAGCTCTCTAACAGAGTTAATTGTAAAGCATTATATATTATAAAGGGTTCTATTAATCCGCAGTCATGCACAGCCAAAGCACAACCAAAACAATGTTCTTCCACAAAATGCATGGAGTTCCCTTTCGTCCTGGGAACTCCGACGTGTCGTCGGGGAGTTCCCTGACGAATTGGGATCACGCTAGGGAGACCAATCGACTTCGAGTGAACTAAAACGAGCCAATAAATATTGGCATGCAAGATTTGCATTCCGCGACCCGCCTGCCAGTGCGGGTATAAAGGGCGGAAGCAAACGCATACACAATGCTTTTTGCTTCGGAGCCGACCAGTTGTGTCCTCTGAGTGGAATGAGCTTGTAGACTGCGAGTCTGCTGTTTCCTGAGATGACTCTCTGTGCTGGTGTGACGGCGCTTCAGCGGTCTTCGCGATCTCCCGTCTGCTGTCTGTCTGTTACTACACGCGCTGTGTTTACAAAGAGCTGTTTTAACAGCTGGTATACGGTTGAGTGCACGCAGCGGGCTTGCAGTTTCCCCGCTGTGTTGCCGCGTTAATCCCTGTGTGCTTCAGCACAACTAGAGAGTATTTTTCTCTGAAAGAGCAACACGGGTGAAGATCGCGTCCTTTTCAGGATGACGTTTCACCTGTGTGTTTCTGGATGCGGTCGTTTCCTGTCCTCATTGACGGCCACGATCACTGTTTCACATGCCTGGGCTTAAGCGTGTTGAGACTGCGTTCGTGGGTGGTTCGTGTTCTCTCATGAGAACATGACCACGTCGGCGCGTTGTTCGTCTCCCCTTTCTCGTAAAGGCTTGAGCCGTTCAGCGTGCCGTGTGCCGTCGAGCCGCCGGCTGACAGCGCGGTTGTCACGGCAACCCAGCGCGCGTCATTCGGCGCTCTAGATGCGCGGTCAAGACTCAAGTGCCTCAAACGAGGTGGAGTCCCTTTGCATATTCCCCGATCTAGTTCCTCTTCTGCACCAGAAGAGGGCTACTTTGGCTAATAGCATTGGTGATCTGAGGATTACAGTGGGGGTACCCCTCACTCCTCTAGCGCATCGCAAACATGCTGAAACTGTGTTCGTGGGTGGTTTATGCTCTCTTATGAGAGCATGACCACGTCGGCGCGTTGTTTGTCTTGAAAGAGCTTTCAACGTGCCGTGTGTCATCAAGCTTGATGGCCACGTTCACTGTTTTGTGCATGCCTGGCAGCTTACGGATGGAATTACTGATGGTTCTCATGAGGAACCAAGTGTTTCATTCGGGGCTCCAGGGGAGGATCAGATGTCGATCGCTGCATCGGAGAGAGGGCTGTTACACTCTGGATATGGTGATACTGAGTCCCACTGTAATGGTGTGTGCACTCATGCTAAATCAGGTCCAGACTTGACAGCCACACTTCCCGGGCTACTCTGGGGGCGCAGTGCAACGCGTGTCGCCTTGCCCCGCCCCCGTGCTTGCCTGGATGTGTGTGAAAAACTTTTTGCAGTATGGAGGCATATTGGTGCCAAAATCTGTGAAAAATTTTCCTCTCTCACTACCCTTGATGGTGGTTTTGCTAATAGCAGACCACCTCTTCCCTGCATGTGATGGTCAGTGTAGACCAAAAAACACGCAGTGCACAAGGGTAGTTCTGAGTCGGGGTTGAGCTGTGCTTAGTGACTACCGTGATTTTAGTCACAGCACTGGCCCTCGGTCAGACGATGTTCACACTGTGGTCCAGAAGTTTCCCAGGGCTAACCTTGTAGATGTACGAGACATCGCCAAAGTTTTCTTTCTCGATGCTCCTATTTCTCAAGGTTTGCCCTGTTTCGGTGACACTGTTGGAGACTGTGCCCAGCGGCTCTCCACAGTTCAGAAGCAGGCTGAGGAAACTACGAGCTTGACTTGATGTGCTTCCGAGTTCCTCATACTCCTCCTCAGTCTGTTTGTCGCCAAGGGTGTCAGTCCCCTGTGGAAGCTGTCACAGCTAGCTCTACTGTGACGTCTAGCTTCGCAGGAAGATGGCGCCACCTGTCTCGGCAGCCCTGAGACAGGTGACCCAGCGTTGTAGGGAATTGCTCTCTCGGAGACGGTGCACGCACCTCTCCCTCCCCCCGGAGGAGGACAGGGTGGAGTATCTTTCATTCTGTTCCGCCGCTGGCTCCCCGGAGTCCAGTGGTACCCTCATTTCTAGAGCAGTTTCTTCCATCTCTGGGTCACGAGGGTGCGGACTGCAGTGAGCAACGCTCCCATGCCTTGCCACTCCTTTCCCCCTCTTCCATTTCTTAGATGTCAGTGACGCCGCCACGGCCTCGTCACTCTCATCTCCCGCTGGGCAAGGTGGTGCGAAAACCTGGACTCGACGCCCTCGGGCCTCGCTCCTCGTTTCCCCTCCTTTCTTCGCCTCGGGACAGCCCGCAGTCAAACGCCTCCGAGCCTTCCCTGCCGTCTGTTCCTCTGTGGAAGCAGGTAGGTGTTGCCCCGCACACCCAGACCTCTCTCTCGGCCGCAGTAATGCCTCCGGAGTCTGGTCCCTGCCTTCCACCTCGCTGCCCCTCCGCTGGTACGCCGGTGGTCCGGGTGGGTTCGTTGGTACAATTCTCAGAAGCCTGGCTAGCGCTTCTGAGGCCGTCCCGCTGGCTCACCTGTTCTATCCGGCTCGGCTATGCAATTCAGTTTGCCCGCCGGCCTCCCAGGTACAGTGCCCCTGTCCTGAGGAAGGAGATCGACGTCCTGCTGGCGAAGGACGCGGTCGAGCCGGTTCCTCCAGCCGAGATGAGGTCTGGGTTTTACAGCCCTTACTTCATTGTACCCAAGAAGGGTGGGGGGTTACGGCCAATCCTGGACCTGCGAGTTTTGAATCGGGCCCTGCACAAGCTCCCGTTCAAAATGCTCACGCAGATACGCATCTTCGAGTGCATCCGTCCCCAGGATTGGTTTGCAGCGATCAACCTGAAGGACGCGTACTTTCATGTCTCGATTCTCCTTCGACACCGACCTTTTCTTCGGTTCGCGTTCGAAGGTCGAGCATACCAGTACAAGGTCTTACCCTTCGGCCTGGCCCTCTCGCCCCGTGTCTTCACGAAAGTCGCAGAGGCGGCCATTGTTCCCATGAGAGAACATGGCGTTCGCATTCTCAACTATCTCGACGACTGGCTCATAATAGCTCACTCGCGAGATCTGTTGTGCGAACACAGGGACCTGGTGCTCCAGCACCTCAGCCGCTTGGGTCTTCAGGTCAACTGGGACAAGAGCAAACTCTGCCCAGTGCTGAGGATCTCTTATCTCGGTGTGGATGGATTCGGTCGCTCAAGTCCAGTCAGTGCTCATCTGCCTCAAGTCCTTTCAAGGCAGATTAGCGGTCCCACTGAAACAGTTTCAGAGGCTCCTGGGGCATATGGCAGCCGCAGCCGCAGTAACGCCGCTCGGCCTGCTTCATATGAGACCGCTTCAGCGCTGGCTTCACGATCGAGTCCCGAGATGGGCGTGGCAGAGCGGCACGTTCCGGGTCTACATTACCCCGCACTGTCGCCAAACCTTCAGTCCTTGGTCAGACCCTGCGTTTCTACGGGCCGGAGTGCCCTTAGTCCAGGTCTCCAGGCATGCTGTGGTTTTCACAGATGCCTCTGCCAACGGATGGGGGGCCACGTACAACGGGCATGCAGTTTCAGGTCTGTGGACGGGGCCTCAACTGCATTGGCACATCAACTGCCTAGAGTTGCAAGCAGTACGCTTAGCCTTGTCTCGCCTCAAGGGGCTGCTTTGCACAAGCACGTACTGGTCCGTACGGACAGCACTGCGACCGTTGCGTACATCATCCGTCAGGGTGGTCTACGCTCCCGTCGTATGTCGCGACTCGCCCGCCATCTCCTCCTGTGGAGTCAGGAGCATCTGAGGTCGCTTCGAGCCATTCACATCCCTGGTGTGCCCAACCGTACAGCCGACGAGCTTCACGGCAGCCACCTCTTCCGGGAGAATGGCGACTCCACCCCCAGACGGTTCAGCTGATATGGGAAGTCTTCGGAGCCGCTCAGGTAGACCTGTTTGCCTCTCCGGACACAACTCATTGCCGGTTGTTTTACTCCCTGACCGAGGGTTCTCTCGGCACGGATGCACTGGCGCACAGCTGGCCCCTGGGTCTTCGCAAATATGCGTTTCCCCCAGTGAGCCTTCTTGCACAGATCTTGTGCAAAGTCAGGGAGGACGAGGAGCAGGTCCTGCTCGTTGCGCCGTATTGGCCCAACCGGACTTGGTTCGCGGAACTCATACTCCTCGCGACAGTCCCTCCTTGGCCGATTCCTCTGAGGAAGGACCTCCTTTCCCAGAGACGGGGCACCTTGTGGCACCCGCGTCCAGACCTCTGGAGACTCCATGTGTGGTCCCTGGACGGGACGCGGAGGTTCTAGGTGGCCTACCGCAGGGTGTGGTAGACACCATCACTTCCGCCAGAGCCCCCTCTACGAGGCGCCTCTATGCGTTGAAGTGGAACCTGTTCGTCGAGTGGTGTTCTTCCCACCTGGAAGACCCCCGAACTTGCCCGATCAGAGTCGTTCTTTTCTTTCCTGCAAGATGGGTTGGAGCGAAGGCTGTCTCCCTCCACCCTCAAAGTGTATGTTGCCGCAATAGCCGCTCATCACGATGCAGTAGAAGGTAAGTCATTGGGAAAGCACGACCTGATCATCAGATTCCTTAAGGGTGCCAGGAGGCTGAATCCACCTCGTAGTGTGCACCCCTTACCCTCTTGGGACTTGTCTCTAGTGCTTAGTGCACTCCAGAGGCCCCCGTTCGAGCCCTTGCCTTCAGTCGAGTTAAATATCTTGTCTATGAAGACAGCTCTCCTGTTGCCTTTGGCTTCTTTTAAGAGGGTAGGGGATCTGCAGGCATTTTCGGTCGACGAATCGTGCCTAGAGTTCGGACCGGGCCTTTCTCACGCTGTGTTGAGACCCCGGCTCGGATACGTGCCCAAGGTTCCTACCACCCCGTTTGTGGATCAGGTAGTGAACCTGCAAGCACTGCCCCTGGAGGAGGCAGACCCAGCCCTAGCTTTTCTCTGTCCCGTCCGCGCCCTGCGCTGTTACGTGGACAGAACGCAAAGCTTCAGGACCTCAGATCAGCTCTTGTTTGTTACGAAGGCCAGCAGAAGGGGAAGGCTGTCTCCAAGCAGAGGTTGTCCCACTGGCTAGTGGATTCTATCGCCCGGGCTTATGAGTCCCAGGGTGTGCCTTGCCCACCTAGGTTGACGGCACACTCTACTAGGAGTGTTGCCTCCTCCTGGGCTTTGGCGCAAGGCGCCTCGCTGACAGACATCTGTAGAGCTGCGGGCTGGGCGACACCTAACACGTTCGCTAGGTTTTATAGCCTCCGTGTTGAACCTGTTTCCTCCCGCGTACTCGCTACGGCCAGTAGAGCAAGGAATTAGGTTATGTCGGCTTGCTACGCCATTCCCGCCCCGTGGGCCGGATACGTGCGTCTTTTACTCCGTTGGTTCCCCAACATACGGCTAACCTCGTGAGTTCCTCCATCACCCCTTCGGCATCAGGCGAGGCGGATCGCCGGTGCCAGGTCTATTACCTCTCGTAGGAGTTGCTATTAGACTGGGTGGCCTTGACAGTGGTCCCTTCGGCGACCCATTTTTTCCACGTTCCAGCTACCCTCCGGGTTAGCTCCGTGTCTTCCTCTCGACAGATCCCTCTGTCGTCCTTGCTGAGTACGCTCCCACCCCTCGGGCTGGGACTACCTCAAGGACTTCCGTATGTTTCACTACCCCACGGGTTAGTACATACGTGTATTCCAGTGCCTCCCTTCGGGCGGGCAGGGGCTCCGTAGCGTTCCCTCCTACGGGTTGGGCACGCTTTCCCAGTGTTATCCAAATCCACTGAGTGGGTCTTGCGGAACAGCAGTGTGATTTTCCCTAGCTAGCTCCCGCATCTTGTTCAAGAAACTGCTGCAGGGTAGCTTAGCTGGGCGCTGGAAGGGGTCAGCACCATGGTGTGTTTGTAGGGATCCCAATTCGTCAGGGAACTCCCCCGACGACACGTCGGAGTTCCCAGGACGAAAGGGAACGTCTCGGTTACATATGTAACCCTCGTTCCCTGAGTACAGGGAACGGAGACGTGTCGTCCCTTCGCCATGTTGCTGTACCTTCGCGAAGGGCTGGACACTGTTCGGCTCCTCAGCGAAAAAGCATTGTGTATGCGTTTGCTTCCGCCCTTTATACCCGCACTGGCAGGCGGGTCGCGGAATGAAAATCTTGCATGCCAATATTTATTGGCTCGTTTTAGTTCACTCGAAGTCGATTGGTCTCCCTAGCGTGATCCCAATTCGTCAGGGAACTCCCCCGACGACACGTCTCCGTTCCCTGTACTCAGGGAACGAGGGTTACATATGTAACCGAGACGTTTTCTTTACAGATCACATAGTGTTACATATATATCTTTAAGTCAGCTGGACGTTGAAGTTTGAGGTCTGCTGTGGAAGCTCATGTCAGCAATACACTGCTTCTTATCAGGCCTGCTGCATTTCTAAAGCATCAGCACTTGCCTGATCCCCCTGTGTAGATACAGCAGTGTTAATATATTTCCCAGCACAGGGTCAAAAGGCAGAAAAAGTGTTGTTAGAGGCTGCCTTATCAAACTCCTAAAGATTGGGAGGTAAATCTCCTGCATCTTACATGACAGCTGGCTGTTTTTGCTGGAGGAAAAGGAAGATGGAAGAGTGCGCAATAATTAAAGACTTTTTGTTAGGCATAGGCTACGAGGAACAACGCTATTCATTAACATCTTGTTATTTTTTTAGCACCTAATTAAAGGGGATGTAAAGAGCGCTGTTTAAAGGCATGTGTGGGTAAACAGCATTTATCTCAACCTATTAGGTTTATGGGATTCTCTGGCAGGTCATTTGACAGTTCACCTTGTAAATGAATGATTTTGAAGTCCAAAACTGAAGATCCCACTCTGGATCTAGTGTTCTGCATAGTTATTATGATGATGTCTACTGGAACCATTCATAAAAAGGCAAAGCAAACATTCACAGCATAAAGAAGGTGCCTGTCATGGCTCATTCAACGCAAGTGCTGATAAGAAATAGCTAATGTACCCTGGAGACACAAGTAAAAAAAATGTGATTATGTTCTGTTGGTATTAAAAGAAATTAAATGTAAAAAAAAAACAATGGCCATATTTTTCATATTTGCTTGGTTTGGTTAAAAAGCTGTGAAAAGACTGCAGATGATTTGCTTTGTGTTCTCATGTTGTTATCAGCACTTGTGTTGAATTAAGTGTATAGGGAAAGATGACAAATCAACTGACAACAGAACACATCTAACAGCTAATAGTGAAAATTAACAGCCATTGTCTGCATGAAGCCTGCATGATAGACAAAAAAGGAAACATGTAACAACTTTAATTGTGTGAACTGTCACTTAGTTAGTGTGAATTAATGCCTTAAAGCTAAAACAAAATTTAAATACTGTCATCATTTTCTCACCCTCAAGTTCCAAACCCATCTGTGTTTCTTTACTCTCTGAAAAAAAGAGAAAGAAAACGTTTTGAAGAAAGTTCACACTGCACTGTTCTATATGTAAGTTAATGGGGGCAACTAATATTGGGTACTGCAGCAAACAATGTTCCCCTTATCTTCCCATATGTTTTTTTTGGGGAACCAAATAAGAATGTTCTAGGAACTTTCTCTGTAGGTTCGTTTTTTTTTTTGGCAACATAAAGAGAACCTTCCCATAATGTTACCTAAAGAATGTTCCCTGTAGGTTATTTACTTTATACGATAGCATACATATCCGGGCCTCATCTGGGCCAACTATGGCTCAGTTCTGGCACCGGCAAAAGTCATATTGGCCGTATCTGGGCCACACAAATCAAGCCGGTTTTAGTGTGGGTTGCTGTGTGTGGCCCATGTGACCTCTGCCGCTGCCAGAACTGAACCATAGTTGGCCCATATGAATGCTATTGCCAGCCACACTCCGGTTTAGTCATCACCGTCATTCCATGAGGTATGTGGGCCAGAAGAATGCGGGAGATGTGGACCACAACTGGGCCAGATGTCATTAGCTATCTGATAGAGAACCTTAAGAACATTCCCTGCAGATTATTTGTTTTATAACCTATGAAATTGTGCCATGAGTTTTTGCAGGGTGGGATCTCTGTAAATAATGATGAAAAGAGGTTAAAGGGATAGTTCACCCAAAAATGAAAATTAAGTCATTAATTACTAACCCTCATGCTGTACCAACCCTGTAAGACCTTTGTTCATCTTCGGAACACAAATGAAGATATTTTCTGAGAGGTGGACCACTCCTCCATAGGCTTCCTAAGGGATTGAAACTTGACGGCCCAGAAAGTCATTGAAGAAAATGTTTAAATATTTCATGTGCCTACAGTGGCTAGATCTTAAGTTTATCGAGCTACGAGAATACTTTATTGAGTGCAAAAAAAACCAAACTAAAATAGCGACTTGGCCTGGAGATTTCACGTAGTGTTATTGCGCAACGCTTTGGTTGAACGTCACACGCATCACACACATGACCAGCATTCGGCCAATAGTGAGCCTACGTGTGACGTATAACACAGAAGCACTGCGCTGTTACACTACGTCAACAGCTTAGGAGAAAGACACGGAAGAGAAGAGATGGTTGAATAAAGTCGTTATTTTAGTTTTTTTTTGCGAGCAAAAAATATTCTCGTCGCTTGATAAACTTAAGATTTAGCCACTGTAGCCATTTACTATTTTAACGATGTCTTTAATGACTTTTCGGGGCTGTCAGGTTTCAATCCCTTAGAAGCCAGGAGGAGTGATCCAGCTCTCAGATTTAATCACAAATATCTTCATTTGTGTTCCGAAGATGAACGAAGGTCTTACGGGGTTGGTACAGCATGAGGGTGAGTAATTAATGACTTAATTTTCATTTTTATGTGAACTATCCCTTTAATAGAAGTAAGGAACGTTCTGGAAGAATAGGGAACGCTCTGCAATCCTGAAAAAAAAAAAATTATATTCCGTGATGAAAACTTTCCGGATAACCGAAAACAAACATAACAAATACATGTTTTGGGAACGTTCTCAGTGAGAACCCAAAACTAACGTTCCCAGAACGTTCTTGGAACCAACTTTTTTTCTCCTAAACAAACATGTAATGTTGTTCTGTACAAATCCATTATTAATATGACAAATGTAACATGAACACAGAGATGCAAGCAGTCAAGGAGAGATTCTTGCCACGGGCGAATGCTTGGCAACCTCTAGCCTTCAGCTGCAAGAGGAAACAGCTGCTGAATTATTGTGACCCGATGACTCACGCCACACATTAAATCCTCTGCCTTGAATTACAGCCAATATATCCATCACATCCATGCAACCACTCACTCATGACCAATGCTTTGTGTGACATGACAAATACAGAGAAAGAATATGAATTTGTGTGTGAAAGGAGATTTTCTGAGACTCTCTCCATTTCTCTGCAGATGAAGAACTGCTAACTACATCTCTGGTTATCTGAAGCGCCTGGGCTTGATTTAGGTCTTATAGAGCTCCCAGATCCAATTAGTTCCCTAAAGGCCCATTAGAAAGAGTAAATCAAGCTAAAAAATCTGCAGAGCCCACAGTGCACTTCTTAAATTAACAGTCTCAAATGCTCAAGGATGGTATTTTTTCTCTTATGGCTCTTATCTCGGGTAATTTCTGCTCCTGATTACACTGCAAACTCTGACGATTTGCTACACCGGGTGCTTGAATTAAAGCAAGATAACCAATTTTCCTGTCTTTCACAAAATACATGTGGAGGTCTCTAAGATAATGCTGATGAAATCATTTTAGTTCACCTTCAGAGCGCAAGTTGTAAAAACCAACCTGAATCTTCGTGCAATAGCGCCATCTATTGATACGGCAACAGTAGGTGTAATTCTCATCACACACTCTGGGTGGCGCTGTTTTGCTGAATATAATTACTTACTTGCATGCATGCATGCATCCATGCTGCAAAAAAACCCCAAAACAATTTGCTTTGTTTTAATCCTACAGAAAAGTCATTGGCTCAGAGGCTAAAAAGAATCCACAGGCTTGTATGGGAAATATTAAATCTATGCAGTCTTTTTCTTAGAGTACACATGACACTGAGCTATAATTATTTATTCAACCAACTGTCCATCTAGAGCTATGATTAAAACGTCTGCATGCAAAAGTTCTGCTTCAGTGAGATTTAATCTCAGAAATTCTGTTTTCATCTCCATGACTTTTGCACAAAAGGCAAATTCTTTCAAAAATATTCAGACAAGATCATTTGTGTTGCTTTGTGGAACTACATTTAGTTTTGTAGACCGAAAAGCTAAATTCACATTTAAATGTGCATTTTCTTGTCTTTCTTTTCTTTTCATAAAGCCCTGACTGCTCAGACATAAAGCATCTCGTCCGTGTCTCTTTGCTGTCTCATGCCTGTCTCGCTTTGAGAGCACGACTAGACCTTCAGGCCACGAAGGATGATATTTTCACTGCAGATGCCTATCTTCACGAGCAATAAGTCATGAAGTTTTAGCTTCACCGTAACGCATGTTGGAGCAGATTTCAAAAGCGCATTGATTTTTTTGGGGGCGACGGCAAACTACTGTCACGGTGTCATCCATTTGAGGTGGGACTGAAGTGTCAGGGAAAACAGACCATTCAAGCCATTTCAAGATGAGGCCTCTTGAACTGAAACCCATCATGGTGTTTTACTTGCTGAGGAGGTAATAGGATTTATCAGTGAGTTCGGTTAACGCAGCTAACATTGCACTTTGTAACGTATAAGACCACACTTGGATACTCAGACACCAAGAGCGATCAAAGCGAGAGCAGCTCATTTACCTTGACTGAACCATGTTTGCTTGATGCTCGCCCTAATTTATGGTGGAAAATAGCATGCTTAAACCTCATGTAATTGAGCTGATTAATCAGTGTGGGTTCAAATTTAGCTTCATTAATAAGAACTAATCTCCAAATAAGTACTTGATTAAACTAAAAACCTTCCAAATCCAGTGGTTGGCAAAAGAGAGGAGTGACTAACAGCACCAGAGAGGTAATAATATGAACATGAACTGACTGAAGTGTTGTTAATTACAATAAAAAATAGGCCTATTCGTTTTTTCATCAAGGGACAGGTTTAGTGGTATATGTAGGTTTAAGTGTGAGTTAAAGGGATACTCCACCCAAAAATGAAAATTCTGTCATCATTTACTCACCCTCAAGTTGTTGCAAACCTGTGTGAGTTTCTTTCTTCTGCTGAACACAAAGGAAGATATTTTGAAGAACGATTGGAACCAAACAGTTGTTTGGCACCATTGATTTCCATAGCAAAAAAAAAATTACTATGGAAGTCAATGGTGCCAAAGTTCCAATCGTTCTTCAAAATATCTTCCTTTGTGTTCAGCAGAAGAAAGAAACTCATACAGGGTTTGCAACAACTTGAGGTGAGTAAATGATGACAGAATTTTCATTTTTGGGTGGAGTATCCCTTTAAGGGGTAAGGAAAAGGTCAACAGTGTCATTATAGATGTAATTATAGAAATTAATTACATATGTAAAAAAGGGGTTAGGGTAATGTAAAAACATGCATTTTTAGCTAAAGCCACTTCCATTGTAAATGTTTTTGCATGGCGCTGCAGCGTGGTATACAAGTTGGAGCTTTCAGAAAATTTTGAGTTTACAAGTTGTGATAACGAGTTTCTACGAGGACCTGTATCTCTTAAAGGTGCTCTAAGCGATGTCACGCGTTTTTTAGGCCAAAACTTTTTTTGTCACATACAGCAAACATCTCCTCACTATCCGCTAGCTGTCTGTCCCCTGAACACACTGTAAAAAAACACGGTCTCTGCAGACAACCCAGGCTCCAAAAACGGCAACAAAAACAAACTGGGCTAACCCGCACCACGAAACATAACAAACTGTTCCAGCCAATAACTGACAAGAAGGATTTGGGGGTGGGGTTTGGGGGGTTAGTGCACAGATGAGGAGGAGGGAGGGTCTAGCTAGCCTCCGTTTTGTTTGACAATACTTTAAACGTCAACAAGAAGTGTAGCCACCCAACATCGCTTAGAGAACCTTTAAGACCAATGCTGTTAATGTACTTTATTTGCAGAATCTGAAATACTTTACATTTTAGAACTGTTTGTGCTGTTTTTCATAACTGTTAGTTGTTTTAAATTTTCAAAATCGGATTCAAAATAATAAAAATTAAATCTAATTTTCAGTGTTTACTCTATGAGAGTTTGAGTGGCAGTATTCAGCACAAGCACTTTAATGCTAGGTTATAATGATGAGAAAGGTTCCATCCTGATTGATGCTTCTTTATTTAGTAGTCAGCTCTGTTGATAAGTGAAAATGAAGTGTAATTTTCTCTTCACCGTGTCCAGTCATTAACTCACTGTCAAGCTTACTTCGCCACCGCAGGAATGAGCCCAGGAACCCTATAATAAAGACTCTGTAAGATGACTCTGGTGTCAGGGAAATTTCAAGGCAATTCAATGCATGACTTGGAAGTATTTCTTCTTCGTCTTTACAATATTGAATGATAGAGAGCTGCATTATTGGGTAAAATGTCAATTTTCATTCTAAGAGACCTAAAACATTTCAGTCAAGCTGGTTTTGTGGTTTCAACCAAGGTAATAACATGCATTATTTGCTGTGCGCATGTCAAACACATTCTACACTGTGTCCTAACCAGGTTCGACGACGTGATAAAGCAACAGGTCATCAGAAATCACATACTCTCTTGAGTAGGTACTTATTAGCATGCTAAAAAAGTGTGTTCTGTATAGTGTGGGTGTGTGTATGAACATAATCTGGATGTATACATTCACCATGTTGCCCTTATCACTTGACATACAGCATCAGTTGCATCGCTTCACTGCATTCCTAAATCCTCTCCCGTGGCCACATAGTGAAGTGTCCATCGTATTCACACTTCAGAATCTCGCTGGAAGTAGTACTGTAGGTCATCCGGGCACTTTCTGCTACTTTCTACTCTTTTATGAGTACTGTGAATTGGGACATACTGTTTTTCACCTACTATAATAGGGAAGTATACGATTTCGATTTTTTTTACAAGTTAGCTTCATTTCTTTCTGATCGCAGTTCACATTCCTTTATCCTCGGATGTGGGTAATTCATAGGCCTCAATAGGAACTTTTAACTGGAACGTCCCCTCAAAATTGCTCTCAAGTATACTTGACTTATACTGACAAAAAAGTATATTTGGTACTTGTACTCAATATTTTGATTGAGATATACTTAAGTATTAAGTATTCTAAGTATTGGATTGTACTTTTGTTTACTCTTTTGATTGAGTAGCCTATTAAATACTTTTCCCCCCATAGTTTTATAAACTTTAAAAATACTGATTCATAAATAAAAAAGATATGTTCCTAATTCTGAGTAGGCCTATGTGATTGTTTTGATTGGCTAGTCCACTCAAAATCTAAAATCCACTTAAATTGGAATTTACTTAAAATCTGCTTAACTCTTTCCCAGCCATTGACTAAATTTACCGGCTATCTAAGTTTTCACTGTTATATGGTAGGGGCGCTGTTACACATCTTCTGAAAGAGTACTGAATCTCCTGATCAAAACACAGGTGAAGAAGAAGCAGAAACAAGTGATAGAAGATTTCTTATGCACAAAATTTTGCAAAAACCAACTGACAAGAGATCAGAGACCATTCCTCCATACAGAATCTCCCCAGATCCTTCAGATTCCCAGATCCATGTTGTTGCTTCTTCTCTTCAGTTCACTCCACTCATCAGGTCAGGGGACTGGGATGGTCATGTCAGAAGCTTCATATTGTGCTCTGTAACACATTTTTTGTGTTGATTTTGATGTTTGTTTTGGATCGTTGTCCTGATGGAAGATCCAACCACGGCCCATTATAAGATTTCCAGCAGAGGTTGTCAGGTTTTGATTTTTTATATGTTGGTATTTGATAGAATCCATGATATCATCTGAACAAGAAGTCCAGGACCTCCAGCAGAAAAACAGATCCAAATAAAAGATCCAACGGTATATTAAATTGTAGACATGGGGTACTTTTTATCCTTGTGTGCACCAAACACATCTAGCGTTTTTGCTGCCAAAAAGCCCTTTTTTTGTTTCATCTGACCACAGAACACTGTCCCGTTTCATGTTCCAGTCGTGTCTGACCACTGAATTTGGTGGAGTTTGTTTTTGGATGAGCGAGGAGGATTTTTCTGGAAACCCTCCCAAACAACATGTGGTGATGTAGGGGTTGTTACCACAATCTCAACTAATCTCTGCAGTTCTCCATCTGTGATTCTTGTAGAGTCTTTAGCCACTCAAACTCTCCTCCTCACCGTGAATTAAGACAATATAGACACACGTCCTCTTTCTGGCAGATTCGTAACATCTTTAGTTAATTGATTATTGGAACTTCTTAATTATTGCCCTGATGGTCAAAATGGGGATTTTCAAATATTTTGCCATTTTATTACAGCCACTTTCTATTTTGTGAGCTCAACAATCTTTTGCTGCACATCAGAACTATATTCTTTGGTTTTACTCATTGTGATGGATGATTAAGGGAATTTGGCCTTTGTTTTTCCTCATATTTAAACTCTAGACAATTTCATGTTCCTAGTCACGCTGGTGTGCTAAAAAAACAAGGTCAATATTGATGGGAATATTATAATTTTTTACGAGTAAAATATCTCTGAAGTATTAGGGGTGCCAATAATTGTGGCCAACATGTTTTGGAGAAAAACATTTATTTCATAATGTGACCACACCACCCCCCCCCCCCCCCCCCCATGCAAAACGCAATTTTTTTGAATGAAAGATCAAAAGGATAAACAATGCAGATTTATTTTTTACAACCATTTTTGATCATATTTACCAGGGGTGTCATTTATTCCTACCACAACTGTATATGATATGTGTTAATTGGACTATCCCAGCAGGAATACATTTTTATTTTATGAACGTGCAAACAACACTGCCGCTGCTCCGATTGTATTGTCATTTTAGCAGAAGCAGGAGGTCTTCAAAGAAATAATACAGGAGCTTCTGTTATTGGCCCAGGTTTACATATTTTATTTACAGTAATAGTGCACTTTTTTTGTAAATATCAAAGTTAATTACCATAAATAATTTGGAATTTACTCACATTGTATGTTTGTAATGGCTTCAGTCAGATCAAACATCTATAAATTGATATAGATTACATTTTCAATCTTAGTTTAGCTTTGTTCGATGCTGAAACAATATCCTATCCATGGGTTAGGGTTATTTGTTTATTTTTTTTTACTGTGATCCAGTTAAAACTAATTCTTACAGAGTTTTAATGAGCTGACAATGAAAAACAGGCAAATCATATTCATGTATGCTCCGCCCCTATATATCCGACACTGAATATTTCAGAACAATGGAAAAAGAATTGCTTTTATTGAATTGTTCCAGGTGAGGAAACCTTGTAACATGTACTTAGATTTTAGTATTTGATTAATTCACGGACTCTGAACGCACCCATTGCTCTATGTCCAAAAAAATTAACTTCACTAGGAAACACTAGAAACGTCTAAATCAATTAAGACTCTCGTTTTTAGATTAATATAGCTGATCTAACTGGCTTTTCCCATCCAATGTCCTTCTATTGGCCTTCACATAAAATCATCATTTCTGCTTCTGTGCCTGCAGGATAATCAATTATTTACTTCTCATCACCGTCTATTGTCCAAAACTGATCATCGCCATTATAGCGTGCTGTGGAAAAAATCTCATTAAACAGCTTTCTCATCAGCAAAAACATCATTCTGTCACCTGCCTGACTGGGAAAATTGGACACATTGCCACATTGAACCTATTTCTCCTAAATATTTGAGACTTCACCTTGCAGATAACTTGGTCCGTCCTTCAGAGGTGAACCTGAGGCAAGGTGTTGTGTCTTTCTGTGCTGGCCGTCTGACTGAGGTAAGAGAAAGCTATTGATCTGCACTCTTAAAAATTAAGGGTCAGACTTTTTTTTTTTTTTGCAGCATAGGGGCTTTCTCACTAGGAACTCAGTTATAGGAACTAGCCACCAGGGCGGTCCCCAGAGAACTATTTTCTCATATGGACATTTTCCTGGTTGCATTCGCACCGGCAGTAGGAACTCTAAGTGAAGTGACGTAAACTCTGGCCATTGTGCAGAAGTTTTTTTTTTTATGGTGCTGTCAGCCGTTTCTCTTTGTTAGCGTGAAGACTTTAAAGGGTACCTATTATGGATTTTTGAAAATTACCTTTCATGTAGTGTGTAACATAGATCTAAGTGAACGAAAACATCCTGCAAAGTTTTAAACATGAAAGTTCACCGTATACAAAGTTATTGTCTCTCAAAAGTAAGAGTCGACTCTGAGTCGCTGATATGAATCGATAGACGAACGATGCTTTTTCTCTAACTTTATGACGTCACCTGTACAAGCTATTTGAATAAGATACGCCCACTCATTGCGTTCAGAGACGCCAGGGAAAACTAACATCATGTCGACGAGACGCTGTGTTTTGAAGTGCGACACAAAAGCAAACTTTTTTCATCTGCCCAGTGAGGAGCATTTGAAGACTAAGTGGCTACAGTTCATATATACAACAATACCACAGAAGTATTATAGCCCGAACCTTGTTCTGCGTTCACGTCATTTTGAAGATGATTGCTTCACAAACCTAAATGCTATAAAAGTATGGATTTGCGAGCCGGCTGATACTCAAGAGGTTCAGTACCGAGTTTATTTGGATCAGCTTCCTTCTCCGAATCACAACCTGTAAGTATTATTAATATTAATTGTTGCTTTTATTTTTTATGTATCATGCTCAATAATTATTTTGTGTGTTGTGTACGCACAGCGCAGCTTCTAGGTCTTCAATGTCAATTGTATTGAAATATGTGAAATGCAGGGCTCTCAAGTGTCACGCATTGAGTGTGACAGTCACTCATTTCGGTCTTTTGTCACGCTCTCCCGCCACACATTGTACTTCTCACGCTGAAAAACTATTTGTAATATATTTAATATGCCGCAGCGCCCAAAACTCTGCCCGCGCCGCTCTCACTGTGGAACCGGCAGGAATCAAGCGCGTCTCCTCTGGTGTTGTTCGTCTGGTGTTGTTAGCCAATCAGAAAATAGCACTATTGTATCTGGGTAAGATATAACGGAACAACCAATGACACCCCGTCGGCTCGGTGTCACTCCTTTGGGCTATGGTAGCTAATTTATCACCGCAGATTAGCGTCACGCAAAGGCGGGGTTTGGAAAAATGACTCGCTAAACGATTCATATGGGAGTCGGTGAGCGAATCAGGTAAAATAAATACATATTAGGGGTGTAACGAGACGCTTATCTCACGAGACGAGACAGACACGAGATTGGGTTCACGAGAACGAGACGAGACGAGATTTTTGCACAATTTTACAGAAATCCTCAGACACAATTCTTGACTGGAAAAGTATGCAGGTGCATTTTGCAATGTTTAACTAATAATCTTATTAAGTACACCTGAAATGACATGCATTAGGAGTATGAATTATCAAATGCATTGAAAGAAAACAATATACAACAATATAACCTTTTAATAATAAAAGGTTTTTATTGACTGGCTTTTCTCCTGTATGATTTCACATTAGTCTCTTCAGACCTTTCTGTACATTTAAGAGCTTTCAGAACTTCTGATTGAGGCTGTGTGTGACCTCCTAACTGAACTCTAGAAGTCTTAAGTGCAAACAATAAGTGCAAGTGCAACCATAATCAAAGTTAGCGCACAGACTCTTTATAATTGTTTTGAAATTGCTGTTTTATTTTGCACCGGCAGTTATAGGGTTAATGCCTATGGTTAATGCGGTGAGTTCGGGAAAGGCCGGTAGAGAAACGAGCCTGGTGTGTTTGTCTCCACAGTTGTTCTTGCGTTCCGATTATAAGTTCAGAAACAGAGCCTCCCTTGTCTGTTGTCTTTAAGACATTACAGTACTCTCTCAATATTCAAAGTGCAAACTGAGACGATAGCCGCAAATAAACAGTCCAGAGATGGGTATTGGGAGACGGACGATTGTATGTTCGCGGCCTAATTTGTGCGCAATGCACAACAGCGAGCTTGTGTTTTATTTTCACTTTCGTGATCACGCGTACTCTGTGTGTAGCAGCGGTGCTGAGCGTGCATTATACAACATAAGATCAGACGTTTAGTCTATGTTGCGCAACGAATCCTCCGCCATCCTCACGCGATCAGTGAACTGTGATTCGTGCTGCACTGATTGCAACGGCAACTCGTGCTGGATGAGCAGAGCAGACTTTTACATTAGATTATAATGGTTTTTAATTATTTTTATAAAAACAGCAAAACGATAGTTTAGGCGAATGTGAGTGTAGCGGTGGAATATTCTATGGTAATAGAAATCGCGAGACGGCTTTTCACTCGACGGGAAATCTCGTCATGTTTTAATCTCGCGAGATCTCGTGGCACGAGATCTCGTTACACCCCTAATACATATTATAAGACAACAAAAGTGTTTTTTGTCATTTCATGCTTGTAAAACTGTTGTTGGGGACTCCCAAAACAATATTAGGAACATTTTAAATGCCATAATAGGTGCCCTTTAAGGCTACATTCACACTGTCAGTTTTTGGGATTGACTTAAATTTAAGCATTTACTTAAAGGTGTGAGTCTCGAAGTGTCCCGTCTGTGTGAACGTTCAATGGGAGTCAAGCCTGTATTCTCATACAGAGAGTGACCAAGTAATTTCAAAGATAGCGACGTCCATAAAACTGAAAAGCTTGATCACTTTTGACACGACGAGACTCGAAACGAGTTGAATCCATCAAATCATCATTACCCGGTGATCCATTTCTAAGCATATCAATGCCAATGAAGTGTGCCTTGGCTTTTTTTGGTCTGAATACAATACTTTATTTCAAGCAGACACCATGCTTTTTGCTCTGTATAGCTTTTCATGCAATAAAAGCCTCCAAACATGAGTAAAATCCACATTGGGAGTCCCCAACAACAGTTCTAGTACACTAGATATTGTTGCACCAATTAGATTAAAAAAGGTTAGAGAGAAAACTAAAACACCATGGTACAACAGTGCTACGCATGCTATCAAGAGAGAAACTCGTAACTTAGAGCGTAAATGGAAACGAACTAATTTAGAGGTCTTCAGAATCGCGTGGAAAGACAGTATGTCACGCTATAAAAGGGCTCTAAAATCAGCCAGGGCTGAGCATATCCGCAAACTAATTGAAAATAACCAAAATAATCCAAGGTTTTTATTTAACACCGTGGCTAGACTAACAAATAATCAGACATCTCTAGAGCAAAATATTCCGTTACAATATAGTAGTAATGATTTTATGAATTACTTCAATGAGAAAATAGAAAGCATCCGAAACACAATTGTAAATGTACAATCCTCTATGGTGTCTTATGACTCTGCCTCAACTATGGCCCCTCTAAAACAACTACACCGCTTTACAACTATAGGACAGGAAGAACTGAATAAACTTATCATTGCATCTAAACCAACAACATGTTTATTAGATCCAATACCCACTAAACTACTTAAAGAAGTGTTACCTGTAGTGGAAGAGCCTCTTCTCAATATTATTAACTCGTCTTTATTTTTAGGTCACGTTCCAAAAATATTCAAGCTGGCAGTAATAAAACCTCTCATTAAGAAACCGCAATTAGATCCAAATAACCTAGCAAATTACAGACCCATCTCAAATCTTCCATTTATGTCTAAAATACTAGAAAAAATTGTGTCCGCTCAATTATACTCTTTCTTGCAAGAAAATGATATCTACGAAAAATTTCAGTCGGGATTCAGACCGCATCATAGCACAGAAACTGCGCTAGTTAAAATTACAAATGATTTACTCTTAGCCTCTGACCAAGGCTGTATCTCAATACTAGTTCTACTTGATCTTAGTGCTGCGTTCGACACTATAGATCATAAAATACTCTTAGATCGACTACAAAACTACACTGGTGTTCAGGGACAGGCATTAAGCTGGTTTAGATCGTACTTATCAAACCGTTACCATTTCGTCTGTTTAAATGGGGAAAAATCGAAGATAACATCAGTAGACTATGGAGTGCCGCAAGGATCTGTCCTAGGCCCTCTGCTATTCTCAATATATATGCTGCCACTTGGTAATATTATAAGAAAACATGGAATTAATTTTCACTGTTATGCTGATGACACTCAATTATATATCTCATCACGACCAGATGAAAACACTAACTTATCTAACTTGACAGAGTGTCTAAAAGATATAAAATGCTGGATGACGTGTAATTTCCTGCTATTAAATTCAGATAAAACGGAGGTATTACTTATTGGTCCAAAAAACTACCCACAAAATCCCTTACAATACAACTTTAATTTAGAAGGATGTCCTGTTACTTTATCCACTACAGTAAAAGACCTGGGTGTTATGCTAGACCGCAACTTGACTTTCGAAAATCATATTTCATATGTTACAAGAACAGCCTTTTTCCACCTTAGAAACATTGCTAAGCTACGTAACATGCTATCTGTTTCTGATGCAGAAAAGTTAGTTCATGCATTCATGACCTCGAGACTAGATTACTGTAATGCTTTATTAGCTGGTTGTCCTGCATCCTCAATAAACAAGCTACAGTTAGTGCAAAATGCAGCCGCTAGAGTCCTTACTAGATCAAGAAAATATGATCATATAACACCAATTTTATCATCTCTACACTGGTTACCTATTAAGTTCCGTATCAATTACAAAGTATTACTATTGACTTATAAAGCTCTAAATGGTTTAGCTCCTGTGTATTTAACAGACCTTCTATCGCCCTACAATCCATCGCGCTCTTTAAGATCACAAAATTCGAGGCTTCTGGTCGTTCCTAGGATATCTAAGTCTACTAAAGGAGGGAGGGCGTTCTCACATTTATCTCCTAAACTCTGGAATAGCCTTCCTGATATTGTTCGAGACTCAGACTCGCTGTCCCAGTTTAAAACTAGACTGAAGACGCATCTCTTTAACCAAGCATTCACTTAATGCTTACCTTTTATACTACTTCTGAATCAGTTCGAATGCATTAATATTATGAACATCAGCTATGCTAATTATTTCCCATCTGTCTTTCTGCTGTTATCTCGGGACGCTAGTCCCGAGGTAAATAGCGTTCGTCAGCTCCAGTTTGTATCCAGCCTCTCACGAAGACTTCAGATGCCCCAACACCTGTGGAGAGACGACTAAACGCCTGTGGAGAGACGACTCGACGCCTGTGAAGAGACGACTAAACACCGGCGATATGTTATGCCTAAATTTATACATGATTAACTAACTGTATTTTTCTTTGTACATTTCTGAAATGCACTTTCTGTAAAGCTGCTTTGAGACAATGTGTATTGTGAAAAGCGCTATACAAATAAACTTGAATTGAATTGAATTGAATTTTATTATCGTTTGACATGCTTCGGTTTAGATCTTGATCTCCGTCTTGCAGACCTTGAGTTTTCTCAGCGGGCTGCGACACCATGCTTTTGTTATGAAGCCAATGATAGGGTGAGTGCCTGCTGAATTAAAGGAGCCGCGTTACAGGAGCTATCAGTCCAGAACTCATTAGAGAGGATGTGATCTGACGGTGTGTGTCAAAGCGTGAACACCGCACACAAATAAAATGTGAATGTGCTGCCTCAGCAACCCTTGTGGTTTCTCCTCTCTGAAAGCGGGCTGACTCAGTGAGAGGGAGAGCCACGGTGGATTTAAAGGTCCTGTTTTCATCTTCCAGGCAGGTGGACATAAAGACCAGCAGCCATCACAGTTCACCCATTAACCACAGTATACTGTGTGTGGAAAAGGAGTAATTAAGACAAAAGACATGCTGGAGGTCTTAAATTGTTTCCTTTGTGTTCTTCTTTTGGGGAAGTGCAACGTCATGTAAAAAAGAAAAAGAAAGAAATGCTTAGATTTGTGAATGCTGGAGCTATCAAATTATCTTTCCCATATGGCAGTGTTTAATAAATATTATACATTATTAAACAATTTGTTAGACAGTTATTAATGTATGTCACTTACTGCACAGGAGCACATAACCTTGAAAATGCAAAACTGTAAAATCTGAAATCGAATGCCCAAATGCATGAGTCGTTACATTTGCTTCCTTTTTCAAACATATCAATAAATTCAAACACATTTTTTTTGAGTTTTCAGTTTATTAACATAACATTACACAATGCATTAAAATACAATGGAAGCTTGTATCCGCCACAAAATAAAAAAGGTAATTGCGACTTATATGACTTTTTCTTGCAAATGCAATTTTATATCTCACAATTCTGACTTTATTTCTGCATTTGCAAGGGGGGAAAAAGTCAGAATTGTTAGATAAAAAGTCACAATTACATTTTCTTTTATTTTTCCATTAATTCCACAATGTATTAATTTAAGAGATATCTCACTGGCCCCAAAATGTATTTGGACACTTTTCTATTCAAATATTACACAAAAAGAAGTGTGTTAGGTTTCAGAATATGAACCAACAGATATATTGTTTAAAATGAAGACAAAATGTCTTGGACACTTTCTGGTTGTCCGACTTTGTGGAACATATTCATATGTTAATATAATGAACTACACCGGTGGTTATTCTGTTGGGAAATCAGAATTCACATCCACAAAAAATAACCTTGAGATCATTTCATTACAAATAATTGAAAAAGTGGCTCAGAAAATGACAGTTCAGAGAAAAGCTCTAATAGCATTTGTTAACTGATGCCACTTGGTGTGATATTTGTTTCTAATGCAGTGAAATTCAGGTATTTTTAAGTGTGACTGTGCCATGATTCCTGCTTTGTGTTAGGACTTTCAAGTTGAAGTGTTTGTAAGTTGACTGAAGTGTTCAAATATTTTTGGTGGCACTATGGTTTAAACGCTACTCTGCTCTGAGTGTTTAATAAACCATGATAGCCTATTAATGTTCAATATCAGTGAAGGATTGTCACAATCTCCAGTCTTGTTTAATTTGAGACAGTATTCTCCAGCATTCATGTCTCCTTCATATCTCCAGTGTTACTCCAGCGTTCCCCAGTGTCTCCCAGTGTTTGGGATTACCTGGATACTTACCTACAAGAAGACGAGGTGTGTGCATTCCTGTTCCCAATCTTCATGTCTACGATCTTTCTAGCACCTGCAAAGACAGTAAATACCTCTCCATTTATACTAAAATAAATCCATAAATCCTATTACCTCCATTACTCCATTTAGCTCATTACTGCAATAAAGCAGAACTGTTGTTGAACTCTGTCCATCTCTGTAATAACCATATTTTTCCGTAATAACCATAATCTGTATTGTACAAAGCGCTTTATAAATAAAGGTGACTTGACCTGATGTAAACATATACAGCCTAGTTGTAAAACCTTTTAAAAAATATGTCAATGTGCGCATATCTCTTTTTTGTATATGTAATCCTGTGAGTATATGTGAAATAGAGTTGAACATTTGTTGGAAACAGTTTTTGGCCAGAATAAGCTGCAAAGTGGACCAGATTTAATGCCGATTGTCAAAAGTCTGGTTCTACAAGACCAGTTCTGAAAATCAATGGCGCTGATGTGGAAATAGAGATGATCAGGCCTATCTTACAGGCTTACAGTCTGTGATGTTTGAATAGTGCTCCTGCCATGAGTTACATGCAACAAAGACATTTCTAAGCCTCTTCCTTCTCTGCATCCAACTGTTTTCTCTGAAGTGGTTGTCATCTCTGATTGTACAAATTAACCGGTGCAGCTAAAAATCTGGAACAAAGGCTTGAAATGTGGGATACAGAAAGGTGATAAAGCGACAGGCTTGTGGAACAAGATGCTCGGCTCAGATTTAATCCACCAGGCACATCATGCTGCCAGGAATTCACACCTCATAGTGAGAGAGCGAGAGATTGGTGGAATATACTAAAAATAACCTGGATACTAAAATGTAGCCTATTTATTTATTAATTTCTCAACCAATTCAAACATCTGTTATAGTTTTGCATCAACAGACAAAAGCTAAAAAGGAACAGAAAGCAGCAATCAATAGTAATTTAGCATGGACCTTGAGGTTGCCCTCAGTTTAATCTGAAAACATTTCAGGATGTGTCTGTGAATTTACTGATACACGCACGCACACACACACACACACACACAAAACACACACACACACACACACACACACACACACACACACACACACACACACACACACCACACACACACACACACACACACACACACACACACACACACACACACACACACACACACACACACACACACACACACACACACACACACACACACACACACACACACACACCACACCACACAGTCTATTATTATTCTGAATCACAGGATCAGCATTGCATTGAGACTGTATATTATGACTCAAATATCAATTTTAGTCTCTGCAATAGCTAAACCTCCATTGAGACATTATATCTTAGTATCTAGTTGGTGTTAGAATGCTGGTCATATCTCAAGTATGATTATTATCTTCAGCAAAGGGCAAGCCATGAATTTATATATCAAATTGTTGTGTTTTATTCTGCTACAGAATCTTGGCAGTGAAGTGCTTATCTGAACAAGATTGTTTAGCGGTTTGTGAGGTACATTTCATGGTGGTAGAGTAATATGTTGTCTGACGACACAAAACATCAATCATGCTTTATATCTGTGATTTATTGCTCCTAGGAAATTACAGGCATATATTTCATGTAATAAAATCAGCCTAAAAATTCTAAATTATCTGGGGGGTAAATGTATACTGAAAAAAAAGTGGCTTTGAAACTATATTCACTCTGAAATTGGTAGTATTAAGGAATTACAAAATGACTTTAAAATCTCTATGGGAAAAATACATCTGGAACAAACTCAGTTGCCCAGCTGTTCTGGGGTGCGTTTCCCAAAAGCATACTGCTAACCTCTTAGTAACTTAGTTGGTTGGCATTGGGAAATTGCATTGCAACCAACAAAGTTGCTAACTTAGTTAGCAACTATGCTTTTGGGAAACACACCCCTGATTGGTTGCTAGGGTGGTTACAAGGACATTGCTATTTATTTTTGCTATTTATACATTGCAGCATCACCTCTTTAATCAAAGAGTCTAAAGCGACTCAATCAAAGATTTACCCTCTCGAAACCCCTCCAAGTCCCATTTGAAAATCTACTCTCTGATTGGTCAGATGGCCCAGTCTGTTGTGATTGGTCTACTCTGCTCTGATTGGTCAGATGGCCCAGTCTGTTGTGATTGGTCTACTCTGCTCTGATTGGTCAGATGGCCCAGTCTGTTGTGATTGGTCTACTCTGCTCTGATTGGTCAGATTGCCCAGTCTGTTGTGATTGGTCTACTCTGCTCTGATTGTTATCTGAATTACAAAGAAACGTACATAATGAATTAGCCTAAACGTTAAATTTTGAAGTAGAAAGACTGAAATAGTATTTTCTTGTAAAACATACTCCAATAATCTTTGTTGTATTTACATCTTTACAGTGTTTAGAGTAATGCAAAACAAATCATATAATATTCATTAAAAAATATGTGTGAATGTGACAAAATCTTAAATATAACAAAAGCTCTGTTGAGGTGAACATTTTAGAGTTTTTCCAATCATGAGTTACAAGGCAGAGTGCACGAACCAGACATTTTAATATGCCTCCGCATTGATTTGGAAGATAAAGAGTGGCTCTTCATTACAAGCAGAGACCCTGAGGGTCTGTGCACTGTTAACTTCAGACGGAGGCAGATATGGATTTCCGTGCCTGTTCTCACCCTGGTCACTCAGCTCAGATATGTTTCAGGTTTAATATGTTCTAGGACCTCCGTTAATGACGTGCCCCAAACCCCGACTAATTCATTTCCTTATCTTCCAGCTGGGCAGGAATGTAGTTTGCTTTCAAATGAAAATGCATTAACTGGCATCATGATGGAACACTGGCCTTGATAAGGTGAGAACATCCCTGTCTGACTACAATGCTGATACATTGTCGAATTATCAGTGCTGTTTGCCGTGATGCCAAATAAAAATAATTGGTGCATGCTAAGGCAGTGTTATCGTGTAGGATAATTAGTGTTTCTTGCTAAGGCAGACATCTCTATTTGCTCAAATGCTCTTCAGAATTAAACTTCCCACACTGTTTGTTTTACGAACATAAATGTTATCTCAAATCATGTGGCTGGTTGAGGAGAGGAATTGATTTCAGTTCAGTCTGGAATTGAGTCTGCGATTAGCATGTTAGCTAACAACATGGTATTCGAAGCAAAAAAAATTGCATTCCAATGGCCTTGTAACCATTTAGCAACACCATAGCAACCAATCAGAACAGCTGAGCCCAGATTGCCCACTTTTTCAGCGGAGTTGGTTCTAGAAGTATTTTTCCCATAGGGGTTTTAAAGTGCACATATTTAGCTATTTTCTGGTTCCTAGTTATGTTTTGGATGTCTCCTACAATAGGTTTACATGCATCCAAGGTAAAAAAAAAATAAAGAAACACTTTAATTTTGTCATATTATACATTGCAGGATCATCTCTTTACTCAAAGAGTCTGAAACGGCTCTATCAAGGATTCACCCTCTCTAAACCCCTCCTTTCGGAAGTCGACTCTGCTCTGATTGGTCAGATGGTCCACCACAACATTTTTTGGCTCACATCATGTTTTTTTGAATAGCTTTTCCCAAATTTTTTTAGACAAATTGAAGTCAATCACTGAATCAATCACCAAAGACATCCCTCATACAAGTGACTCAAATGTTCATTTGATGTTATCTGATTCAGCTCACTCAACAAACTCTCTCTCTACTTTTAGTCTGACTACTCCTGTTGCCATAAGTGATCTAATTGTGAAGTCTAATTCCACATACTGCCGGCTTGATCCTACACCTACTGTTTTGCTTAAGATGTGTGTCCTTGAGGTTGCACCCTTCATAACACATGATAAACTGTAGTTTAGCTTCCACCATTGTCCCAGCAGAATTAAAAATGGCTGCGATGACCCCATTCTTAAAAAAACAGGCCTTGACCATCTAAACATGGACAATTACAGGCCAATATCTAATTTAACATTCTTTAGCAAAATCCTTGAAAGGGTCGTGGCTTCGCAATTGCGATCATATTAAGATATGAATGGTCTTTTTTAACCTTTTCAGTCAGGATTTGACACAGTCTGCCATAAAATACTGATCTCTCTGCTTTCTGATATCGGCATCACTGGTTCCGCTCTTACCTGGCTAATTTCTTACAGCAACAGAAAGTACTATATTAACATACAAGGGTATAGATCGGCCACTGCTTCACTTACACGGTGTTCCTCAAGGTTCAGTTCTTGGCCCACTATTGTTCATCATCTACATACAGTATATCCACTTGGTGACATCATACGCAGACATGGACTTAAATTTCATTGCTATGCTGATGACATTCAAATTTATCTTACCACCAGCTCTGAGAAGCCATCCCTGCCTGACTCACTCACTGCATGTATCATGAGATATTGGTGATTGGCTCTGCTGCCTCAGTCAAAAGGATGGACCTGTCCTTTGATATTGAGTTCATGTTAAGCCTTCGTCACCTATTCGTAACCTTGGTGTCTTCATCGACTCAACCCTATCTTTTGGCTCTCATATTTGTTAAAAACTCTTTTTTTTTCCATTTTCATAATATTGCACGTGTTCGATCTTCTCTCACTTTAGCTGATGCTGGAACCTTAATTCATGTATTATTCACATTATTATTGCAATGCTGTATTTCTGCCCAAAAAACGTATTGCAAGATTACGGTATGTTCAAAACTCAGCAGCAAGAGTTCTCACCTCCACCAGGCGTTGTGCTCACATTACTCCTCATGCTTCATGACCATCACTATTGGTCAGATGGCCCAGTCTGTTGTGATTGGTCTACTCTCCTCTGATTAGTCAGTGAGACTAAAAGAACGACTATAAGACGAATTATCGATGACTCAGTTCAGGCAGTTTAGAATCGGTTCTTTCTTTTGGGAGACAATAATTTTGCAATAATAGGGGCATGTTTAAAAAGTCTTATAAGAGTTATAAGTGCTTGTTCTGTCCAGACTGGACTATTGTATTTGTAATGTTTTCCTGG
This sequence comes from Chrosomus eos, assembly GCA_036326025.1. Lineage (NCBI taxonomy): Eukaryota > Metazoa > Chordata > Actinopteri > Cypriniformes > Leuciscidae > Chrosomus > Chrosomus eos. The sequence goes on from CM070837.1 coordinate 27,018,805, forward strand.
CTGGTCTTCCAGCATGCACTGTCAAACCTCTGCAAATGATCCCGAATGCTGCAGATAGAGTGGTCTTTAACAAGACGAGAAGAGCACACGTCACTCCTCTCCTCACAAAATTGCACTGGTTGCCATTTGCCGCTCACATCAAATTCAAGTCACTGACGTTTGCCTACAGAACAACCACTGGCTCTGCTTCCTCCTACCTAAACTTCATTACTTCAGACGTATGTGCCATCAAGAAACTTGCGTTCTGCAAGCGAATGTCGTCTTGTGGTGCCATCTCAAAGGGGCACAAAATCTCTTTCTCTGACCTTTACCATGACTATTCCCTGCTGGTGGAATGACCTGCCCAACTCAACCAGAGCTGCCATTTTCAAGAAATGGCTGAAGACGCATCTTTTTCGACAGCACTTGATCCAGTAATACTAACACTTTCTCCTCTCTTCTATTCTATTTACATAAAAAAAAAAATTATAATTACATGTACTGCGTTAGATTAAACTGAGAAGGGTCATAGCACTTGCATGTTGTTGTCCTATTGTTAGTTTCACTGCTTCTATTGTTCTTATTTGTAAGTCGCTTTGGATAAAAGTGTCTGCTAAATGAATAAATGTAAATGTATGAAACAAACCAAAAAGCTACGAGGTCAATCACAACATTACAAACTTTTATTTGAATCATCAAAAAAAGCATTAATGACAATCAAATTTAAAACGGAGGAGAAATATAAAACTATTGATTTAAGAAAAGTTCCTTATACATATAGAAACAATGTATTTTATAGCAAAATACGCATATACTTGTTGTGTTCTTCTGTGCATATTGGCCAGTAGGTGGCGGTAGAGGTTCGTGATATGTGTATATTGAGAATAGAAGAATAAGAGAGTCTGAAGCGTTGCATCAGCTGCTATCTGCGCAGTACTATTTTGCTACTTCTATTGTTCATTAAAGAATTCCTTATTTAAAGGTGCTCTAAGTGATGTTGGGTGACGTCACTTCTTTGTTGACGTTTAAAGTATTGTCAAACAAAATGGAGGCTAGCTAGACACTCCCTCCTCCTCACCAATGCACTAATAACCCCCCAAATCCTTCTTGTCAGTTATTGGCTGGAACAGTTTGTTATGTTTTGTGGCGCGGGTTAGCCCAGTTTGTTTTTGTTGCCGTTTGTGGAGCCTGGGTTGTCTGCAGAGACCGTGTTTTTTACAGTGTGTTCAGGGGACAGGCAGCTAGCGGATAGTGAGGAGATGTTTGCTGTATGTGATAAAAAATGTTTTGGGCTAAAAAACGCGTGACATCGCTTAGAGCACCTTTAAGAATGCCCTTCATTCCTTCTTACTAAGAATATAACAATAATGTAAATACACAAATATTTAAAGTAACCATGAGTTCAAAATGCTCTTGTAATCTTCAATCAAAAGTGTTAACCTCCCATCCACCTCGATACGATATCTTTGCTCCTCATGACTTGTGTCTCGGTGGAGGGTGAGTCTATATAACCCCCACAACTGACTGAAAACTGGCATTCAGGGGTGAATTTCCCAAAACCATCGTTGCTAACCTGTTAGCAACTTGGATGGTTGGCAATGGGAAATTGCATTGCAACCATCAAAGTTGCTAACTTAGTTAGCAACGATGGTTTTGGGAAACGCACCCCTGATCTGCTTCCAATATAGTAGCAACACCCAACGAACCAATCAATTCTTAAGGACGGAATTAAGTTCTACCCTACATTTTTCTAATAGGGAAGAAAAGACTCTTACAACATCCATTTCATTCCAACTTTGAGTAGTTTGAGAGGCACACATGGCCGGTAAAGCGGGTTTATTTATTTTTTTGCACGATTTGCTTGTTTAAATTTCTGATTGGTGGAGATTTCTTTGCATAATCATGTGTGATGTAGTTTTCCCACCAGGAATTCCACTGTTAAATGCGATTATTTAGAAAAAGAAGTTGAAATAATGCTGACTGACAACTTCAACAAAAGCCCATTCGATCGATTGACAACCTCACAATGACAATCTCACAGTACTTCTTATGCTTAAAAGTTATCATTTCCCTATGGAGAAAATGAATGCACCACTCACATTTTTTAGATAGATTATTTTTTTGAAGTCTAGAATATTGATTACAATAGAGCATGTTTCTAAGCTAACAGCATGATACTCTAATAAAAATATATAGCGATTTTACTAAGATGAATAAATGCTTTAAAAGTATTTTCAATGTTAGTTTATGTTAACTTATCAACCTTATTGTGAAGTGATAGAATTTTTTATTTAAAAAAATCTTCATTTCAAGACCCCAAACAGAGCTAAAACAGCTAAAAATTTCAGAATGCTAAAAGAAATTTTTAGTATACCATGATTGATTGAATATCAAAGACAATTTGGGTGATCTGAGAGAATAAATCTTGTATTTGAACATCAGAAAGCCTAAAAGGGTTGAAACGCTGAGTTCATGTTTTCTGGTACTGTGTGGTGCTCATGCATGTCATGGTGGACCGTACAGACATGCTTAAGATGCTTCTGGCTAATATGCAGTGAGTTGTCACAGCAGCTGTCAGACAGTGTAATCATAAAGAGCTCCCTGGTGTTTAAAGAGCATGGAGCACAGGCCCTGCTTGTTCTGATTGCATCGGGGCATCATGCATCGATTGCGTAACCCCCCCCCAGCTTCCACAGAGAAGGATTAGCTGGAACTCTGCAGTCTTGTGAGGCACCTGATGAAAGAGATGGAGAAATCTCTCCTCCCCTTTCCCCATTCGTCTGTTTTTACAGTGAGAGTCATTAGTGCATTACTGGCCGATTGTGTTGGCTCTGAACACGTGCCAGCCCTCTCGCTACTTTAGAGAGATTTTTTGGCATAGTCTGAGCATATTATTTGGAGAGTGCAACAGTTTATATTATATTCATCTTGCACTATGTGACAGCCAGTATGCACTATAAAACTCATCTGATGTCAGTACTTAAAATCAGATGTCAAAATAAGCTAAGAATAATCTAAAACTGAAAAATGAATTAATAATAACACGCTACTATGTAATTAGGCCAAATTAAGCATGCTTCAGGATCTAAATCAAATTAAGTGTATTTTGGCTTCAAATAACCATACAATATTGCAAATCTGGGATTCAAAATCTAATTTAAACCTGCAAATGAGATGAGAAGAAAATATTTACATTTATAATAAGTGCTGCTGAAACCATGTTTATATTTCAGCGTTTCAGTTGTTATGGTGATAATAATGCTAATGCATAATAAAGAAAGTATATTAAAATGCAAAAATAAAGCATTCAGCAGTGGTCTCATCTCAACATATTTACATTTAATGTGATGATAAATTATTTGATATGATACGGCGTCTTTAATATTCTGTGACCATGTGTAACAATTACATATTTCAGTTGTCATATGCTCACAATTTGAATTTAATAATTAGATATTTTAGAAGGCAAATAAGACTTTAAAACAGGAATATAAAATCGGAGTTTAAAAAAAAAGAAGTAATATATGCCTCAGGCATCGTCAAATTCCATGGTGTTATTCATCACATTTGCTCTGGTGTGAATTTTTGGTCACAGTTTTGCTGGTTTTATAAAGTGTAATATGTAAAATTTCTTACACCCTAACAAAATTAGAGGCAATTAATCCAAAATATCTCTTGTGTATAAACTTAATGGAACTGGCTGCTATTAAATGCTTGGCTGTGCTCCTGAAGAAAAAGAAAGAAACAAAACAGCACATCATTCCCCATTGTCTGTCTTTTTCTTCAGATCGTCAAATCATGCGTACGTGGCCTTGGTATCATGAAATACATATATCTGATACATTCATGATACATTTTCATATTGAAACCTTCTGCATTTGATATTAAAACTGTGTTTTTATCAATATTTCCCGCCTTTTTTAAACAGATGAAGATGGGACCCATACATCCCAGCTGATAAAACACTACTGTAACTGTCACAGTTTGGTTGAAAATAAAGATGAGGAAAGGATATTGCAGCAGTTTTATTTTTATGTTACAACTCAGGAACTAGGCAACAAGAACAAAACAATCAAACATAACGTGATGACACAAAGAACTGACCAAAACACAGGGTTTAAATACACAGACCAAACTAATTAAAGAAATAAACGCCAGGTGTGGAAATGAATCAAACAATGAGTAACCAAGGAAACTTACTGAAAACTAGGTCACAGAACAAAAGCACATTATAAAACCACCCGAAACTGAAACGAATGTTTCGGCAACCACACCGTGACGACTACAAAAATAAAAGATCACCCTAGCAACTGCATTCCCCTTATTCACCGCGCCTCCATCTTGAAAACCAAAACGAGGCTGGGGGGTACACTCTACCGGAAGTGCAGTGACAGAGCGCGGCGGCGGGCGTCTGTGTACCTGTGTGGACAACACACCTCTCATCTCTTCCGGAAATAACTGTGGAGTATGTTGAAAAATGGGCAAATAACGACTGCGAGATTCCCCGGGCTGTTTTGCTGAAAAGACACGGCTAGTCACGGCAGGACATTAGCTGATCAGGCTAGTCTAAAGAGCTACAACTTGCTTAACGTTACCAAGCAAGCTCGGGCTAGCTAGAGGGTTACGAACAGGCGAAATAATTAACTCACTTTCACGTTTGAATGCCGTTTGTGATCCGATGTGGATTCTGATCACCGTATAAGGTAACGTTAGAAATATTTAACGCTATAGCAGCTATACGCGATGCAAAAGACTATGCACGCTAACCATTACCATAGTAAACATAGTAAACGCTTGAAGATTATGCATAGTAAAAAAACATGGTGAACGATTGAAGAAATCAGACCAATAATAAAGGCTATCACAATCATGTTTTATCTTATCTGTCAGTAGCCTATACGTCTCGTCTCTTTATAGCGGAGTATCATCATAATAAAGCAACTTTTTTTTTCGGGAGCTTCCTGTGTTTCTCTGACTGAAAATATCTGTAACGTTAGCCTAAGTTACTGGGAGTCGAGAGAGTGCTAAAGCTCATCAGGTTTTATTTTTGGTGGCATATATTTGTAGAAATTATCATTCTTTCTAAATGTGATGCATGTCTTGTAACGTTAACCAAAGAACGTATATTTACAAGAAGTGAAAGCCAATAGAACGTTCCATTGCAACACCAGCGCCCAGCAGCAGCGCTACGCTTCCGCCATTTTGGGGTGAAAGCCACTGGGCAGTCATATATTATACATATATTTAGTCCAGTTCAGAGGTCATTTTTAGGTTGAAATAATTATGTAAAAAGAGGGGGCAGCGCCAGATCATTTTTAACGCAGGTGCCGAGGGGGTGCTAGATCATTGACAGGGGGAGCTGCGCACTTTTATAGCCTATATTGTATACTATTATTAAATGAGCAAAACTTCAATATTTAATATTCAATAATTTTAATTATCACAACTAGAGTTTTAATTTTACTAAATCGAATAAGCACAACATTCAGCATTCAATCAAATATATTTAAAGATTTATTATTTATAATGTTATTTCGACATAATATCTCGTTATTTCGACATACATAATATGTGAGTGTGCAACATAATCAGAGAGTAGCCTATTTCTTCTCGTTTGGAATAGTTTCGTTTAAAGATTTAGTTGCAAGCTTTCTATATTTCTCATGTCTGAGGCATATTTCGGTTAATTTATGATGGGATGCGCTCAAGTTCACGAGCAATGCAAGTGACCGCGCCGTATGTCATGATTATATTGTCTGCAATTTTTGCTTATATATCCAGGTAATTTGTTGATTAATTTTTTTTTAATTAAGATACAATTTACACAAAACGAAATTAATTTTAAAGAAAGGCTTTCTACAAAACACAACGTAGGCTAATGACTCAAAATCATGTATGACCCACTTCATGTCTCCCGATATCATATCCTACTCTGTTCACTTTTCATAATCAACATGGGGAAAAACACATTATAATATTTGAACAAATATGAAACTAAATGCGCTTATTTAATGGCTACAACAACACGTAGCTAGTAGGCATACAGACTCTCTATTTACAACTATTAGGCCTATAAATAGCTTTACAGAAAACTTCTTATATCGTATAATGACCGTTAAAGCAAGAGTATGTAAACAAAAACACAGCCAGTGTACAAAATTGTGGCAATTATAGGATAACGGACACAGCAATGCATCATAAAGATCATCATGTTTGTAGCATGATCCAGGGGATTAAAACGTACAAAATATATTTCAGCCAAGTGGAGTTGGTAACTAATAATAGTAGTAAATGTGTAAAGTTGCATAAAATGGAAATATTCAATAATGCAACAAAAAACTACCTCAAAAAACTGTTATCTGTGCTCTTGTCCAGTAACTCCCGTTGGAATCTTCATCCCAAAATGGCGGCCGCGCTGCCGAAGCGCCACCTAGTGGCTGTTACCAGAAAAGCATCAGAGTTTCGCCTCTTGTGCTTCTATACTCTTTGCGTTAACTACCAAATAAACAGAAACAGACGCGACTGAAGAAGTGTGTCCTCTTTCTTTTGTAAAACCTAACGGAAATTTATTTCTGTGACCAATGTGCAATTTTGACATACATTAATTCATGATCAATGTCACTTTTTATTGTAAACCTGGCTGTAGTAAAACATCGATGCTTGGGTGTGTGTGTGAGTGAGTGAGTGAGTGTGTGTGATATTCAAGTAAACAACAAAAATGCCAGCAAACAGTCGCTTTTCAGTCGTTTCCATTGATTTCTTATTGATTAGTTTTCTGATAAAACTTCCGTTTGTTGGTAAAATGATGGGTTAGTGGGACGTTGTTCCATAGAGGCCTGTTACGGGCGTTAAGATAACGTTATGACTGTAGCCTACAGAGGGCCACCGTTACTTCCGTACCCCACAGCCTCGTTTTGGTTTAAGCTGGTGACGTAGGTGAATAAGGCGAATAGCACAGTTGCCTTATAGGAAGTTGCTATGCTGCTGCTAGAGCATTACACTGCAGTTGCTATAGTGCTGTTGATTGTTGATAGGAAGCTTCTATGTAGTTGTCATTGTGGTTTGTTGCCAGGGTGTTGCTATGAAGTTGCTAAAGATGTAGTGGGTGGATGCTAGACCACACACAACACCATATATATGGTTTATAGGAAGTTACTCTGCTGTTGTGGATGGTTATTGGGACATCAATGCAGTTGCTAGGTTGTTGTGGGTGGTTGATAAGAAGGTGTTATTTAGTTGTTATTCTGAGTGGTTGCCAGGGAGATGCTATCCAGTTGTTATTGTGTGGCATTGCTATGTATTTGCTAGGGTGTTGCGTTGCCGGGAAGTTGCTTTGAACTTGCAAACTGAAAGAAATTAGAGGTGAATAATACCTCTACTGTACATCTCAATGTTTTTGGCTAAACCCAGAGTTAGTTCTCAAACCTAACTATTGAAAACTCAGCATGATATCTAGATGTACTGTAGTGCTTAAAGACAAGCCGTGGACTCAGGCGTGGGGATTTTTTTGACTGTGAAGGCAGATAACACGTTTTAGCAGGGTGCTAAGGCACTTACAACCCTCAAGATGAGAGGAGATACATTCATTAGTCCATGACCTGCAAGGTCCTTCGGTGTCACTATTCCCTCAGATCCAAATCTCACGTTATTGAATTCGTCTCCAAAAAGCAATAAGCAGCATCCTCTTTCAGAGCGGCTGGGGACATGGATGTTAGACAACACGCCAATATTAAAGAATCACAGCCCAGGCAAATGAAATTATGGAGCCTCTTGCTTGCTAAAAGTCACCACCAACCGAACAACACAATGACCTCCTCAATCTCAGATTCACCTAGCCGACGCTTTTCTTCTTTTTGCTCCTCTGGAATTAGGGTTTAATGCTCCTCAAATAGTGGCGAGGACGGAAAGTAAAAAACAAAGATGACACTCATTTAGAAGGGCAGTGGAAAAAGCACACAGAAACAGCTCTGTGAGGAAGGACGAGGATCTTTGTTTCGTTAAGAGACTTTTTGGCTGTCTTAAAGTCCCCCTGTGGTGAAAATCCAGCTTTTAATGTTATTTATATGTCTATGGGGTGTTTTTAATATGCTTTAAGACAAACCATTTGTAAATTCATAAGCACACACAATTGCTAAATATTTTCTCCTTAAAGCTACACTGTGTAACTTTTTTAGTTTATTCTTAGCTAAAAACACTTAGTTCTTTCAAAAATATGTGCTCATTAATGTCTATTTACTTCGTTCAAGTAATAAAGTATTCTCGTGAGTGTATAATATGCCATTGAAAATACATACGGGTAAGGGGTTCTAATGTCGGTCGCCATGTTGCCCCTCCATCTTGAAAGTACATTAGCCGAAGAGGGACATAACCGTTAATTCAAGCTTCACCTTTCGCGTTTTAACACTCGATGAACACTCATGGACGAGGTCGAACTGGAAGCCATGTTAATCTTGGACTACATTGGCCACCGTAGGAGTTAAAACGAAATCGGAATTTAGAGGAACAGAAACTAATATTCACTGAATGGTCATATACCTTTTCACCGCTAGATAGGGTTAAAAATCACACAGTGTAGCTTTAAATCTGCAGTGAACCAAAGACAGTCTCAAAAACGCGGTTTGAAATAGTTGTTTCTGATGTCACAAACTACCTTGTAACCAATCAGGTCAATGTGCGATCGTCAACGAGTGGATCTCTGATCTGGTGTGAGTGAGTGGAGGCGGGGCTCATTTGCATATTCATTGAACTGCATACTAAATGAGTCAAGGTTGTGGAGTTACATTCAAGCTATTTTTCAAAGAAAAAACATTTACATATGTCATTTTGGTGATCAAAGATGAGTTTTAAGACTTTAGTATTCTAGAAACTTCAGTGTTTCTTCTCATCCGGTACTAATCGTTCATGCTTTGATAAAAAAAAAATAGGGAGATCGACTGATGTAGACACCCATGCTGTTCATTCCCATGGAGGTTTTGAAAGTACAATGCAGTGGTCGCCGAAGAGCATCTCTAAAGGTACTTCAGATACAAAATGATTTGATGGACTTTGATTGGAGAAGGAATATAGTTTTGTCTGTATGTATTCGTGAATTTTTCTCAATACATTACTGTGCTGGACTGTGTGGTATTGGACAGTAAATTGGCTCTTTTATTGTCCTGGAATATGTGTATCTGATTTTCCTGTGCCATCTTGTTTTTTTTTCAGCATCCCACACACTGAACAGCCAGAATTTCACGTTTGAATGCAAGAGAGCATAGTTTGAGGAACTAGTAGATTTCATTCCAAACTTTCTGAAATTGTGCTCATGTGGATGTGTTGTCATAGCAATGATATTTAAATTCCCTAAAGGCAGATTACTTTTGAGGATCTGGTGCTAACGCACATTTGGGAAACCCACACAACACATGTATAATGTGATAATATAACAATAAACTAACCTTTTTTTATTACCAGTAATTTATTTTCTGGCAGAGCCTGCGTGTTAACTTTAAAAGTCGTGTCTAAAACTGCTCTCATGGGATCTCTTTATTCTAGTATTATATTCTCCTGGGGGAGGGACTATATTTTTGTCCTGTTTCTTCAGGAATGACAAAGTGTCCCATGAGTCTTACTGGATTCTTGTCCAAAAATATTCCAGGGCTGTATTTATTCTTAGTCAGCTTTAAAGTCAACATGAAATCGAAACGGATCCTACCTTTTTTTTAAATTCTGGTCTCTTTTTGCATGAATCATAAGTGCATGTTATTAAAATTTTTTAAATAAATAAATAAATATATATATATATATATATATATATATATATATACGGGTTGGAGAATGAAACTGAAACACCTGGTTTTAGACCACAATAATTTATTAGTATGGTGTAGGGCCTCCTTTTGCGGCCAATACAGCGTCAATTGGTCTTGGGAATGACATATACAAGTCCTGCACAGTGGTCAGAGGGATTTTAAGACATTCTTCTTGCAGGATAGTGGCCAGGTCACGACGTGATGCTGGTGGAGGAAAATGTTTCCTGACTCGCTCCTCCAAAACACCCCAAAGTGGCTCAATAATATTTAGATCTGTGACTGTGCAGGCCATGGGAGATGTTCAACTTCACTTTCATGTTCATCAAACCAAACTTTCACCAGTCTTGCTGTGTGTATTGGTGCATTGTCATCCTGATACACGGCACAAAACTGTGCTCTTACCCTGCTAATTGGACCTTCACAGTCTGCTCTTGTTGGTTCAATGTGCAATTAATGAAGATTGGCCACCAGGCTGGTCCAATTTAGCCATGAAACCTCCCACACTAAAATGAGAGGAGTTTCAGTTTCATTGTCCAACCCCTGTATATATATATATATATATATATATATATTATATATATATATATATATATATATATATATATATATAATATATATATATTATATAATTGGACTGTGATCTATCATCGTTGTCTGGATCTATTTTTGAATTCCTTCAAAAATACATACAAATTTAACTTATACGTACAAGACATAGACTTACATACACTTACTATACATAGACCTAAATTATGAATGAATGAATGAATGAGGTATTTATATAGCGCTTTCATATGTACTACTGTACACCCAAAGTGCTTTACAATCCTATCAGGGAATCACAATAATACATCACGTCTATGATGTTTTAATTTCTGAATTTGAATTTATTTTGAGAAACAAACATAAAACAGGAAATTATATAGAGAAGACACATGAATGCCCTCTGTGTGAAGATTAATAAGACTTAAAATATGTGAAAATTTAATTTGATTAGTTCAGGTTGATTAGTTCAGGTGTAAAATGCAATGTGTTGTGACTCCTAAAATACAGCTGTTCATTGTTTGTTCATGTTCATGTTTGTTCATGTCATTGACCCAAATAGCACATTGGATATGCTATTTCTGCTGTAAATATGACAAATGTGCTTTTTTTCAAACTTTATATCAACTGAAGCTGGGAGTATTTATATATTAAATTAACAAACCACAATTAATTTTGATGACAAAAAACTGTATGTTCGTCACTAAAACACGTATGATCTAACTCTAATTTAGATTAAATGTATATTATTTTAATAAATTAACAATAATTTAATCCCGAGGCCCCAGCCCCCCATGGTTGAGATCTGCGCCTTTATATGATATAAATGTTTTTATGTTTTCCTGATGCAAATTGAATAAAGCATCTGACATGTAAAAAAACCTTGTCAATTGTAAGAGCTGACTTTGACACCAGAGCGTCTGAATAAGAGACCAGTTATATAAAGATAGACACTTATTCTCTAGACAGAGCATTTATTTGAAGACCTCAACAAAGATTGCTCTGCTTGAATTTGATGATATTCCTCCCACAGGATGATCATTTTAACACTTCTATCTATCTATCTATCTATCTATCTATCTATTCTATCTATCTATCTTATCTATCTATCTATCTATCTATCTATCTATCTATCTATCTATCTATCTATCTACTATCTATCTATCTATCTATCCTTTTTATGTTCTTCCTTTCATCGTCGCTCAGGCCCATTACCATTAGCACTTGCAGCACAGCACACACTCTAACGCGTTATGCATGCAAAGAACTGAAGGCGGTTTCACATATAAAAGAGATAATGTTGAAGTTACCAAGTGAAGCGGACACAGCGCAAGGAAAAGTATGCATGGCAACGGCTGTATTAAAGCCACGGGTCGTTTAGATCAGGACTCAGGAGACACTTTTAATTGACAAATTTTATCTAATAAGGTTCTGCGCGCCACTGGCTTTCTCCCTTTAAATCACCTCTACCTGAGCCAAGAGGTTGTAAAATACACGGTGGAGATATTGATCCAAAAGATTTACTTAAATGTCAGGTGGTTCTAGAGGCCGCTGTCACTGTTAAATTTAGAGAGACTCTTCAATAAACCCTCAAGGCTTTTTCCACATTCTTATGAATTAATTGGATGGAAATGGAAATGCATATGCATATACAATGAGGTCATTTTTAATAACTGTACTTTGTAATAACATTTCATTTTATATTTAGCATAAAACAGGCCCACGCCGTTCAATATTTCCCAGCGCTCATAAATGTGTTCATTTCAGGGTGAAGCAAATTAGGAGCAAACAGATTGGCTGAAATGGGAGGCATGTTTTCTGGCTGACACGAGGAGCGTTTCACTGCGGTTGACGGTGGAATTTTGTTTGTTTGTTTTCCCCATGACAGCTGTTTCGGACTCGACCACACAGCAATTTATGAGAGCACTATGGACGGTTTATCATAGACAGAGCATAGAGCATACAGCATTCATCACAGGGGGAGCCAGGACATAGCCAGGAGAGCAATTCTAGGGGCTACCGGTTTGCAAGGCACGGCATGAATCACTGCCAAAGCAAAGGCACAGAAAAGGAAAAGAGGAGAAAAAACGCTTAAAAAAATATAGTTCACCCCAAGATACGTAAGAATGGACCGGAGTAAATCCTTCTGCACATCACGGCTTTTGACACCAATGAGTCTCCTCAAGAACAGCACATAGGGGACAGCAGGGATGATTGCAACGCTCAATAAATCTCAGTAATAACTCAACCAGGTCGCAGTGGTCATATGCAAACACATTTTTGCATTCCACTGCGCTGTTTTTCCTTTGTAAACATGCTCTCGGTCGGTGGACAAATTTTTTTTGCAGCGTCTCTTGATCTTGATCTAGGGATCTTGCATTTTTTCTCCATTCCATTGCTCACGTCTGGTAGCGTTTTGGTATTGGTATTAGCCCCCTTGCATAGAACGTGTTTTGTGTAATGTCCGAAAAACAACAAGGAGAATGTCTAAACATTTTAATAATTTATTTATAAAGTGTCGACTGCGAGCGGCCATGTAAAGTTTCTAATGTTAGGCTACTACAGGTGAAACTCGAAAAATTCGAATATCGTGCAACAGTTCATGTATTAAAAGGTGAAATTAATTAAAGGTCCAAATTTAAAGGTAAAACTAATATATTTAGTATATATAACTATATACATATGCATGATTATACTTTTCAGAGGACCACATTTCTGTATTTAAAATGTATTTTTTATTGATTCCATGTAATATTCAAATTTTCTGAGATTTTGAATTTGGGGTTTTCATAAGCTGTAAGCCATAATCATCAAAATTATACCTTGCACGATATTCCTATCTATTTGTCTGTGTGTGTTTCTGTCTGTCTGTCTATCTATCTAGTATCACTATTGTCTAGTATCTAGTAGTATCACTGTTTGTGCACATATAGTTTGATAATAATAATGGTGTATTGACCCACTGACATTAGTTTGTAGCCTTTACATAAAATGTATCACTTCACATTATATTTATCAAATACCAAATACAGATCTATTATACAGCACGGGTGTTCTGAATGTCATTGGCCTTCATACAAGTCTAACTAAATCAGACCCACATAAGATAATTTAACTGACACTGGTAACTGCTAACATGTCAAAGATACTTGAGCCTAGATTTCAAAGCCATACGCTAAACATTTTCTCAATAAATGAGCAAAAACTGAAACCTATTGCAATTATCCCCGTCCCCCTTCATCCAGAACCATTATAATGTATGAATCACATCACATAACCCGTGTGTGTATTGTATTATCCTCTCAAAACCAGCTGTTAACTGAATATGAATATCTCTCTGTTCATCTGAAACTGGATCAGTGGGAGCCTGGGTCATTTTACCATAGCTTGCAAGTTCTTTTAATTGTTTATAAGTCTCCACAGAGACTGCGTACAACATGGGTACACCAGGAAAAAGAAAATGCTTTAATCCAGTCCGGCCATTGATCTAAAATGTGTGTGACACCCCTGGGTTAGAGGCTGTCAGTGAACTGCTAAGATGAATAGTGCAGTTCTCCTCCAATCTATTAGTCATGTAACAGGCCTAAACAGCTCATGCATTATTTCTAACTGGTTTAATAGTGAAACAATAGGACAAAGGACAAAAGCAGCTGTGGTGCAAGGCCAACTTATAATGCAGCATTTGTGACAGATATTTCAAAAACAAGCAGTTAAACTGCTCGTGCAAAACTATTTCCCTGACAAAATGGAACTAATTATTAAAAGCATGTGCACTATTTTGATATTTGTGATGAAATGAGGGGGAAATCCAGCGAATGTGACACTAGGATGTGATAATATTATAGCGCTTGTGTTTTTATGTGAGCTTTTGGACTAAGGTAATGATTTGATTTTATATATTATAGAAGGCAGTATGATCACATTAGGCACTGGATAAACCTTTATAGGAGAATCACACTCACTTGTAGTGGTACACTATATATACACTGTATAACGTTTGTGGTCAGTAAGATTTTTTATGTTTTTGAGAAATTTTAAATTGTAAAATATTTCACAATATTACTGTTTTTTACGATCCAATCCATATATATATATGGTCACATTAGCAATCACTAAAGGTCTTCCCCTACAAAAAGTCACAAAACATTTATATATATAAAACAACTTATTAAAAACAAGCTTTTATCAAATATTTTTGCAAAAAGAAAATGATTCATTTGGTGAAAGAACAAAAAACGTTCTCTATTTAGCTGAATATGTTTTGTCAAGACATTTATCCACCCACCCACCAAACTGTCAAACAAGCTTTTAATTATGTAGTTGAATATTGCATAAAAATGCTTGCTTTTGAAAGATTCTCGATTCTGAGTGATTTCTACATCCTGAATTTATGCTGGTGAAAATCGTGTGGCTGTAAACATATTACAGAACAAAAGGACTCAGTATTGTGACATTATAGAGGTAAATCTCCAATAAGTGTTTTTTTTATTATTAAAGTTGCTTTAGAAAATGTACACACATTAAACAATCAACATGCACAGCTTCACTATATACAGTCCAATTCGTTTCAATATGAAAACGGTATTCAGCTTGAGTACATCATCTCACAGAGATAAGTATTAAAACAGAAATATCACAACATCAGGTCAAGTGTTGTTCCACGTAATCGACATATGGAAGGTTGATGTATTTGAATTTGATCTCGTTGTCATTTCAACTAAAACGAAACAAAATATCATCTTGCATTCCACTACATAATCTTTCCGCAAATCAATTTGTGACAGTCACAATCGAAATGCTTTACTTTTAAAGGACAACACTTGACCTTTAACAAAAAAAACTATTACAAGTTTGATGTCATAAAACTGAAGCAACAAAACAATACGTACAAAATACAAAACACTTTTACCTTTTTTTCTGAAGCAATCACATAAACCAAAGATTTTTTTTAAACTTTTTTTTCAACATTTATAATAAGCACTTAAGGATCTCAGATGAAGTGCTCCGAAGCAACTCCAGAAAAAAATATGAATAATATCCACAAAATGGCCTGACAAATAATAATAAGCACTTAAGGATCTCAGATGAAGTACTCCGAAGCAACTCCAGAATAAAAATATGAAGAATATCCACAAAATGGGGCGTACGATCCAGAACAAAATACACAAGGCCCAACAGTCACCTAAATGTCAGCAGCCATTATCAAAGGTTAAATCAAAATCATGCAGGAGCCTTCATCCCGGACACACACACACACCGAAAAAAAAAAAAAAATACATCCAAGAGCTTTTGATGTGACATCTATATTGTACGGCAAGTCTGTGGGGACAATGCAAAGCTCTTTCATTTACTCTCACTTCAGACTGCTTCTTATTTGACCTTACATATCAAAACCAAGGCCGAGTGTGGCGGGGCGGCCCTAGAGTCTCCTCAAATGTGCGTAAGTGAGAGTTGTACGAAGGCCCTTTGAGTGCGGTCATCCAAAAATAACACCGAAAGTCCCTTTCGTGAGGAGAAACAAAAGGAGGAAAAGCAGGAAAACCTGCTCCTCGTCAGCTGTCTGGACAGTCGTTCTGTTCGTCTCACATCCATCTTGTCTCGGCTGTCCTAATAACCATTATTCCCTTGCAGCTTTGGTCAAAAGCCCCCGCAGGGCGCTCTGTAATTTATTAGCGCGGTTTAATGGCTTCTACATCACGGGAAGGATCAGTCAAATCGTGTGCTTTCAGGTCATGGCTCTCAATTTCTCATTATTCTTGTGTTTTATATATTTCGGCTGCAAAGTCTGAGGCCACAGTATTGTGATATTGCTAATTATTTACCGGGACCGAAAGAGTCTAAAGGAATCCGAGCGCTACCGTGTAAGCAGATTTTTTTGCTTCTGACTTCCTAAACGCATCTGATTCAGCTGATACAGGCCCTGAGGAGCATCTGGTGAGTGGCCTAGAAAGCGAGAATGCAACAAATAAAACACAAGCTATTTAACTGAGCTTTGCTAAACAAGCTTCAAATACATAAAGTACCAGACTTTTAACAGTCACAGAAGAACAGGTCACAATGTACATGGCTAGGAAAAAAACAAAGTGGCGTTTTGCAAGCATTCAGCATTTCGGGTTTAAGATGCAGCAGACGTTTGCAGTATCCAGCGCTGTCCGCCGCTGTAAAAACTAGAGATGCGCTGATATCTGTACTGAAAGAAACGGCTGATATGAGGCTGTTGCTCGCTCAGATGTAACAGCCTGCAGATAACCAGAGGGCAAAGAAAATAACACAAGCTGACATCTGATTTGCTGTTATATATAAAAACAACTTCAAATGGAGTCAAGAAGGAATTTTGAGTTTATGCTGCAGTGATGTTAACAATGAGTTGAAACCGATTATTAATGCGTTAAACATGCCCGATCAGTCTCACGATACTGTACCTGAAAATTGCAGCGCTGTTAAAAATACTCATATTGGGTAGTGGAGGAGATCAAAATATATTTCATGTCAAAATAGTATAATACTTGAGCTATCCCTTGTGGAAAAGAAGTACACTTAAGCATGATTTTAAAAAGACTAATTATTAATACACTTTAAAATAATTTCATAATTACTTATTTGTCAATACTTTATTGTTCATTCTATTGAAACTTGTATGTCATGTATTTAAATATATTCGTAAACACATATTTGTAATGAAGTTGCAATTTAAATGTAATATCGAATAAACACACTACAGTTAAAATGATCAAGTACTTTACATGTGTTTTAGTATGTTAGTCAACACATCGAAATAAGTGTTTCTTTCAAAGCATGACAAAATATTATTAAAACACAATTAAATTGTTACATTTTATTTGGTAACACTGTTTTACAGTGTCCTTGTTACAAATGTTACATATACATACCATAGTAATAACAGTCAATTGTGCATAACTACATGCAACTAACCCTCAAACAAACCCTAATTCTACCCTAACTCTATAGTAAGGACATGTACTTAATATTTCTCAGTTCTTAAATATATAATTTCACTGTAACAATGACAAAGTTAGTGTAATTATATATTTAAGTACTGAGTAATAATAATGAACTACATGTACTTACTATAGGGTTAGGTTAGGATTATAATGTGTTTTAGGGTTGGTTGCATGTAACTATGCACAATTTATAGTAATTACTATAGTAACTACATGTAACCTGTATAATAAGACACTGTAAAATAAAGTGTTACCATACATTGAAGTAAAAATTTCAATTGGATATTATTAAAAAGTGTCCTTTTTAAAAGTGTACTCAAGTGTGTCAAGAAACAGGGGCCCTGATTCAAATGGCACACTTCATATGTACTTACAGGCTTGTGGACATGCAATGGCCGCCAAGTTCATGTGATCGTGAAGTCCACCAGACCGTAGGTGTCCCATTTGTCATTTTAGGTTTCAAAAGGGTGCTCGTGAGCGGTCGATATCTGCCCTCGATGCGCACTTTTGCCAAGTCTGCAAGCCCATGAGCTCTGTAACAGAGTACTTCCCAAAAGTGCGGACTCGTTGGAAGACAGCAAGAGTTTATGGTGCCATTTGGGACAGGGCCTAAGTGAAATCTTTGAGTACACTTAAGTGGCCTTTTATTAATATTATAATATCATTATTATTAAGGTACAGCTTTTAAAAATATATACTTTGAAGTACACTACAAATGCATATTAAATACAATTAAGTGCACTTCTTTTTTCTCAAGGGATGATAAAGTGATAATACTGAAAAATGCGTCGTTGAAATGTGGCTTTATCAGTCCAGACTTTCTGGTAGTGTGGAAAGAAAGCCTTAATAACGCTCATATTGTAATACTGTAAAAATTGGTTGCTCATCTCAGAATTACATTTTCACACACCTATAACTAAAATTACATTTCTGGTAATAAAAAATGATGGCATTTCTTCAATAAATCAAATCATTATGACTGTGTTTAAGTCTTAAGTGTCTAAAGGCTTAATTTAATTTTAAACATCTCTAGCTTATTTATAAAAGCCCAATAATTTCATCCATCATGAATACTGGAGGCTTTTGCCTGGAGCAAATACAAGCCTTGTGTGTGTGTGCACGCTAAAACATAGATAAGGCACAGAGACAACTCTTGAACAAATAACTGAAATGGTAAACAAAGGCTAAATCTTAATTAATGATGTGATTACAAAATCAAACAGTAGCTTAAAGGGAACGTTCACACCTTCTGTCATCATTTACTCGCTCTCATGTTGTTCCAAATGACTTACTTTCTTCTGTGGAACACAAAAGGTGAATTTTTAAAAAGAACAAACTGGCTGCTCTGTTTAATATAATGAAAGTGAATGAAGACTTCTGACACTGCAACACTGAAAAATGACTTGCTATATGCCTACTCATCTGAAGTGATACAATAGTTTTAAGCAGCATACTGTAATGTTAAATGTTAAAGGGATACTCCACTTTTTTTGGAAATAGGCTCATTTTACAACTCCCCCAGAGTTAAACCGTTGGGTTTTACCGTTTTCGAATCCATTCAGCCGATTTTCTGACATTTAGAAGAATATCAGTAACCAGACAGTTTCTGGTCTCATTGACTTCCAAAGTAGGAAAAACATATACTATGGGAGTCAATGAGACCAGAAACTGTCTGCTTACTGATATTCTTCTAAATATCAGAAAATCGGCTGAACGGATTCGAAAACGGTAAAACTCAACTGTTTAACTCTGGGGGAGTTGTAAAATGAGCCTATTTCCAAAGAAAGTGGAGTATCCCTTTAAGTACTTTTTCCATTGCTGGTTTATAAGAATATATTCATGAACAGTTCGTATTTTCGAGTTCGAGTTTAATCAGGTGATCCTGTTCACAAAAACAATCTTGTTTCTCATGGAATGTTCTGGTCTCATAAACCCGGCACAACATTTTTTGCTCTTTCAGCCTGACGCAGTTATAATTTTCATGTCCTGTGGCACCTTGTTTAAATAGCAAATCTATCTGTGCCTATATATGCACCCAAGGAAGTCCTGATCTGAAAACAAGGTGTGTTCGGGCGCATTGTTGGGGTGATGCTAATTTGAGGCAACTGAAATAGACTGTGCCATTGACCAATTGAAACCTGATCTAAAGTCAATGGCGCAATATTCTTTTTGTTATTTAGTAATGTGCGCCTATAGGCGGGTCCACAATGCGCGTGACACTCTGGTTATTACATACACAGGGATGCACACAAACTAACCAAATATTAAATTACAATTTAAAAGATTAATATTGTGTACATAAAGATTTGGTGGAATCCTGCTTGTCCCGTAGATGGTCCGCTTGCGTGCTTTAACCTCACGCACAAGCAAATCCGTTTGCGCTCTGGAGACGCGTTCAGTTTTTCCGCTTGCAAATTCTGTCATGTAAATAGCGAATCCGCCATGGCGCGAGCGCAATTGGCTTTTTAAGGGAATGGGAGATGAGACTCTGGTTGGTTTATTTCACGTTACGCCCAAAACACACCCATTACTCATAAAGAGAAAAGGGACAACCCTTTTAGACCATGCGCTGGGCGCGCCAAGCATTTTTCCCATTGTTAAACTAGCAAAAGTGGTTTCTGACACGCACTAAGTGCACTTGCGCCGTGCGCTTTAAAACAGGCGCTTAGATCCTTAAAATAGTGCCCTCCATCTCCATTCATTATAGTTGCGTGGAAATGAGCGCCCCGCACCCAAAATTCCTCCTTTTATGTCGCACAGAAAAACAAAAGTATCATGGCAACAACATGAGAGTAAGTAAATGATTTTACTTAGTGTCAACTAATCCTTAAATTAATGATGTGATAATTACAAAAAAATCACAATATTACCCAACAGAAGCTTAGTAAAAAGCAAAAGGACGGTAACTACTTTGGCATGTACATGGAAGTAAGGCATTTGTTCTTAGGGATCAATGAGAAGATGGAATCTTAGTGCAGTAATATGACTCATCCCAGCTCATACACCGGTTTGCTGCAAAAACCTTGTTAGGGTCTCGGATCACTTGCAAAGAGACAATGATACACAGTACATAACATGCACACGAAATCCGACCACCGTGGCGCTGACGTTTTCCCGTTACGCTCCTCAAACGGTTTGCTGGGCATTGCCTCAGATAACTACGGAGAGATGGATCGATAATCTTGCCTCAGAAGTGTTTTGGTGCACCTCTCCAGCGATTCCACTGCGAGGAAGAGCTCGGGCAATCACACCGGTCAGAGGACGTTCGATCCTTCAGACTGTTAACACAAAGCCGGTTGCAGTGTAGATAATGCGATGATAGAAAGCAAGGAGGCTGGGATGGTGTTGGGCCGCCAGGCTCTGGACCCTCGTACGCTCATACCTGGAACATGGAAAACAGGTCTTTAAGACGCTGAAGAGGATTATCTTGTGATAATGAATACAAATAGACTCGGAAGCAATAACGAAAGGCATCATCAGGACTCGACATTTGACATATGTGACTAAAAAGAGATGTGTGTAAACTGTAAAATACAGTAGTCAACATTTGAAGTGGATCAAAACCTTTCATCAAAGTTATACATGAATTTTAAACAATACCTGTTCTTGTCTTAGGACAACTTTGATGAACTTTTTTAATCCACTTCAAATGTTGACTACTGCGTATTTAGAGGTAAGGAAATTGAAGGTCATAAAACTATTAAATGGTATAACAAACATTAATTATTTTAAGAGGTCTTACATTTGGGGATGGAAAAACAGGAATCGCTATACAGTCTAATGTGATTATTAAGCTTCAAAAGTCTATGATATAAAGGTGCTGTATGTATTTTTTAGGGGCCTCTAGCGGTGATGTTTCAGATTGCAACAAGAGCGCTCGATCTCAAGAGCGAGCATTCACTACCGGCCACACAGAGACTTTCAACGCAACAGCAAAAGCATAGCATAACATGCTGGAAACTCATGTAAACTCCCACTGCAACGTTACAGTAATAGGCTACTTTTATCAGCTTGACGTTAAACTAATGCTCCATGCTCGTACCATGATAACATTACATTGACTGCATTTGGCTGACATGTGATGTTATCTAGCATAAGGCATTTCACTAACTATTCGTGTATCTTTCACAATCAGCAATGTCAACATAGGTGAATGTATTATATGATAACGAAAACGGTGAACTAGACTGAACAATGTCAGTGTAACAGTAAGAGAGTAGGAAGTAACATTACTGTACTGAACGTGTCTGGAAATGAAACAATATGATAGTAGTGGAATGAGTAACGTTAGACAGTAGATCTAGTACATAAAGTTACATCCTAAAGCCCCTACTTTTTGTTATCCTGGAACAGTCTTTTGTAGGCTATTCATTTCATGTCTCATGTAGTTTACCTTGCTATTTCATTAGAGTTTACTAATATTTATTTCATCATATCTGAAAACCTGTAATTTATCAGAATATAAATAGCCATTGCATTGGTTTCATTTCATTGGTTACATTTTATACCTAAAACAAAGCGGAGGTCTCTCCATAATTCAAAAGCTCTGCCGATGTTGATCCGTGTTTTCGTCCTGAGTCGATCAGAATCACGTTTGGCCTGACGAGCTGATAAAACTTTTTTTTGTTTTTCATATTTTTGTGGAGTCTGTGTTGTGCTGGAGGCAGGTCGTTTTGGGGTGTTATCAGATTCAGACTCCATGTCGTTAGCTGAAGTGCCGTCGGTCGCATAGACTGTATATAAGGAGAGAGGCTCGGGAGCGCGCATACACGTCACATCCGATGGATTTCGCAGTTAATCCGACCCTGAGACTTCACATATAAATATTAATATTGGCTTCCAGAGTAATGTGTGATTACAACCCCTTCACACACAGGCAATAAAAAAATGATTCATTTTAGAAGAAAAGCTACATAGATCTCTTTTTAAAGAAGATACTTTGCAGATTGTTGCAGACGTGAAAGCAAAAAATTAAAGTGTACTACTGTACAGTAGTTACAGTTTAAGTTGAACTAAACATTTTTATACAAAATACATATTTTACAAAATTGCTAGAAAATCCCAGCCATATGTCTAACCAAGTTATGTTACAAATTTGAAGTGGATATGACAAATATTGAGCTCACTATAAGGTTTTAAAGCAGTTCCCCTTCGTCAGCTCCCTATGACGTGAGTCAGAAGTGATTCTGACGAATGGGGTTCGCTTGTAAGTGTCTTTTATACTTCGAGTGTAACTAAACAAGCCAATGCACATTGGCATGCGATAATTGCACCAGCCTGGCTAGCGCCCCCAGCCCATCTCGCTCATCCGTACCATCAGACTCGGCTGTGTGATTCAGTTCGCACGGCGCCCTCCCAAGTTCAGGGGCATCTACTTCACCTCCGTGTGGAGCAGCGATGCCCTTGTCTTGTAGGCAGAGATCTGTCCTACTGGCGAAGGACGTGACCGAGCTGGTCCCTCCAGCCGATACGAAGACAGGGTTCTACACCCCCTACTTCATTGTACCCAAGAAAGACGGTGGGTTACGGCCGATCTTGGACCTGTGAACCTTGAATCGGGCCCTGCATAAGCTCCCGTTCAAAATGCTCACGCAGAAACGCATTTTTTAATGCATCCGTCCCCAAGATTGGTTTGTAGCGATCGACCTGAAGGACAGGTACTTTCATGTCTCAATTCTTTCTCGACACAGACTGTTCCTGCGGTTTGCATTCGAGGGACGGCATATCAGTACAAAGTCCTACCCTTTGGGCAGTCCCTGTCGCCCCACGTCTTTACGAAGGCCGCAGAGGCAAGGCAGTCATTGTTCCACTCTGAGAACTTGGCGTTCGTATTCTCAACTATCTAAACGACTGGCTGTTTCTGGCTCAGTCTCGGGATCAGTTGTGCGAACACAGGGACATGGTGCTCCGTCACCTCAGCCTGTTGGTGCTTTGGGTCAACCGGGACAAGAGCAAATCTCTTATCTCAGTATGGAGTTGGACTCGGTCAACCAGACAGCGCGACTCACAGAGGAGCCATTGACTCTCATTGACATTGAGCCACTCACGTCCGGTCATTGTTGAACTGCTTGAGTACAATCAAGAGCAGGACAGTGATCCCACTGAAACTTTTTCAGAGGCTCCTGGGGCATATGGTATCCGCAGCCACATTAACGCCGCTTGGATTAACGCCGCTTGGATTGCTTCACATGAGACCGCTTTAGCACAGGCTTCACGGCCGAGTCCGGAGATGGGTGAGGCAAGCCACGTACAACGGGCATGCAGTTTCAGGTCTGTGGACGGGGTCTCAACTGCATTGGCACATCAATTGCCTCGAGTTGCTCACAGTACGCCTTACACTGGGCCGCCTCAAAGGGCCGCTACATGGCAAGCATGCACTGGTCCATACGGACAGCACTGCGACCTTTGCATACATCAACCGTCAAGGTGGTCTACGCTCCCGCTGCATGTCTCAACTCGCCAGCCATCCCCTATGGAGTCAGAAGCATCTGAGGTCGTTTCGTGCCATTCACATCCCTGGGGTGCTCAATCATGCAGCTGACAAATTCAGCTGCATTCAAGAAGGCGTCTCCATCCCCAGGTGGACCAGCTGATATGGGACTTCTTCGGAGCCGCTCAAATAGATCCGTTTGCCTCTCCGGGCTCAACCATTTCCAGTTTTTTTTGTTCCCTGACCGAAGAGACCTTCGGCATGGATGCACTGGTGCACAGCTGGCCCCGGGGCCTACGCAAGTATGCGTTTCCCCCAGTGAGCCTTCTCGCACAGACACTGTGCAAAGTCAGGAAGGACAAGGAGCAGGTCTGGTTAGTTGCACCGTATTGGCCCAACCGGACCTGGTTCCCAGAACTCATGCTCCTCGCGACAGCACCTCCTTTCTCAGAGACGGAGCACTCTATGGCACCCATGTCCAGACCTCTGGAAACTTCATGTCTGGTCCCTGGACGGGACGCGGAGGTTCTAGGTGACCTACCCCTGGTGGTGGTAGACACCATCACTTCTGCTAGAGCCCCCTCATCAAGGCGCCTCTATGCTCTGAAGTGGAACCTGTTTGTTGAATGGTGTCCTTCCCACCGCTAAGACCCCTGAAGATGTCCGATCAGAGTCATGCTTTTTTTCCTGCAAGATGGCTTGGAGCGAAGGCTGTGTCCTTCCACCCTCAAAGTGTATGTCGCCGCTATCGCCGCACATCAAGATGCAGTTGAAAGTAAGTAATTGGGAGCGCTTTCTTACCTGCAAGATGGCTTGGAGCGAAGGCTGTCTCCCTCCACCCTCAAAGTGTATGTTGCCGCTATCGCCGCACATCAAGATGCAGTTGAAGGTAAGTAATTGGGTAAGCATTACCTGACCCAGGCTCGAAAATATGCCCAAGGTTCCTACCACTCCCTTCAGGGACCAGGTAGAGAACCTGCAAGCGCTGCCTTCGGAGAAGCCATACCCAGCCCTGGCTTTTCTCTGTCCCGTCCGCTCTTTGCGGTTATACGTGGACAGAAAGTAAAGCTTCAGGACCACAGATCAGCCCTTCGTCTGTTACGGAGGCCAGCAGAAGGGAAAGGCTGTCTCCAAGCAGAGGATGGCCCACTGGATAGTGGATGCCATCACCTAGGCTTACGAAGCCCAAGGCGTGCTTTGCCCGTTCGGGTTGCGAGCACACTCAACTAGAAGTGTTGCTTCCTCCTGGGCGCTGGCTCAAGGCGCCTCGCTGACAGATATATGTAGAGCTGCGGGCTGCATATTGGAACCTGTGTTAGGCTGGGTGTCTACATGTAGCAGTCCCTGCGGCGACCCCTTATGTGTATTCCTCAACGATCAGCTCCTCTATGGACGAGCCTGTGTCTTTCCCCTCTGCTGGTGTTCTTCCCCCCTATATCTAGGCTGGAACCACCCCAGAGTCGCCATATGTTGTACTACCCTGCTTGGCTAGTCCATATGTGTATCTGTCACAGTGTCTTCCCTCCAAGGTAGGATGTGACTTCCGCAGCGTTCCCTTCCCCAAGTCACACTGAGTGGGTCTTGCGGAACAGCAGTAACTGACCTTCTCAGCTTAGAGCTCCTAAGCAGATCTCCTTTCTGCCCAACACTGCGGTCAGGCCAGGAGGCTCAAGCTGAGCGCTGGAAGGGCCAGCAGCCGTGGCGTTTTGTTAGATATCCCCTTTTGTCAGAATCACTTCTGATTTACGTCATAGTGAGCTGACAAAGGGGAACGTCTCGGTTACGTATGGTAACCCTCGTTCCCCGAGGAGGGAATGGAGACGTGAGTCCCCTCGCCACAGTAACTGAGCTTCCGCTGTACAGCCGAGTTACAGGTCCGGCTCCTCAGTGGAAAAACAAGGATGCGAGGCACCTGCTGCTCATTATATGCTCGCGCCGCAATTATCGCATGTCAATGTGCATTGGGTCGTTTTGTTATACTTGAAGTAGATAGGCTCTCGCAAGTGATCCCCATTTGTCAGAATCACTTCTGACTCACTTCTCCATTCCCTCCTCGGGGAACGAGGGTTACCATACATAACTGAGACGATTCCATGTTATGGTTAAGCTTTCGAATGATACCTAATTTATGATGATTATTAAAATATGAGAAAAGGTCAACAAAAAAGCACGCCAAGCGTCCCGCTACCGGGACACTGACAGTTAAAGGGATGGTTCACCTAAAAATCATTTACTCACTACTACCATAATACTATGGAAGTCAATAGCTACCGTCAACTGTTTGGCTACCAGCATTCTTTAAAATATCTTCTTTTGTGTTAAACAGATGAAAAAAAGTTGAGAGTGAGTAAATGACAGTTTTTTTTTTTTTTGATTCTTGTAAATGTGTCCTTGTATCCCTTTTATTAAGAAAAAAGTAATTAAGTCATTTAAGATATTAAGTTTCATTGCGCCCCTAAAGTTTACATTTTTTAACTTTAGGAAAAAAAGGTAAGGGTCAAGCCCTAATTGTTGGTAATTGAAGGATGAAATTATAGTTTTATCAGTCTTTAGCTCTAAATCTGGTGGCGAACAGTCTTGTGCTCTGAGCGGATTTACATTGACTTACAGTAGACGCTCACTGAGCAGTTTTTCCTGTTTTAAATGACTAACTAATTAATGCTAAAGCAGGTTGGAAAACCTTGCTATTGCCACAGCTAATCATTTCCAACATTATCAACCGTAAAAGCCAGGGCTTTTTCGTGAAAGCGAGGCATTGCAGGCCATTAAATGAAAAATGTGAACAATAAGCCACAGAGAAGAGTCGCCCCTTGCAGTTGCATCAGCCTGTGACGTTATATCCATGGGGGAACGGAGACGAGTTGGACAAGATAGATGGCGAGAGCTTGGGCTAGTTAATAAAGATCAGACTTCTTAGCCCAGTAGAGAATAAAAGGTGTACGAGGAGGACACATCAAATCAGTGAGAACTCATTTAGAGATGCGCATTAAACTCTGTGGGCTGCCGTAACAGAGCGTCTACGCTGCAAACTGCACCTGCGCTGTTCACTCGGGGGAACAGGACGAGAACATTATGAGGTCAACTGTGCATTGTTTATTTTATAGGGGCCTGTGTGTTTAATATCCCTTTGGCATTGGATATTTATCTTTTACATCATGGGCCTTGAAAGCGGAGGGCAGTGAATGTGCTTTGCACACGCCTGCAGGTTTAACTCATGCACGCAAATGTAATATTGTGTGAGGATGCAGACATGAAATAAATGTGTCGAAATATAAACAACTGATACAATCGAATTCATAAATCACAAATTTTTCTAAAGTAACACTGTCCAACAGGGACATCAGTCCTAAACTGTGAATGTGAGGGACGGTGAACGCCGTTTCACCAAGTACAACATTTCAATCAACCAATCAGATGTGAGGGACAAGTTTACAGTTTATGTCAAGTTTAGGCTTACAAACAGGGTTAGCTGCTTCTACATCAGTGTTTTTCATGTCTCATTTCCCTCTGATTTTAGGGATAAGTTATGGGTAGGGTTAGGTTAAGGAATATGGATAGGGTTAGGACAACATTTTTGTACAGGAATGTTGTTCCAGGATCAACAAAATATGAAGATTCAGGAAGATGTCTTGGCAAAATCAAAGTGCTCTAATGCCCCCCTATTATGTTCATAACCATCAACAAGAATACAAAGATAAACTATTTAGCCACTTAGACATCTGAACTTTTGACTACATAAAAACAAACAAACAAACAACAATAAATAAATAAATTAATTAATTAAAATGACCACTCATTTCAGAAATCCACCATACTCAAATGTATCAAATTGTTTATAGAGATTATAGAAAAATAGTGTGATCTTACTAAGTTTATGTATGTTGATGGGTTCGGTTGGCATGCCTTCCCCGCCGTCGCTCAGCGCTCGTATCTGAATGATGTAATCGTCATCTGCAGGTAGGGTGAGCTCCACTGAGGTCAGATTTGTTGTTATTGAGTTCATTTCTTTATGCCGGTTTCTTCTGTAAGTTACCTGGAGAGACCAAATGAGAAAGGTGCAAACAACCTCTTAGATTTATTCAGCAAAAGCTATTTTAGCCGATAAAGGAAGTAAAATCAAATTATCATACACTGTGGGGAACCACAGTGTTTTTTAGCACACCTGGTGTTTTCGCTATACTGTACAGCATATATGCTGTAGATTTGCGTTAGAAATAAGTTTTATTTTTAATTTCCGTTAACACAAAGGTGGGTAATGGTCCAACAAGAGAAATAATAGAAGCACTTTAATGTAGTCGTTTCCTAAATGCTCACTGGAATAGAACAAGCTAATAGGATTATGTGAAAATAATGCCTTACAGTTTGGCTTTGAGGTTTACATTGCTGGGAAGCACTTACCTGATACCCAGTAACATCTGACTCCATCTCCAGAGAAATGACAGGCTCCCAATGAACAGTGAGCTTCGAGCCAATCATGTTCCACTCTACGTTCAAAGGTGGCTGCCCGGGTGCTGAGGGGAAACACAGCCATTAGTTACTGTGCACATGTGACAACATCACTGAGAAAGAGAGAAAGAGAGGCGCCTGGCTGTCTGTTTGTTCATTACGTATTATACTTAAACAGAAAGTTCAACTAAAAAGGACAATTCTGTCATTTCAAACCAAGGACTGTCATACTCCAAGTTGTTCATATGATTTGTACATTATATTAGAATAGCACACAAGTTAAGGACTACTTTAAAGGTACTTTTGCTTTATTTTTTAGTTGTATGAGAAAAAGCAGCGTGAACATATGTTTAAATGAAAAAAAGAAAAAAAAAAGGTTTGAGTGGAAAGGGCGAGTGAATGATGACAGAATGTTATAACCATTAATCCTTTAAATATATAGACTATCGTTCAAAATTGTGGGATCAGTAAGAAGAATGTTTTGAAAGAAATAATACTTTTATTCAGCAATGAATCATTAAATTGTTCAGAAGTGAAAAATACATTTATAATGCTACTTTTTTTTTAAATTTCAAATAAATGCTGTTCTTTTGAGCTTTCTATTCATCAAGTAAGCCTGAAAAAATACATGACAGTTTCCACAAAAATATTAAGCAGCAAAATGATTGATTCTTGAGCATCAAATCAGCATATTAGAATGATTTCTGAAGGATCATATGACACTGAAGACTGGAGTAATGAAGCTGAATATACACACACCGGCCACTTTATTAGGTACACCTGTCCAACTGCTCCTTAACACTTAATTTCTAAGCAGCCAATCACATGGCGGCAACTACATTTAGGCATGTAGACATGGTCAAGACAATCTCCTGCAGTTCAAACCGAGCATCAGTATGGGGAAGAAAGGTGATTTGAGTGACTTTGAACGTGGCCTGATTGTTGGTGCCAGAAGGGCTGGTCTGAGTATTTCAGAAACTGCTAATCTACTGGGATTTTCACGCACACCCATCTCTAGGGTTTACAGAGAATGGTCCGAAAAAGAAAAAACATCCAGTGAGCGGCAGTTCTGTGGGCGGAAATGCCTTGTTGATGCCAGAGGTCAGAGGAGAATGGCCAGACTGGTTCGAGCTGATAGAAGGGCAACAGTGACTCAAATAACCACCCGTTACAACCAAGGTGGGCAGAAGAGCATCTCTGAATGCACAGTACGTCGAACTTTGAGGGAGATGGGCTACAGCAGCAGAAGACCACCCCGGGTGCCACTCCTTTCAGCTAAGAACAGGAAACTGAGGCTACAATTTGCACAAGCTCATCGAAATTGGACAATAGAAGATTGGAAAAACGTTGCCTGGTCTGATGAGTCTCGATTTCTGCTGCGACATTCGGATGGTAGGGTCAGAATTTGGCGTCTACAACATGAAAGCATGGATCCATCCTGCCTTGTATCAACGGTTCAGGCTGGTGGTGGTGGTGTCATGGTGTGGGGAATATTTTCTTGGCACTCTTTGGGCCCCTTGGTACCAATTGACCATCGTTGCAACGCCACAGCCTACCTGAGTATTGTTGCTGACCATGTCCATCCCTTTATGACCACAATGTACCCAACTTCTGATGGCTACTTTCAGCAGGATAATGCGCCATGTCATAAAACTGGAATCATCTCAGACTGGTTTCTTGAACATGACAATGAGTTCGCTGTACTCAAATGGCCTCCACAGTCACCAGATCTCAATCCAATAGAGCATATTTGGGATGTGGTGGAACAGGAGATTCGCATCATGGATGTGCAGCCGACAAATCTGCGGCAACTGTGTGATGCCATCATGTCAAT
The DNA here is from genome assembly GCA_036326025.1 of Chrosomus eos. Taxonomy (NCBI): domain Eukaryota; kingdom Metazoa; phylum Chordata; class Actinopteri; order Cypriniformes; family Leuciscidae; genus Chrosomus; species Chrosomus eos. The sequence goes on from CM070837.1 coordinate 27,048,790, forward strand.
ATGGACCAAACTCCCTGAGGAATGCTTCCAGCACCTTGTTGAATCTATGCCACGAAGAATTGAGGCAGTTCTGAAGGCAAAAGGGGGTCCAACCCGTTACTAGCATGGGGTACCTAATAAAGTGGCCGGTGAGTGTATATTTAAACAGAAAACATATTTCAGAATATTATTTTTTATTGTATTTTTGATCAAATAAATGCAGCCTTAGTGAGGATGAGACTCAAAAAAAAAAAAAAAAAAAACCACTTACCGACCCCAAACTTTTGAACAGTAATTCGTCAAAATACAGATATCTTTATCTTGTTTAAACAATAAAATGGAGAGTTCTCCATTTTCAATAATTCTACAATTAATAAATCTGCAGAAGAGGCCTAAATGAATGGTTAATTGAACAAGCGTATACTCACGGGACTTCTTGGTGGTCACATTGATAGTAGGAGAAAGAGGGCCAGTTCCCGCCGTGTTGAAAGCGCTCACTGTCAGGAAATACTGAGTGTATCCTCTCAGACTACTGATGTTAACCTTGTTCTGATTGGCAGACACTCTGACTTTGCCCATGGTCTCTGGTTTTGTATCATCCTCCCAATACACCACCTGATTTCAAGAGCAACGGAGAGAAAGCACAGACTGTGGGATCTAAAGACTCAAGGATATAATGTTACGCTGCCATTATGTTCAGTGCATGAGAATCATTATACAGGAGTATTTCACTTTTATTCTCTCCACACATTGGATTTGGGGTGACATGGATGAAGAGTTTCAGAGAGGAATGTGTAATGTGTTCTCTGCCCTTAAAAAGATGAAAAAAAAGCCATTTCACCCATGCTGCAGAGAGGGCCCCCCATGCATACGATAAGAACAGGGTGCCATATTCTTATTTCCAAATGGAGCGTTTCCATGGGTACAGAGGGAACTTTGAGGTGCAGCGTGGGAGATGACAGGCTCTGACAGAACCCACAGTGCATTTAAAAACCGGACAGAGAGTCATTTCCATTTAGAAGAAGGGACGCACCTCATAGCCCAACACTCTTTCTGGGGAAGCACTGAGAATGTGCCAGTTCACTTCAATTTCAGTGGCAGAAATGCTTCTGGCCCACACGCCGTCTGGAACGCCACTGGGCTCTGCGAGGAAAGAGAAAAAGAGACAAAGATGAATACATAAAGACAAAAGAGAAGAGGAGGAAAAATGAGAAGATGAAACAAGACAGAAAGAGAAGAGACTCAAATAAAAGAGTAGAGGATACAATGAAGAGAGATGTCAACTAGACAAAAACGAAGACAAGAGATGTGATAAATCGACAGAAGAGAAAACGAGACAAGATTAAAAGAAAAGAGACGAGACTAGATAACTATGGATAAGACTACGTGGGGAGAAGACCAAAATGAGAAAAGACAAGAAGAAAAGAGAACAGGATACAATTAAGAGAGAAATAAATGAGACAAAACTAAAAGAGAAGAGAGATAAACCAACAGGAGACAAGGGATCCAACAACGAGAGAAGCCAATACGAGACTGAAAGAGAAGAAAAAGACTGACAAGAAAAAAAGAGAAGCGAAAACGATATATAAGACTGAGAAAAAAACAAGATGAAGCAAGATGCGATGAGGAGAGCAGTCCAAAATGAGACAAGACTAAAAGAAAAGAGACGAGAAGAAGATGCAACAAAAAGAGAAGACTATGTAAATGAGACAAAACTGAAAGAGGTGAGATTAGATAAAAGGACAGAAGACAAGATGAGCTCAAGAGAAGTGAAGAGACTAAAGGAGGCGAGAATAACTACGAGGGAACAAGGAGAGAAGCCGAGGTGAGACTAAAAGAGATTAGAAGAGAAAATGAGACAAGACTGAAAGAGAAGAGACATGATGAAATGAGACAGGAAGAGACAAAAAGAAAAGGGAAGTGGACACAACGAAGAGAAATGGAAATGAGACCAAACTGAAAGAGATAAGAGGAGATAAAAAGAGCAAAGAAGAAAGGAGAAAAGACCGAGAGAAGGGACGAGAATAGAGTAGACAGAAAGAGAAGAACTAGGAAGCAACCAGGAGTGAAGCAGAAACAGGACTGAAAGAGAAGAGAAGAAGAAGCGAGACAAGAAGACCAAAATGAGACAAGACTGAAAGAATAGAGATGAGAAGAGAAGAGGATGCAACGAAGAGAGACCCAAAGAGGCAAGATGAGAAAAGAGGAGATCAGGAGAAGGGAAGAGATTAGAAGAGAGGAGATGAGAAGAGAAGAACTAGGGTACAACAAGGAGAGAAGCCAAAACAACAAGACTAGAAGAGAAGGGATGAAAGGAGACTGAAAGAGGAGGAGGAGAGAAGAGACAGGACTAGATGAGGAGAAGCACAAATCTGAGATTCACAAATCTGAATCTAAAATCATAGATTTTAGAAGGAAATTATCCAAATCACTGTCTCAGACCTTCATTAAAGGAACCGGTATTGAATTGGTAGAACAGTATAAATATCTAGGAACAATAATTGATAGTGACTTAAAATTTGATGCTAATTCTGATGCAATTTGTAAGAAGGGTCAGCAACGTCTGTATTTTCTCAGGAAGTTAAATGTTTTTAATGTTGACAAGACAATGATGTGTTTGTTTTACAAGTCTTTTATTGAATCTGTTTTTACTTTTTCTATGATTGCATGGTATGGAAACCTGAACATTAGAGACAAAAATCACCTAAACAACATTGTGAAGGTGGCTGGTAAGGTTATAGGGATCGCACAGACTCCCCTGACTGCTATCTTTGAACAGCATGTTCTACGTAAGTCCAGGTCTATATTAGATGCCAAAACCCATCCTCTACATTCTATGTTTGAAATTCTTCCCTCAGGTCGCAGATTTAGAGTTCCACGATTCAAGTGCAATAGGAGCAAATACTCATTTGTTCCCTGTGCAATAACCCTGCTAAATAATTTCAGGTAACCTCATATTTAGAGATATTTTTTTTTTTACTGTATGTACTGGTACATTTTATGTTATTTTTTGGCAGGTATCTTTTGTGTATGTGTGTTGCTATTCTGATCCCTGTATGTATGTTTTTTATCTTGTGTCCTGACTGCAAATCAAGTTTCCCACCTGGGATAATAATAATAAATGAAATGAAATGAGGCTGATGAAAATCATTTGTAAATGATGCAAAATATTTTGTCTCTAAAATGGTGAATGATTGGTCTTTATTTTAACAGGATAGTTGAGTGACGCAAAGGAATATTATCCGAACGGGAATTCAATTAATGCTGTAGCTTCCTGACACACCACTGTCTTCCCGTCATCTCAAACGGATCCTAACCAGATGAAAGATTCCAGCATCGGTGCTTCACTCAGCGCATACTCAGAGCTTTCAGAGCTAAAAACACCTGACATTTACAACACAACATTATGTACATGCTTTACTTTTAAGTTACTGCAAAAAGAAAATTGCACATTTTGCAAAATACTAAATACACTTCCTGTTAAGAAATGATACATTTTTGCTAAAAGAACAGAAAAATTGCCACCAATCGTGTTGGAGAAACCAATAAAACTAGACAACATTATGTAATCTAAATCTTTAGCCTATTTCTCTTTTCCTTGACCATTTGTTACAAAATGCGATGTTCTTTCAGCACTGCACATAATACAGTGCTGGTGGTGAAATAATCAATTCCAGCTCCTGTTCTTTGAAAAGTTTTATGCACCTCACAAAAGCCAGACAAACACAGAAACACAGCAAAGAGAAAAATCCATTGAAAATGCTGGAAAAGACAAGCATATGTACGACTGAGAGTCTCACCGTTCTCAGCTGAGAACACAATGGTAACGGGGCTGAACGGTCCCTGGCCTTTGGTGTTGTAGGCACCCACTTTGACGCTAAATGGAGAAAAGGGCAGGATGCTCTCGTTTCGGTACACGTAACGGGACTGAGCCGGTACGGAGGTGACGGCGTGTGTCCAGTTGACCTCTCCCAGCGGCCGCGAGAGCGATGATGTAGCCGAAACCATCTCCGTTTTGTAGGTCTTCAGGCACAGGCTGGGAGGGAAACAAAAAACTATAGTGATATTAAAACATACAGACCAGATTCGGCCTCAGGTTCAAACCCAGTGCCTTTCCAAATCCCACAGAGTTTCTGCAAAGTGATGCAACCTCTCGAGAGCGCAAATGAACCGCTTTCTAATATACAACCAAATCTGAATTGAATGCCATTACGGGAGTAAAGGGCCCAGATGGAAAACAGGCTTGGCTTTGACTGAGGTAATAAACACCCCCATTCAATTCCATTTAATTAGCCAAAACTATTACCTCGCACAGAGGGAGTGATAATATAGACAGATGACTTACCTCCCATGTTATTACCAACTCTGACTTGGAGCCACCCCCACCTCCGACATCGGTGGGGGCCGTGTCAGGAACTGCGTACAGGGAAATAAAGAGAAAACCGCCATGTTTTCAGAACAGCAGATTCAGTGCAGCCTTCCTCATTGTTTCTTTTCTTTTTCATTTTACTCAAAGCCTCATTATCAAGTATCAAAAGAAACAAAGGTCCGGTCCCTTAGCAACCGCTTTTAAAAGATTCTGTGGGCAGCGTCCTTTGTTTCTAGTGAATTTCACCATTTGCCAAGCATCTCTCAGCAATAATGCTCCAAGAATTTATTCAATATTATACAAAAAGGCACTTAAGGAATGGTCATTTGAAGAATACGGGCACTTAAACATTGGTGGATTCAACATCAGACAACACACCCACGGGCCGCCTACAGTCACTCACTGACCATCTGATACATCTCACACAAAACTGGATTGCGCTTTCTCGATCTGGCAAGCTCTGTTCTGATTGGATGACTAATCTGATGGTGCATTTATACATTTTAAGGATGAAATTTATCACTGGACTTGGCAAAGTTTTTCATCTTAGTGGCATTATATCAAATAAAAAATACTCAGAGTGATTATGTCAGTTATGTCTGTAAATTGTCAATTTTGATTTCGTGATGATTTTGCTTTTTGGTTCCCCAACAGACATTCTACTGACTGACTAAAAGTAACTTTGCAACTACATGTCAACTTATTCTACTAACCCAAACCCCTAACCATGACCTAACAGTCTAGTACAGTCTACTAATACTTTAATGAGAGTTAGCTTATTTGTAGTTGCTAAGCTACTTATATAGTTAATAGAGTGTCTAAAGTGGACATCAATATAATTAAATATTGTATAAATTAGTGCTGGGCAACGATTAATCGCAATTAATCACATCCAAAATAAAAGTTTGTGTTTACATAATATATGTGTGTACTGTGTATAATCATAAATACACACATATGCATGTATATATTTAAGAATAATGTATTATTTATACTTCTAGTGTTATGATATATTTATATACAGTTGCGGTCAGAATTAATGGCACCCCTGGTAAATATGATGCATTGTTTATCCTTTTGATCTTTCATTCAAAAAAATTCGCAAAAATTGAACCTCTCATTGGAGTAAAAGAATTGAAAGTGGGGGGTAAATCACATTATGAAATAAATGCTTTTCTCCAAAACACGCTGGTCATAATTATTGGCACCCTGTTATTAAATACTTTTTGCAACCTCCTTTTTCAAAGATAACAGCTCTGAGTTTTTTTCAATAATGCCTGATGAGTTTGGAGAACACCTGACAAGAGATCAGAGACCATTCCTGCATACAGAATCTCTCCAGATTCACAAGTTAATGTTGGTGCTTCTTCTCTTCAGTTCACCCCACTCATTTTCTATAAGGTTCAGTTAGGGGACTGGGACCGTCAAGGCCGAAGCTTCATTTTGTGCTCATTTACCCATTTGTGTGTTGATTTTGATGTTTGTTTTGGACCGTTGTCCTGATGGAAGATCCAACCACGGCCCATTATAAGATTTCCAGCAGAGGCCGTCATTTAAGTATATTTAACCGTAGGCATGGGGTACTTTTTATCCCTGTTTGCACCAAACACATCTGGTGGGTTTGCTGCCAAAAAAAATATTTTTTGTTTTATCTGACCATAGAACCCTGTCCCGTTTGAAGTTCCAATCATGGCTGACAACTAAATATGTTGGAGTTTATTTTTGGAGGATTTTTCTTGAAACCCTCCTAAACAACACAAGGTGATGTAGGGGTTGTTTGATATATTCTTTTAGGCTTTCTGACCCCAAGACTCAACTACTCTCTGCAGTTCTCCATCTGTGATCCTTGAAGAGTCTTTGGCCACTCAAACTCTCCTCCTCACTGTGCATTAAGACAATATAGACACACGTCCTCTTCCTGGCAGATTCATACCATCTTTAGTTGATTGAACTTCTTAATTATTGCCCTGGTGGTGGAAATGGGGATTTTCAATTCTTTAGCCATTTCTTACAGCCACTTATTATTTTGTGATGCTCAACAATCTTTTGATGCTCATCAGAACTATCATATTTGGTTTTAATCATTGTGATGGAGGATTAAGTGAATTTGGCCTTTGTGTTTCCTCATATTTAAACTCCTGTGCAACAAGAAGTCATAGCTAAACAATTTCAGGTTCCTAGTCACCCTGGTGTGCTAAAAAAAGGTAAATATTAATTGGAATATACTTCAGAGATATTTTACTCATAAAAAATTCTAGGGGTGCCAATAATTGTGGCCAACGTGTTTTGGAGAAAAACATTTACTTCATAATGTGATTTATCCCCCACTTTCAATTATTTTACTCCAATGAAAGGTTAGAATTTTGCTAATTTTTTAAATGAAAGATCAAAAGGATAAACAAAAGATTTATTTTTTACAGCCATTTTTTATCATATTTACCAGGGGTGCCATTAATTCTGTACATATATTATGTAAACACAACCTTTTATTTTGGATGCGATTAATCGTTGCCCAGCACTAGTATAAATGAACACTGTTGGTGATTCACCTGCATCTTCAGTTCTTGTTTTAAGAGATGCGGGACTCGGTTCCCCCACGCCAACGCTGTTTCTGGCCAGCACTCTGAACTCATACTCCACCCATGCGTTCAGATCCACCACCGTTGCCGTCAAGGTGTTGCCATCAATCATCTCCGGGACTGAGAGCAAACAGAAAAGCCTCGGTTTAACCGTAAAGACCTGGATTACACAGCGCCGAAAAGTCAACAACAGCAGCCTAATTTTGAGCCAATGTTTACAGTAAGCCAGAAATGTCACGAAACATAAAAAACTTGTTCTGTTCCATGTCTCTTTCTGGGTAGGATGTTTGTTCCAATGAATTGGAATTCGAGCAGCAGGGCAAGAGAGCAGATTAAGTCGTTTTGCGTTAATACTTAAAGGCCCTTATATGTACTCAAAGCGAGCATAAGCTTCTTTCTAAAAAAGCATATGAGACGTGCTATGGTAATTTCAGCCTCTCGCTGAATTGATGCTCCGCTTGACTAGCTTTAGCTAATCCTGTATTGTTACCCGTGTTCACCGCTTGCCAGCCCACTGTGAAAGCTGTCTTGGCCTGGATGATATAGCTTGTGATGGGGCTGCCATTATCCTGGCCGGGTCTCCAAGAAAGCTGAGCCGTGCTGTCCGTGATCTCCTCCACTGTTACACCATCTGGAGCTCCTGGGGGACCTGATTCAATCAGACAATTAGCAGAGAATTAGCAATTAGAAATGAAGTTACCTTCACTGACATCTAACCTTACTCACCCCCCTGCCAGGAAGCTCTCCTCTTATCACCTCACTAAAGCTCTGTGATATAAGGCCAGTTTCTAAAAGGTGTTATTACATTTTAAGCTGTTGCTTTGTGGGAACACTAGATCTCTTCGAGAATCACAGTGAAGCTTTTCAGAGGCTTGAGCGTTAGGAGCGGTTTTCTTAACAGCTGCAGCACGTCTGCAAGCAGGCATTTCTCTCCGCACATCTATAATTGGCTCTTCCAATTAAAATGTGCAGAGAACTGTCTTGCTTTGTCAAATTCGCACACGTTTGGGGGAAAATATTATAAAGAAGTGAAGCATAATCATTTGTGATTTTGTCAGCGAGGGTCGCTCGTAACATCACTCACGAGATCAGACAGTTTTTGTTTTTCACTTAGAATCTCAACCTTTTGGCACCAAGGCCCTCCATTGTCCATAACAATATTCCAAAGCCAGTCACTCCTAGTTTCTGTAATTTAACAGCAGAATTTCAGAAGTTGAATGCTCTTTAGGTGGCCCACTCTTTTAACCAATGACTTTTCCAGTTGTTCATGATTTACTGGATAAAGATTAGGGTTAGTGATTTTAAAGAATACTCACAATTTCTTTTTATTTTATTCTAGTATTTTAGAGCTCGTCATAACTAGAAAAATGTATATCCAGTGCTTTATTTTCCCATTGAGTTTTATTATGTCTTTTCCATATCTAGAAATCACACTTTATAATTTGGCAAAGGAAAAAAACAAACGAAAAACAGTTGTTGATTAAAATAGGATAGGTTTAAAGGGTCACTTCACCCATTTGCATTAAGGTTTGTATTGTTAGAAACCCAGTCATATATTATAATGATGGTGGAATTTTGCTTGTTTTTTTTATGAGATGGGAGAAAAAAGGATTTAAGTGTTTTACTTCCGTCCTATCGTGACGTAAATATCGTCATTTTGCGTCACGATAGGACGGAAGATAAATTTCATTGAAAAGTGTATAGACTACAAACATTAGCTCATTATTATTCAAGGGTGTGGGACCCACTCACCCTACAGGCCTATTACAGATCAGTGGGTGGGACTTCACTTGCAGAAACCGAAATCAATATCCGCCATCTTGTTTTTGGAAGCTAAGCTAACGAGCGCTGTGGAGATAGGAAGTATGACAATGACTGAAGAAACTATACATGATATGGAAGAAGAGGATTTTGAAAGTCTGCTGCTCGAATCCGATGTTCGTGGCTATCTTTACGAGCCGCAATATAGTGAAGAGCAGCTGAGGCTGATGGAGGAACAGGAGGCGGCTGCCTGTCGCGGTCGAGGAGCCCGGACTGGCTCGAGCTGAGGCGGACTGCTGTGCCTGTGCTCTCGCTGTGCGCTACGGACACAGATAGAGTCCGTCTGCTGCAGAGAATTTCAACGAAGGGGCGTTTGTGTTGTGATGTGAACCACCATAGTTTCGCCTGACTGAACATCCAGGTATCATGCAGTAATACACCATATTCAGAAAGAAATACAAACGAGGAGTAATTCACTAATGAATTTGCCAATGTAACTTAACGTTAACGGGGTTTGTTGTTGTGGGAAGAAGGAGGCTGGAATCGGCGAACATTTAAACATTTTAATAGTAAAATGAACAAATACACAACGAAAGTATAAGCCAACAGCCCCTCATTGAAGACTGAAGTCCACACACAACATAAAATCAGGCCTGTTCCTCTCTCGATCTGCCGTTTATGCTTCCGCTCCTCTGTGAGAGATACGAGACCGGTCGGTGCGTCTCTTTACTTTCATTATCACTTACTAGAAATTTTGCGTGAAATGAATTTCAAACTCTGGTGGCAGCTAACGTTAGCCTTGTTGACGAAAGAATGATTTCTTTGATGTGCGCGCAGTTCCGGATTAGTGGGTGTGGCTTGCGGAGCTGTGCAATGTGGTGCATTGTGGGTGTTGTAGTCTTTCATACAAATGCACCCTTCGGTTATTTTCTGTCTTTTCTCGGTCAAGAGGGCAACAAATTCAAAAATTATTTTACATTTCGACTACATATATGATCCACTTTCAATAAAGATTCATGTTGAAATGGGTGAAATGCTCCTTTAATAGGTAAAATAGTAGGTAAAATAATAATAGGTAATAATATATGAATTAAAATATGATATATCTTGATTTTTAGTTGTTTTAGCTGATATTAATACTTGTTTTGTCATAATTTAAATTATTTTAAGTGAGGCCCTTTAGTGGACCACTGATTTAAACCAACTGGTTTTATTTGCACGCTACAGCCAGTTTTTACTTGGGTTTTGTGCTTGCAGTGATTTGTACTTTTACACCATGTGATGCTGTTATAAAGCATTATTATTTTACAGCTCTGGCAATAAAAGTTGGCATGCCAATCTAATTTCAATTGAAAGTTATTGATCCGGCTAAAACTCATTTGTGACCTTTGATCAACAGCTTTGATATGTTCCTCTAATTACATCTAATGGAACATGTAATAACGGATCAATTCAACAGACAGATACATTTCCATGGCAGAGCACGGACAGCATTTTTGTCTTTCTATCAGATTTTCCTTCGAATTCCCAACCCTACATTTAAAACTCCCCCAAAATCCCTGACCGTCGTTCTCTTACCTTTCACGATTAAAATAGCAGCAGCCGATAAACTCTCGACATCCGTGTCGACCACGCAGACGTACTTTCCGGCGTGTTTCAGCTGTATATTCCGTATCATCAAATCTCCAGATGTACTCTAGAGATATAAACAACACACACATACGCATTACTATCCACTTTATCAGCAGAGACTTAAAGCGACAGAAAGATGTGTGAGTTGTTTACTATATTCCCCTGCAAGTGATTCAGTAAGTGTAGACACCCTGCTGGGTTTGGGAATGAAAATGTGGCCCAACTCCACAGCTAATGGATGACTTTTGGCAAAGGCTGTTCGCTGCTACATTTGAAATGTCCGTCATGGATAAACATTCCCTCTGGCCAACCCTTAGGCTCCTTCGGCACAGCGCAGAACCTAGCTACCAAACTCACTCGCTAATTTTCTAATTAGAGCTTAATCACATTTTAGAGGTAGTGTGATTGGATTCAGTGTGCCGAAACTCTGTGATACGAATCTATGCAAGTGATGAATACTAAATCCACACACGACGACAATTAAACGCCTTTGTTAATCTAATAAAGATGAAGAAAGTTGTTCATAAGAGTGGAGGTGAACTTTAAAAGTACTCAATCAAGGAAATAGATGAAGTACAGGTAAAGTAATAATATGTTCACATATAATCATGATGATACATGTAAATATCAAGTAAAAAGAGAATTAGAATTCTTCTCATACATTATAGTTATACTAGCTGTGTCTGAAATCGCTCCCTATCCACTATATAGTGCACTAAATCGGGTGTCGGCCATTTTGTAGTGGTGTCCGAATTCTGAGTGAACGACATCATTCCCTACATTCATTCCCTACTTTTACCCACAATCCTCTCTGAATTTGAGTGTACATTCGATGTACACTTGCTGAAGCACTATTTCCCACAATCCAATGCGGAGAGAACTGAGAGAGAAAATTTAAACCAGAGATTACATTACAGCTTTCTTATTCCTGCTAATTTTATTTTTCTATTAATCATTACTTGAATATAACAATATTAAACAATATTGAGACAATATTATATAGATGAATTGTAAAATTAAATTATATTTATATCGTTTTTTTTTATTAAAATATGTTATTTAGGCATTAACACAATTTAATGTGTTTTACTTATGTGTTTTTTTTTAATTTGTGGCATTGTTAACTCGTTAAACTGTAAAGGGAGAGATGATAATTTGGTGGATGATTTAAAAATATCCGTTATGGTCGTTAGGAAGCGTATTCATTCGAATATAATAACGGTCGCCTGAGGGCGCTCAATGACCACGTCATCTGTGAGCGTGAGAGTTACAATTTCAGTCGATGAAACTACAAAGCTGGCACTAAGGTATATATAATTACAAAATAAAGTCATTATGATTGTTATCGTTGTTAATATTATTTTATAAAGTAAGTAACGTAATATAAAATGAGTTTTATCAGTACGTGTGACGAAGCCTTTTCTGCGACAGCTCTAACTCTCCGACGCACAGTGTAAACGTCAGCGTCCGAATTCACTCACTTCATTTCGTTCACTCCTTGCAGATATAGTGCACTCAACTGCCATTCACTATATAGGGATTAGTGAAGGAGTGAACGAGTGAGCGATTTCAGACACAGCTACTGTCTTTTATATGTCCATGCAGCAACATGTAGCCCACAACAAATTTCCTTTCGAGGACAATAAAGCATACTATTACTGTAAAGTACTTTCCGATAAACTAACTTTTATTCAAATAAACAGCACTATCAGTGGGTACATTTAACCCTTAACGCATCTCCGGGTCTTTAGAGACACGGGACATTATTTACTATCCAGAAAGAATGTCTGTTTTCTAATAATTATTAATTAAACGTGTCTAGGGTCGCTAGCGACTCAAGGTATGTAATAGTGCAAGTATAATTTTTCTACGCAACAATCATTGAATCTCTGATAACTCAATAAGTACAATTCACCTTTATGTCTGATACACAATGATGACGTGACGTTTATACGTTGTATCAGTGAACTGGAATATATGAAGATATGAAGGACAAGTTTAAGTTTAGGCTTACAACAAAGGTGCTTCAATTTCATTTCCCTCTGGTTTTAGGGATAGGTTATGGGTAGGGTTAGGTTTAGGGGTAGGGATATGGTTAGGACAACATTTTCGGACAGAAATGTTGTTCCAGGATAATAAAAACAAAAAGTTGATCCAGGAACATGTCGAAAAAGATTGTGAATATGAACCAGATACCACAAGTTCCAAAAGGTAACGGAATATGCTTAATTTTAACCTTTTGTAAATGTTATTAAAGTATCACAAGTTTTTTATACTATTGCTGTAGTTAAAGAGCCATACGGGTCGTTAAAAAAAACGATTCACCAAATATGTAATAATGATTGGCGAAACACTCATGCATTTAAGGGTTAATTCCTACTTTATTTCCCCATCTGTCAAAAATCTTCATTTAAACAGAATGGATTGTTTAATGCTATTCATAGATGCTGATTCGCTCGGATGTTGATATTGTCTGTGAAGTCTTTGGCACGGACAACTACACTAATTTAATAAAAGGCGCTTAGATTTCAAATCAGTTAAATTACACAAGATAAGATGTGTGCTCTTATCTAAGGATGAGATTGTGGTTGGCAAACAAGAGGTAAATCTGCAATTTCAGCAGTAAGGACATTAGGCTACAAATTTAGTTTCATTATGGAAATGAGTTCATCCAAGCTGTGAACTTCATGCTGATAATCCTACAAGACGGGTGGCATTGGAGAATTCATAAGAACCGGAATATAATTACCGAGAAGAATCACCGCCTTAAATGAAGATGAGTGCGTTTCCTACAGTATGTGTGTGTCCAAATGTCGAAAACCCCCACATTTTCTTAACATGTTCTGATTTAGCATGAAATTATCATAATTGTATAAAAGTCAAAAATAATTTTATTTTACCATTGCTTACACAATCCAGAAAACAAACTCATTTAGATCCTTAAACTATGCAACCTTATTTGAGAAAGAAATCATATTTTTGGGGGTGGTGATTAATGAATCTGTTTAAGGATTGCTCAGTTAAGTCATGCACATCCAATATTGACCAGTCAGTCCTCATTAGGGCATTCTCTCAGTCATTACTATTTCCAGAAAGACGTCATTACATCCCAGAGAAAAGCAATCTCAGATCTGACCATTCAAAAGCCTTAAGAGGATATTACACTTGAGATCCTTGAAGGCATAACTGGATTGATTTTTATTCTGTGAAGAGGAGGGAAAAGAAGCTCAAAGTCAACATAGTTGGCTGCTAAGCAGTGGAAGCAACAGCTAAAAACTCGAAAATAAAGTGATAAATTGATTCCTGAAGTCGTTTTTAACAGTAGGTCTGGCTCAAAACACAATGGAAGCATTGCACAGTAAACTACTGGATGCATCTGTTTAGAATCTGACATTTGCTGAGTATAAAAGTATTATACATTTATTTGTTGTAAGAGTTAGTATACGGTACCATGATATTAAAGGTGCACTCAGTATTTTTATCTCATTAGAAAGGTTTTTCTACTTTTGATAAATCTGTTTAAAATAATGTGAATTCACATTGAATATGAATCAGGCTCCAGTCATTTGAGCATCCAAACAAAAGGTTTTTTTCAAATTAAATTAAATTAAATTAAATTCACCATGAAAGCAAAATTGACAATTCTTGTTTTTATAGAATATTGCTAGCCTGAACAAGCCAGACACACATCAAGAAATTGGGTCTGGGAAACACACCATTGGTAGGGCCTTTTTTAAAATTGCTTGATAAATGTGGAAAATCTTTCTCCAGTTTTATGACACAACAGTAGACATAACAGAATATACTGTAGACAGAGAAGATAGCTAATAAAATAGGACTTACCCCTCCCACATGCTCATAATGCTGGTCCAGTTTATTGAGGAGCTGCCCATTGAATGCCCAGGAGAATGAAACATCCAGAGCAGGGTCACAGGAGATCTGGCAGGGCAGTACAATGCTCTCCCCAACGATGATCTCCATGTCCACTGGACCCTGGGTGATTTGTGTGGGATCTGCACAAAATCACACTCAGCTTTACTCAATGGCCATCGCAAGGTTGATTCAATGAACATTAAGTTAATAATAAATAGATAAATTATCTTGCTTAACCACAAAATTTAATAGGCATTTTTTTCAACCTGATCTCATAAGGAACACATTGTTGTAAAACCTGAAATTACTCTATATACAAGAGTTCTGAGCCTGGAACCAAACCAACCAATCACAACAAAGATACAGAATTGAAAAATGCGAAACAGACAAAGGTAAGAGACAGTGTTTGCATTAATGAATCATCTACTAATCCCATGATGAAGCATTGCGATGGACTTCTATAGAAGCACATTAACAACAGTGGAGCTCAAAGTAGGTCTGTCTTGAAAGGTTTATACGATACATGACATTTTTTTCTTAGAATTGTGAGATATAAACTCACAATTGCGAGTTATTAAGTCCAATTCTAAGGAAAAAAAACGTTATAACACGAAATTGCGACTTTATATCATGCAATTCTGAGTTTATAACTCCCAATTGCATGTTATAAAGTCAGAATTGCGAGATAAAAAGCTGCAACTACCTATTTTTTTATTTATTCTGTGGCAGAAACAAGCTTCCATTTTTTTTGGTGGAACGTATTGTATGGAAGCAAATAAGAGACATAACTATTTGAAATTTAACAGCCACTGAATACTAGTTTTGAAATATTTTATTTTGAAAAACATTTATCTGAACTTATTTGCTCTGAATTCACCCCTTTGAAATTATTTTACTTTACTTAGAGTCGAATTTATTTGTTTCGAATTTACCTCTGAAATTTAAATAGGCCCATGAAAATTCTTTTTTTTTTTCATTTTAAAAACCTGAATTTCGATGAATATTTTTCAATGCTCACAAACACAGATACAAAAAAAAAAAATCAACTTACAAAATTTCAGATAAAATAGATTCAGGTTGATCAAATTCGACTGCTCAAATTCAGTATTTAAAATTCGACTGCTCAAATTCAGATCGAAAAATTCAAGTTAATATTCACATGGTAACATCCGGGCTACCCAGGATAGGAAAAACAGCTGAGCCTGTGTAGAGACAGAGCGTATTTAAGCCACAACCACACTGGGGGGAAACAATCCAACCATCTCCATTGACTTTGCATTGCGAGAGGCTGCCTCCTTATAACATATAACAAAAGACAGAAAAATGCCTAAAAGCTGCTGTGTGACAAGGTGTACAGCAAACAAGCTAAAAAAAACAAACAGAAATACATTTTTATAAGCTTCCGAACCTTAAAAGCCAGCCTTTAAAGGGATACTCCACTTTTTTTAGAAATAGGCTAATTTTACAACTCCCTCAGAGTTAAACAGTTGGGTTTTACCGTTTTCGATTTAAAACTGTTTTCTGATATTTAGAAGAATATCAGTAACCAGACAGTTTCTGGTCCCATTGACTTCCATAGTATATATTTTTTCATACTATGGAAGTCAATAGGACTTGTCTGGTGGGACTTGTCAATGACAACTGTCTGGTTACTGATATTCTTCTAAATATCACAAAATCGGCTGAATGGATTCGAAAATGGTAAAACTCAACTGTTTAACTCTGAGGGAGTTGTAAAATGAGACAAAAGGCTACAGGCAATAAAACGTGAAGCATCAGCAGGAAGAATGGGTCAGTTGAATATATCTCCTCTTCTCAGGGTCACATAGGGTGGTGAAATAAGCAATCGACATGGTTAAAATTATGAATGTTTTTTTTTTTTTTTTTTACAATATCATGTCGCGGTCCAGTGGGCGTAGTTCTCAGAGTAGTTTGAGAAATAGTGAGATGGTCCTCACTGCAGAACATGAAATCCACGGGGAGGAGTCGGATCTAGATCCAACTCCTCCCACCTTACATACCTAAACCTACCCAGCTCCACCCCCTGATCCCTAAACCCACCCCTAAACCTACCCAACCCCACCCCTTAATCTGGATCCGACTCCGCCCCCCGGATCTCGTGTACTGCAATGAGGTGCTACTGGAAATAGTTGCGCTCTTTCTCAATTGATCCACTTTTATGTCCTGAATCAAACCGTTTTTGGGGTAGACAGCTTATAAAAAATAATTTCTGGGTTATTTAGCTTGTTTGCTGTACACCTTGTCTCACAACAGCTTTTAGACATTGTTTTGTTTTTTGTTATAAGTCATAAATGACAAGGAGGCAGCCTCTCGCAATGCAAATCAATGGAGACGGTTGGATTTTTTTCCCCCTCAGTGTGGGGGCGTGGCCTATCCTGGGTAACCCGGATGTTACCATGTGAATATTTAACTTGAATTTTTGAGCAGTCGAATTTGATCAACCTGAATCTATTTTATCTGAAATTCTGTAAGTTGATTTTGTTTTTGTATCTGAATTTGTTAACGTTGAAAAATATTCATCGAAATTCAGGTTTTTAAAAAGGAAATCAAGAATTTTCATAGGCCTATTTAAATTTCAGAGGTAAATGCGAAACAAATAAATTCAGATACATGGTTTCCAAAGTAAAATAATTTCAAAGGGGTGAATTCAGAGCAAATAAATTCAGATAAATGTTTTTCAAAATAAAATATTTCAAAACTAAGTATTCAGTGGCTGTTCAATTTCAAATAGTTATGTCTCTTATTTGCTTCCATAGTATTGTAGAGATTGTCCTTTTTTTCCTCAGAATTGCGTGTTATAAAGTCAGAATTGCGAGATATAAACTTGGAACTTATTTCTCGCAATTGTGACTTTATATAACACAATTCTGACTTTATAATACACAATTGCGACTTTATATAACACAATTCTGACTTTATAATACACAATTGCTACTTTATATCAGTGGCAATATAGTGGCGAGATACCGAGATAAAGTCGCAACTACCTTTTTTATTTTTGAAAATATTGGTAGCTTTTATTTTTTTTTGGTGGAATATATAAAAGAGATTGTCCTATAAAAAAATGGGGTTAAGTTATGTCTACAACTTGCTAGTCACCTGCTGGTCAGTTTTAGGTGACATCAAGGGGAGGGGCATTCTCATTGTAGAGAGCATCTGATTAGATAAAAAAAATCCAGAAACATGCAAAAATAAATTTGGGGATGGAATTTTTCTGTTCTATAAATTAAAACGTTTAAATAGCATGATGAACTCTTATTTTAACCAATCAAGGAAAAAAACATTTCTATTTAATTGATATAACCCCTTTAACTACATCAATGTTTTTACATTTGCCCAATTGCTTCCTTTCAGATTCATATTCAAATCTGCTAGGGCGGAGTTAGCTGCAAAATACTGAGATGTACTGTAGTAATCTCAGTAAAACCAACAGTGCAAATGCAGCATTCTATATTTTTCTCTCTAAATTGTGCACGCTCAACCTATAACCTACACCCTCACACAGTCCATTAGTGTAATCCAGGGTAATTGCAATGCCATAAGCGGAGCGTGAAAATGGGTAATTATAACAACACACAAAAAGCCACTGTATCCCATCCCTGTTGAGTTGAGCTGAGAAGAAAAAAAAAACCCTGCCAGTTGGAGAGCTGAACCGCTCAACCCATCACGTTATACTAGAGCATGTAAGCCCCAGAAAGCAATCAAACAACTTTTCTGTCAGAATGCATTATATAAAACAGAACAAACTACATGAAAAAGAAGTCCTTCTGTGCAGAACACCTTTGTATTTACTCTTTCAGCTGATTCTATTTGTTGTTCTGGCGTAACTGCCAGGATAGCATAGAATAGGATAGTTCACCCAAAAAATTGAAATTCATTTACCCTCATGTTGTCCCAAACTAGTATGATTTTCTTTATTCTGTCAATGTTTTTGTTTATACAATGCAAGTCAATGGGGTCCAACAGTTCCAAGCTCCAAAAAGGACACACAGTTAGTGTAAAAGTAATTCAGAAAACTGTAGTGGTTTAAAGTTTTGCTATTACTTTCCTTTAGGGTCCAATTCTCACTAGAGGTAATGCATTGACGTCACTTTCCCGCTGGAAAACACCCCCTCAGCAGGACTGAGCGGCAAAAGAGCTGCTGCACGACTGAATTTAATAGGGGAAACTGCGAAAACGCAAGTCAAACAAGATATTATCAGTTAAACTGAGGTTGGACTCAATATAGTTTTCCTTACAACTTACTAAAGATCCAGTGATCCATAGATATTGACATCCATGCAGCCAGGAATCCTGTTTCCTGACATTTATATGTGCCTGATTTCGACGCCGGGTAAACCATAAAGCTAATTTGCCTGTGAACGCTTTATATAAATAAAATATATGTCTAAATCCGGGTGATGACTTGTTTTAATAATTTATATCGTCATATCATCCAGCCTTAAAACTTGTATAGGTTTTTTTTGTCAGTGTTTATTTAGAAACGTCCAATTATGCAGAATATACGATGGTTAATATTTAATTGATATTGTTGTCAATACAACATACAATAATACAATATATAGGGTATAATTTTACCCCAAAATTCAGCATAATGACACAAAATTGGTTTGCAAATCCACCTTTCGCTGCCTGGAGTCCAGTTGTTTCTATGAATTGCAGCGATTGCATTTGCTTTTCTGTTCTGTAGCTTTCGGCAGTCTGTACAAATATACCTCAGATTTCTTGTCAAATGTAGTTGTACAGTAAATCGCAAAGCTCTTTCCCGTTTTACATGTGTTTTTTTGTGTGTTTTTTGTCAATAATATTGACAGTGACAACATGGCAGATGTAGTACGTCTGAATTGCATTCTATGTACGTTTTATTTGTGAAGCAAGTGTCAAAACAAATGTAGTACCTACAATACGTGTATAAATTCAGAAGACTACAGTTGTATGATGTACTTTTCCGCTACATTTATTTCCTCTCTTTGGAGCTTCAAACTGTTGGACCCCATTGACTATTCAGTGTATGGACAAAAAGACATACCTCAAATATCTTCTTTTGTGCTCCACAGAAGAAAGAAACATTTGCAACAACAAGAGGGTGAGTATATGATGACAGAATTTTCATTCCTGGGGGAACTATCGCCTTTAAGAAACTGTCATGATTTTGATTAATTGTCCCAAGAACACAGTTGCCTGAAGCCCCCAGAGTTTGCAGACAAATCACCACTTCCCACAGTTGAATGACACTCTAAAATGACTTGTATCTGCAGGAAAAGCAAGGATAAAGCCCAAACCGTAATACGATTACAGTAATCCTTACCTGTGACCAGCAGTCTTCCCGTAGTGCTGGCCGCACCAAACTGGTTTCTAGCCAAGCATGCATAGTTTCCCCGTCCATCTTGGTCACATTTGTAATTCTAAGTGTTCCATCAGGGAGAAAAGTTATCCTAAAGGAGAGAACCACAATCCTCTCAAATCAAATTGAAACTTGGTTAACTCATAATGGAGCTACATTCCCGAGTACAAATGTGTTTTATCTTTCGGGAACAGTAGAAATGTGTTAAAAAGAACATAATGTGTTTCTTTTGAATGGCACATACATCTTTGTACATCGGACACTCTCCGTGTCTCTGCCCGAGAGCCGATGAAGCTGAAGAATGTGCGTTCACATTCAAACGTAAAGCCGACAAGCTATAACAGCAGGCTGCGTCGCTCAATCTACCACCCCATTATTTCAATCAAATTACCTTCCGACCCTTCATGGCTATTTCTACAGTTTGAACATACTCTTAAAAAAAAAAAAATTCAAACCTTATTTTCCTCATGTGCATGTTAAGTGCCTATCATTATTGCTATTTACCTGTAACTGCCATCTGTGACACATTAACCCTTTAAAATAACGGCATATAACAACTGTAGTTTACATCTAGACATTAATATTTACGTTTAAATATTTCAATGATTTCAAGGTATATTTTTTGGGGGATGTGCTGTATATATAGAGCTTTGCCTCATCAAGGTTGCACTTATTTGATTAAAAAATACAGTTAAAACAGTAATATTGTGAAATATTACTACAATTTAAAATAACTGTTTTCAATTTTAATAATTTTAAAATGTAATTTATTCCTGTGATGCTAAAGCTGGATTTTCAGCATCATTCCTCCAGTCTTCAGTTTCACATGATCCTTCAGAAATCATTCTAATATGATTATTTGCTGCTCAAGAAACATTTCTTATTATGATCAATGTTAAAAGCAGTTGGGCTGCTTAATATTTTTGTGTAAACTGTGAAAAGAACGTCCAAAAGAACAGCATTTATTTGAAATATAAATCTAATGTAACAAGGTAAAAGTCTTTCATGTCACTTTTTAGGGAAATTATTGCATCCATGCTCAAGAAAAATCGCTTTGGATAAAAGTGTCTGCCAAATACATAAATGTTAAATGTATTAAATTCTTTAAAAAAAAGAACATACTCCAAAATTATGAATGATAGTGAATAGTATTCCTGAGAGCTAAAGGAATTTGTAATGTACACCGCCCCAAAAAAAGACTAATAAGTAATGCTAAGGCAGTTATATTATTTTGATGAAATATTACTATGATAAGTACAAATATGTTTCTCTAAGTTTCCAACATTTTTCTAATGTTACAATCATCCCTGTAATGGTAACTTATTGTATATTGTATAAGTTTGGGGTCAATACGAATTTTTTTTTTTTTAAAGAAATTAATACTTTTCTTCAGAAAGGAAGCATTAAATTGATCAAAAGTGACAGTAAAGACATTTATAATAATGCAAAATATTACTTTTTTAATTAAATGCTTTTCTCTTGAACTTTCAAAGAATCCTGAAAAATAATGAATCACGGTTTGCACAAAAATATGAAGCAGCACAATTGTTTTCAACTGATAATAATCATAAATGTTTCTTGAGCATCTAATAATCATATTAGAATGATTTCTGAAGGATCATGTGACACTGGAGTAATGATGCTAAAAATTCAGCTTTGATCACAGGAATAAATTACACTTTACTATATATTCACATAAAAACAGCTGTTTTACATTGTAATAATATTTCACAATATTACTGGGTTTGTTTTGTATTTTTAATCAAATAAATGCAGCTTTGGTGAGCAGAAGAGACTTCTTTTACAAACATTAAAAATCTTACCGACCCCAAACTTTTGAACGGTAGTGTATATATATATTTATATATGCTCAAAGCTTTATCAATGTAAAAATGTAATGGTGCTGCTATTACTGATGGCACTTGTATAGCAGTGTGTGATATATGAAAAAACAAACATGTAAAATATCTTACAATTGCCCCTGGTCTCCCCTACATATCAACAGCGATTCGCAATGCATCATCTGGAGTACCAGAGAGCAAATGCTGGTATCCCAGTACTGGAATGTTAATGTCCTAATGCACAATTCCCCGGCAATGCGCTTACAGTTAAATTGGACTGCGGATGTCTCACCAAACGCTCTCAAAACAAACAACTGTGGCTTAATGCAAATCTATTGTTTTCCCACAACAGTTCTCCACCCTTGACAGGATTCGCCCCATACTATTTAATCCAACTTCATTATAAAAAGAGCCAAGCTTGCGATCCGCTGTGCTTCCTCAAGTGGCCTCCTACCAGGAATCATTTCACCCTTGACAGACTCAACCCAAAATGACGAGCGACCTCCTGCCGGCCAGGCCTAATGGCCTGCTTCATAATTCATGAGTGTTATGGTCAGTGAGCCACCACAATTGGCAATGCAGCTTCCTTTTGATAACTGTTAAGTTGCAGCCTGTGCACAGATAGTGTGAACATAGCAGGCCTCCTGGGGTGAAGCCTTGTATGAATAGATGGTTAGGAGGAAGGGATACGAGGAATTAAGGACAAGAAAAGGGAGAGAAAGATTGTATCTGTACCTCTCAGTGCTCTGCAGCGGTTCATTGCCTTTCCTCCACAGGCTGGCTGCTGTGGGAAAGGCCTGCGGTCTACACTCCATGGTGACTGTGCTGCCCGTCTTGGCTTTAAGCAGAGCTCGGAGAGGGCTTCTGGAAAAGTCTGGGGGCGAGGCTGTGGAAAAACACAGGGCAAAGAGAGTCAAACTGCCGCCTCAGGCATGGATGCCCTGCACACATAACTGTTAATGGACAGCAAGGCCGAAAGCAGTGTCTGTGTGTGCGTGTGTGTGTGTGTGTGCTCTGCTGATCTAGGACCACCGTAGCATCTTCTCTTAAAGAAACAGTTCATTGGCAATTCTGAAGGGACTTCGCTTGCACGCTCTCTGTGTTGTTTTAGTGATTCAGTAGAAATTATGCAAATCAGGTAAGAAAATTAGGGATGAATGCAATTTGCACGGTGCAGTTTCCCATCATGCTGTGTGATTCTGAGCGCTAGGTTTTGCAAGATGCATTCGGCAATTCTTTAATGGGATAGTCCCAAAATTTTTTAAATCTTACTTTTGGGATCCAATATTTCCAATATTGATCCAATATTGAATGAAATCCAATCTCCAATATTGATCCAATATTGAATGAAAATTCAGCTTTGCCATGACAGAAATAAATTGATTTTTTAAATATATTCAAAAGAAAACAGATATTTTAAACTGTAATAATATTTTGCAATATTACTGTTTTTTACTGTATAAATGCAGCCTTGGTGAACATAAGACACTTCCTTCAAAAGCATTAAAAACAAATGTACTGACCCTAACATTTTAAATGTAATAAATAATAATAATATGTCCTTGTATGAAAAATAACGTGCTAAAAGCTTTTCTTTGTCTTAGGGTGTATTCACACCAGGATAGTCCGCTATGTCACCTGCTTTGGTCCGGCCCAAATAAAATGCAATTTATTTTAGTTTGGTGAATACACCCATAACTTCTGAGTGTACTATCCCTTTCAAAATGGATTGGTTTGGTATGAAAACCCCCTAAACCCGCTTAAACAAGGGATGACATCGAGCCATGCTGATATTTCACAGACATCTGACACCAGTGTTGATATAAGTTATCCAGCTTTTAAAGTAGCCCCTACATGCAAGTCATTTTCCGAAAGCGGTGACGTAACACTAAGAGACTAGCACTAATTGGGTCTAATGTATCTCCACTGCCGAGAAGCAGCGTTTATCCAATGCTGTGAATGGGAAAGCCGCTCATGCACTGTCATAGTGAACACGCTGTGCCCTAAAGCATTGTTAAATAGCATCTCTATTACCTAATTAGCCCATGGAGGGTTGCTGGCACCTCCACAAATATCATTAGAAAAGGCCAGTGAAGGAATTGGCTGCAGTCAGAAAGCAGAGGTGTCCTCAATGACCTCTACCCACTTTACACCATCTCTCTCTCCCTCTCTCTCTCTCCCCCCATTTCTGTATATGAGCTGATGACAAAGATCTTTATCTGGTCTTTGTCACTGTCTACTTGAATGTTTTTCCACTAGTGAACCCCTCAGTCGTGGCTTTGTCATGTTGTCAACAGAGCGGCCACAGTTTCCTCATCTCCCACCAGCCAATCAATAGTGGATTAACATTACTAAAAAGTCACAGTGCCACGCCACTCCACTCTAAATGCTGCTAAATCAATGCTCTTATGGGAAACGTTGAGAAGAGGGCAGCTCCTTGGTGTGTGAGTCCATTTTAAGAGTTTATTTTGCCTGTAAAGACCTCAGAGCAGCTTCTGTGTTCTTATATTTATAATGAACCATATTGCAGTTTGAACTTTATTTTTCTTTCCTGTTTTTTTGTTGCAAACTACACTAGTCACTTCTTTGTCGTGCCAGGGACTCAGAGCTACATAAAAAAAAGTACTGTCTGAAAGTCTGCTCACAATAAAAAACAAAAACAAAACTCAAGTACATTGTAGAAACATTTCTTTTGTTAAACTCTAGTTTTATTTTACTCCATCTAAGCTAATCTTAAAGGGCCATGAAACCTCAAAAACTGGCTGCACATAACTGAAAACAATAAAGGCACGCATGAATTTGATCAATATGTGGAAATTGGTTATTTTTGCGCTTTTCGCTCTTCCTGGTTGAAAAGTCGACACATCTGAGGTAGAAGTGTGCATCCGGAGTGTGTGATTGGCTGCCAGGGGCTGGAGAGGCACGATTCTACGCCATCTGGTTCTCTGCATTTATTCATGAAAAGGAACTCTTTTAACTCCATCACTGCGCTGTATTACGCATGAGGTCGAACTACAGAGGAGATTTCAAACGTCATTTTCAGCGCCGTTCCTTCAGCGTTGCGTTCGGACACATGTGCCGTAAGTGTACTTTATGTTTCCTCAGCACAGCAACACAAACGTCTTGTCTCATTTTCCCCACAATGCTGTCAGAGCTGGAGTTTGACAACCAACACATTGAAAATGTGGGAAGAACAGTCATGATAAGGGGAAGGAATAACAGTCATGATAAAATAAAATAAAATTTTAATATTGTTAATATATTTTTCCAACTTTTGAAAATTTCATTAATTGCTTTGTCTAGATATTAAAATAACACAATCTTTATAGCAGCACATCTGCCACATTTTAATTTATTCTATCTATTCGTATTAAATGGGTAACCAACACGTAAATAACATTTTGAAATGTCATAATAGTTTTTATAATACTTTTTAGAGGCTGATATCATTTGTTGAAAGTTGCTACAGAAGTCTTTAATTAAATGTTTTTGCAAATGAGAAATGTATGCCATATGTATTGTATTGAAACAATAGTATGAAAAATAAATCACAATTTATTTAAGGGAAATGAATAGCAGTCATGATAAAAACAGTAAAAACAAACTTATATAAGAAATTATTATATATACTGCAATGTTCCCCAACTGGAACCAAAAAACAATGTTTTGAAATGTAAAAATGTTTTGTGTTTGCTGGGATGGGGCGGCAAAGTGAACAAAGGCGCAAGATAATTGGTAATGAGGAAGTACAGGAGGCTCTCTTACCTAACACCACCAGCTCAGCACCAAAATAAATGATTCCGTGTTTGTTCTCAGCGACGCACTGATACATGCCAGCGTCTGAGAGGTTTACAGAGCTGATAGTCAGGGCTCCGTTGTCAATCTGTATCCTGTCCTGTGACACAGAAGAGCAGCAATGAAAATCATTTAAAAATAGCTGTGCATTCAACTCAGACAACAGCGACTGAAGTAGTTTAGTCATTATATGGTCAATAAAACGGTGGTATATACATTTAACAGAGCTCTCCTGGTGAGGTTTGAACTGAGGATCATTGCACTGTCAATCCGGATCTTTTTACGACTACAACACTGTTACTCCTTGCGCTGCTTGAGTTTTACCTCGGCTGCCAGCAGTTCTCCATTCTTCAGCCAGCTGTATGAAGGCTTGGGCTTGCCATTGGCCTTACACTCCCAAAACAATCTCTCATCAATTGACAAAGCGTTGTCTCGCATCGTCTGAACCCACTGAGGTTTTGCTAAAAAAAAAAAAAAAAAAAAAAAAGGTACATTTTATTGCAAATTGTAATATTTTTATACTATATAAACACTATTTTCTGCTCATTAAGGCAGCAATTATGTGACCAAAAATAGAGTAAAAACAGTAATATTGTGAAATATTATCACAAATTTAAATGTATTTTATTCATATGATGGTAAAGCTGAATTTTCAGCATCATTACTCCTGTCTTCAGTGTCACACGATCCTTCAGAAATCATTCTAATATGATGATTTGATGCACAATAAACATTTTTTATTATTATCAATGTTGAAAACAGTTGTGCTGCTTTTTAGTGGAAAATACATTTTCTTTCAGGATTCTCTGACAAGTAGAAAGTTCAAAAGACCAGCATTTACTTGAAATACAATCTTTAGTAACATTATACATATATATATATATATATATATATATATATATATATAATATATATATATATATATATATATATATATATATATATATATATATATAGAGAGAGAGAGAGAGAGAGAGAGAGAGAGAGAGAGAGAGAGAGAGAGAGAGAGAGAGAGACAGACAATAATATCATAGAGAATTAGGGTTGTGTAATTTTGATCCAGCAACTACCTAAATATACAATGATTTCAGAGTTTAGCCTACGGATGCATGGACACTCTTTTCTCTGATTAACTGAAAGCACAAAATGTCAATAATTACTTGATCTATCGGTCTTCCTGCCAATGGAAACGGTGACAGGTTTCCATTCATGCCGCCAGTTCTGTCTCAATTCATGATTGAACCATCACACGGCTCTATAATGTGACACTCTCCTCGTGTTCTGTGTAGATTCACCCCAATCACACAAGGCATGTATGCATACCTATAGATTAATCATCAATCACTATTCCTGCTAACAACGCTTGCAGGTTTTGTGGCAACTAAGCATTTAATTGATCGATCGAAGTCACATAGTGATTGACTCATCGAGAAAACTGATCAGCTCTGGTTTTCAAGAATTAATTAAACCAAAGCGTCTGAAACGCACGAGTTAACCCCGCAACTGTTACCAATTCCTTTTTTCCGAGCTTTGGCCTTTTTCAAAGAGTCTGCATTATACAAGGAAGCTTGCACTCTGAAAGCACACGGAAGAAAAGCTTTCATGTTCTGTATCGTTCGTGGAGGCCAGGTCTTTTCAGAAGGAGGTCGGAGTTGCACCTGCCCCTCTAACCTTCTCAATAAGTCATGTATAAACCTTGAACTCACATTTACAAGAACACCATTTCATCTGGGAGCTGAACTTAGAAATGGTGTGTACACAGTGCACAATGTGAGTGGAAATAACACCTTTGAAATAACATCTGTCCAGTGCAATAAACCTATGCTGATTTAGGCTATTTTGTTTGTATTGTATTCCACTAATGGGTTTTTCCTTCTTTGAATATATATCCATTTTATTTGAATCAATAACCCACCACATGTGAAAGGTTCCCAAGATATCGAGTAGCTGTTCTGCTATCAATTATCACGGGAATCATTTGCTGTTTTCATCTTGCGATTCAATCGGCAGCCACTGCACATGTGCATCTGGTGATCTCCACATCATTAGGACGAGGCCTGTTCTTCTTGTTGTGTCGATGGAAAATGGCAGGCCCAATGGAGATAATAATTCTTTTGTTTCTAGTGCCTAATAATCATTTGAGTCATATCTCGTCTCCAAAAATGGGTCCATGAATGCTTGAGTTCCAGATATACAATTTGTCCATATTGAACCGAAATCTCTTTGAAACTGGTGTTATTTGGTGTTAGATTTGGAACTTATAAAACTAAGGTAAAATAATGAATAAATCGGAGAGTAAAATGGCTTGATAATTAGGGCTGACCTAATTGCAGTGTCTGAATTGATAATAACGAGTACCGTTATTAACTAAAATATAATGAGAATGAATAACACACCAGAGGTGAGATAATGAGTTCTTCATGCATGTTATCTATCTATCTATCCATCCATCCATCCAATTTGGCTCTATAAAACTGTAACTCTTGCCATTTGACACTTTTCTGGATAAACAAAAGTGTCTCAAATTATAGCATTTAGCACTGCTGAGTCTTGGCACGACGCAACATTACTCTGCCAAATCCATTACGTGAGCTCAGTTTATTTTGATCTTTACTATGCGGTTATGGAAAATATAAGAAAGTCCAGACAGGGCAGAAAGTAATCAGAAAGAAATTCAATGCAATTGCGAAGTGACTGAACTGGCAGGGTTCCTCATAGCAAACGCCGGCAAGAATTTGAATGGTTATGAGAACAATAATAAGCATTAAGTGTTTTAAATTATTAGCAATAATTCATTTCAACGACAGAAGAAACAATATGGCAGAGACAACAGTTTCTGTAACTCCTTCTAATATCCAGCCAATGTGTAACAATACTAGGAAATAATAAATCGGATGAGTACAATGGATAAAAGAACCATATGTACCGGTAGTACAACAGCACCATAGACACACTATACTGTATATTTATTCCATCTGTATTTACAATATATTCTTAGCAACTCATTGCCATTCTTTCAGTCATTTTTACAGTAGTATTTGCCCAACCATAATGATACAATTCACGTCATTATACCACAATGGAGTGGTATTGTTGTGTCATTGCAAGAAATTGTGGTTACACTTTATTTTAAGGTGACATAGTTAGATTGTACTAACTCATATAAATAATGAGTAATATGAATGAACTACATCCCAGACAGCACCATAGTGTCGGCCTAGATCCGGGCTACATCTGGTACATGTGGCTTCAACGCGTACATGTGGGCCGGATCTGGGCAGACACTATGTTGCTGTCTGGGATGCACTTACTAAAGAGTTACGGTTAGGGTTTGGATTTGAGTTAGTTACTTGTAATTATGCATCACTTGTAATTTTGAAAGCAAAACATTATCATACCACATGCACTAAATATACTGTAAAAACACTATGAGTTAAATAATCATACCGTGGAAAGACAGTCGTCCTTGCACTGTGTTTTTTCCCATCTTGTTCTCTGCCACACATTCATAGCCTCCGGCGTCCTCCTGCTGGAAACTGGGAATCTCCAGGACTACATTTGAGTTCTTCATCTTCACCTTGCTGGGAAACGGCACTCCATTCGCTCTCCTCCACGTTATCTCTGGAACTGGGCTGAACGTATGAGAAACTATGGTGAGTAATCTTGCAATAGCAAAAGAGAAAATGAAAAAGCTACATAGAGCAGAAAATAGAAAAAGAAAAGATGAAGAAAAAGAATGGGTGTTTTGTATAATTGTATTATTTTGTAGATTACTGTCGTTCCTACTCATACCTCAGCTCTAACATACTAAATGAGAAACATTTCCTCATAAGACACCGTCTCATTTCTTTTCGCAAGGAAAACGTATATGGCTCATCCACTAATGGGATCAATTGAGACAGAAAAATTGCCTCAAGGCAAAAACTAGACTGTTTTACGGTATTTCTCAAACAGACTTTGACAAGCATGTTTAAAAGGTGGCGAGAAGAGGTGGAAAAGGGCCAAGTTGAAAAACACATTAAGCTCAATGACAGAGTACCATTATAAGTCGGGCATCAGTAACTACAAAGGGTGCAGAATTCCACTTACTTCCCCAAAGCAAAACACTCCAGTGTCACAACTGATCCCTTTGCAGCCGGAACCATGTCAGAGAAATGAACCTCTATTTTCGGCTCATATTCACCCATTACGCCTATGAGGGAAAAAACAGTGTTATTTTTCCATTCATAATTCATTCACTGATTATGCATGATAATAGAGACTACAGTATATTTTATGATAAATACGAAAGTGTTAGTAGGTGAACGGCTTCTTCTCCCGAGAACAAGCGGCTAAAACAAAGGCAACAAATAATTCATACCAATCTGGAGTCTGACACTACGCAGCGAGGTGTGGTGTTTGCTGCAGTTTTTACAGTGTCTGTAAATATTTTATATAGCCATTGTTTATGTTTACTTTATGCCAAAGTATGTTTAGGACTGTGAAAGCAGTTCTTGGAGAGTAAACTGGGTCGTTCATGAAACTATGGCTGCTAAAAAATGCTATGTAAAACTAATTTACACTGTCTTGTTATGTTAAAAAAAAAATGTGTTTGCATGCTGTCAAGTCGAAACCAAAGAAAGTGTTTTCTTCGTTGCTATCAAATCCTAAGCAATACAAATTAGTGTTGTATTCAAAGTCCAAAGATGCATTTCTGTTTTGTTGATTTAAATGCTATTTTTCAAAATACACTTTATATTTCACTTTAGTTTTAGTGAGTTCATATTTTCTGTAATTATAGAATCAGCTGAAGAATCAACAGATTTGGACAGATTTGAGGCAGCTGACAAGGAAAAATATAACTTTAAGAGTTAGAGCCCTCTACAAATTTGTACCAGGTAAAACATTTACTATGATGTAATAATTACATTATGGGTATATGTATATACACTTTTTCTTTAGTTTTAGTCAGGGGGTGGGCTGTTCATCAATGCTTGAAGTCAAGCTAATTGAATCAGTCAAGTCTAACATGAAACCAAATGAAATCCCACTGCTGTAAATTATCCCGCTACTCTATTTATTAAAAAAACACAACAACATTTGTATATTCCACCATGGGAATGAAACCCATGTCCAAACAAATAAAGCTTTAATGAAGCTTTAATTTATATAATTTTTTCTTAATAAATAATAAAGCATGTTATATACGGGGTGGAAGATGGAGTTGGGGTGACCTTTTAAGTGGTCTGACACAGTTCAAACTGCATCAACATGTTAATCAAACCATTTAGAGCTGATGTTATGATTCAGCTTCTGCCTACTTAACTGCCCACTGAAAAAACTTTGATATTTACCATCCGTTCGTAGTACCAGAGGGGTCGGGGAGCTCAGGACTTTGCCTTTAGTGATGCGGTTTACCACCACGCACGTGTAGTTACCCACATCCGAAGGCTCCACTTTGGCGATGTAAAGGTTTCCCGTCTCCTGAGAGACAAAGCGACGATTGTCTTGCTGAACAAAGTAAGGGTACTCGTTAAAGACCCATGCAAATGAGAGATCTGGAAAGAAGATGGGACACAGAACATATATAATTCAAAACATAATAACTAAGCTTGCCAAACACTCTTGGGAACTTAAAGGTGGGGTATGTGATTTTCTTTTTTGACCATTTTTTCAAAATCACTTGAAATCCTATTCCTAACCCACTTACTGGCTGTAAATTAGAAGCACTGAAATGAAAATTAAGCAATTTAATCATCTGTGGAATGGGCAGGACTCGAAAAACTCCAGCCAATCATTTTCAAGACCATCTAGAATCATTGGACAGAAAATGCGTCAATCAAATTGAAAGTGGGGGGAAATCACATTATGAAATAAATGGTTTTCTCCAAAGCAGGTTGGCCACAATTATTGGCACCACTAGAATTTTTTATGAGTAAAATATTTTTTATAATACCAGGGTGACTAGGAACATGAAATTATCTAGCTATGACTTCTTGTTTCACAGGAGTATAAATATGAGGAAACACAAAGGCCAAATTCAATG
This sequence comes from Chrosomus eos, assembly GCA_036326025.1. Lineage (NCBI taxonomy): Eukaryota > Metazoa > Chordata > Actinopteri > Cypriniformes > Leuciscidae > Chrosomus > Chrosomus eos. The sequence goes on from CM070837.1 coordinate 27,080,009, forward strand.
AGTAAAACCAAATAATATAGTTCTGATGTGCAGCAAAAGATTGTTGAGCATCACAAATTAGAAAGTGGCTGTAAGAAAATAACTAAAGCATTGAAAATCCCCATTTCTACCATCAGGGCAAAAATTAAAAATCAACTAAAGATATTACGAATCTGCCAGGAAGAGGAAGTGAAGTGTCTATATTGTCTTAATGCACGGTGAGGACTCTCCAAGGATCACAGATGGAAAATTGTTGAGCCTTGGGGTCAAAAAACCTTAAAAAAAATCAAACAACCCATAAATCACCACATGTTGTTTGGGAGGGTTTCAAGAAAAATCGTCCTCACTCATCCAAAAACAAACTCCAGCGAATTCAGTTGTCAGACACGACTGGAACTTTAAATGGGACAGAGTTCTGTGGTCAGATGAAACTAAAAAAAGAGCTTTTTGGCAGCAAACCCACCAGATGTGTTTGGTGCTAACAGGGATAAAAAGCCCATGCCTGTTGTGTTGTGGGCGTATTTTTTGCTGGAGGTCATGGACATCTTGTTTAGATACATGGCATCATGGATTCTAGCAAATACCAACAGATAAAAAATCAAAACCTGGCGGCTTCTGCTAGAAATCTTATAATGGGCCGTGGTTGGATCTTCCATCAGGACAATGATCCAAAACAAATATCAAAATCAACACAAAAATGTCACTGAGCACAAAATGAAGCTTCAGCCATGACCGTCCCAGTCCCTGACCTGAACCCTATAGAAAATGAGTGGCTGAACTGAAGAGGAGAAGCACCAACATGGATCTGTGAATATGAAGGATCTGGAGAGATTCTGTATGGAGGAATGGTCTCTGATCTCTTGTCAGGTGTTCTCCAAACGCATCAGGCATAGGAGAAAACTCTGTTATCTTGGAAAAAGGAGGTTGCAAAAAGGCAATAATTAATAAAAGGGTGCCAATAATTATGGCCAACATGTTTTGGAGAAAAACATTTATTTCATAATGTGATTTTCCCCCCACTTTCAATTAATTTACTTCAATAAAAGGTTGAAGTTTTGCTCATTTTTTGAATGAAAGATCAAAAGGATAAACAATGCAGATTTATTTTTTACAGCCATCTTTGATCATATTTACCAGGGGTGCCAATAATTCTGACCACAACTGTTTATATATGTACCTGACACCTATTGGGTCCATATGGACCCAATAATTGTCCAGTGCATAGACTCAAATATCAAATGAGATGAACTTGCACACTTACAACATTTGAAGTGTGCAAGCTCTTCCCATTCAAAACACATATTAAATCCCATGGAGCACACTGATAAGAGTCCTAAATTTTTATTTCACATATGTGTAGAATATTTATGCCTGACTGAAATATAAGCCAAAAAAGTAATACTATAAAAGCCTTACCTCCTGCATATGAAGGTGTACCACAAAGTAAAACAACCCCCTGGCCTTCTCGCACAGAGACGGCGCTTTTTGTTTGAGTTTTTAAATTCAAGTCTGAAAGATATGAAAAAAAAAAGTCAGAACCCAGCCAAGCAATTTTGCATTTAAAACACTGTGGGTTACTCATAGCCGGACTATATCGGGTCTATAGTTAACCTAGATGGTGAAATGACGGCTATTCCTTGCTGGGAAGATACAGCAGTGCTAGAAGTGCATGAAAATGAATATACCTCAAGCTCAATTCTTTTATATCAGCTTAACATGTAGAGACAACCATAAGACAACCATTCGTTACTTAATTCTCCCCAAAAGTTTAAACACTGTAGCTCTGTAGTTTGTTTGAGCATCCAGACCAGTCCAACATAGCAACAGTTTGTCGTGGGACTAGGGCTACAACAGGGTCATTTTAATAGTCGATTATTCAGACAAAAAGCCAAATAATAAATACTGTATGTTATTGAAAAAATAAATAAATAGTGAATGTACTGTATGTAGGCTTAGGCTATACATTCTTACATCATAAAACATAAATGTATGCTGATTAAAAAAAACGTACACCTCTGATCATAGTAACAAGTTCTTGCCATTTCTTTATTGCGAATGTTAGACTTGTAACATACATGTTAATTTACATGTTTTAAATTTACCATCCAACAACAAATATTTCAGGAACATTGAACATGCTCATCATCAATAATAAAGATTTTCCCACTCAAAATGAATTGCGTTTCCTCTCTATTGTGCTCCATCTGTTTGATGTGCATGCAAACTGTGAAGTTTAACGGTGAATCACTGTCTGGATGTGCCTTTATGCAAAGTAGAAATAATTGTGTGAATTTTCAACATTTACATATCAGGATAAAACTGTCAAATGTAAGATGCAGAGGGTGAAATGAAATGAAAACATCAAGTGACAACATGTTCTGCCAGAACAGATTCCATGAACCTAAACATTGATTCTACAAGCCCCTGGAACTCTACTGGAAGGATATAGCACCAATCTTCCAAAAAATATTCCCTCATTTGGTGTTTTGACATTGGTGGTGGAGAACATTGTCTAACATGCTGGTCCAAGGTGTTCAATTGGGTTGAGATACGGTGACTGTGATGGCCATAGCATATGATTCGCACCATTTTTATACTCCTCAAAACATTCAGTAACCTCTCGTGCCCTATGGATGGGGACCATTCTGAAAAGAGTCCACTCCCATCAGGATAGAAATGGTTCATCATAGGATAAAGTTCCCTCTAAAGGCTCCGATATACATCAAGCGAAATCGAAGAACGAACTGATGTAACAAAATCAGGCCAAGACGAACTTCGTTTGGAGTTTGTTTTGGGAGTTAGAAAAAGCTTGCCAAACCAAACTTTCCAGAAAAGTTTGCTATGGCCGATAAACACCTTCTTTCACGTTGAAATCCTTTCCAGTTCAGTTCTTCTTTTCAGTCAGTTGAGGTCAGATGTCCAGGAATGAAAACATGAGCACACTGAAGAGTCGCATTATAGTAGAAAATGAGGATGTACTTCTGATGAAATGAGACACATCATGTTTTAATTTGGTAAAGCTGCTTGATTTTAAACAATCTATTGTATAAAGTGCTATAAAAATTAATGTGACGTGACTTTACTAAGTGCCGAATTGCAGATCTTGAGCAAACATATCCAAGTTGCTATGATCAGATGCTTCTTATGTTTGTTGTGTGTTTATTTTGTTATTGTGAGGAAAGCGCACAGCAGATCTACACGGCATCGGATGTTCGATAACAGTATATCGCTGGTCACATATTTCAAATTTCGTTTTACCCATAAGTGAAGAACGAAAACTAACTTTGCCATGAGTACAGTATATCAGGGCCTTAAGGGGACAAGTGAACCCAAAGCAAGTGAAGCCAGCAAAATGCCCTCCACAGCATAACAGACCAACCAGTGTTTTCTTGAATTTGTCAGTCATAAGTTTTGGTCCGAATCTTCTTTTTGCTTTAAGTGTCTGGGTGTTCAGAAGTCTTTCTTTTTCTTTTCCCTCCTTGTCTCGACTCATCTTGGATGTTCTGGTCATCAGAAGGTCCGACCTCACCGTTGTTTCTGTAAGAAGGTCCAGGCCGGTCATCATCTCTTATTTTTTCTCCAAGTAATGGAGGAAAAAGGTCAGCAGCTGTTCTGTATCTTCCAGATCTGACCTCACCTCAGGTCATCATCTCTGAATGTCTCTCCAGTGATGCTGGGTGAGAAAACATTGACCTGAGTGAATCACTTAAAGAATCAGAATCAGGTGGTTTGATCTCTTCCTTTTCCATTCTCTGCTTTCTGACCTGCCGGAAGTCTTTCTTTTTCTTTTAACGCCCTCTCTCATCTCAACCTCGACTGCCTCAGCTTTGGTCAGCAGCAGGTGTTCTGGTCTGATCTCCCTGTTGTTGACCTGGTGTGATGGTTCATATTGTTCATAATCTGTGCTTGGCCCATCCATAGGTATCTCCCTATATGTTGCCAGTGGGTTATTATCAATATATCCAACTAATAAAATGCAAGCTCCAAAGGGTGACACATACAAAGTGAAGGACCAAACATCCGAATTCCAGGCCAGCATGGAGACCAATGGATTGTTAAGCACAGGTGTCTGGGGATATTAAAAAAGTTGACTTTATGCACAAATGGTGGCCGAAACCATAGAGGTCACGTCTTAAGAGATGAAGAAATGAAGAGAGCGTATTCGTAGTCATCTGGTCATGCTCGCCAACAAGCTCTAAATGAATCACATATTTGTCCATAAACGTTTCATCATCAAAGTCAACAAAGCAAGGAAAAATTAGATTGTAGGGGCAATTAAAAAATAAACAAATGTGGAAGGCCCCATGAAAAGAGTCACGATGGTCCATCTCAACTGGACTCTAATCAGCTGAACTGCTGAAATAGCCAAAACTTCTATTTTATTGATATCTCGTCTTAACTGCTGTTATGAGCCTCTGAAATTCTTCTAGAGCCTGCTTAAAATAAAACATTTTGTCATAACCTTTTGGTAAACAATTGAAGTCATTCAGGCTATACATTTTAAAATGAAGGTTTTCTTAGAACAAGGATACTTGTCAGACTCTTTTCATACTTACAGGTTTGAACTAAAAAAACTAAAACTAAACTAAAAAACCCACAAAAAACCCCTGCTGTATTCGCTGACCTGAAAATGCATTAAACAGCACACACATCTGTCAAAGCACTTTACAGGGCAAGCCACATTAGACTATATGCTTAAAGTGTTTGTTTAAAGCGCTTAATGTAACACTTAACATGACACATCCTTACATTTTGGGCAGCTTGGATTGTGCATTTTTCCCGCATACTGCTCACACTGTGACCTGAGCTATTTTTCAGATGCATTTTGTTCATTAAAATTAATTATTCACGGCTGTAAAATTATAGGACTGGCAGAGGTTGTCCATACACAGCGCATAGACCTGATTAATTAATAACAAAATCTGTTTATTTTTATTACTATTAGTTCAATCATGACAACTCTCAGAATGAATTATTTAACCAGCATTTAACCAATCAGTGCTTGGTTAGAGTTTCATGACTAAACTATGTATTGAATAACTGTATGCTACCTGTTTGTACTACCAATGACAGAAAACCTCATTATTTTTGCAATTTCATTCAGTAACGTCGTCAGTGCCACATTATTAAATATAATATATACATATATAGCCTATATACATTTCTAGCAATCTATATAATTAGTCTCATCTCAAAAGAATGTGTGCATAATGTTTAAACATACATTTATCTACTTTTGGATATATGCAAAATAACTAAAATGTAAAAGCTTTTATGCACTTTAGAAATGTAATTTTTTTTTTGGAGTTTCAGTATAATATTATTAATACTTGTTTATTTTGAGTCAAATTAGTTAAATGTGTTAAATGTAATGGAGTTGAACATATTTAATTATTGTCATTTATTAAATGCAATAAAAATCAACCAACACAAATTCCATTTATTATGAATCTAAAAATTGTATTAACAAATCTAAAGTTGTTTATTAGTACCGTACTTTTCAATGTTTGTCTATACAAACATACAAAAATGTATGTGCACTAGAGCCATAGATATAATCCATACAACAATACAACCTTTTATCTTCATAATAATTCATATTCCTGTAGAAGCTATATTTATGACTGCATTTGCTGCATTAATGTGTTGTTAACTCATTTCACTCATTCTTTAAGCTAGTTCCGTATTGGCAGCATCCACTCTAACACCTGTCACCCTGCATTGAGCGGCTGAAGTGATAATATAGCATGCTAACACACAGTCGATGACTCACATGCAAACTGGAGGCTAGATCTTCTGCTAAGAATTGCTCCCTGTGGGTTGAAGGCAGTGCACTGGTATATTCCTCCATCCTGGGCACGGTCCAGACTTCTAATGACCAAATTCCCCCCAGATAGCCGCCGACGGGAATCAGTACTGAGATTAATCAATGTGCCGTTCAGAGACCACCTACAGACACACAAACAGACAGATAATAGTGCACACAGCTCAATGTGTTATTATAACTGCAGATTTTTTTGTAATAACCTTTGAAATTGATTTTGTTTTGGATGTACAAATGTCACGTGGAATATCAATGGATCATTCCAAAGCTGAATCAGATTGGTATTACATTTCATCCCTGATTCATTTCAATAAGAAAAGAAATATTTCAAAACCTGAACTGCCTATGAAAATCCGGCTGCATTGTGGTATAGAAAAACCCATCTGCATTTTTCTCATTGAATGTCCTGTTTCTCTAGGAAATGCATCATATTATGGAGATAAAATGATTTGCAAGCGGAAATTCTTATGCTAAAAGATTTTACCGCAGCTCCTTTTGCTGTCCTTTTCATTGTGTGATGATTAGCGCCAGAGAGTATCATCAATTCCACTTCCTCACACCTCATCTACGCCTATCATTAAGACCCAAGTCCACCTGAGGCTCTAACTGCTAGCATGCAATTTAGCGGCCAGCCCACTAATACGGACAGATTTTCAAACGGCGCAAGATCATTTGAGGATCCTGAGGCCTCGCTTGTCATTTACTCTGACAGGGCGTCAGCTGGGTTGAACTCCCATGTGTCTGCACACCCCAGGAACAGATGCTGAGAGAAAACGAGCCAAATGTTATGCGTTAATTCACCAGCAAGCGCTAATGGAGGTGTAAATACTAAAACAGTCTTATATATGAGTGGTTCTCAATGGTTTTGATAAATAAATAAATAAAGACTAAGGCCATGTGTCCACCAAAGCGTTTTTAGCCAGCTGAAAACGCCTAGCTGTTGGCGTTTAAAAGCGTTTTGGCAGCGCAGCGTTCCTTTTTTTAGTTGAGATGCTTTGCTTATTATGATACGGAATATCCACAGAAGCATTAGTAGTATCTCATTTCACAGAGTTTGTTTCTGTGTTGTTTCTATATAAAAATTTCGATACAATGTATTTTCTCTGGCTCTTGTTTTAAATTATTTTGTTCCCGTTATTATGCTGCTTGTTGTCATCTGCTGACGTTGTACAAGCAGAATGTGACGGTTGGTCGGTGTGGTATTTGTTCCGCCCCCTCCTCCACTGTGATTGGACGGATGGGTAAAAAATCACGGTGATGAGCGCTGGGTTTAACCCAAAGTTGAACATTCTTCAACTCTCGGCGACCGGTAAAAAGCGGCGAGGGCTCAGAGCTTCAGCGTGAAATAGACACTCAAAGCCTCGTTACACGCATTCTAAAAATGCGGCGCTTCCTTTGAAAACAACTGGAAAATATATAAAAAAAAATTTAATCTTTAGACAAAATAAGAAAACCGTACACAATACACATCATCATCTTGTACAAAAGTTTACACCCCCTGGCTCTTAATTCATTGCGTTGCCTTCCTGAGCATCAGTGATTATTTGCAGCTTTTGTAATAGTTGTGCATAAATCCCTAAATTGTCCTCAGTCTGTAAATATGAATCTCGAAATCATACAGCCACAGCTGAAAATCAAAACAAAGAAAAAAAGAAATTCAGTTAACAACACAGTATTAAGATTCCAGGCTATGTAAGGGTAGGCTATATATTCAGTTCCATACTGCAAAACAACAACACCTAATATTTCAGATGGAAACATTTTAGAGCCTTCCGCACATTTTTTTTTTCATGAGAGCAACAGAAAAAACAGGTGGAGTTTAGAGGGAAAATTACAGACAAGGAAGGACATGAGCTGGTTTCCACCACCCACACTGCGAAATTCACAAATTTATTCTTGAGAATGCACATTTGCTGTCAAGTGCGGCTTTAGAGGATGGCACAACAGGTTAACCACACATCCATAACTGAGCATATATGACGGAATAGTACTTGACTTGATGCATTGGTTCCAGTCACAGCTTCTTAACGTTTTCAATCATGTATATTTATTATCTTTTCTTTTCTCCATGTTTATCTCTAAGAGCAGCTGTATATGTCAGGAACATAGCAAGGATCAGGGTAAGGGCCAAGAACAAAATGCTCTAGACATCTCAGTGTGAAATAGCTTTCCTGCTCTTTTCAAATAACCGGCGGCTTCTAATGCGAAACCGTTCGAGAGAGATGCAAATAAAAGCCGTTCGACGTCAATAAGCGGTTTTCAGTTGGGTAAAAATAGTAGCGAGGAAAGTGAGCCCCGATCAAGGGCACTTGACACACAGTGGCAAAAAGGTGACGCATCCGTGAAGGCTGTGATAGCAGAAGAAAACGGAGATCAAGTGAAGGGAGGTGTGAAGTGGGGTTACGTTTGCCTCAGGGCTTTTCTGGAAAGTGCCGTGTCTCCGGTGTGGCTAAGGTTGAACTTGACTCGACCCTGCTGTTCATATCAATTTTGTACGAGGTGGGAGTGGCGTCATTGATATGACTGCTGGTATGGGCTCCAAAGCACCAGGCTCATCTGCTCATCTCTCTGCTCTCCTCATGATGCTGAGACCTTCAACACCTGTGGACCGCCCTGGAGACCAAGCTCTGGCTGTGACGGCCAGCGTATGTTACAGGGGAGCAATCTCTGCACACACACACACACAGTCACGGGCCACTCACTGTTTGCTGCTCTCCCTGCTCTTATCCATGCTAGGCTGCAGGGAGTTCTTGACCAGAACAGAACCATACCGCTAATCCAAACTATATGCTAATGGTCAATCGTATTTGACAATAGTGGTCCTGAAAGGAACTTAAAGGAATAGTTCACTTAAAGGGGTGTGAAATGCTATTTCATGCATAGTGAGTTTTTTACACTGTTAAAGAGTTGGATTCCCATGCTAAACATGGACAAAGTTTCAAAAATTAAGCTGTACGTTTGATTGAGTATTTCTGTTCTCAAAATACTCCTTCCTGGTTGTCACAAGTTTCGGAAAGTTTTTTTCGAGTATGGGCGCGTATGACGTCAGCTGCGCCGAAATTTCCTTATACGGTCCTAAGGGCACTTCTCTCGGAAGGGCGCGCGCGCAGCTGTAGAGCGATAGCCGTAACCTATGCCCATCAAAGCGCTGTGCATCGGCTGCGCTGCAATATGTCACCAAAGAAGTGTGTATTCGGTTGCCAAGGCAAGACAGCACTGCACAGATTCCCAAAGAATCAAGCGTTAAGGGACCAGTGGATGGAGTTTGTTTTTCCAGAACATCAACACAGTTGTGAAAGTGTTCTTGTTTGTTCCATGCATTTCGAGGATGATTTTTTTTATAAACAAGGCCCAGTTCGAAGCCGGATTTTCTATTCGTTTAGTTCTCAAGGATGGAGCAGTCCACTAAAGGTTAACGGTCTTGCGTTAGAACCGCAGGCGGTGAGTAGAACTGCTTCAAATATCTGTGTGTGTCTATCGGCGTGTAACTTAAAGGGATACTCCACTTTTTTTGGAAATAGGCTTATTTTACAACTCCCCCAGAGTTAAACAGTTGAGTTTTACCGTTTTGGAATATATTCAGCTGATTTTCTGATATTTAGAAGAATATCAGTAAGCAGACAGTTTCTGGTCTCATTGACTCCCATAGTATATTTTTTTCCTACTATGGGAGTCAATGAGACCAGAAACTGTCTGGTTACTGATATTCTTCTAAATATCAGAAAATCGGCTGAATATATTCCAAAACGGTAAAACTCAACTGTTTAACTCTGGGGGAGTTGTAAAATGAGCCTATTTCCAAAAAAAGTGGAGTATCCCTTTAAGCACAGCAAGTAGGCTAAACAACATGATCACGTATAGTTAATGTATCTATGGAGCATACGATGTATGGTGTGTGTTTGTTTAAATACATTTGTTTAGGTGGCTACTGTAGGTGTCTGTTTGTTTATTGTAAAACCAAATCATGTCTTCATAAACCACGAGTAGACACAAATGTTCTAAAACTCGCGCGTTCTAAAAACAGGGTGTCACAGCTTCCAGACGCTCTCAACGCTTCGCGCGCTCGTAGTTATTTAGCTCCGCCCACACGGCACGCCTCCACCCGCTCGGCTTTTTCCGGAAAGACTTGGTACTTCTTTTATAAATATAATAAAACTAAAGACTTTTTGGAGATATGATGGATGCAATATTACTCTATAGGTACTCAAGATTAACATGAGATTGACTGAAACTGAGTGTTTCACCCCCCCTTTAAAAATCATTTACTCACCTTCAAGTTGTTTCAAACCCGTATGAATTTCTTTCTTCTGCTGAACACAAGTTATTTTGAAGAATGTCTGTAACCAGTTGATGGGCCCCATTGACTTCCATCATTGAATTATTATTTTTTTTTTACTATGGAAGTCAATGGGGTCCATCAACTGTTTGGTTACCGACATTCTTCATAATATAAATCAGAACTTTTGTTTAGTTTTCCGGTTTCACTTAATATATTGTGGCCACAAATAAATGTATATAAAGAAACACTTTCCACCATCAATGAACCACAAGGAGCACCCGGCAAAATATCCCAGCAAACAATCGCCCATCATTATCACACGCACTGATAAGAAATTCTGCTCAACAACTGAAAATGCTTCCTCTTTATTAGAAACATGATTGCTGCAAGCTATTTCAATAAGTGGAAGGACAAATTGCAAAATGTTCCCTCTGTAAATGACACCTAAGCTTTTTGGTTGAAATGATGGCTCCTCTAATCCAAATATATAGCCTACTGAATATTTTCCAAGCACATAAATATATTTCAGTAAGCTATATCAACAAAATCTAATAGATTTTTGTTCTTAATGCTTGAAGCTGAATCAATTATTTGGTCTTTACTGTGGCATTTAGCAGTATTTCTTTTCACTGAGGAAGGATGCATATACTATTACGGAAACTCATTTCTCATGCAAACCTCAGCAGAACACGAGTTTGGGATTTCTGATTTGAATTTGAAAGATGGGATATTTTGAACTCAGGGTTTGATGTATTATTTCAAGCAATTACCTTGTCGTTCGCACAAATCTTTTTAGCACCCGCTTCATTTAAACTCCGCAGACTGACTCACTTCAAAAGATATTTTTTGTCTTCAATAACAGTTCATTGAAGAATTTACACGGATGAAATCAAATCTTTTGTTGTTGATATCTCATGCTGGCAGTAAGCACTTGGATTTGATAAAGTTTGTCAAATCTTTATTCTTTGGAGTTGCTTAGTCAATATTTTTTTGCCAAGGTGTCAGGAAACTTGGGTGGTAAAAATGATATTTTGACAGTTAGGGGAGCAAGTGCTACACTGTTCAAGCACTGGCCGGTGAGATAGTGGAAGAGTAATTTAAAAGTGCATCTACCTTCAGTTTTTATGAACCTCATAGTTGTAGCAGGGCAATTTATTCTAGAGAGCTGACAACTAAGCTTCCCAGCTCAATAGCAGGAAGGAGCCAGAGCAGAAGCGCCACAGCCCTATTTGCACATCAAGAGAGGTGTGCAGGTTAAGGCACCGCTCTGCGTGATGCTCTGCTCAGTGAGAGGAAGAGCAAAAAGATGATTAGAAGAAAGCGAGGAACGCACAGGCCTACAAAGAGCACTTTAACAGAGGTGGGCACAGCAGCCAATTTGGATGGTGATCAAAGATTTGTGTCTTTAAGGTATCTTTCCGGTTGATATTGGATACAGCCACTGAATTTCATATACAGCAGTGACAAAAAGACTTGACGTTGTTGCTTTCCGGCGACATGAGTGACTGAATTATTAAAAAGTAAAACATTTGAATATACAGTATATATATAAAAAAGTAAATATTAAAAAAATTCTTCCAAAAATCTGTTTACACAGACCATTAAAGGCTCTTCAATGTTTTTTTAGAGTTGCAATCCAATAATTGGCCACCACAATACTAAAAAAACAAAAAATGTGGTAACATTGATTAATAATTAATATAAAATACTACTGACAAAATACATAATGCGTTTCTTTACCTACTGTACATATTGTCAAATGAACAACCAGTCAGTAACTTTACTCTGTTAGTTGTAAACGACATGTTTGATTCACTCAAATGAACTGAATCAGTAGGATCATTAGATTGGGAATCGGAATCGCTATCTGCATTTGATTCACTAAAGGCCAATTCCGCACCGACAGACACCTAACAATGCAGACAATCCTCAGATTACAGTTCATCAACAACCCCACAAACACCGACTGAAAATGTTCAATTGGCAAAAACAAGTGCCGACAAACAGCAACAGAATCTGTTGGCATCTGTCGGTTCAGTATGAATTGGCCTTAAAATAACTGATTTAAATATTCATTGGTATGAGAATCGGACTACAAAGGCAGCAGTGTTTGCTTTTGACTTACTATTTGAGTCACTTGTAATGCAAGTATTTTAGCAGTAACCAAACTGATTCATGGAGAAAATAGAATTAAATCTTTTTGCACCAACAACACATCTAATTTAAAATAATCTAAGTTACCAACAACATTAACACCATGTCCTAACTAGACAGGACGTGATGGCGCAAAATATTATAAAAAGCACTTCTTCATAATTATGTCAGAGTTTTCAATCCTAATCAGCCGAGTTTGCCTATTTTTGAAATGCTTTCTATTTATGCGACTTTGTGGTTGACAGCTCAGGTACTGATTGCGTTTTGTATAATATTTCACGAGTTCACGCTAACAAATAATTATAAAGACTATACATATTTGAGGTGCTGTCCGAGGAGATTGCTACGAGCTCGGAATTTGGCTCGAAAACCCAGACTACTACCCCCGTATCCCTGAGGGATGCAGAAAACTGTCGAGGAACATGGGCGAGTTGTGCATGCGAGTGCAAGACAGCGGTGCACTTACAATACAATATAATACAATGTTTATTTATAAAGCACAATTTAAAAACAACCGAGGTTGACCAAAGTGCTGTACAAAAGAAGATAAAACAAAACACAAGCTGTAAAATAGGTGTAACACATAAAAGTAAAATCCTGAAACAGCAAGTCAAGGTATATTAAAGCAACACTATGTAACATTGTTTACCTTAAAATAATGTTTCCAAAATCTTATCAGTGGTTCATCAAGTCGTAACAGGGTGAAAGGCACTTCTGCCATAGCCTGACGGGGTCTGTGTTGCTTTTACTGGCACTATGTAACTTCGGGGTTCGGGTAGGAACCCAACCACAAAAATAACTACAAAATTCGACTGCTTTACGTCAAGCGCTACAATAGTCATTATTTAGTTTTTCTTCGTTTCTGATGTCGCAATACATCATCCTTTCATAAAATCATGTAACATACTCTACCTTGTCTGTGGACATTGTTCATTCTAAAGCCGGTGCTGGATAAACAGCGAGCGTGCGTGCGACGGTAGGGTAAATTATTTACGACAGCGGCAATGGACAATTTCGTTTCCAACCAGTAGGGCGACCGAAGAGGAAAAGTTACTTGGTGTTACTTTAAACACCAAAAAAATAAATGCGTCTTGAGGGAGGACTTAAAGGTAGATAAATTTGGGGCAGTTCTGATATGAACCGGGAGAGTATTCCATAGTTTCGGGCCGATGACAGAAAATGCACGATCACCTCTATTTTTTAATCTTGTCCTGGGAACTTGCAATAGTCCGGAGTTAGCAGATCTAAGTGACCTTGACTCTCACTTGCAGAGAGAGCTCCACCCACAGACTCTTCTGATTGGCTGTGATTTTGTGATTGATTTTGTTGCATCTTGTAGCCGTGTTGCCTCTGTTTAGTGCAAAAAAATAGCTTGTTGCTGGAATCTCATCTTGTCTGGTTAGGATTAGGAAGAGACAAGAATGCCTACAAGCGACCAACAGCACAGCGACCTGGCAACCTCAAAATCTCAGGGCATTATAAATTAGAGAAAAAACAATTCGGATCAGCTATTTATATATTTTCAGAAACAGATTGCAAACAGGAAGCATGTTTCAAGCAAAGATTGAGAATACACTTTTAAATAAAAGATGTCCACATTGCATTCAAGAGATCTAGCTTTGTATAAATTGAATGATCCATGGCACGCAACATGTGCCACATGTTTAATTGATGTTTATGTGTCAATGCATTCACCGAGTCCTGCCAGCATGAAGCCGGTGTAAATATTGCAGTTTTATGGCTCTTCTGTTGAGATGGAGCCCCAGGATGACACTATGAAGTACAGCCTCGAGATGTGAAATCTATAATCCATTAAATTACAGGAACACTCCTGACTAACCATTGCCATCAGATAATGCAGATGTCAAAAAGTGACACACCGCTCCCCAGCATATATCTAATCTGAACATATAGCAAAAATTAATGGACTGTTAAGACATACCAAAATGAAAGATACTTTTGTTGTCACAAACAACTCTCACCGTTGCGAGGGAGTGAACGTTTTGAAACCTTGGTCATTCAATTCTAATAATATCATACAGTGCTGCATGAATAAACATAACATCATGCATGATTGGTGTGCACAATCATTTATAGGCATGATCTACTGTGGATGCAAAGACCATTCCAAATGGTAGGCATAATTTCTTTTTCCTTCCAGATACTTGAATTTGGCCAAATTCTAAAGCAGCATCCTTATTATTTCTTCATAGAAAAGCTAATAATGCGATGAGAAAAAATCTACCCAAAATGGCGGACATGGAGATTGTAAAAGATTATCGAAGTCAACTACAAAAATATTATCCATTCCAAACCATAAACCAACTGGATATTTCACATTCACACTATATTTGAACATGTAGTTTTATGTTTATTAGAGTGTTGAATCGTTGGCAACATTGGTACCAGCAAACAAACACTATTTGTAAGCCCTTATGAAGGCATTAAGAAAGGAACAGAGTTAAAGAGTGCGAAAAACAGAAGCAGAAAATGTAAAGTCCCATACCTGTACTGAGGGGTAGGAATGCCTTTTGCGTCACAGGTCAGCGTAGCCTCTTCCTCCAGTGAACCAACTGTCAGATCACTGGGCTCCATTCGCCATTTCGGCCCATTAAAAGACTTATAATCCAGACATTCTGAGAGCAAACAACAGAATACAGTTTTTATCTTAATGAATGAAGTGTATCAGTTTTTTCATGTTAATACCTTTTCCAATCTCATCTAAATGGAATAGTTCACCCAAAAATAAACAGCACAATACCGGTTCCTTTAATAAGGAGAGAGAATTATATGTAAGCCATACTGTAGGTTTATTCCTTCAAAAGATGTAAACATTGTGGCCCTGTAACGCTCTCGAAACATTGATCCGTTTGTTTGAGTATATCAAGCAGCCAGAGACATTGACACTGGCTCAACCAGTGGTGTGAGTTTGTTGGCAGGATGAATGTCTGTAATATGTCTAACCAATGACGTATGGGGGAGAATAAGTCTCCGTAAATTAAAAGGAAATGCACAATTCCTTTTAATTCCAATTGGGTTTTTTTTATTCATGTGCCCTCGTGGTGTAACATAAATGATTCTGATAATTGTGTTTTCCAACATAATGATGGAAATATTAAAGTTTAAAGCTTAATTTTTCCTCAGGCACTACTTTGCAGATTGGAGTCCACTTGTTTAAGCAGCAATTTAGAGGCACAACAGATCTGGGGTGCGTTTCCCGAAAGCATCGTTAGCCAACTATGGTCGCAAGTTGGTCGCAATTTCCATTGAACTCTATTGGTAACGACGGAACTTGCGACCATAGTTGGCTAACGATGCTTTCGGGAAACGCACCCCCGAACGACATTTCAAAAAGGAGAACTAAAACAAACCAAACGAAAGGAAAGGAAAGTGCAGTGTGGGAGTGTTTTACTGAAGTGTTTATCCAGGACCAATCAAGTGCTGGGTATGTGATGTAAAACGGCTGTGAAGCTAAAGCCTTTGCTTGGGCTGAACATATTTAATTTCTTGTGTGTGTGTGTGTTCGGAAGTTGCAGTGACGGAAACAGTGACATTCCAATTTAAGTTTGAAGGGAGTAAAGCCTGTGTTTAGGCTATTAAGGAAATGTAATTTTGCTAAAGAAGAATTACATTCAAGATCACTCTACTTCAGTGTAATATGTTACCATATCATCACGCTTAACACTGAGAATTAGTTGTAATGTGACGATCGGGTGCGAATATCAAAATCAGAGAAAATCATAGGTTCGGGTGTGTGGCGGGTGGATGATTTATTCAGTCCCACCTCCACCGAGACATATGTAATAAACAGAACAGATGCTGTTTTGAGGAGGGGAGGTTAATGTTTTTGATTAAAGAGGGTGTATTACTTAAAAAAAAAAAAGATGTTTGCAGATAAATCGTTTATAAAAAAACATGGCAACATTATGTAAAAAAATAATAAAAAAAGAATTGTCATTTTTGATTTCATGGTGACTTCAAGTCTTTTTTTTTAAGTTTGAGGGCAAATATTCTGCAAATGACAGAATTGCACAGCAACACACATACATAGCGTGCAGAAACACAGACCATATGTGGAGAGATCACACCAGGTGTGTGGGTTCTAATCAAGTGCTATGCTCTCATCACTCAATTTCTACTTAAGATGGTTTCATATCAGCAAAATCACTGGAATAATCACATTTACCTGTGATATTTGTTTAGAAAATGGGAACTAAGGCACTCTAATATGACATTTACATAGTGCACAATGAAGTTATACTTAATACAGTGTCTTTCTGTTTCTGTCAAGCTTTTAATGTTGTTTATGTCTATGTGGTGTTCTTAATGTGCTTTAAGACAACCCATGTGCAAATTCAACACCATTGCTGAGTATTTTCTCCTTAAATCTGCAGTGAACCAAAGACAGTCTCAAAAACAAGGTTTGCAATCGCTGGTGTTTCTGACGTCACAAACTACCTTGTAACCAATCAGGGGTGCGTTTCCCAAAGCCAACTATGGTCGCAAGTTCTGTCGATACCAATAGAGTTCAATGGCACTTGCGACCATAGTTGGCAAACGATGCTTTTGGGAAACGCACTCCAGGTAAACGTGTGAACGCCAACAATTGGATCTCTGAGCTGGTGTGAGTGAATGGAGGCGGGGGTCATTTGCATATTCATAGAACCACAAATACTAAATGAAGCAAGGGTGTAGAGTTACATTTTCAAGGAAAACCTTTTAAATATGTCATTTTTGCGATCAAAGATGAGTTTTAAGAGATACAAATGACTACAAGGGGACATGTATACATTATAATTATACATTAAAAAAAACTTGTTCACTTAGAAGTAATAGGCTTTTTTCTATCCGTTCCGTTATGATGGGCATGCTGTATGCATTCAAGATTTGGACGTTATGATTGAATGACAGTTTTGCATATTAACATAATTTTTTACGTCTCCACAATTAGACGTGTGGAATTGTTATGAGAACTTCCAATGTTGAAAAATGGCAACCTGTGAAATTCAGCCAAACATAATCATAGTCAATATGACTTCGATGAGCATAAATATATTAAGTTGATCTTTTCAACGAATCGGTTGATTTAGTTGGCAAAACCAGTCTGAATGATTCATTCATAAATCAAATTGGTTCTCGAGTTCAACTCACATACTCAATGATCCCGTCACAGCCATTAACGGCTCACAGGCGGTGAAGAATGACTCAAATTGCAATCTGTTCCTCACGCAAAGCTATCGTATGGCTTCAGAAGACTTGTTGTACAGACCACATTTATGGTGCTTTTTCTTCCTGACTTCGAAAGGGAAAAGAGCAACCGGTACAATTATTCACAACATCTTCATTCGAATTTTCAAGGACGATTTGGTATTTATAATAAATCTGTAAATTTCAAATGAATTCATATTCAGGGAAATAATTTCCCCTCCCACATCTATAGGGAGTGAAGCCATAAACTGTGACATACTAGTTCAATTTCCTTGGAGGACACATTGTGTCGAAGCCTCCAAAACCTTCTATGGCGCAACACAATTCATTTTCAAAGTGACTGCACAGCTTAATTGAAAGCTCTTCCACCACATCCAAAACACGTCCTGCTCCTGTAAGCCTGATTCTCTGCGTCAGGGTCTATTACTGTCTTCTGCTCATAATCAAGATATGGGCCGATAGCAACAAATGCTGCAACATCACATCTGCTCCTTTCTGCTGCGAGTTCACACCGAAACAATAAATGACCAGACAAGTTGACCACATACATAATACTTCAGTGAACTAGAAGAGAACATCGATGCAACGGTCCGTGACCGTAAAGCTCTCTTTGAGGAGCACTTCTCATTTATATTAACTCAGAGCACCAAAACATCAGTATAGTCTTCCTATAAAATGATTAAGTTAAAGTTGATAGAGACATAGTTGTGTGAATACGCCACAAGAGGCACACAGGGAAGGAATTACCAATTCATTTTACCTGCAAGATACTCCATGATTGATAGCAGCAAAAACTGTTTCCATAGTAACGTCATCTTCAGCTGCCAGGGGCGAGTGTTACTTGAATCCAGTGCGCCGTGAATGAACGGCTGCTCTCTCGATGAGAAAAACACCTGACCTGTTGAGGACCAGATCATGAGAGAAATTAGAAATAATCTATTATAGTACAGTCTATTTTTCTCAATTAACTGGAAATTGAATTTGTATACAAAAGAAAGCCATGAGGTAATGAGCGGTGGCTGCTGTGTGCTTATGATACACATTATGGGGCAAAAATGACAGCACTAATGTGGCTAATGTGGCTTAAAAGATCAGAAGTGAGAAGATCTTTTGCACTCGGAACCAGAAAACAAACACTCTCCATGATGCAAATAGATGTTCATTGGCTTGATTACATTTTATGTAAATTATCTATTGGAGTAACTAAAGAAGATTTTGACAACAACATTTATTTTAAGGATTCTCCATTGAATCCATTGAAGCAGACATGCTGAAAATACTTCTTTTTGTTTTTTACCAGTCAGATTATAATCAATAAACATGCCAATAATCACTTGTATATCAAAATATGTATAGTAATATACCTATACAACAAAAAGTATACAACAACACGTTGAAAACACACTACAATTCATCGGTTTCAAGTCAAGCCACCATTATTTACAAAGCGCTTTATACAATATTGTTTCAGTGATAAACAGGAAAATAAGGATTCAATGATGCAAACAGACTTCAATTCTGCTGAAGCAGCTTTAAAAAGACAATAGTGTACAGTCATTATTCATTTGAATTCAGATCAGTGTCGATTCATTTTGGTTCAATAACTGTGAGATGTACATTAATTATGAAATGAGTTCAATTCAGCTAAAGGAGCTATGCTGAAAATGTGACGTCACATGCTTATAGAAACATCCACCTGGAGAGCAAAACAAGACTTTTCTCCATTGTCCCATGGTTATTATTACCAGGTAAGTCTTAATGTAGTAAGACGGTGATATTAAAGGGGACCTATTATGCAAAATTCACTTTGTTTTTGAACATATTTATGCGCCAGCAGTGTGTGTACACAACCACCCATCATCAATCGGAATGAATTCAGTCCAATTGAAAAAAAAATTGTGCATGTAAGTTCAGAGGTGCGTTTCCTGAAAGCATTGTTAGCCAACTATAGTCACAAGTTCTGTCGTTATCAGCGTAGTTCAACGAGTCGTGTTTCCGGAAAACATCGTTCCAATGAACATTCGCAAACAGCTAGCCTAGAAATCTAGACGCACCCTAGCGGCAGCGAAAATTATTTCGCAGCCAGTGTGGTCTAGCAACTCTCCATAGACTTTTGAGCTGGAAAAAACAAAAACTGGTCAGGCCAATCACATCGTGTATAGAGTCGGCGGGCGGGCTTAACACAATGACGGCACAGTTCATGACGTTCCGCGTGATTTCCATAGGTGATTTCCCTGCTACTTGAAAACAATGAAGATGCAGCGGTCTTTCAATCGGCTTTGGCCGCAACTCTGGAGGACTTGGAGTTAAGAGAACGTCACTTAAGTCATTCTTAAAAAAGCAAGATGTGTTCGGAGTTTTGCCGACCTGATACGGCAAAAGTTTAATATATCAACTAGCTCCGCTGGTGGAAAAACGCATGGGACTCACTCATCCACAACCGTTCATTGCTCTGGTTGGTTGTAGCGTTATCCTATTGCGTGCAGAGGGATTTTGAAAGGTAACCGTTTATCCCGCCCCTCGGATTGAGGTATGTCAATGGAGAGTTCCCAGACCTAACATCTTGATGTAGGTCTGGCATGCCAGGCTTGTAAACAGCATGATCTCAAACAGATTACTGTATCTTTAGTGGACTTTAAAGCTAATTTAGTGGAAACGGGACTGTGATTCAAAGTGACGTCACATATGTTTATGCCCCGCCCATCACTGACGACAGATTCTGCCCTATTAGCTTAGCTCCTTCCCCTTAGCTCCTCCCCATGTTAAGTTTTGTTCCTTGTATTTGTTTTTTTCACTGTAAATAAACTGCACTTTGGTTCGCCACGTCATTGTCTTTGCTTGCTCAACATCAGCTATGTTACAGAAAAATACCCAAAATCCAAGAACATAGAAACTAAGCTTGGCAGTAAACAAAGACCTGGCACATTGAACATGAGGGAGCAACTTACTTCAGTACCCAACAAAGTAACAAGGCAAACATGAGGGCTTAAATACAGAAGGACTAATCACATAACAAGGAAAACCTGTGAACAATAAAACAATGAACCAATCAGGACATGATCCAAGTACTAAGGAGCACATGAGGGGCAAGGGAGTCACATGACAAACCAGGAAACAAATTTCAAAATAAAAGACATGAAAGCATGAACAAAACCAACAACAGACATGGCAACACAGATGTTTTGTTCGTTTTTATCTAAGGCAGAGCCTTAAAGGGTGTGCCCTCTTTTGGCAAACGAACAGCAGCTCATTTGCATTTAAAGATACATGCAGCAGGGCTCTCAAGTGTCACGCATTGAGCGTGACAGTCACTCATTTCGGTCTTTTGTCACGCTCTCCCGCCACACAATTGTATTTCTCACGCTGAAAAACTATTTGATATATAATTAATATGCCGCAGCGCCCAAAACGCGCCGCTCTCACTGTGGAACCGGCAGGAATCAGCGCGTCTCCTCTGGTGTTGTTCGTCGAGCTATAGCCAATCAGAAAATAGCACTATTGTATCCGGGTAAGATATAACGCAACAACCAATCACTCTTCCCCCCGGTCGGCTGGATGTCACTCTAAGCAGTCTTCAAAACTTGAGAGCCCTGCATGCATGAAAATGGGCATTTACAACATGGTTAATAAATTATCTGTGGGGAATTTTGAGCTGAAACTTCACAGACATATTCTGGGGACACCTGAGACTTATATTACATCTTGTAAAAAGGGCATAATAGGATACCTTTAAAGTCACCATGAAATCAAAGTTGACAATATTTAATTTGGGGGGGGAGGATATTGGAGTATTTATTATAAATGCTTTATCTGTGCACATCCTTATTCCATCCACATCTCTTCTCTGATGATGTGTTTACTGGCGTGAGTGCGGGGCAACATGTCACTCACATGAGATTCACCAATGGCAAACCACAACCATCCAAACAATTCCCCATAGACAAAATTAAGTCCCGCCCTACATTTGTTCTTGTTCGAGAAGCCATTTCAACTATACATCACAACAGGGAAAAAAAGAATATCGCAGTTTACGTTTCATGCCGACTTTAAAGCCATGAATATTCAGATCACCTTTCAAAAGAAGAACATTGTTATGTGAAAAAAAATATTTTTCTCCCATCAATTTTGTGGTCTGTACAAGAAAAGATTGGCTGCAAATAGTTTCTACTTGAAGTAGACATGTGGAAAATAGCTTACTTTTTGTCTCATGCTATTCTCATGCAATTAAGAGACCAAGTGTGTTGTTGTTAGAGTGTTGCTAATCAAATCAGTACATACATGGATTAACAATGTTTTCTTGAGTTGAATCGTTGTATCTATTAATATATTGTGTGAAGAAAGCATAGTCAAGTTGAATATACGCAGGTTTATGCAGTATACTGTAGATACGTGGTTACATTTTGCAGATTTATTTATTAGCGGTTATTTTACAAACCGCTGGTCCAATGTGGGTACAGTGTAATATCATACAGGTATAAATTCCTTGTCAATTGATTATTAAATTGTTTAATTAAGGTTTATACATAGTTTCCATGACAAGAGTTCAAGATTTTTCCATTACTATGGAAGCTGCCAGTTCAAATGATTATTAAACAGCAAGCACAAACTATGCAAAAGCAGCAGCCCTTCCGGCAGTGTCCGATTTCACTCACTCGTTTTCATTCACTCCCTCAATGGAACTATATTAAAAGACTAATGTAGGGAATGGTGAATGAGGGTAAATTAGGATAATTTTTTAACTTTTCGGTGCAAAAAAATTTGCTGACATCCTAAGCTAACCACTAGAAACATAATATAAAGTTGTTAAAATGCATTTCACGACCCCTTTAAGACTTGACAGATGAACTTGCGCAATGCCAATTTTAATACAAATTTTTATGTTTTATAGACGTTGCCATCATTAATATTTACTTTTGTCACTGTTACTTTGGTTACTGGCGATACTCAAATACGAACTTGACTTTGGTTGCCCATTCATACAAACAGCATTTATGCTTCTTTTATAAGCTGCTGTGTGAAAAGGACATTTCGAGACTCACACCTAAGCAAATGGTTGTCCCAAACACTGACGAAGCCTAGGACGACTGCACGTGTGATAAACAAGCTTAATAAATAAGAGCCAGTCAAATTCAAAGACCCATACTGTTGTTTTTAAACCAAAAAAAATCTTTTTGCTAATATAGGCTTTTATAAAACAACTTAAAGCAAGTAACTACTTTTTTTATGAAGAAACTCATCCATTGCTTAAATAAAAAGTTGTTAAACGTTGATGCAAAATGGCCGGCAGATTTTGAAAATACACAACTCATAAGGTCCTACCTTCTCTTCTCCAACGCTGGCCCTGACTCCACCTATTCGAAAAACATGGACGCGCAATCAAGCACGAGCGAAAACTCAGATGCGCACTCTCTCTCTCTCTCTCTCTCTCTCTCTCTCTCTCTCTCTCCTCTCTCTCTCTCTCTCTCTCTCTCTCTCTCTGTACCGGAGCGACTTGAACTTCCTGTGACTGGGTCACAAGCTTTGAGTATGCGCTCGAACGGGACACGCGGGCGAGGGGGAAGGGGGGAGGGGGCATAGTACAACCGTTTGAGTGACGCATTTTATGTCCAATGATTCTAGACGGTCTTGAAAATGATTGGCTGGAGTTTTTCGAGTCCTGCCCGTTCCACAGATGATTAAATTGCTTAATTTTCATTTCAGTGCTTCTAATTTACAGCCAGTAAGTGGGTTAGGAATAAGATTTCAAGTGATTTTGAAAAAATGGTCAAAAAAGAAAATCACATACCCCACCTTTAAGAAAAGCTTAAAGAAGTTAAACATGCAGAGGCACAAAAACGTTTTTGTTCAATTTGAAACAGGCCTTCATGCCTTCAGTTATAAATAAAAGTTCAATACCTTCGACTCTATTGAACTCTATTTTAGTGTTTAAATCCATTTACCAATTATCAATTAATATTAAAAAGTCTGGAGATTCAGTCCGGATATATGGTAATGTTGTAAGCCAGTTGGCCATCACCTACTGGTTGAGTCAGAGGATGTACACTTTACAAGTATGATGGTCTGCAGATTGTGCTGGTTTTGTAAAAATGACACAATATTCACAACAGCCAATGAGTTATGGGGTTTGGATGGTGTTCATTCGTTTATTTTCTACAATGCCAATCTGCCAAGCAACATTTTAAATCAATATATTGAGCCAAAGACAGAGAAAGCAAGACAAAAGGAAAGATGTAGTACTGTTGATGCGAGAACAGAGACTGCAAGACAGAGGACAATTTAATGTGTCTTTGGAAACTATTAATTTCCTTTTAAAAAGTGTGAAAAATGATATTGACATTTGACAACAAATAATTATGAACGAAATACTAAATGTTCATATTATTAATACAATTTAAATTGAGCATTTACGTTTTTAAATTGAACAGTAAAATTCTATGGAAGCTTGTTTCCACCACGGAATCAAAAATTATAATTGCGACATTTGATCTCACTGAGTTTACATCTTGCGATTCAGACTTTTGTCAGAATTGTGAGATATAAAGTTGCACTTGTGTGTTATAAAGTCAGAATTGTGAGATATAAACGTGCAATTCTGATAAATAAAGTCAGAATTACGAGAAAAGGTCAGAATAGTGAGATAAAAACGTGCATATTGTGAGAAAAGTCAGGATTCCGAGTTTACTTCTTTGTAATTTCTTTATCTCTCACAATTCTGACTTTGTTGTCTTTATAACTTTATTTCTAAGGGTTGCAAGTTTATATCTCAGAGTTGCAAGTTTATATCTCGCAATTCTGACTTTATTTCTCAGAACTGTGAGTTTATATCTCCCAATTCAGACTTTATAATCTGCAATTTTAAGAAAAAAAAGTAAAAATTGTGAGATGCAAACTCTTTGGTTCCATAATCTCCTCAATTTTGATGGTTTCAGAATCAAATATTCACTGAACATGTTCTGGACGGCACAAAGTCATGTTTATCCTAGCTGCAATGCATATTTAATGTTGTGCAAATGTGCAGGTCATATTTTTTTAACCGTGTAGTTATGTTCATGATTTTCAAGGATAAGAGCATGCCACACAATCTGTCTATGTTGGCATCTGCCTTATTTGACTTGTTTCTACCAAACGACAGACTAATTTGCGCCCACATACTGCAGAGTTTGATCAGACAGACCTGTGAGCCATTTTTGGATTGCGGGCCACCAGTTAAGAACCACTGCTTTAAGATGCTCAACGTCAATTTTCTCATAATACACTTCAGAGGAGCGGTTCACACAATTCACCGACGCACAAAACACACACACTTGCACAAAGCCGAGTAATATCCAGGCCACTGAAGACTTATAAGGGCACTCCAAGAATGATAATTATTGCCATCTTGTGTAGTTGTCAGAGCGTGGGGCCTCAGGAAGGATTCCCCTCATCTTTCAAGTTTTAGGCTGGTTTTAGCAGGAGTAAGTGTGTAAAATGGGATTTTGCACGAAGAACACTGCATGTTATGTTCCGCCTTGCTAAGCAGTCTTGAAGTAAGCTTGTGAGACATTCTCTTCACACTGAACCGTCTAGTTCGTTCCCATTAATGAAAGTGTGCGCTGTATAATTAGGGGCTCTGTTATTTGCAGCCTAATTTAATGCCTTTTAATAATACAATTAATTCAACATCCCTCCAAATAAAACACCCTGAAGATGTAAAACCGCATCAATGTTGCGAACTCTCTGAAGCGAACGCCATCTCCACTCCATTACTGATTCTCTGATTATGTTGCTTTGTTCCTCGACCAACATAATAAGAGGTCAATACGAAAACGCATGCGTCCAGATCTTCGTCAAACCTATGCAGCAGATGTTGCCGGGACGCCGAATGTTATGGGAAAATGCGTGTAGCCGTAAATTGACTACGGTAAAGTATTCTTCTCTCCTGAGGGCAATATTCTGTCAATAGCATTGTAACAAACTGTTTTATGAAGCCCTCAAGTGCTTCAGAAAACTGAAATATCAAAGAGATTAAGGCAAAAAGAAGCATTCTGATAAGCAACACACTCAGACAGACCGTCCTTTTATGACAAATAAATCCGTTACGGTCCCGTATCGTTGCGTTTATAGGTTAGTTAACCGACGTCTTCGTGGCACAGCACTTTATTCTGTATAATATGCGGGTGAGATCTTGTTTTGATGGTCCTCTGCGGGGTATAAGAGGGATTATTGTGTCGCTGGCCGGCCTGACTGATTTTCTCAATTACGAAGCTGTTGAGCGCAGTTTAGCGGGACAGATGTTATATTTGTATTCATTTGTTTCATTATTTTACAGGGTGGATGACACGTGAAATGAGGCTGAAACAAGAGACGAATATCTATTATGTCCCATACGTAAGGACATAAATGGCATCAGGTGTGACTTATCCAAGGATTTATGGGGGGGGGGGAATGCAGCTGTAATGCTGAAAAATTGACTGGTTTAGTTAGGCTGACATCAAACTGCAATATATCATTATTTTAGATATTGATTTTAATAATAGAAGCTCAATGAAATAATAAATCAATCTATAATGTCTAATATTAACGTTCAAGTCAAGTGTGTTGACATGCACAGTCATACACATGTTATGCTTAATAACCTGACAGCGTGTTAGGTCATGTAAAACGGTTGTTATTCATTACTGTTGAAAGCAAAACCGCCACGCATGGATTTTTGCTATTTTACTCTGCATGTAAACACATATGTGGTGTTTAAGTCAGTGTGTGCATGACTAATTAACATGGCTTTGATGTCATAACCAAAAAATGTCATCATGCCAATGTGTGTGTGTGTGTGTGTGTGTGTGTCGTGTGGCAAACCCTACATTATGGGGACAAAATGTCCCCACAAAGATAACAATATCTGAAATCCTTGTAGGGACATTTTTTGGTCCCCATGAGGAAAACAGCGTATAAATCATACTAAGTGATGTTTTTTGAAAATGAAAAAATGCAGAAAGTTGTGTGTGATGGGTAGGTTTAGGGGTAGGCTTAGTGTAAGGAGATAGAATATACAGTTTGTACAGTATAAAACCTTTACGCCTATGGAGAGTCCCCACAAAGATAGCGGACCAGACGTGTGTGTGTGTGTGTGTGTGTGTGTGTGTGTGTGTGTGTGTGTGTGTGTGTGCGTGTGCGTGTGGTGTGTGTGTGTGTGTGTGTGTGTGTTTATTGTTGAGATGAGAATGAGCTGATTTTGGTAGTTTTCAGTGTCTGCATGTAAACACACATACAGCATATAATAACTGACATACAGTATAGGGTTAAGCTATGGATTGAAGATTAAAGATATATTTAAAAAGATTAACTTTTATTTGGTAATTACATTTCCTATCTCATAAGGTTAGACCTTCCTCTGTCTTGGAACTTGAAACATCAGTAGCAAAAATGTCATTTAAATTTGGTTTGATCCATTTCTGTGAATCAGTTCGATATAGGGATGCACCGATCCGATACTCAGTATCGGTATCGGCTCCGATACTGCCATTTTTGCCGGATCGGGTATCGGTCAGACGAGGCCGATCCAAATTCGATATTGTGCGTATACTATTGTGTTATTGTTAAGCCCCACAAAAGGCACAAAAACATTATAAAGCACCATAAAGTGTTTGTGCACTATCTTATAAGTGTCCTGAAGCCATTATTTAAGTATAATGTAAGATATATATGAATATTTAAGTCATTCAAGATAAAAATTCAAGATCACGTAAACATTTTCCCTCAGCTGCGGCTGTCAGTCATACTCCGTTCAATCAAACAGCGCGTCGCGTTCGGGTACGACAGTTAACACTATGAAACTATGGTTTCACATAAAACAACTTTATATTGCTGGACATTATTGCTGTAACTAAATCATGTTACTTTTTTACCGGGTGTCTGTTAGATCACATCACCTAGAGTAGAGTCAGAGCACTATAATTGTTCTTCACGCACACAGTAACTCAAATTTAAAACTGTTAAAATAAAAGGCTTAATAAACTATTGCATAGATAGATACTGTATACATACGCATCACTATGTATTTCCTTTGTGATTTGAACATTTCTGGACTCGACGCGCTGCGCGCTGTGACTCATGTTGCTTCAAGCGCATCATTCTGCGCTCGGGATGCGCATAAGCTCATCATTCTTCGCTCGGGATGCGCATAAGCGCTGTGTGCCGCATTGCATTGGAGCCTTTCATAATCATATCATAATACTTTTACGCAATGAAAGATTATTAATAGCCTTTCTTGTTCTGTCCTATCTATCATATGTTGCTGCCTCATTAAACAGCTGTGCTATACATTTAAAACATGTCTCAATTTTATAGAAGCCTAGGCTATATTATAATTTATCTTTTTGATTTTTGTTATCTTGTTTTTCATGAATGTATTTTACAACAATACAAAGAGCAATGTGTAACGTTGCAAACTAGCAAACCAGATTTAGGTGTTACACTTATTGTCTCTTATTTGTTACCCACTAAATGTTTTTTTCACTAAATGTTCAGATTTTATACAATTATTGTGCACTCGTGATTTTTCTAGACTAAATTTTACTTCTGAATTATCCACTAATCTAGTTATAATAGATTTTTTGCCATAGATTATCATCATGTATTTTTTTGATTTGTTGTTTTTCTTTATAATGAAGTTGTCTGTATTAAGTAGATTGTGTTTAACACACAAAATAGTGATTATAAGTTTAACACACAGAGTTATAGAAATTCTACTTGATTTAAAAAAAAAAAATCTGCACTGGTATCGGATTGGTATCGGTATCGGCCGATACTCAGAATTTTAGTATCGGATCGGATCGGTTTTGAAAAAGCAGTATCGTTGCATCCCTAGTTCGATACGACCATTTCAATTATCTATCTATCTATCTATCTATCTATCTATCTATCTATCTATCTATCTATCTATCTATCTATCTATCTATCTATCTATCTATCTATCTTTCATATATATATATATATATATATATATATATATATATATATATCTGTCAGCCCTACTGACCTACTAGCACCAACTGTCACCAACAACTACAGAGATACAGCGATGAGCAAGGCACAGTTGTAGTGGACCTCACAATATTAATCTCAGGTGGTGACGAGTGAAGCTTTGTCTCTGAAACACAAAGCCATTAATAACGGCCTATCAATTGCTTTCTCTTTCTCTCGAACCAAAGAGTGGCCTCTACGGGTACCGGAGCACATCATCAAAATAGCAAATGAGGCTGGCGGCGAGGGAACCGGTACACAGGGACGCGAGATTTGTGATAATCATCATTCACTCTGTCCCTTTGCCTGTAGGCACTTTACATCAAAACAAATGACAACTGCATCTCACAGTGACATGTTAGTTTAAGCAAATGCATAGAAGACAGCTTATCAAAACCATTCCCGGCAGTGAAACTGCTGTGTGCCGATGCTGATATGAGTGAGATTTGGGATAAATGTGCAGTCTGCAGCACATTATTGCATTACTGTAACGGGTCTGTTTTTCTGTGATGTCTATTTAAATGATGAATACATGTTTGATGAACAGCTGGATTGGATGTAGCAACAAGTGAGATGACCAATCTAGCAACGGAGAGAAGGCCGACCCGTTTCTAGGGAAAACACAAAACTATACTAATTACAAAAGAACAGAGATGCAGTGGATGTTAATGGACTTGGGATAAAAAACCTGATTTGATACATGAATTTCTAAGACCTGTAAATTATCAACATGATCAAAACTTGGCTGGAAATCCTGTTGTACACAATCTACTACATGCCTTCTGTCATCTGAATGATTATACTTTTTTACCAAGTAAAAGGCCTTTTAGTATAATTGTAAAAACGTCCCCCTTCAGGTTGTGGTACACCTGTCTTTTGTTCTATGACATTTTAACTGATTTTTAAACAGTACACGTAAGAATAACTCTCATATTGTTACACTGTTATGACAACATTTTTTTTCTCATCAAAATAATTGCATTGTATTATGTTATACAAAAATCAACTCAATTCAAGTCGGTTTAATTGAAGTAATTTAAGTTTAAATGACTTAAACATCAAAGTTGAATGTAGTTTTATATTGATTATACTTAAAAAATGATTTTTTTACAGTGTAGTTATATTTCAAAATGAACATTGGCTGGAGCAAGTATAATTCAACAGGCTTTGAGGAACGTTTATTTGTTCATTTCTCAGTTGCATTGCATTATGTTTTGCCCCCCAGAATAAACAACAGGGATCTGATCATAAAACTAAGTATTTATATAATCATAGTTAGACATATTATTGAGAGATACAGTTACAACTGATGTATACATGCATTTTATGTTCATAGTCTCAGTATCAGAATTTTATCTTTCTTTTTGGCCATATAAATATCAGCAACTGCACCAAATTGCCAGTGAAATTGCATATTTCTTGCTCAGTTTAGGCCTCTGAATAATATCACAGTGTTTTTTCCTCTTTGAGTATGAGCTCCATATTCTCCTATATCATATTATATGATGTATCAAATATGACAACACACTTATTACATTTTTTTAATAAAGTGTTGCATTAAAAAAATATTTATTATTCTGACTATCATTCCATGTAAGGCTTTACAGGGTAAATCTTAACCAGTGTTAAGGTTTTCTTTCTTTTGATCAATAAGTCTACATCCGACAAATTCTTACACGGTAAAAAAAATGGCATTCTATCAATACTGTTATGTTTTTTCTTCCTCTCCTTCTTTCTTAAGTACTGACCTCATTTAGCTTTTATTACAAGAACTTCAAAGCTACAATAAGCCCTGTGAAGCCGTGGTTTACAGTGAATTTAAAACAGCTGTTCTAAATTTATTGTAAACCACGGTGTCACAGGGCTTTTATAAACCGGTTAGCCCATAATTAACACAGGTGTATGATTGTAAAGTAATTTACAATGGCTTCAAACGTGGCTCAACCAATCAGAAACAAGGACCAGAACTATCCATTTTATAATGTTACTAACAAACTAAACATTTTAATCGTATAAATCACCCATGTTTCGTCTATATATGTGTCTTTGAGGATTTTTCTGTCACATTGTGTTGTTAAGTGCTGATCTGTTGTAATTAGAGAATGCATGCGTTTGTCCTTAATTTATTTGCTCC
Organism: Chrosomus eos; assembly: GCA_036326025.1. NCBI lineage: Eukaryota > Metazoa > Chordata > Actinopteri > Cypriniformes > Leuciscidae > Chrosomus > Chrosomus eos. The sequence continues at coordinate 27,110,588 of CM070837.1, forward strand.
CTTAAGCCCAAAGTCAGAGACACTCATTAGGATAACGAATGGCAGCTTTGGAAAGAGGTCTCAGGACACAGAATTCTTCCAACTCCTACATGACTAGCCGACTAATAAGTCTCATCATGGCTGCTCCCTGTGCATGAGGATTTTTGAGAACAACCCCGTTTTTAAAAATGTCAACCCACAAGGGCACTTACGCTAACAAATACCTTGAATTACTTGTTTTTGTGCCATATAGACTCCGCAAGAGATTATTTAGAAATGCAATTTAGTTCTTGGCGTGAATAAATTGAGGGGAGCGCACGTATATAAAGCAGGTCATTTGAAGATTCTACATGGTGTGAATTTTACGCAAGTTGTCTGTGGCTGTAACTGTGGCGATGAATGACTTCATTTCACAGCTTCAATATTATTAGAGGTCCACAGAATATTTACACCACACGTGTGGAATGAAATGAGCGAAATGCTGCATTAAATCCAAGAGTCTCCTCTCCACACACGCAATGCAGAACGCACTTTTAGCGTGTGTATGCGCGGAATAGAGCGCTTGGCTGAATTTTATCACGGATTCGTATTAAATCTGTGGCTGTGAGATGAAAGGACACTTGGCACTTCTAAGCGGTGTGAAAAGTGAGGGACGTTTCTTGACTTCTCTTGACTCCATGCGATTCAATGATCATCTCATATTGCATGCGTACTTCAGATGAATAATTCAAGTGAAATTAAAAACCAAAAGTTCACATTAAAAATGCAAAGCCATATTACAAGGATCATTTCTGGAGGAAGTGGTTGATATCGGTTCAACCACAGAGCATGGGAAGTGTTAAAAAATATGAAATGCCTCGATGATACAATATCACCACACTTTCAGGAAACACAAACTGGCATTTTGGGCACATTCTTTACATTACAGTATTCAAGTTACATGATTATAATAAGTAACCAACATGAGAGTTTGAATTACGGTACTGTGTAGCTACTTGTTAATACAACACTACATCAGACAAATGATTACATGATTCAGAAATGTGGTGTGTGTGTGTGTGGGGGGGGGGGGTATTCTTTCGAAGAAGTATTGTTTTTTTCTTCCTCTATTTCTTCCTCATTTAGCCTTCTTTCCAAGAACTTTACAATGTAACAATGTAAAAGCTACAATGTAAACTCCTTTCTGAAAATTAGACAGGCTAACTAGCAAACAAATACCTTTAGTCGAAAATGTACTATTTTGTATATGCATATTACATAGCAAGGAAATATGCATGTTTAGAAACATTTATATATATATAAAATTTGATAATATCAATTCGGTTTTAATTGCTTTAACTCGTCAAAATAAGTTTAGCAATTTTTAAGTTATAGCCTACAAGATGCAACTAATCTTTTTAAGTCAATTTAATGTAATTTAAGTTGAAATGACTTAATGACATTCAAGTTGATTGTACTTAAAAATTTTACACAGCTTTCATATATATATTATTTATACAGCAAATAATACTCTGTAGTGTTTATATTACATGCAGTTTGTTGTAACAAGGACATTGTAATGTAAAGCGTAAGCCACTTTTTGTTCTGAATGTCAGGCTCTCTCCAGGGGTTTTCCTGACACACCAGCAGAGCACCTGTGCATTTCTGCAGCTGAAGCTGTGCCTGAACTTCACTGCTGCAGAGCTCCTTATATCCCTATCTGTCAAATCAACCCCTGTCAATCAGCATCATGCAGCACACACACACACACACACACACACACACACACACACACACACACACACACACACACACACACACACACACACACACACACACACACACACACACACACACACACACACACTGTAACAGTAAACCAACACGAGTTGATGCGTGAACCAATATTTGACCTGCTGATTAAAGCATCTGCTGGTTCAATCAGCACTGATTCGATGTGAATTTTAATGCAGCAACAAATGTAATGAAAACACACGGCTGCACCTGAAACCCCATGCAAGGTGAAACAATGAGCAGACAGAATAATTATAATAATAAAACACTAAATTCTGATGAGAACATTTCTACTTTACCCGAATAACGTGGGTTTTCCCCTCCTCGCAGTACGTGTGTTTCTTCAGTCTGTGTTCCACAAGCGGTAGATGAGAGATGCTGACATCGCAGTCACTGAGATTTCGGGAAAACCATTTTGCCCAAGTCTTTGCGTCCAGAGAGAGAGAGAGAGAGAGAAGAAAAGCTCAGGATGTAGGAAGGTTTCGCCCTTTCTCCTTCGGTTCTGACTTCACCCCTGAATATAATATTCCAGCACGGCTCCCTCGCAGTGTGTCTGCAAACTGCGCTCAAAGCGAGACAGTCCTGCGCCTGTGCCAAGCTCACCTCGCTGGGTTCACAGCCACACAGAGAAAGACTGAGACGTTGTTTGCGGCCAGATTTACATTCAGCGTGTCCAGCCAGCGCTGAGTCCAACAAATCAGCAGAATGATAGCGAAAGACTGGAGTGAGACACTTTATGAACAACAGCGCCACCTTCCGACCGAACCGCAAAGCTCGCCGTTATGACTAATTAGGATTTTTTTTTTTTTTTTTTTTACAGTTTTAGATTCCCCTTCACGATTGGGTCCATAAACGTTTTCTTTATTTTCTTTTGATTAATGAATGAATAAATTAATGAATGCCGCCAGCAGTTTTTGGATTTCAGATTTCAAAAGAAAAACACTGTTTCACAAAAGAAATGAAATCATTTTTTGTGACATTATATCTCCTCACGTTTGATCAATGAGTCTTTGCGAAGTAGTTTTAAGTGTGTGTTAAATACCTCAAAATGTGGGTAGTGTATCAACAGGTTTTACAAAACTGTTAAGCAGCAAAAACATCAACAAAACATTTATACATTGATAATAATCAGACATTTTTCTTGAGCATCAAATCAGCATATTACAATGATTTTCTGAAGGATCATGTGACACTGAAAACTGGAGTAATGATGCTGAAAATTGATCGCAGGCAAAAATAGCATTTTACACTAACAGCTACAGTATTTTAAATTGGTCTACTATTGTAATATTACTAATTTTACTGTATTTTTACCAATACAGCATTGCTGAGCATAAGAGGCTTAAAAAAGAATCTTTCTAGTAGCTTTTTTTCTTGCTTTTAGTAGTATTTCTTAATTAACATTTTTGTCTTGCTTTCTGATGTAAATATCAAAATGTTATGAAAGATGATGTATTTCAGATGAAAAAAAGAAACCCAGCATAAAATATTAAGTTTTATTTTCAGAGAAGTATACACTGTAAAAAATATTTTAGCAATTTAGTTATTTCAACTTATTTTTTTAACTAGATTGTCCAGACAACAAGAAATTTTAAGTTTTCTTGTCCTCAACTTATCGAAATAAGTTAGTTAAACTAAAAAAAAACCCATGCAAAAAGATAACTCAAAATAATGAGTTAACTTTTTTTACAGTGTAGATTGAAATTCAGTGATATTTTTGCTTTGGTAAGAAAAATAATTGTGTCTTCCTTTTGAAATATGCTATTTTTTCTTACCTCATTGGCAAATAATTATTTTTCTTGAAATAAATGAATTATTATTATGTCATTCTGTTTCTTAAATAAATATGTAAATGTATTTTGTTTTAAGTTGTGATGTTTAATTATTTATAGGGAATATATATATATATATATATATATATATTTTTTTTTTGTCAGCATAATTGGGATGTTTCCACACGAAGCCCGATTTTTACCTTCCAGAAGAGTTTTACAGTGTGGGCTGTATAGCTGGCATTGCACTGATCTTGAAACTTTCATTAACGTAAAGAAAATGACTGACATGCTTTATCTCTGAAACCTGCAGCAAAAAGCGAACTGAACTTGTTATGTGAAACATGAAAGGCTTGCAGATATGCTCAATGCCTTGAGAAAGATTACATATCCGAGTGTGATCAAATTGACCTTGAAACAAGACTAGTGAATCATGTTCATCACTCTTCCACAAGTGTAACATGGACCCGTGTCATGAACTTTTCTCCCCACATTTACACACCTTTAGAAGGGTTAACAAGCTTTACCAGGAGATGTTATTCAGGTCTCGGCAAATAAACAAGCCCCTTCACCTCAGTGCGCGCACAAACCTAATTCAAGGAGGAGAGCGAGTTTAATTGAGCCTTTAGTGAGCTACTTTGCGTTTCATTTGCACACAAGTCAAGAGCTTCTAAAACTTCACCGTCGATCAGCATAGACCCCACAGGCCTGCACTGGAGTGTAAAACACACCCACGTTCACCTACCACCAAAAAACACAGCGTTTTATTAGCACTTCCCAGACATATCCATCCACATCATCCCATTATAATTGTTGTTGGAAACAAGAGCGGAAGATTAGATGATCTTTGGAAAGGTCGAACTCTCTCCTCCGGGTGTTGAGAACAGGTCAATTCCAGAGACAAACCCCTGTAAAATAAGCTCTCTTTATTAAGGCCGAAGCGGTGTTCCTTCCCCGCTGCCATTAAACACACATTAATCATGCTTACTTCAGCCCAGGATACTTTAACACAGCCCAGCCATCATTAATAACGCTCCATCCAGTCCCACGTTGACATTTCCTTTAATTATCTCCGTAATTTATTCATGTACTGTATCAGTGGCGCTTGTTGTGTGAAGCTGCCTGCGAGGAATATTTTGCTCAAGCCTCTTCAAGACACAGGATTAACTATGCTAATGAGGAAGCTGGGAGGCATGACTGCTATTTGTGCGTGTTAAGCCGGGAAGCCATTAGGCCCCCGATTTACACGAGCCAATTGAAACAGGTTTGACTGTTACCGTGTCAGAAATATTTGCAGCATTATATCTGTGTGGCCGGGAGGTCATTTTTGTCAGACATTTCGTTTTTTTAAGCTTCCATTCTTGGTTATATCCAAAGCCTTTGTGCAGAAGGTGACATTTTTTCTCCTTTCTGTCAAGATGGAGTTTGGGTTCCTTGCCACTGTCGACTCTGGCTTGCTTAGTTGGGGACACTTTATATTCAACAATCGGTCTTTGTCAGGTGACGTCACACTCGTGATACACGAAGTGCATTATGGGGCGTAGCCGCCATTTGTAAGGTATCGATGCAGGGGTAGCCTATTCTGTTGTTGGAGAATTGTGTTTTTCATTATTTTTTCAAACTAATCCATCCTTAACATGACATTATCATCATCATCAATACAGCAAACGTATCTTAAATCCTGTACACAGCCGTTGGTGAAATTTCCTTGGGTTTTAAGAGATTTATAGTTTTTAAATTGTTCACTGGTATATGCGCTTATACCATAAACAAGTTAGTTGACAATGTCCAAGTATGAGGATGAGAAAACAATGCGGGAATCAGCACTCCAACTTACTGCAATCAGCTCATATATGGATCTATGTTCTGAATGATGACAATTTCTCCAAATAACGGTACCTGCCATATTTATCGAGTTTATTGTGGTACGGAATTTTGTCAGTTTTCTTGTCTTTCTCCAGTTTTGCGAGTTATCTCTACTCTTGTAATCTCTTCAATGCTCACAGTCAGTATAGTGATACCTCAAAAATGGCGCCCGCGGTGACGTCACTCACAACAAACCCACGTGTCTGACAAAGACCGATATTATTGATCTTACTTTAGCCTACTGACGCTGATGGATGATAACTAACCTGAGCTGAACGATGAAATATTTTTGCAGAACTGCTTTATAGATAAATTGATGATCTTTACAATGGAACTGAATCAACAAAAACTGACTTCAGCTGAACAACCGACAAAATGCATCATTTTCATGTTATCACTGTGGCAAGCTGCTTTTAAACAACCTGTATTGTATAAAGTGCTATATAAATAAAAGTGACTTGACTGAATATACATCTAGATAATTACAGCTAAATAATGTACAGTACTTGGCAGATTTTTATTTGATGTAACATTGTCTACACACAGAAGACATGTATAAGTAGGCTACTTTTACAGCAGTTAATTCTAGTCCTCTAATTTGATTTCATGATGGTGGGGATTTTCAGTAACTCTTTCAGTAAGTTACATTGCTTCTCCTGTAGGTGGTGAAAAGTGAATGCCTTTATGAGTGAATCATTAAATCATTCACTCACTCAAAGATGCTGATTCATCAGGAACAAACACCACTTTTGTTGCAGTGGCCCGAAAAATCAAATATCTCCCTACATAGTATGCAAAAAACAGTACAACATGGTAGTATTTCCAAATGCATAGTATTCGAAAAACAGTAGGTGAACAATTGAAATCACATTACTATCATTTGAGGCCACAGAGGAGGAGTTGTGAATAATGGTGAAGCTACGCAGCTGACACCAAACGTTTAATTCATACGACAATTTTTCATACCAAATTCCCACTACACATGGAGCTGAAGCTGTCCTTAGGGTCTGTGGGGAGGACCTGTCTGGTTCTTGCGTTCTCTGCTGAGGATCTGTCATGTCGACGAGGCCTTCACGAGGGATTGTCTAGTAGACACGGTCTCTGCTGACATTCAGGGCTGTGTTGTGGTCGTGTGTAGGTGCAGGTCCACCATCTGATCTGGATATGGACCGGATCCGGGATAAGGATGAGACAGACAGACAAATATTGGCTTAGATGCCTTTCTTCTTACGATGGAACAAGTACATCGGGTATTATGGGAAGTGTTAGTTCCGGTTGACCTCATTTATGCAGCCTAACAGTCATTTAACTGATTTTGAATAATAGAAATTAATAATGTGTTATGTGTATGCCAGGTTAAAGAGATGTGTTTTTAGTCTAGATTTAAACTGACAGGGTGTGCCTGCCTCCCGAAACAAGGCTAGGAAGACAACAAATAAAGATAAAAAAAGATAATAAATAGAATAAAAATTCCAAATAATTGTCTCCCAAATTATGTACAGTACTCTTTGCACTTTATACTGGACTTTATGTACTTAGCCATCAAATCTTTTTTCGAGTCATTTTATTCATTCAACGAACGAAATGACTCGAAAAAAGATTTGCTCATTTTGAACGAGTCTTTTTTCGAGTCATTTTGTTCATTCAACGAACGAAATGACTCGAAAAAAGATTTGTTTATTTTGATGAACAAGTTCGAACAGGAGAATCACGAACGTGCATCTCAGGACAGAACAAGGCGAGCATTTGTGCTAATAAAACTTTAACTGTTTTATTTATTTTCGAAATGGCGCATCGTTTCGCTATATAAGACCCTTATTCATCGTCTGGTATGTTTAAAGTCCTTTGAAGCTGCACTGAAACTGTCATTTGGACCTTGAACCGTTTTGGCTACTATTGAAGTCCATTATATGGAGAAAAATCCTGGAATGTTTTCATCAAAATCATTAATTTCTTTTCGACTGAAGAAAGAAAGACATGGACATCTTGGATGACATGGGGGTGAGTAAATTGTCAGCAAAAGTTTTTTAAAAAGTGAACTAATCCTTTAAGAATTTTACAAGGGTAATAGAATCTCTCATTAACGTTTTTTTACTCAATGAAAGCTTTCGCTGTTTTCCAGTTTAGGGAAATTACATGTTGTGTTGGTGATAGAATAAGCATGTTTAGCTCTCTCCTTCCGCAAATTTAACTTACAGTCAAAACTGGAATATCACAAAACATTTACAAAATAAAGCAGCCATTTTCCAATAAAACTGGAAGTTGCTGCAAACTAGAAAGCCACTTTGGCTCTTTTACCCTATAAACGACTTGCCTCTCAGAGTGCACAGATGAAACACAATCTAATCGCTGTCATGTTATCTTCTGTTCAGATGCCGGGTGTTTGGAAATTCAATCATTTGAAATGCTTCTGGGAGGGAATTAGCTCTTTATTTTACAGTCCTCTTCCCCATGTACATACTATGTACTTATAAATTGCAATAACTGGGTAATAACTGTACTAACCCTGAACCTAAACCTAACCTTAACACATGTTACCTTATAATACCCAGTAGCCTACTTTCTTAGGTAAGTACAGTAAACTATTAGTACAATAGTGGGGAATTAAACCAAATCATTCTGATGACAGATTTTGACCTTGGGCATTTCAGAATGATCAAACCAACATTTGAGATGCTGTGCAATGACATTGGTCCGCTGGTTATCCAATCACATCCACTGTTGAGGCAAATTCACGTGAGTTTTTTGTTGTGCATCGAGGGACTTTTTCGGTAAATGTGTTTAAAAAATGCACCTGCCTCAATTGAGCGCATACGTTTTTAAGTGCGTTTTAGAATTCATGCGTATCTTGGCATTTCCATCCAGCGTTTTTCATAAAAATAGGTGAATGGAAACACTACAAAATGTGGTAGAATAGTGAGGAATTAAGTAAACATAAACATCTAGTATAAATTGCAACAACAGTACCTTAATCACTTGCATGTGCAACATGACATGAACTGTGGAGGGGGATTATTTTCTCTAAAGATTAATGGTTTTCGCATACACAAGCACAACCAATGACATCGCTACAAAATACAGCAACAACTGCAACATTCTGTAGTTCAATCCCATCAAATCCAGTTCGCAGCAATGCGTGCCAAGTCCCACAATCACTGGAATGGAGCTCAGCTTAGTCTATGTGTAATTACCCTCTCTTGCCTTTAGCTTAAGTTTACTTACGTGCTGTCAAGAGAAGCATATCTATGAAGGCAATAACAGCTCCTGGCAAGACTGTCAAACCATCTGGCGTAGAGAACAGGGTGACAAAAACAAACGCAGACAGGGACTTGGTCTTCATCCAGTTTGGAAGGGAATGGAGAGAAACCTCCGCGCTCCAGGCAAAGCTTACTCAGCATCACAAGTAAGGTCATCATTGCGCAATCCTGTCCATACATCTCATTTTTGTTCTTTGCCTCTTAGGTTATGACCACAGGAGGACCACTTCTCGTGGAACCCACAAAGCACTGCAGCAACTATCTATTCGTACTCGCCGAAGGCGGATGTGTATTCTGAAAATGGTTTTAGATGGTAATTTCCGTTTTGAATCGCCGTTTGACTGTAGTCGTATTCCTTCCACAGACGGTTTGCCTAATGGAAAACATCATGCATCATATTTAGTACAGTGTGAATATATTCCTAAATTCCAGTCTCTTGCTTTATCACCGTTCTTTATTTTCACAGTAAAAGATATAGCTCATTTTCTCGGGGGCGTAATGCGCATTCAATCTGAAGGAATCCGGATGAGCGCCCCCCCATATCACTTCCTAACCTATTAAAAATGACAGCAATTTAATAACGTTCCCAAATGCGAAGTCATAGGTACAACTTTCGGCTTTAAGTGCCTATATAATACACATTCATAAACAAACCGAGCAAGACACTTTACACACTGTAGACGTGTTGCAATTTAAAACTCCCGTCACAGCACTCTGCCTTTGCCTTGCCTTGAGGCTATACGCTCTTAAATGAAAATATGCTCTCAAGACGAAGCTTTTTTTCCCTGGTAAAACATCTGAAATTCCCCTAAATGAAGGAATAAACAAACAAATAAATAAGCATGTGAAAATATATTCCCACTCAATAAGCACTGAGAAACTTTTTTATGTCTCTCCTTGTCAGTTGGAGGCCCATGCTCCTCGCAGTATTTGTCTCTTATGGAGAATTTACCTCTGCAGTGTGAGCCTTATTTCCTCTGGGTGCCCTAACCCTCTCCTTAGTTCATTATCCTGCCTGCTGCTATCGGGCCGCATAAGACTAATGGCCCTCTCTGCCTCTCATTGCGCAGTGCTGTGCAATGGTGGAGGGGTCTATTACGCCTGAGCAGGTTGAATTTACCTTCTCCAAGAGAGTCCATCGTGGACTTTAATGAGAGGACAGCATCCCAGACATAAATCCTTCTTCAGTTTGGGCCGTGGAGTTGGTGGGATGCTGGATGACAGTCGGACCACGTGGCCCGCGGAGGCGCACGACAACGATAACTTATCCCAGACAGACCGCGGCTCCGTCTGTGCTTGCGTTTCCCGTTACGGGGAGGGGAATGAGAAGGGAGCAGGTGGCGGGTCTAAACACTTCCAAATGTCAATCTGGCCTTGAGATTCACGGCACAACATGATTTGGAGTCAGGCAAAGCTTCGTTGACTCCAGTAAATTGAGATTTAATCAAACAGCTCTTAATTGAAATCTTTTCTCCAAACACTGTTAAAGTCAGACCTGGTGTCGTGGTTTTGTAAAAAAAAAAAAAAATACACACAGAAAACCAGAGCTGTTTTCTACAGTAATTGTTCAAAGTGCTTGGCTCTAATATGGTAGAAAACAAGTAGAAATGCACATCGTTGTAAATTTAAGTTGTCAGTCATGGCTCAATTGTCAATAAAATAAAATAATATAATTTTAATTTTTTTGGAAAGAAATTTTATTTAGTATTAAATTGAGAAAAAGTGACAGTAATAACTTTTATTATGTTGAAAAAGCTTTTTATTTTATTTTATTTTAAATAAATGCTGTTCCTTTTAAACGTTCTATTCTATTCATCAAAAAAGTAGCCTATCATCATTTCAACATTATTTTCCAAATCACCATATTAGAATGATTTCTGAAGAAGAGTAAATTGAGAATAGTCATTTTGTTAAATATTATTACAATCACTGTTTTTACTATAATTGTGATCAAAACATGCAGTCATTGTGAGCTTAAGAGATTTTTGCTGAACACATTAAAAAATCTTACCAACCCCAACCTTTAGAATGCTAGACTATTATATATAAAACCATTTTTTTTCATTAAAACCAGTAAATATTCAGCCTTAATTGCAACAATAATCTTCTCATTTGAGTGTTAATGGCTGGGGGAATTGCATTAAGTCAACATGGGCGATTAAACCAACAGAAATTCTGCAATTGGTACGCTTCTAAATGTGTTCTAGAAAAACACATTTAGTTGGTATAAATGCTGGTTCGGTTTGGATGCAACCAATTTTGGCAGTTATATTGCTCCTCGTGTTTTGAAATCCGCTTTTCTCTTTCCCTTTTCTCGTCTGTACCTCATCCTCGATAATATCTTCCCTTGTTCACCATCTCATTTGTCGGTTATTTAACTAGGGCTCAATTATTAATCCACCTACTCACGGAGATGGATCACAGTCAAATTGTGGTCAGAAAAGCTGAATATGCATCATGGACAAATATTTCAGCACTTATTTTCAACAGACTGCTCTTTTCCCCGCTTCACTGCTGAGGCAGGATGTTTGTGGATGCATTTCTGAACAGCGAAACAATGAGGCTGTAGAGCACAACATGTAGAGACCGTAGGATCAATATGCTAATGTGTTACAACAATAACAGGCCTCACAGATCGCATTCACTGGAGCTAAATCTAGCTTTGGAGTTTTTGTTTCATAAAAGCATTCACAGCTGGAAATTGTATATTGTCTGGTGAAATTGTATAAAAGTCTATCGCCCGCAATTTTGGTGTGATGCAACTTTGAGTAACCTGATACACACAAGATTGAATTCTAGTCGAGATTAATTACGTGAATAATCTCCATATTAAATGACCCAAGGGCTCAGTGAGAGGTGCAAGGTTGGGATACTGGTGGAAGCATTGAGCTGCTTGAGGCTTGCATGAGGAAAGACTGTATTGCATCTATTTTTCTAAAATAGTTTTGTTATTTTCTTATGTATGGTGAGCTGTTCTGGAAAGCTCTCCAAAAATAATATCTCTGCTGTCACAATGCAAGGTCCAGGTCTGTTACATTTTATAATTATGTGAAACATATTGGAAATACATTTGATATAAATGGTAAGAATCTTTTTAAAAAAAACTATTTTATCTAATAGACTTGGTGGGCTTGGTGGCCAGTAAGAAACCACCCAGAGCACCCTAGCAACTGTATAGCAACATGATAAAAATCACTTGGTCACATTTCCCATTGTTCAGCAAATTGTTTAGGACTAAAAGTCCATTCCAACATGACATCATGACTTTTGCGTAAACATACACGCCACTTTCAAGTCAAGTGGCGTGTTATCTATACGCATTTTGAGCTATCCGCGTGTATGTGTGTATGTCTACGCCGTTAAATGTCCGACTGATTCCGCGTGTATGTACACGCCGTTAAATGTCCGAGCGAAACGAAGCAAAATGTACATCTACATCTGGCGAGCGATATTTTTTTACCTAGGATGGTAGGGGAAGACTCATAAATGGTATTAACCCCAGTGACGGGTAGGTTTAGGGACGGGGTTGGGGTAGGTCATATATTTATATATACAGTAATGTAACGTTAAGTCAACGGCATTCATAAACGCGCTGAAAAGCGATTATACGTGTTGATAGCACGCCAAAAATGGAAATACGAATTGGCATGTCATACATACGCTATTTCATGAGATCAGTCTGGTCCATTCACACCAAGAATTATAACTATAAAGATAACCATAACGAATCCAATAACCATCTTTGCATCTACACCAGCAAACAATAACGGTTTGTTTATTCTAAGCTCGCGAGCTGCAGTTTCAAAGTGTGTACAACGTCATTGAACATGTTTTTGCTGTTCTTATTGCATTTACAGGAGATGTCCTCAGATGTTTTGATTAAAGCAAGATGTAACCGATCTAATAATCTCACAGTGAATTTAGCTGACGTATTCAATATAGTGGAATATAAACAACACCTAGTTTTTTCACTGCAACTTCGAAGAAAGCAAGACAATGTTGTTGAAATGAGTGCTGGATACCTGAGGTAATACTTCTCACCATTTATTCAGAGGGTATGAACTACGGCTGCACGATTAATCGAAATGAAACCGCACACGATTTGGCAAAGGCTGCGATTATTTAATGCGCAGCTTGTCAGTGCAGCACAGCTCTGTGATCAGTAGTATATGCTGATCCATCTGAAAGCTAGAGGGCGAATTTATTTATTCAAAATAAGTACCTCAAGAGAGTAGTACCAAAGTCCCTTTAAGACAAGTTATTTCACTCAGCGGCCATCTTTCCAAAACAGTTTGCCAAGCTTATGATTCAATTTCATATTTGATATCACCAATGAAATCTGACAACAACTGTGTCATAAATTTTAAACGCACAAATCATGACAGAAAACAACGTTTTTCAGGCTGAATCAAGCTAATGCACATGTGCAGTGTAAGTGCGCGTCTCCGGAGCTTCTAGCGGCAGCTGCAGTTACGCGATGACTTCACCAATCAGCGATTGGCACTTATTTAGAAGGCCTAATATTGACCATTTTGCCATTTTGAGCGCTGCAATTTTCCCCATTCAAAACAATACGAGTCACGCGTCTTGTGTAATTCTATAGTCTTTGGTAGTACGGAGCAAAGGTCTTCGAGATTCCTAGCGTCCGAAAGCTTAGGCAGCTGACTTCTTGCCTCACTGCCTTATCAGACAATGACTTTGCATGTAGCGTTTGCTAGTGATGTATGTCTCGAGACCACTTTTACGTGTTCTCGGTCTTGTCACGTTATTGACAGTCTTTGGTCTTGGTCTTGTCTTGGTCTCGGACCTCTTGGTCTTGTCTAGGTCTCGCTGTCTCAGACCGACATAGTGGTCAGGGGATTTAGCAATAAAATCCTACAATATCCACGACAATATCCGCAACGGATTGAAGCGCGTGAAGACAGTGCGGTGTGCGCGAGCCACACGAGAAAACACCGTATCCGCACCACTGATCGCAGCGGCAACGAGCACTTTGATCACTTGATTTAAAAAACACATATCATGTACAGTTTTTGATGTATTCAGACTGATCTCATGAAACTGCATATGTATGACACGCCAATTCGTATTTCCATTTTTGGCGTGCTATCAACACGCATAATCGCTTTTCAGCGTGTTTATGAACGCCGTTGACTTAACGTTACATTACTGTATATATAAATATATGACCTACCCCAACCCCGTCCCTAAACCTACCCGTCACTGGTTAATACCATTTATGAGTCTTTCCCTACCATCCTAGTAAGAAAAATATCGCTCCCCCAGATGTATATCAAAATTTGGCTTTAATTTCGCTCGGATTTTTAACAGCGTGTACATACACGCGGAATCACTCGGACATAACGGCGTAGATATACACGCATACACGCGGATAGCTCAAAATGCGTATAAATAACACGCCACTTGACTTGAAAGTGGCGTGTATGTTTACGCATAAGTCATGATGTCATGTTGATGTATTAAAGGTGGGGTAAGTGATTTGGAAAACGACCAGCAGATTTTGAAAATACACAATTCAAATGGTCCTACCTTCTTTCCTCCAACGCTGGCCCTGACTCCACCCATTTGAAGAACATGGACGCGCAATCATGCACGAGCGAAAACTCAGATGCACGAGAGATTGTAATGACGATTTACTATTAATCATGAAACCAGCTTTACTGACGAGATGCGCATGCGTCACGAGTTTTGAGTATGCGCACAAAGGGGGTCACGCGCGCTGGGGGGAGGGGGCTGTGGGACGACCGTTTGATTGACGAACTTACTGTCCAATGATTCCAGGTGGTCTTGGAAATGATTGGCTGGAGTTTTTCGAGTCCTTCCTGTTCCACAGATGATTAAATTGCTTAATTTTCATTTCAGTGCTTCTAAGGCCTCATTAACACTGTCAGTGAAATGTGACCCAATTCCGAATTTTTACTCATATGCGACACAGATCTGATGTGTTCTATGACAGTGTAAACAGGAAAAAAACGCGGTAACGCTTCCTTTTACAGTACATTACTTACAGTTTACTTACAGTGTACTTATCTAGAAAGTACTGGCTAATATAAGGTAAGTGCATGGAACAGGGGTAGGTTTAGGGGTAGGTTCAGGGTTAGTACTAGTTATTACTCAGTAATTGTAGTAAAATAAGTACATAGTATTTACATGGGTAACTGGACTGTAAAAGGAAGCGTTACCAAAAACGCATGCATTCGGATATTTCGAGATCGGTTACAGGCCTCGTTCATATGTGGATATAAATCAGATATGTGCCAATGCGACTGTCATGTAAACATGATTTTCTGAGGCATTAGGCTATACATCTCTGCGGTTTAATGACGAGAGAAACCCAGACGCGCATCTACGAAGGGACGGATAGCCCGACGAAACATTGTGTCGTCGTATAGGAGAGAAATGTGGACAGACACACGTTGACACAACATATCAAAGGTTGGCTTGCTCATCCTAAAATTTCGTACCCACTGCTCCTCGTTAAAGCCCGCCACGATCTCGTGAAAGTGCGTTTATTGCACAAATTTTTTTTCACGTGCCATTTACACCAAAAATATATTTTGCGCGTATGATACGCACTTTATGACGTTTAAAGGATTAGTTCACTTTAAAAAAAACTTTTGCTGATAATTTACTCACCCCCATGACATCCAAGATGTCCATGTCTTTCTTTCTTCAGTCGAAAAGAAATTAATGATTTTGATGAAAACATTCCAGGATTTTTCTTCATATAATGGACTTCACTGGGATCCAAACGGTTCAAGGTCCAAATGACAGTTTCAGTGCAGCTTCAAAGGACTTTAAACGATACCAGACGATGAATAAGGGTCTTATGTAGCGAAACCATTGGTCATTTCAAAAATAAATAAAAAAGTTTAAGTTTTATTAGCACAAATGCTCGCCCTGCTCTGTTCTGTGATGCACGTTCGTGACTCTCCTGTTCGAACTCGTTCATCAAAATGAACGAATCTTTTCAATGAATGAATGAATGAATGAATGAATGAAATGACTTGACTCGAATGAATGAAATGACTCGAAAAAAGATTTGTTCATTTTGATGAACGAGTCAAAAACAAAAACACATTTACATACAAACTGATCACCAATCATCTTTATTTTTTTAGCTCAACTGTCACAGAATGGAAAGCTCAGGATTGTGGGATATCAAAGGCAGCGAAGGATACATCTATGTTGCCTTCAAAAAATAGGGTATCTCAGGACAGCCCGATCTCATGAAAGTGCGTACTATGAATACCACGAATGTTATTTCTCGTGGCATTTATACGGCAAAATCAGTTTTGGCGTGTATATGATACGCAGTTTTCGCGTGCATATGATACGCACTTTATGGCGTGTAATACGCACGCACCCTCATCCCCCCTCCCCCTAATCCTACCCAAGGGATTTTCAGTGCGTAGCATATGCACGCCAAAACTGATTTTTGCGTATAAATGCCACGAGAAATAACATTGGTGGTATTGATACACACTTTCATGAGACTGCGTTGCTCAGGAGAAAGGAAGTAAAGCTAACATTGGATTGGGACGTTGATGCCTGCATCCTTCGAAGGCATAATTTTTAAGCTTTTGGACGCAGCCCTAAAAGGTAGTTGAGTTTAATCAATGTTGGAGCAAAACTCTGCAGGAATGTGGATCTCAAAGGGCCAGAGTTGAGATGCCTCGGCTTATTCAAACCAAGGAATATTCTATAAAGTTATTCTTTATGTAACAAATCTTTTGTTCAAGCTACAGTATATTTATTAAAGTCTCATCCAACCCACTTGACATGAAAGCAGTTTTCGTCTGAAAAGACTCCAATATCAAAAAGGTTAAACATGATCTATTTCCTATGCTGGAGCCACCGATCATCAAATTGAGGTTACAAGGCAGCCGGAGAGCTGTCAATCACCCTGCCACACATGTTCAGAGCAACTTCATTCGCCATATTTACCAAAGGGTTGACACTAAAAGCTTTTTGACAGCAGCAATGAACGGTCACATAAGATCATGAATGGCCTCCTCAATGCAGTTGTTTGCTTTATCGCAATGGTTGTTAAGGCACTGGAACACTGGAGCACCACCAACTCTCAAATCCTCATGTAAATCAGTTTATGAAAGCCATGCACAGAAAATAAAACAACAATGTTGACAATGTAAACATGCTTTAGTGTAACAGTGCATTAGTGAGAAGAACTAAAATAGTCTATGCTTGCAAGCTCTGAAATCAAGCTTTTTGTCCAATGAATTGTATATAATGCATGATTGAAGGGATCATCATATTTGCCACCTAAACACTTGTTACCATGGTTTCTTCCCTTAAGTGCTATGAATTAAACAAATACTGAATTGTAAGTCTTTCAAGCAACAGATGGCCTGGATCAAACATTTTATTCGCAGCAAATGAAGGTTACAAGCACTTCATCCAAATACACAATGATGGAACAGGTGCCAGTGAAATTTGTGACACTAATATAATTAATTTTCATCAGTAAAACAATCATTCTCTTTTCTGTTTCAGAGGAGGTTAAGAATATTTTAGGTGAAGATATGGAGTGTTGCCATCATTACTGATGATTTTCCGGGGCTCTGATTGGTTTAAATTAGAACAATGGAACAAATGAATTAATTAGTTGTTAAAATAATTACGAGCAGCATTGGAGGTCCTGTTCAGCAAAAAAACACAATAGCGGAAAGGCAGATCATAGACCACTCTCCGGGAGTGCTTTTGTTTCATCAGCGTGCAGCTAATAAGAATGCTCTGAAGCCAGTCTTAAATGCTTCAGCGGCTTGCAGAAGGAGTGGGCTGAGGTCTGCACAATGGCCGGCTTGAATGTTCATTTGCTGTACTTTAATTGTAGATTGATTATTAACACACAAAATCCTTTTTTTAAATAACTTGTTGGCTCTGTCTGACCATATATGTGTGTTCTGCTGTGCTGTAATATATATGTTATTTTTTTGCCACGCATTCTTGAAGACAAAATAGGGGATGAAAAACATTAAAGGAGTAGTTCACTTTTAAAAAAAACTTTTGCTGATAATTTACTCACCCCCATGTCATCCAAGATATCCATGTCTTTTTTTCTTCAGTCGAAAAGAAATTAAGGTTTTTGATGAAAACATTCCAGGATTTTCTCCATATAATGGACTTCATTGGGAGCCAAACGGTTCAAGGTCCAAAAGACAGTTTCAGTGCAGCTTCAAAGGGCTTTAAACGACTCCAGACGATGAATAAGGGTCTTATCTGGGACCCTTCGAGTCATGACTCAAAAAAAGATTTTTATTGATTGAATACGAGTTCGAACAGGACAGTCACGAACGCTCATCACAGAACAGAGCAAGGCGAGCATTTGTGCTTAAAAAACCTAAACTTTGTTATTTATTTTTTAAATGAGCGATGGTTTCGCTAGATAAGACCCTTATTCGTCGTCTGATATCGTTTAAAGTCATTTGAAGCTGCACTGAAACTGTATTTTGGACCTTGAACCGTTTGGCTCCCAATGAAGTCCATTATATGGAGAAAAATCCTGGAATGTTTTCATCAAAAACCTTAATTTCTTTTCGACTGAAGAAAGAAAGACTGGACATCTTGGATGACATGGGGGTGAGTAAATTATCAGCAAAAGTTTTTTTAAAAGTGAACTACTCCTTTAAGGAACCCTGAAACAAAATGTTGGGACAGTCCAAAAACACTTTAAAACATAATATTTGATTATGTATTGTTGTACCATTCAAAACTAAATAAATACCAACATTAAATAGAATAAAATGAAATGTCACATCTGTTTTTTTTACATTCATGTTTTCATGTCTTTTATTTTGAAATAATTACCTCGTGTTATCTTGTCATGTGCTTTCCTTGCTTCATTGGTTCCTTTTTTCTTGCGTCATGTTCTTATTGGTTCATTGTGTTCATTACTTTCAGGTGTGTCTTGATATGTCATTAGTCCTTGTGTGTATACAATATATATCCCTTATGTTTCCATTGTGCCTTATAGCTTTGTCTTTGTAACCGACTGTTCAAGTCAAGTTCAAGCCTGCTCTATTTCATGTCCTAGTTTTGTTTGTTGAGCATCTGGCTCGCTGTTTGTCAATTAAACTGCACATACCAGTAGGTCCTCAACTCGCCTTCAGCCTCCAGCCTCAATTCCTTTACAAAATAAATAAAAAGTAAAAAAAAAAAAAAAAAAAAACATTTGGGACCAAAAGTAAATGTTATATTTGTATACTATAACAGGGTTGAGTATATGCCCTATCTTTTTAAACATTGAGAAAAGAGAAAAATATTTACTTTCCACCATGCTGTCGTAACAGTAATAAATTAATTACTCCTTGTCAAATATTTTCAGGTTAGATGTCATATATACATATATATATATATATATTACATACCTTGGGTTACTTTTTCCTCTTATATTAGGGTAAATTCTGGATTTGCTTCAATAATGTATATTTAATCTCCTTTCATCTAAGCATATAGGCATAAGACTGTCAAAGACCAACTCAAAGCAAGTGAGTGCCCTCTAGTGTGCAATATCTTCGCCTATGGCGCCTGTGCCGAGTTCGGTGTTATTGACAGCTCAGAATTCACAAACACATTGCCTGGAATTAAATTAGTTGAGAACCTTCTGCAGCGTGATGTAAGAGTGTGAGAGACTGAGACGCGTGACAGCTAAAGAGAGCAGACAGCTCTAAGTAAAGCTGTCTTGATTACTTCATTTTCGTTTCTGTTCCATTCACCACCTCATCACTTACTCTTCCCTTATCACCACTAGAATGGAGTTTTTTTAAAGAGAAAAATGTTGGCAGTTTTTTTTATAAACGAACAAGTCAAAATTGCTGTACATGTATATCATCAAGGGTGTAGTATATTGTTGCACTTTATTTTGTGATTTCACTGGAACAGAGAGAAGAGGGATATAGAAGAGGTGATCACTGCACTCTGTTACTATTGCTGCACTAAACTGCTATGATTAGAAGAAAGATAATACCTAGTCACCATGAAATCAAAACTTGTTCACATTTCTTATGAATATTGCAGTGTTTATTATAAATGATTTATCTGTGTACATTATAATTTTTTTTAATTCTTGTGCCCTCATTTATCAATATAACTTCCCCTCCCTCTTGCAGCTCATCTCTTCTCTGATAACGTGTTTACTGTTGTGAGGGCGGGGCAACCTGTCAATCACATGACATCACAGCAATAGCAAGCACACATCCAATGAATTCCTCAGGACAAAATCAAGTCATTTCACTCAGATTAAACATTATAAGCATATCCGTTGTTAAGTCGTGACGTAACCGCTCTCCGATAATACTGTTTCCGGGTCCAAAGGCCGGTCTTCTCTACCTACCTACCGCTTTCGCCGGAGTTTTAACGTGTCCCCGTGTAGTTTAAATAGATCGGAGTTAAAAAAAAAAACAAGTGACATTAACTGTCATCTACCGCTTTCCCTGTGGCGAGAAAGATAAGAGAAAATGGCGGCAGTTGATTAGGTAAGTTACAAATCTTAAACGAATGAAGAAACTTTGGCGCCAATGGGTGCTATCCCTTAATCCCTAGTAACACCCACTGGCACTGAAGCGAAAAGCCCTTAAGAAAAGGTTTTATGTAGGATCTGAAAGACGAGCGGAGCGCTTGGGCCCGGTAGAGGCTAAACGTCACGCGTGACGTCAGACTTAACAACCGAATACAGCCAATCATTATTAGAGGTAACCATTCAAGCCAATCAGAATTCAGTATCGCATTAGCCAGTGTTGCTAACTAAGTGACATAGGCCTAGATTTACAGACTTCAAAAAAATCATCACCTAGCAACAAATCTTAACAAAACAACTTTTTGGACTGCTGGTTAACGTGTAGTCACGGTCGAACAGAAAATAGAACAGCTTTATTGGACATTTGGCTATACAGTATGTGAACACAGATAGTCTTCTCTCATGTGAGTGTGCTTTTTTTTAATCAGAAAGGTCTATTGTTATTGAGAAAAATGACTCGAGTACACTTTTAATATTACCTTGTTTATACTGTTTTCCAATGCAGTGCCTCCGCTCTCTGCCTCACCACAGCGCTAGAGGTTTCAAAAGCTTCAGCAGTTTTGTCTAAACCCACATTCAGCTCTCTGTCCCTCTCTACATGAGTGAGCGAGACGTGCCAACCGCCATCAGAGACTCTGCAGGCATCACGAGTCTCCTGACTGTGTTATCTCTAACAGCAGCCTGCTCTTACTAAAGCCGCGAGCAGTTCTACTATGTTGGAGGCGTGTGTGATTGTTGATATTGAATGGAAGTGCTGCGTCCAGGATGTGCTGAACATGCTCAAGTGCTCCCATGCTGCTCCTGTGGTTTGTCTCTTACTCTTACACTAGAGGGCAGTAGGCCTACTATATTACTGGAGGCAAGGCATGTCATTAAAGGGATAGTTCACCCAAAAATAAAAATTCTGTCATCATTTACTCACCCTCAAGTTGTTCCAAACCTGTATGAGTTTCTTTCTTCTGCTGAACACAAAAGAAGATATTTTGAACAGTGTCAGTCATCAAACAGTTGACAGCACCCATTGACTTCCATAGTATTTTTTTCCTACAATGAAAGTCAATGGGTACAAACATTCTTCACATTTTTTAGTTCAACAGAAGAAAGAAACTCATACAGGTTCGGAACAACATACAAAGAAAGTACACGGATACGCGTTGTATTTCGTGTCGTTTTTTAAAATATTTTTTTATCTTGCTTTCTCACAACTTGTGTGCTTTTTCGGTGAGAACTGCAAACTAATAAACGAATGAACACGTTGTGCGGCCATACACAGAAGACCAACGGCCAATATCAGAATTTCCGTTAAATAATACATCAAATTTCATATAGTATACCCCCTGAACACTTGGAATATACGACAGGTGTCCCATGGGATCATTCTTGTGTCTTTTTTTAAAAAGCTTGATGCTGGTCGCTATTCACTGCCATTATATGCGCAAGCGAGACAATGGCTGAATCTGAACTCGCTCCCTATACCCTTAATTAGGCCATTATTTGAGGTGACACCCATTTGTAGTGGTGTCCGAAACCATAGTGGACATTATCGAGTAGGCTACACTCATTCAATCCCACATTGCACCACAACAACGAATGCACAGCCAATGTAAGTTCAACGACTGTCCGAATTCGCTCACTTGTTTTCATTCACCCCACACCAAGTGAACTGTATTAGTGGAGTAACATAGGGAATAGTGATTGAGGGTTTAGGGGTCATTTGGGATTCAGCCATTGTTTTAAAGTGTTCCTTTTGTGGTCCATAAAAAAGGGGAGTATGGCACCAGGGTGAGATATTTATGACTTCATTTTCATTTTAGGGTGAACTACCCCTTTAATGGCACGTTCCATTATAACAACTTACCCTATATAGAATCGACTTTCAAAAATAAACCTGTCCTGAGAAATATTACATACAGTGGATTTTAAGAACCATTTAGTTAGCCTATAAAATAATCTTCAAACGGTTTCATTTAAATGAACAACATTTTCCATTCCATTAACTTTTGAAACTTTACTGCACCTATAGTGTTTGTGCTTCACTAAAAGGAAGTGTCCCACTCAAGGTTAAAGTTCAAAGAAATGCAAACCAGTCCTGTTCAGTCGTAATGGAACATCTGAGAGATACTCAAAATGCAGAAATATGTAAAGACAAAAGGTGTTGTTAAATGTAGAATAGACCTTTTTTCGAATGCCGTGATTGATGTGTTTTAATTGCCATCTATATTTGTCCGAGTGCCAGCTTAAAATACACACATCAGACGTGATTTACAATGGAATGAGACCAGCGGCGCAGCTCATTAACTGACTTTGAGCATTCCACAGAGTCAACATCACCATGACAACAAAAAGGCATCTTTTAGGACAATAGTGTCCTAGGCAGTGAATGAGGTTTGAGAACGTCCCTCGTGTGCACTCTGATCCTTCTAATGCAAAACTGTCTTTCCACAGCGTAATCCGCAAAGAGGGGGTCTGAACCCCAGCCTGTCGTACACAACACAAAAGAGAGGACACATTTGCATTATCCATAATTACAGAGGTAGATTTCTTTGTCGGTGGGTGGGATAAGGGGGCATTATCTTCACATCTATCTATCTATCTATCTATCTATCTATCTATCTATCTATCTATCTATCTATCTATCTATCTATCTATCTATCTATCTATCTATCTATCTATCTATCTATCTATCTATCTATCTATCTATCTATCTATCTATCTATCTATCTATCTATCTATCTATCTATCTATCTATCTATCTATCTATCTATCTATCTATCTATCTATCTATCTATCTATCTATCTATCTATCTATCAATCTATCTATCTATCTATCTATCTATCTATACTATCTATCTATCTATCTATCTATCTATCTATCTATCTATCTATCTATCTATCTATCTATCTATCTATCTATCTATCTATCTATCTATCTATCTATCTATCTATCTATCTATCTATCTATCTCAATATACCAGAAATAGATTCATTCAACAAAACTATATAGTCCGCATGTAGACAAAATGAGTTCACAATAACTTTCAGCTTTCAATCAATACTTACTAAATATGAGGAAACACTTTGTTATACTGAAGTATTATATCACCCAGTATTGTAATTGCACATTATGAATCATGACAAAAAATTTTGTAATAGGATTCAAACAGAGCTGTCCAGCAATTGCATGTAATAACTAAGAAAAAGCAGAAGGACCAATTACGTGCATGGCTGGACATTAACTGCCCTCCTGAACCAAGATTAAAAAGCAATTACAGCATGTTAAGTATAGAAGAGTTCATTTTAACTCTGATTAGTGATTCCTGACTCTCTAAGGTCATTCATATTCACTTTTAAAGGTAATTCGGGGAAGGTAATACTAAGAAACAGGGCCTACTCGGAAACCCTCTTAGTGTTGACCTCTGCTAGTTTATGTTCAGCTTGGGTAAACAAAGTAAATTACACATCTCGTGAACGGTGAACAGCACCTCCAACCCCTCCCTGCAAAAGCGAGCAGAAAATCCCTAACATAGGTGTACAAACATATTAAGGCCTCTGAATTCTGAGCCTGAAGGATAAGCACTTTGCAGCCGTGCACTCGTTGGTGTCCCGCGGACCCTGCAGTTTAAATAGACTTGGTTTAAATGGCTTTAAGTGAGCACTCAGAGAGACCTGACATGGCTGTAGCTACAGTAATAATGAGTTTGAAAAGCTGTGGAAATGAGTGGAACTAACTGAGAGTACCCCAGTTTAAGTGCTGGAGTGGTATCCACTGCTTAGATTGCAAGTGTTGGAGGATATCGTGTCAAACCAAGCCAAGTTTATTTATAAAGCACATTTAAAACACCATAAGTTGACCCAAAGTGCTGTAAAATAGGAAACAATATAGAATATAAGGAAATGTAAAGACAAAAATAGAATAAAAAAACAAACAAATAAATGAATAATGTACTGCCAGTCTGCCACAAACTTCACTGCACATTTTTTGTAATGTTAAAGGTGCTCAAGCGCTGTCACGCGTTTTTTTGTCACATACAGCAACATCTCCTCACTATTCGCTAGCTGCCTGTCCCCTGAACACACTGTAAAAAAAAAAAAAACACGGTCTCTGGCTCCACAAATGGCTACAAAAACAAACTGGGCTAACCCGCACCACGAAACGTAACAAACTGTTCCAGCCAATAACTGACAAGAAGGATTTGGGGGTGGGGTTTGGGGGGTTAGTGCGCGGATGAGGAGGAGGGAGGGTCTAGCTAGCCTCCGTTTTGTTTGACAATACTTTAAACATCAACAAGAAGTGACGTCGCCCGACATCGCTTAGAGAACCTTTAAGGTGCTCTATGTAGAATTCAGAAACACGTGCTATTAGTAACACTAGCGGTCATTAAGTGAACTGCAGCCAGGAACTTATTGCTCGTGCTGGCACTCCTGCACATCACACGTACACGAACAAAAGACTGGACGTGATTCAATGCCACATGTACTCACGAGTAACAACAAAGTTTTTTGCTTAGAAGAAAAAGAAGTTGGAAATACCTTTGCAGTGATACTGTTAAGAAGCATCCCGGCGTCGTCCATGATGACTGGAAGTAGCCTACTGCTCGCTTTCCTCTCAATAACAAAATAAGCACACTACAAAAATGACAGCAGTGAGAAAACAGCAGTTAAGAAAGCTTCTGATCATAGTGCAAAAAGCTATGCAATTCACCGGCATCACAGCGACAAGTGACTACACAAAAATTACACAGAAAGTTGAGACCATACTAGATCTGGCCATTTGAGACTGTAGTTGAATTAATCCCCTTTCTTTGCATGATAGCCTACAGATATTACAGAATAGCTCTTTCGGCATTATCCTAAAACCATGTGTTATAAAAAACGGAGGCTATCGGAAGCGCATAAACGTCACATCCTTTTGATTTTCCTGTCAAAACCGTCCCGAGTCGACATATAAAGTCAGGGAAGGTCTAGTCTTTTTAACTTTCGTTACAAGCTGTTCGCATTAGTAATTAAAAAGCAAGTAGGCTAATGAATAATAGCCTACATGTAAAATGCTACCTGTAACTGAATGATATTACCACAGAATAGCACATTGTATGGTAAAATAGCCTACTCCAAAAACTGTCACATTTGATTATAACTTATTTAAATGGCTATGTTTATTCTTATTTTCGTAATCAGTCTTAAACATTTATATTATATGTTTAATATAAAATGTAAAAAAAAAAAAAATCTAATGGGTAGGCTACTTATATTAACGATATAGGCCTTTAAGTTAATGAAACAGTTATGAGCTGCAAATTCATCTGTGAGAAAAGGCCTGGAATTACAGTAGCCCTATAGCCTATATATGCACAGAGCTATAACACGTGTGTGATGTATATTATGTAATATGTGTAGCATAGACACTAATGTAAGTTTTAATGGTTCATCCTCATTCTCGTGTTATAGTGGTCGTTCTAGTTTGTGATTTCGCGTTCCTGCCAGTGCACGTAGATGTGGCGCGCGCTCACGCTTGATGAGGGAGGAGGGGGTGACTGAGCGCGTGAAAAGTTTGCGTGTTGGTGTCACACTGTTCATCTCTTCTGACAAGAGCCTGTGGATCTTAACATCGACTGCAATCAGGTAAGACACGTTTATTTAACAGGCACGAGAATTAATAATAATAATAATTCTTGATTTCAAACTCTCATCCATCACATGTGCATGAGTTAACTAATGTTAAATCATATCTCGAGAAACCACATTTGTTAATCCTAATTAATTACTTTTCCAAAAATAATCATGCCAGTGCACAAAGTTATGAGAAGTAATTGCAAAACATCTTTATTTCTGTACCAGTTATGCTAGATAAGGCAGAAATAGCTCATTAAGGTGATAATTTCCACCCAAAAATGTGTAATAAGAAATAGCAGAATGTTACATTTTGGAATAATATTGAAAAATAATTAAATACCATAATTTACAAGTAACCAGTGGCATGTTTTTGGCCTCTTACTCCTCTGCAATAATTCAGTGAAATAGTGGAATACTTTAATTTAACTTTATTTAGTGTGTTAACCAGGCTGGATGGCTGAGCAAAGCATGTGTATTATGTATGTCTGGGCTCTTCTCAGGCACACGAGAAAGAAGAGGTCGCTCAGGGCAGGGGCTGTAGTTTGTTCTCTGAAGTCTGTCTATTCAGGCTGCTGCAGCTTTTCACAGAGAAATAGGTCGAACCTCTTTCATTGTGACCCAACTTGACTGGGAGTGGGTAATTGGCAAATCCAGAGACACTCAAATACCCTGCTGAGACCCTAATATCAGACACAAGCATTAGGCTACATGAACTGTACAAATATAACAGTTCTTCTTTTTATGCATGCGGCACAGCAAACCCCTAAATGACATTTGAGAATGAAATGAGAAAAATGGAATCCCATCTTTATTTCCGAGTTTCTTTTAATCAGCATTTTCTATCTTCACTGTAAAAAAAGGTTTTGGTTGTCAACCTAAAATGTGCTTCAGGTGGTAAATTCTAAATTGAATGAAAGTCAGAAGGATTATTTAATATGACCGATCAGATAAGAACTATAATATTTAATTAAAGGAATACTTCACACACAAACATGAATATTCAGATGTCACTTACACTATGTTGTTCCAAACCTGTCTGACTTTTTTCTTCAGACATTTTGAAGAATGTCTCAACTGCTTTTTTTTTATCAATGTAAGTAAATGGGGTCCAAAACAACATTCAACCCAACTTTCAAGCTATGGCCAAAAAACTATCTATATAAATGAGTGGATTGCTCATTGAAGCCACTGGAAGTGTTTCAAGGGACATCTTATGATCTACCGACAGAGGGCATCTGACTTACAGCCAAACATTGCCCTAATTTAAAATCACCCGATTTGCAGCGTATCAGTCGCACATGAATCGTTTTTCAAACATGTGTATGTACATTAATTGATACCTTGACAATTTTCTGTAATATTTATGGTCTTTTTGAGCAGAATAATCGATATTGTTAAGATGGGTGTGTCTACGGCACACTATCGACACACAGCTAACTGAACTAACGTGAAATAGTTTTATTTATGTAAGTAATTATGCAGGAAATATTAAGCATGAACATAATATGGGATTTTTATCAGAAATTGGTTTTAATATGCATTAACTACTACTCCAGCAAAGCGTGGATTTGCTTTATCATTTTGTGTCAATAAACCCTAAATATTGTATTGACAACTCGTATATTTAGCATAAATGGCATAATTTTTAAATACACTGACAAAAAAACTATACAAGTTTTAGGCCTGGACAATATGATGATGATATATATATATATATATATATATATAACAATAACATTGATATGGATGATCACTTGGATTTAGACCTACTGTTCCTAGGCTATATTGTAAAGCATTCACAGGCAAATTTGCTCTGTAGCTATATCCCTGGCGTGGAAATCAGGCACATAAATGTCAGGTTGCATGTCAATATCTATGGATCACTGGATCTTTGGTAAGTTTAAAGGAACTCTATATCGAATCCAACCTTTAGTTTCAACTGATAATCGTTCGTTTTACTGGCGCTTTCGCAGTTTCCTCAGTCACACAGCAGCTCTTTTGCCACTCAGTCCGGCTGAGGGAGCGTGCCGTGTTACTGCGGGAAAGTGACGTCAATGCATGCCCTCTATTACTAAATTGCACTATAGTATATAAAAATGTTTTACCATGCATCATCTTTCTTGGAGCGACAGTATAAATGCTTGAAAATAAAGCTTCACGTCTTTAACTCCATACGCAGTCAGCGTTATTTCTCTGAATAAGTTGTGAAGTTTGAATAATATTTCCTGATGTCTTTTTGTTGACTAACATCCACTTCAGACTTTTGGAAATCCTGGAAACCGTTAAAAAGCTACAGGTCAGCTCAAATGCCTTACAAAGCCTATCTATTCATAAATCATTGTATCATATAAATGCTGATGTATCTCGTCCGTCAGCTGATCTGTAATGAAGATGAACGTAACTTTTAATAAGCAGGGTCAATTCCTGACTTAAAACTAATAACCATTTAAATGTGTAGGACGTTTACATTGTAAAAATGTACAAGGAGATCGATATCGTGAGGTAATGTTTTCTCATAAAAATCTTATGTTTTCCCTATTAACCCTTTACCTGTCACCCCCCCCCCCCTTTTGATAATTGACATTAAAATGCACTATACAAACTTAAATGGTTGTAATTCAAGAATGCTTTGGAATATAGACCTAAGTTTGGTCTTGTTTTAAAGAAAACAATCAGCAGATTATTACTGAAGTGAAAGCACTTCAAAAAATTAAAGTATGAAAAAGTTATGGAAGTTATAATTTACAGTAAATCAAATATAGTTTATTAATATATATATTTTTATATAAAATAAATATTTTACAAAATATGTTTTACTATAAAATTACTATAAAATGAAAGCTATATATCTAACCAAGTTGTGTTCCAAATTTAAAGTTGATATCACAAAAATTGAAGTTCCCATGAGATTTTGTTTAGGCGTTATACCAAAAATTGCCACCGGGTGCCATTGAATTCCATTGAATTTAATTGTATGCATTCTGCCATACAAAAGTAATAAATTTCTATCCAAATATCACTCCTATCACTAAATATGGAACCTTGAGACTCAGACCTTTCTGACAATATGTGTTTTGTCAAGATTAGAAAAAGTTTTGATGATAAATTATGAAAGATGATGCCCAAAAGGGGAGGGGCCTAATAAAAAATACCGTTTCTATGGTAACGCAACGTCCAATTTCAAAACGGTTTTCACAGGATGAATTCTGAGTTCGTAAGCTTTCAAATGATACCTAATTTATGATAACTACTAAAATATGTGATATAATAATAATAAAAAAATTATATCTATATATATAATATATATTATACTTTTTAGAGGACTCTTACTTTACTATTTAAAATATAATTTTATCTTTTTTCATGACAAATACAAGATTATGTTTTATAATGAACTTTTAGCACTAAAAACTAAAGTTTCAATTATTAAAAGTGTGTGCGTCGACTTTTTGGGACAAAGGTCAGAAACTCCTGTAATGACGTCGATTTTTTGAGGGTCACTCTTGTCATAAATTCATATATTACTGTTCATTAGTAATTTGTAAGAAAAAAGCAACGCTAAAATATCTATTTAGGAGACTTAGAGCTTTCCAACGATATATAGTTTGTCATGACTAGATTAGGATTTAATAGTAATATAGTGAAGTAAATTTTGTTTGCCCGTATACGGGCAAGTGACAGTTAAGGGGTTAATTCAATATAATGTCAGGAAATACAAGGGAAAACCAATATGGGGGCGCAGCGGCTTCACTTTTTTATGTCATGAGCAATCTAGTCATATAGATCAGTGGGCCAAAAAAAAAGCAGAGGCATTTTTAAAACAAATCCACTTTTATGTTCTGTTTGTTTTCTTTGGTCACATGTGTTCATTTGTTCTAGTTTCCTGCCACTCATCATCAGTTACCATGGACACTAACACTAATCATTACAGCTGTTGGTTATTTTGTCTCATCATCACAGTGTATTTAAGGTCCTCCTTGTCATTCAGTTGTGGTCTGGTATTGTTTGTGTTAGCACGCTGTCTTGCATGCTGAGAATTATATTAAATCTTATGTTATTGAATCACTGTCTTCATCTTCCTTGAATCAAGCGTTACATCAAAATTATGATCATTATTTTAACTCATCAGAATAATTCAACCAATTTCAAATTCAAGTTGTACAAGATTCAACTAGAAGATAAAACAAAAATGCACAGCCAGTTTGTTTATACTTAAACATTAAAAGGGATAGTCCACCCAATTTACTCATTCATGTTCCAAACCTGTATGAGTTTCTTTCTTCTGTTGAACACAGAAGATATTTTGAAGAATGTTGGTAACCAGACAGTTGACGGTAGCCATTGACTGACCAAAAAAAATACTATGGAAATCAATGGCCATCTGTCAATTGTCTGGTTACCAACATTCTTTACAATCAATTATGTTGTCTTCCACAGAACAAATAAACTGGTTTGAAACAACATGAGGGCGAGTAAATATTGACTGAATTTTCATTTTTGGTGAACAAATTCTTTCAAGACAAGAGAGCAATAAACCCACTTACAGAGCAAAAGAATTCTCAAAGAAAATGTGCTTTATCCATCAAAAATGTGAAGAAAGAAACTACTCGTTTTGTTGGGTTCAGTCATCATTAATCTCTATCATTATGTCCTGAAGCCATTCAACTGCCTCGATGCACATAAAAACCATATAAACCTGTAATCCAATTTATCAACATCTATCTAAACTCCACATTTCTCTGTACGTCTGCCGCCACCGGCTGGTTTTCTCCTAGGTAATGTCTGTGTTTGGATTCTTGCACCGTCTTAGGGATAAACTCCTGTATGTGATTCCTGCTGTGGTGAGAATGGATTTGGGGTGATTTTGTAAAAGTCAGTGGGCAGTGGAGACTGTGCTGTTTCTCAGTAAACACAGAGTTAATCCCATGAGGCACCAGGGCTGAGTGCCCACTTAATGTCTATTTAACATTTAGCCAGTCTCCGAGTGCAGGCTGTTCATTAAGGACCTAGCAGTCTTTGAGAATGTTGATCAATCTCTCTTTTCTTTAGTTTCAGTTTTTTTTTTGTCTTAAGCATCTCCAACCTATTTATAGCAACAAAACTGGAAGAGAAAATCTCAAATTGGAAACTCATCGTCCATTGTCCACCAGTGTGGTTTAGGTTTCATAGGGCTTTGCTATGCAGTTGCTAAGATGTTGTGCATGTCTTAAGCACATTATTTTGAAATGGGAAGTTCAGGGTTGTATAAGTGGTGATAGTGGTTGTTAGGTGTTGCTTATAATGACCCACATCAATTTTAATTGAAGGTAAAACGTTTTGTACTATATAGCAGGGCCTGAACAGGCTTATTGGCTCGGTGTGAGATTGTTTTGAACACCATTTTAAATGTTCATGAAGTTACACCATCACAACACAGTAGTTATTTTTTATTTAGTTATTAGTTTAGGTTAGTTTAAGTGTAAATTCCTATAAACCAAAAGAGTTTCCTCTAGGTTACTGTATATGTGTTGTGATGACTAGCGGTTGACTGATTGATTTGTTTTGCACCTATAACCAATCGCTGGAACAATTAGTTTTCGGCAAAAATCCATACCGATAGTTTTTCTGGGTTGCGACCGTTGCTGGAGCGACTGAGAAGGGTCCGCGGTCATTACACATTTTGAGTGCGCTGAGAAGGGAGAAGAGAGCGGCCTCTAAAAACTGTGACTGACGCTTTTTGTTTTGCGTGCTGCACAGAGCAGGACACTTCAGATGCAGATTTAAAACAGACAATGTAACGGTGTTATACGATACACTACCATACATGCTTTCATATCATTATAAAGTAATTAAGTTGTTGACTAGAAATAACGGCATATGTTTGCCGTCGAGGCTGAGAGGACGCTAATATTAGTAGTAAGCCTACCTCAAACAGTCAAAACAGTGTGACAAAAACACCAACCAACATATTTAATGGCACGATTGTTACCATCTATTTACATTAGTTTATAACCAACTGGTTGCTTTTATGCCTTTGTTATCCAGCTATTTTTTGTATTAAAGTTCAGCATTATTTTGTGTGTAAAAAAATAAAAATGTTTACTATGATTTATAAATTTATTTTGGTGGAACATTTCTACACGTAAAAAATATTGATTCAAATTTAAAGCAGTTAAATCAATTACATACACTGTATGAACTGAGTAAATGTAAGTAAAAAAAATATGTAGATCTGAGTAACTGCATTTGGTACATTAACAAATAAAATTGAATGGAAATAATTGGGGAAAACATTTAAAAACCAATATTTATGATTAATATTAACTTTTTATTTGTGAATAATGTTAACCTTCATAGTGTGAGTAATATTACCTTTTAATTTCCTCCAAACTTTTGTAAAATATTCCATAAAACCACAGGTATACATGACATTGGCCTTAATTGTCGAGGTATAAAACAGCATTTATACTGTTTTAAGTTGTATACAATATTGCCTACATTTAAACTCATGTAACAAATATTTTGGAAGTAAAAATGTAAAAATTAAAAATTAAAAACGCTTTTGTTGTCTTATAATATGCATTTATTCTAAGGAATAGGTAATAGGTAAGGTAATATTCTAAGGAAACATGGAATTAGTTTCCATTGCTATGCTGATGACACTCAAATATATATTTCATCACGGCCAGATGAATACGCTAAATTATCCAAATTGACAGATTGTGTTAAAGATATAAAAGATTGGATGACGCGTAACTTTCTTTTATTAAATCCAGATAAGACAGAGGTAATACTTATCGGTTCTAAAAACCGTCTACAAAACCTCTCACAACACAACTTTAATATAGTAGGATGCCCTGTTACTTTATCCGCTACAGTAAAAGACCTGGGTGTTATATTAGACTGCAACCTGTCTTTTGAAAAGCATATTTCATATGTTACAAAAACTGCCTTTTTCCACCTTAGAAACATTGCTAAGCTACGTAATATGCTATCTGTTTCTGATGCAGAAAAGTTAGTTCATGCATTCATGACCTCGAGACTAGATTACTGTAATGCTTTATTAGCTGGTTGTCCTGCATCCTCAATAAACAAGCTACAGTTAGTCCAAAATGCAGCCGCTAGAGTTCTTACTAGATCAAGAAAATATGATCATATAACACCAGTTTTATCATCACTTCATTGGTTACCTATAAAGTTCCGTATTAATTACAAGGTATTGCTTTTGACCTATAAAGCTCTAAATGGTTTAGCTCCAGTCTATTTAACGGATCTTCTATCGCCTTACAATCCATCGCGCTCTTTAAGATCACTAAATTCTAGGCTTCTGGTCACTCCTAGGATATCCAGATCCACCAAAGGAGGGAGAGCATTTTCTCATTTAGCTCCGAAGCTCTGGAATAGCCTTCCTGATATTGTTCGTTGCTCAGACTCGCTCTCCCAGTTTAAAACTAGACTAAAGACGCATCTATTTAGCCAGGCATTCATATAAATTTTTATCTTACAGTTACTGTAAATTCGGCCTCTAGTTCATAAACGCCAGAGGAGAACTGGCCCCGACTGAGCCTGGGTTCTCCCAAGGTTTTTTTTTTTCTCCATTGGGTGATCTGATGGAGTTTTAGGACACCATTGGGTCACTTGATGGAGTTTTTCGGTTCCTTGCCACTGTTGCCTTTGGCTTGCTCAGTTGGGGATATTCAAATTAATTAAACAATCATACCATTGATCAGCTCTACCAAACTTGGATGTCCTTTTTGGATGTCCAGTAATAAACAAACATTGTTGAGTTGTTTTGATTGATACTGTAAAGCAGCTTTGATACAATCTGTATTGTGAAAAGCGCTATATAAATATATTTGACTTGACTTGACTTGACATTTATTTTTACCTGATTTGCTCATTTTTCCAAACCCCTCCTTTGTGTGACGCTAATCTGCGGTGATTGGTCAGATGACCCAATCAGTTATTGTTTGCGTTAGCCCAACGCATAAACATATTGAAGCACTGCAGTACTACAAGGTATTGCTCTATTCTTTATGACAACTCCAATAACAACGACAAACATTTCACATATTTCAATTTTTTTTACATTGGAGACCTAGAAGCTGCGCTGAGCGTAACTTACACAACATACACACACACTTATTGAGCATGCTACAAAACCCATAAAAGCAACAATTATTAATAATCCTTACAGGTTGTGATTCGGAGGAGGAAGCTGATCCAAATAAAACTGGTACTGAACCTTCCTTCAGTATCAAGCGGCTCGCGAATCCACACTTGAAAGCATATTTGTAAAGCAATCATGACGCGAACACAGCACAAGGTTCGGGCTATACTTGTGTGGTATAGTTGTAAATTAAACTCTAGCCACTGCTCTTCACATGCTCGTCCCTGGGCAGCGAAAAAAAAGAACGCTTTTGGTTCGCACTTCAGAACAAAGCGTCTTGTTGTCAAGTTTCCCTGTCTGCGCGGCATCCGCAATGAGTGAGCTCGGCCAATTTGATAATTTTTCGTCTTGACGTCACAACGAAAAGGAAAATTACTTTTTTTATGGTGAACTTTCATATATAAAACTTTGCAGGATGTTTTTGTTCACTTAGATCTATGTTACACACTACATGAAAGGTAATTTTCAAAATTACATAATAGGTGCCCTTTAACAAACGAAAATCCTTGCTTGAATTGGATATCCAGAGCATGTATTCCATCTTGTTAGTATTCCAAAGTTAGTAAAAGGATGGAGTCTTTTTAGGATTTTCAAGCAAATGCTTGATTTTAAATACGGCTTTCTCTCAGACAGGTCTGGTGTATGGTGCTGACAGTGTCCTGCTGTGGGCTTCACAGTCAGAGCTCTGTGTCCACTGGGGCCTGTTAAGGGATCTCTTCCCTCCAGGACAGTGAGCGTTAACAATAAAAAGGTTCTCTATTTTTCATTCTTCATATGAATATGAATCATCATTGAGCCTCTCTTTCTCGTTTGTGAAAAGTGGTTATTATCTTGAGATCTGTAGTATGGCCTGCATGTTCTGTAGATCTAAGAGTTACAGATCCATTACAGATGTGCGTAAAAATTTTGCAATTTTTTTTCTTCTTCTAAATGACGACAAAAAAAAAAAATGAATGCGAAATGACGCATTTTCATTAACCGATGTTATGCGACTAAAACTGAATTTTTTTTTCTCTCGCAATAAGTCCCCAGAAATCACGGCAACGGACGTTGGTAGGTTTATGTAGCCTATATCTCAGCCACTGCACTGGCCATTATTAATAATCAAAGGAGACATGTGTTATCCAATCATTAATGGCAAGGAAAGACCCTAATACTTGAGAGCGGCACATATGAGTTATTTCTGGGTGTTTCTCCTTCATATCTGCTTCGAGGTCTTGATTGTGGCATTTCTTTGAGGTTTAGAATCCAGTATTCCTGTAATTCTTTGGTCTTTTATGAATTTAATAAAGAACTCAAGTCTCGTCTTCTGTCCAAACATAAACAAAACTGCTTCCATTGCCAAAAATTTTTTTGCAATAAATGGGAGTTTTTGCGAAATTGACATGTTTCCATTGGGCATATTTTCAATTCGTAATTTCAATTTGCGCAATTTGAAGGGTAATGGAAACGCGGCTACTGTCGGTTAGATTTAGGGTAGGGTTAAGTGTAGGTGGTATGTTATTTTCAAATGCAATAGAGTTCAAGTTTCAAGTTTATTTATATAGCACATTTAAAAACAATTTGACCAAAGTGCTTAAAGTGCAAAAGTTCTGATCCAGCCATATTTTTAAATCTGTCGGGCAGTTAAGCAATGGCTGAATTGAGACTGTGTCATTTGTTTTGACAGGCAAATAGATTTGTACATCATCCGCATAACAATGGAAGGAACAATTTTTGAAAATGGACCCCAAGGGCAACATGAGAAAACAGCATAGGACCCAATATGGACCCTTGCGGGACTTACAGTATTAGTGAACAAACTCCATCGCACACCTGCAGTTGATAGGTGCGTCGGATAATAGGACCAAACAAGTTGGTCGTTTAAGCAGATAAGGAACTCCCGCACACTATCGTAACTTGCAATTTAAAAATTTGTTTATTCACACACAACGTTTCGGTCACACGACCTTCGTCAGGAGTAAGGAGTAAGTATAGTGTGGGACTTACAGTATTAAAATTCTATCGTCACTCACTGGGCATTTCATTTCTGAACTTCTGTGATTCGTTTGCACAACTACAATAACAAACTAATAAAATAAAATCTAGCCAGATTCACATTTACCTGTTTCAGATCAAACTGGACGTGCTTTTAGTGCCACTCACTGTACATTTCACTTTGATTGTGTTACGAATCGTGTAAGAAGCAACATAATATAATTTTGCACAAATGTCAAATTTTGTGGGTTGTGATACGTAGATAGCAGGGTGCCTGACAGCTGATATAATGCTGATTTATATAATTAAAATGTTTGATTAATTGTTTTAATTATTGTAAAACAATTTGATTTGCACACAAACCTGATGAAATTAAATGAAAACTGACATTACACTTTTGTTTACTATCCATTGTCAGTAGAACTTGGCAGGGAGTTGGGAGATCAAACTCTTCTGTTAATTGCAGAAATTGCCAAATATTGGCCCATCACTGGGGCTGTCGAATACTGTATATGGGTCTAGCACTTGACTAGTTTGAACTATTTTTAATTTGACGTGATGCTCAAAAAACAGTGAGTAAGAAAAGGCCAATACTAGTCGATCATCATGACCTAATCATAGTTTTCAATGTCTATCCATGTAAACGTTACATACAAACTCCTACGAATACTAATAACATCACCCTGGATTTATCGTACATTTCACTTTAAGTGTACCAACAGTCATTTTTACTATCAAACTCCTTGGAGTAAGTGTTACATTGATGTTCTGTCATCAAAGTGAGTTGATGGAAATGGGGTCATGACTTCTCCCGCTGACCGCAGCAAATGTAATTACCATCTCGCACGGTTTCCGTGGCTTTCCATGGCACTTCTGAGGAGAGGAAACAATATTCTATAACGATGCCACCCATTGGGCGAGAGGACAAGAAAGATCTGGGCTCGTAACATGCACGCAATATACAAATACACACGCACACAAAAGACACCCACTCCCAACATCCTGTACACTCTTTGCAACCCACTTGAAAAACGTCCTACCCATTGACAGTCACAATGGCCCACATTCCTCCAAAGTGCACATACTGTAGACATGGTTTGCTGGCACTTGTAGTGTACTTCAGTTCAATTCATCCCATCTCACACGGCTCAACAGAGCTCTCACTGTGTGTCCCGATATAGAATAACCTTTCTCGCTCACACTTCCCTCTGAGGCCACTCATGACAGTCTCAAAATAATCCCCTTTCCCCAGCCACCCACCTACCCATATTGACAATGTTCCTCTTACACTGGAACATGAAGTAAATACGGTTTCCATTTTTCCCACAGACATCATCCTCCTCCTCTCATCTTTGGCGTGATTTCATATGACTCAGTCGAATCCATTGAGATACAGAAACAATAATTTGACAGTCACACTCTGGTTCAAATGAAAGACTGTGGATTCAGATGCTATTTATCTCACATATTGCCCCATGGGAGCAACAAAAATGACAGTCATCACAGAACAGGAAATTTTGAGGAACATGGCTGCAACTGTGAGATGTTTTTACAGGTTAGTGCAGGTTACTTGAGGTGTGACATGGTTTATATTAGATCAAGAAAGCTTCACACTGCACTGATGTTAAAGTGTGTGAGCCAAGTGTTTTTTTTTTCCTTTCATGAATCTTTTTTAAAAAATCATTTTGGGTCTGTTCCCCAGATCTGTTTCTTTTCTATCAAGCTGAATAAGATTCATATGCTAATGAGGCTCCTCTCTGGGGTCCCTCTTCTCAATCTAATCTCACTAGCACCTCCTGAAGTGTGTGTCGCTTGCAGCCCCTCAACACCTATATTCACTTTCCTGTCAGATAACAGGACACGTTCTGGGATAAGCAGAAGCAGTTATTCAACGTTTTACATGTTCTATCGCTTAAAATTCCAAGCAAAATTTGTGCACATCTAAAATGAAGCCGGAGAAGACATGTTTTTACCATGGTTAAGTGTTGTTCTTCGGCACAATGCAAAGCCAAATAAATAAAATTTTCAGCCACATTAAAATAGAATTCAGCTTATGTTCAAACATAGATTTGGTAGATAGATATACTTTTATTCAGGAAGGACCATGTGCATTCAATTGATGAAAAGTAACAGTGAAACATTTGTAATGTGCAAAACATTTTAATAAAAAAAGTAAAAGCAAATCAACATTAGACATCATGTGACACTGAAGACTGGAGTAATGATGCTGAAAATTCATCAGAGGAATAACTTACATTTTACAATATAGTAAAGCCGAAAATAGTAGTTATTTTAAATCTTTATCTTCTGAATGGTAGTCTATTTGACTAATCCAGTCA
Source organism: Chrosomus eos (assembly GCA_036326025.1). NCBI lineage: Eukaryota > Metazoa > Chordata > Actinopteri > Cypriniformes > Leuciscidae > Chrosomus > Chrosomus eos. The sequence continues at coordinate 27,148,867 of CM070837.1, forward strand.
CATCCGTTTTCTTATTAAACCTTATACATTTAGACAAATACATTTCAATATGCTATGCATGAAATTGATGAATATCACATGCTCAATGCAGTACTCAGATCAGAAGTTCATTCGACTTCAAAATGATCAGTAAATCTTTTCCTATTCATGTACCACAAAATGTTAAAAATAACTTCCTGTCTAAAGCTCTTTTCAGTCATTGAAATAAATATATCCTGAAAGCAGACATATACCGGACTTATCAAAACATTGGGCCTTTTCATAGCAACTCATTAAAAGAAGATTACCCAAATACACACCTTTTTATCACCTTCATAAATAAAAACTGAATATAAAAAATCTATTGATTTAATTTTGTAATGTGGAATTTATTGTTGAATGTATTTTTTATGTAAAATTATAATAAAAAATATTTGATTTTGAATCATACCGATGCATTTATGGGAACTATATTACACAATAAGTGTGGATTAATTTCTGCACAGTCCTTACCTCTTTGAAGATTAAGTGTCCTCTTTAGGTGAAGTGTGGATGTTGTTTGGGAATAGGGTTGCTGGGCTGGGTGTTTTCCTCAACAAGCTGTTACATGTGGCAAAAATGATAACACTGCTGTAAAGCCTTAGGGATTTCTGATTACTCACCACTCTCATTCTCTCCCACAGAGCCTGATGCTGCACACACTCAGACACACACCCTTTGCATATACAATACGTGCAGATACACGCTGACTCACTCGCGTGTTCAGAGTATATTTTGAGACAAAGGTATAAAATACTTTTTGAGTTAGTGTGTAACATATTCTTCCATTGTCTGAGCAGAGTTATCACTGAGCTGTTATTCAAAAACTAGTTTCTGTGATAAAATGAAAGGAAGATTCCAGGTGTAGTGGTGTGCAAATGTTCAAGCTTCAATCATAAAATGTTTATTTTTTTTAAACCAATTTTTCAATGGATCATTTTATAATTTTATCATTGAATAACTACGTCTTTCACAACCTTCACCAAAACTCAATGTACCTGCAGGCCAATTTTCACATTGATCTTTACATGATATTTTCAAAACTATAAAGGACACCTATTATGGAATTTTGAAAATTACCTTTCATGTAGAGTATAACATAGATCCAAGTGAACAAAAACACCCTGCAAAGTTTTATATATGAAAGTTCACCATAAAAAAAGTTGTCTCTCAAAAGTATGAGTCGACTCTGAGTCAATTTAATGAATCGTTTTTCCAATGAGTCATTTTTTCCTTGTGACGTCAAAGCGAAAAATGATCAAATTGGCCGCGCCCGCTCATTACTCAAACTGCAGTGAATTCTAAAAAGTAGAGCGTCTGTCAAGTTTTGGTTTAGTTTCTGTTTTCATGGACTTTTAGTTTGTATTCCCTTGTTTTGTATGTGTTCAATTCCTGTTTCTCTGATTGTTTCTATGGTTACTGATTGTTATTCACCTATGTCTTGTTTGGTTTCTCGTTTGCTCTGGTATTTATTGTCCTATGTTTCTATCTCAAATTGTCAGATATTGTCTTTGTTTACAGTTTTTATTATTATTATTATTAGGACACATTTCTCAATACTTAGGTCACTCTTTCACAACTCTTTACACAGTTATTTAAGCTCAAGCTTGTTCTTTACTCCTGGCTGTGGAAAATATAGAAAATGGACAAGAATGAAATTTCTTAATCTTCACTGACTCAAAATCCTGCCTTCAGGTACTTGAATCTGTGAAGACTGATCATCCCATAATTATAATTATATTAGCTTAATTAGATCTTTTACGCAAGGCACATCTTTTTCTGCTGGGTTCCAGGTAATATTGGTTTATCTGGTAATGAGAAAACAGTCATCGCTGCAAAGGAGGTTTCAACTTATTTCAGTGTCAAATTCCACCCTATGATCTCAGACCTGTAACACACTCTTATATTAATAACATGTCGTGGATTAAATGGGATGAATGCCACTGAAATAAGTTACATGACATAAATCCTAAAAGAAGTTTTTTTTTTTTTTTTTACTAATTTCAAATCTAGGTATGATCAAGTTGTTGCCTGTTTAGGTCATACAAGACTTACACATGGCTATTAAAAGGCGAAGAACCACCATCACTCCTTCTTTGTCAAACTACAATGACTGTTAAAAATATTTTACTGGACTTTTTAATGTAAATAGACAATAGTTTTATTCAAAGATGTTCTTAATGTTGTATTTAAAAAAGTATCACCTGAATGTATTTTAGAATGTCTGTCTAGTACCTTAAATGTCTTGTATAGCTTTTTGTTAATGGTATGAATTTTGTTGTTTATTCTGTTTTCGCCATGAAGATAGCCTTGGTACTAATGGTGGTCAAAATTAATAACATTTCTTATATCCAACTTTTAACTTGGTAAAGCAGGTAATTTCCAAAACACTTTATACATGTGCATGTCACAAATCAACCCATAAATCCATTATTGTGCTTTTCCACTGCTTGGCATGACTTTACTTTGGATCGGTTTGCTTTTCCACTGCAGTTTAGTACCGCTTCAAAGTGGGTGGGATTATAGACTGATCGTTATAGTTTTACCGCCTCTACTGCAGTGACATCTTCGTAAACGTGACACAAACAAACACACAACACAGAAGCAATGGGGCATATCGATGGAATGGTGTTCTTGATTCTGGGCATGTGGATGTTTTTCACTGTAAGACGAAGAAGTTTGTTTCTAGTGTGTTTGGTGTCTCGTGTTGCATATCCATTGGCGCTGGTAGTGACGATTCTCTCTAACCAATCTTTGATCTGCAGTGTTTACACGTCACATTTTAGTATCGGCACGGCTCGCTTGGAACCTCAACTGAGGTTGTACTATTTAAGTGAGCCGTACCGAGCATTATGTAGCCGAGCTGTACCATGCAAAGGAAAAGCACCATAACACTAACAAAAAAAAGGTCAACCAACAAACATACTTATCACTTTTAAAACAATGGCCTAAATAACATCAACTACAGGTAGCATTACAATATATATTTTTTGCAATTAAGGAACAAACAAAACAAGAATGACACTCTCTACTGTTTATAATTCACTGCATATTGTTACATGGTCAGTGTGTTTATATTACAAAACACAAGTATTCAATTATTATCAAGTTATTCCTCTTTTTTCTAGATGGCAATGAAGATGAAAGAATAACACAATAAAGTGCACAAGAATGGACAATAACAAAAACACTCTTTATTCAAAAAAATCCAACAAAAGAAAGATAACGAGAAAGTTTAGCAAAATAACTGTTTAACCTAAAGACAACATAACAAAGAACTGAATGAACTGAGGGCCTAAATACACATGGGAAAGTAATCAACAGAAACTGAAACAAGTGTGCAATTCAAATCAGTAACATAAAAACAAACTAGTGGTGGGAAAATGAGAACAAAGGAAACAGGAACTAGAAATAAACCAAAACAGAACACGTTACAGTACAGTTCCACTACGTCCTCATGTTGTAGCAGTCAAACTGAGGGAGGGGAGGGAGGGGGTCTCTGGAGGAGGACGTGGAACAGGAGAGGAGCATAATCTGTCGAGTGCAGGCAGAACATTCAATAGGGGAGTGAACGGAGGGAGGAGCCAAGAGCAGTAGGTACCTGGCGGGGACCAGGACCACAGCCAGGATGAAGGCCCACGGCGGACTCGAGGGAGGGAGGAGTCATTGTAGTGATTTGGCAGTCGACACCAGGGGGACTACGAATGACGAAGATAGCCAAAGGAAGTGGAGACCTTGGGCGCAGAAAGAGAGCACATGGGACCGGACGACAACGATGGTCCTGGAGGCCAAGGTCTGGTTGAGTGAGAGAGGGAGGGAGGAGCCAAGGTGTAGCCAACAGGTCGACGGGCCAAGGTGGAGTGACGGGATCAGTGGCTGGAGGTGGAACAGGGGGATCCTCTTGACTGGGCAAGCTGGAGACCGGAAGACCTGAGGCAGATACACAAAACAGTGTGACATTAGAGAAGTTAAGGGGCTGAATGGAACCGGAGGTGGGAAGAGAAGGTGGGAGAGCGAGGTTGGATGGGAGCTGTGGAGACACAGAGAATTGAGCTGGTGGAAACAACAGGTATAGGAGACTTTGAGCTGGGTGGAACCAGCGGGCACAGAGACTTTGAGATGGGTGGAACCAGCGGGTCACAGGAGACTTTGAGCTGGGTGGAACTATTGGGGTCACAGGAGACTTTGAGCTGGGTGGAACCAGCGGGCACGGGACTTTGGCTGGGACTATGGGTCACAGAACTTTGAGCTGGAAAGCGGGCAGGAGACTTAGCTGGGTGGAACTATTGGGTCACAGGAACTTGAGCTGTGGAACCAGCGGCAAGAGACTTCAGCTGTGAACATTGGTCACAGGAGACTTTGAGCTGGGTGGAACCAGCGGGGGCACAGGAGACTTTGAGCTGGGTGGAACTATTGGGGTCACAGGAGACTTTGAGCTGGGTGGAACTAGCGGGGGCACAGGAGACTTTGAGCTGGGTGGAACACGGGCACAGAACTTTGAGCTGGGTGGAACATGGTACAGGAGACTTTGAGCTGGGTGGAACCAGCGGGTGTCACAGCAGACTTTGAGCTGGGTGGAACACGGGCAGAATTTGATGGTGAACATGGTCACAGGAGACTTTGAGCTGGGTGGAACCAGCGGGGTCACAGGAGACTTTGAGCTGGGTGGAACCAGTGGGGGCACAGGAGACTTTGAGCTGGGTGGAACCAGCGGGGCACAGGAGACTTTGAGCTGGGTAGAAACCAGCGGGGACACAGGGGGACTCTTTGAGCTGGGTAGAACCAGTGGGGGCACAGGAGACTTTGAGCTGGGTGGAACCAGCGGGTCACAGGAGACTTTGAGCTGGGTGGAACCAGCGGGGACACAGGAGACTCTTTGAGCTGGGTAGAACCAGTGGGGCAGGAGATCCATGCAAACATCCTCTTCCATAACCTCAAAAGGATTCCCAGAGGCCAGATGTAGCTCCCCTCAGCAGTGGGAGTGTGGTTGGGGGCCATTCTATTCCCTCGAACTCCATGAGACACCCACTGGCACAGACGATGCTGCCGGCTCACGCACCTGTCTATGTTATAATCTATGTTTTTCTCCATCTCATACTGCACACATCCATATATGTCCATTATATGAATGTATGCAGTATGAGATGGAGCAAAACAGATAAAAAGGAGAAAAACACAAGATACACATTGATTTATTGTGAAAAGGAGGCAGTTCAAGAACAAATTGTGAAAATTAGTTATTAGTAAGTTAGACAATTGCATGCAAATGATTGGTCATTCTATCTCAATATGGTGACACCCATGAGGGGGCGACCCTCTGCATGTAGAATAAAACGACTTTTTCTAGAAGGCTAATATATACTGAGTCTTCATCTCATGAGAGTATCATTTTATCAATTCAATAGATGGGTTAAAATACTCTACTGACTTGTATGACTCTATTTTAAATGATTATCTTAACTTTACACCTTCATCAGCTTCTCCTTCTCTGTTCATCTTCCTTTCTTTTCTTTCTTTTCTCTCCCTCTCTTTCTGTTCACTTTCGGTTTGACCTGACACACTGCAGTCCTTCTAGACCTGTTGTTAATGGGGTCTTTCAGCAAACCTCGACTAGAACAAACACACCATTCATGCGTCTCCAAAATGCTAATGCGGCTGGTTCCCGACACATTTTCAAGGAGTTCCCATGTCATGGCATGGTGTAATTCCTCACACAGAGAGCCATTAGTGCAGGCAGCCTACAAGCTAACAGTGGCCAACAAGGCCCTGACATAGACTGGCCCTAGTGGCCCCTGTTAAACAGTTGCCTAAATACATTTGGCGCAGACAAGAAAATGCAGCTCTATTTTTATTCTCGTCTTGAAGGTTATATTTTTTTAGTAGTTGATGTGTTATAGTAGAGAAGTCACTACTCTAGTAATTAATCAGCATTTAACTGCCGAATGGCAACCAATGGCAGCTCGTCAGGGGAGGCAAGAGTGGGACAGCCTTCCCAAAATTCTGAGATGGAAAATGGGAGAAGGACGATTTAAAGTTAAAGTTAGTTCAATTAAATTTCATTTTCATGCCTCGGAATGTGAATTTCTTGTTTGTAATTTCACCATTGTAACACCATCAAATATTACTGATGTCGGGTCGGAACCACCGCTGCTCCTCCACAGAACGTGCCGAATCGAGTTTGAGGGGATAGAGGCAAATCCATAACTGGAGACTTAAATTTAAATGCAAAAGGAAATATTTGATGTACTGAATGAATCATACTCTTCAGTTTTGGAGATGCATCTGGTTTAAACTCTTGAGTCTTGAGTGAATTTGATTGACAGGCTGTGGTTTCCTGTTTATCTGCTGCGACGGGGTTCTGTCACAACTTGTTGTGAAGATTATAATTGAAAGCATTTTTTGGGGGTAAATCAACATGAAATGCTCAGCAAGTTGGGACAGAACACTCATCCAGATTTTTACAGCTGATGATCTTGGTTCCATCTTGGAACAAGGAGCTTTGAGTGCAAAAACACCATCAAATTCCTTTATCTCTAGTATATCTGAGAGACAGCAGCACATGAGTGCCCAAAATCTGACAACATTGGAAAAGCTTCTTTGGAAATCAATCCTGGACGTTCCTATGAAGGGCACATTCACCCCCCCCCCCCCCCACACACTTCTTTAACTAAGAAATGAACCACATGTTCATTGAGAAATCTGATTATGGCCTCCTGATCCAGATAAAACATTTTGTGTTCTTTAAAACAACATCTTGTTTTGTGTATACAGATAGTACAGACCCATTAAATGAAGAAGAAAAACTAGGTTCTTTTAATGAGTCAGGTTTCATAACCTCAAGCCAAATCTGACATTTCTGCTTTTATCGTTCGTATTCTTGTTTCTAATTAACGCATGTCTGTCATTTTGACAGAACACAAATATGCATTGACAAAAATAACATCTCATGCACAACGAACAACGACAAAATACAATCCATCAAATAGCATGATGAAACAAAACTGTTATGCCTTCAATCAAATTTAATAACTCATTTGTGAAATGTTTTCTTTACTTGAACTTAATGTTCCCTTTTTTTTGCGGTTTCTTCATTCTAAATATTTTCGCCATTTGCGAAGATACTGGAACTGAATGACAGTAGTCTTATAGTCTTATCAGTAGTCTTTATCCAATATTTTCATATTTATATTATAAATCAGTTTTATTGTTGTTTGTTTTTAAATAGTCCTTCCAAATCCCTTCAAACCAACCTTAGTTTTTGCACATTATCTGATTTGGGAAAAGGTCTATATCAATAAATGTCACATATTTTGCAGTACGATTTTTTATACTCCATAAACTAGCTTAATTTATTTTATGTATAGAACAAGACTATCCTTTGCTTTACTTCAGGGTTGTAAAATAGTGTGGCAAATGCAGTGGCAGAAAGTTGCATAAGAGTTTTCTCTTTTCCGGCAGTGTATTATTAAAATGATTAAAGTAGACAAGGTGTTGTGCGAGAGTGCTGACGGCCCATGTTCCTGAATGGCAGCGAGATGAATGGAGTTTCCGTCACTCTCGTCCTGCCTGTCCCAGATACTCCCAAACTTTTTACTGCGTTGCTGTGAGGCACAGATTAGGAGCTCTCTCTCTCCTCTCTCTCTCTCTCTCTCTCTCTCTCTCTCTCTCTCTCTCTCTCTCTCTCTCTCTCTCTCTCTCTCCTCTCTCTCTCTCTCTCTCTCTCTCTCTCCTCTCTCTCTCTCTCTCTCTCTCTCTCTCTCTCTCTCTCTCTCTCTCTCTCTCTCTCTCTCTCCTGTCATCCTAAATAACTGAATACTGATAGAAACGTTTGATGCATTTTTCAGAATTTTGCACTGAAAAGTGCTGTGTTGACTAAACTGTATGAAGTCTGGCCATATATAAATAACGCATTAACTAATACAGAGAAATAATACAGACAGGCCGTTTTTATTGTGCTATTGGATCTGTAATGTAGAACAGTGGGATTATGAAGGTTTTGATTCAGTATCCAGAAATACATACATTTTGTTTATTGCTTCTAAATGTCTCAACGTTTTTTGTTCTGTTAACTCTCAGCATCACAACCTGTGTTTATCATTCAAGTGAACCCGCATTTATTGTAGGATCGTGAATCATGTCGTCTTTTATCTGGAATTGTTTTGTTCATGGTTTAGGATGAAAGCATGTCACTCAACCATGCTGGCATCTGCATTTTGTTTTTCCATGCATATGTTTAAGACACGATCAGCTGTGTTGCTCATCGAGTGTTCTAGCCTGTGGTGTACCATTTCATCTTTCTTCCAAACAATCTCATCTCTGCTACAATTTATTAGTAGTTTTTTTTTTTCTTTTTATGCAAGCATGAATTTCACTCTTTTTTTAAGGTACTCCCAGGGGAGTAATAAAAAAAAAATGTACTTCAATTATTTGTATGAAATATCACTGGCAATACATACACAGATACACTGTGAGGATGTAAGACATGTTGCTGCTGCATAATAGACATACATAATCCCATAGCAGATCTAGACAAGTGGAGCTGGGGAGGTGGAGGGTTTCAGGGGGACTCCGAACTACAAACACCTACAGAAAACTCTGAAGTTGAGCAAGAAATCTTATTGGCTGCAGGGTTCGCAGAGGCCAATCAGCTTGTGCCATGTTTTAATGATGTAATTGCTGGCAGATTGCATGTAAAGGACCGATCAGCCTGAGAGTTTTTGGCTGTGTTTTCTGCAGTATTATTATATCTGTGCCTAACATCTGAAAAATATAGATTTTTTTTTAGCAAATTGACGGGACACACCTCATGAAACTGGGATGTCTGGTCTCCCATCCCAACTTTAAACCATTAACTCCATTATAAGCATTATGAGATGGAGAAAGCAATTAATGTATTTTCATGAAGCTGCATTGGTCATGTCAGACTTAATGAAAATGAATGAAATGGACTTTTGTATTCTAAAAGCTTCTCTATTGTGTAACTCACGATTGAGCTTTGTGATCCAATGGTATTCTTTTGAAATGGGCTTTCTAGAAACAGGATAGGTAGCCACACGCTTCACGTTGACTTGCCATGCCTCTGTGTTTGCTTAGCCCTCAAGTCACCTCCCTACTTCTGGTATTACTGGTTCTAGGTTTCCGTGAGTTGACTGAAATAATGTACATGAGTGTTTGCGTTCCAGTGAGTGGATTTCAAGCTTGTTTGATGTCAATGTATTGGTGCAGGTGAGAGGGACGGTCTCGTGAGAGAAGAAGAGTGTACGAAGGTGAGTGTATCTGTCTATAAGGCAGTTCATAGAATTGTTATTTTATTTGATTTATACAGAAACTATGTATTTTTGTTTTTTTATAGTGTAAGTATGCTATAATATGGTATGTCAATGTAACTTTGGAATTTTGACAGCAGACAAGAACATGCCAATGTACAGAGGCCAAAAGAATGTAAAAGGTTAACCAAAAAATGTTCAGAAGCTAACATATGGAAATCATTTGCACGTTTTAACATGAAAAGCGCATGTTCATGTACATGCATATGCGTGTGCATGCATTTCAACACCTCTAAGCCTCAGGAGAAATAATGTTAAACGTTTAAAGCTGCACGCAGGATTTGTGACTGATTTGCTTTGACATGGATGAACAATATCTTCAAGGTATGCTAATTAGTTTTTGATTTGTTTGTTTGTGTGTATACAGTAGCCTCAAAGGTATTTAAATATGTAAGCTACACTTAAAAATGTAGTTTACAAAATGTGTGTATCTGCAAACCAATTATGCAAACCAATTATGCTTACTTCCTTTTCTCAGCTATTTTATTTTACTGTTAAACATTGGGTCTCAATGGGATGTTTAGTGGATGTGTGGAATCAGTTTACACAGGGTTTAAAATATTAACTATGAAATTGAAAATTATCAATTTGCTTTTTTTGTATTATCTATACTGGTAAGCACTTTGGTCAATGGCAGTTTTTTAAATGTGCTATAAATACAATTTGTATTGTATTGTTTGATACAATAAATTATCAACATCAGAAAGTAAAAAAAAAATTATTCATCTTAAACATTGGGTCTATTTTTTAGCATTTACACTAATAACAAATTTTGTGCAATTGTTTTTTGATTGAAAAGTGTGCCTATCTTTATTTAAAATGAAAGCACTTGGTTTGGTATTTTGTTATGCAATGACATTCACACACTGACCATTTAAAAGTTTTGGGGTCTATTTATTTCTACTAAATAAATAATGTTTTTATTCAGCAAGAATGCATTAAATTGATCAAGAGTGACAGTAAATACAGTTATAATGTTACAAAATATTTTATTTAAATGCTGTTCTTTTGAACATTCTATTCATCAAAGATTGTTAAAAGAATTTATAATGGTGTCCACAAAATTAAGCAGCACAACTGTTTTCAATATTGATAATAATAATAAATGTTTCTTGAGCAGCAAATCATCATATTAGAATGATTTCTGAAGGATCATGCGACACTGAGAGTCATGATGCTGAAAATTCAGCTTTCTGTCACAGGAATGAAGTAATCTATTTAAATGTATTTAATTTTTATTTTTTTTCATTTTATTTTTTGATCAAATAAATTCAGTCTGGTGAGAATAAGAACATTAAAAAAATTGTACGACCCCAAACTTTTGATCAGTAGTGTACATATTTAACTGTGGCTTACATGTCCATATATATTAGTGAGAGACAGAAAGCAAGCAAATGGGAGAGAGAAAGAGTGGGAATACTCACATGGGTTGCAACTTGTCCAAAAGCCTCAAACTTTTCACACGCAAAACCAGCCAACATGACGAAACTCGCATCATTTGTTTTATATGTGACAGGTGTAAGTCATACGTACAGGCCATCAGTGAATCAACATACCTGCTTTTATAATAACAGGTGCCTTTATGTTGTGGCTTCACCGTGAAGGAGTGTTACTGTGTCTGCTTATTAGTTGTCTTTCCAGGCTGCTTGGGTTGTCCTCTCTGGCATTTTTAAGGCTTTGTTCGTGTAGTCTGAATATTTACCTGATGTTGTCAAAGCTCCGGTGCAAAGAAACATAGTTAGGTTGTGAATCGTGATGAATTAATAGCGTGTTTGATGTAGACAAAGGTCAAAAAGCAGCTGTCACAGCAGGATGGGCTTTGTTTGCAGGGACACTGTGCTATGAAGATTGGAGTCTTTGGAATTCAGAGACAGTGTCGTGGCACAATATTTCTTTCCACTTAATGAGAGACATGTCTTAATTCATTAACTTATATGACCCATCATTTGAAGATCTTGAACATCTACTTTGTATCTGCCATGTAGGAGACAAAAACGGTTTGAGGTTGGATATATCTATGAAGCGTGGCGTCAGTTCTGGCAGGTCATGTTAATCAAGCTCGCATCAGCTGACTCTCAGCTGATACACGTCTACCTATAGGAATATGACGTCTATCATACATAAGCATGCCTGTACCATTTATGCGACTAAGCTATCCTTTTGTGAGCAACCCCCCCCCCCCCAGCCCTCCTCTCATCCCAGTCAGGATTTGGCCTTCCGAGTGCCCTTTGAATCAGAATAAATTCTCGAATTATGTTATGTCAAGTCAACACTAGCGTTGATGTTTGTAGTTGCATATGTAAATAGCTTAAATCCCCAAACAGAGCTTTTCTTTTACATGTTCTGCTGGTGATTTACTTAATCTGTGCAATCTGGCAACCCTGCGCACGTCACTCTACACTGAGGGAAAAAGCACTGGCTCCCCCAGATGTATATCAAATTTGGCTTTATTTCGCTCGGATTTTTAACGGCGTGTACATACACGCGGAATCACTCGGACATAACGCGTAGATATACACGCATACACGCGGATAGTTCAAATGCGTATAAATAACACGCCACTTGACTTGAAAGTGGCGTGTATGTTTACGCAAAAGTCATGATTTATGTTGGATGATCGAAAACAAACATGCACTGGAGTTTAACAATCTCCACAGCGAATATTTTGCTTACATGACATTGTCCGACAGCCATCTGTTTCTTCACAGCCACTTGTGCTGTTTGTGTGACTAAATATGCCAATCAACCTTAGCCAGGGTTGCCAACTCTCACGCATCTGCGTGACATAATGGTGTGTTCACACCGAACGCGAATTTAATCGTTTGCGCGGGCTAGATTACATACAAATCAATGCAAAAGACGCGAATAAGACGCATCATTCGCGCCGGGCGTTGCGAATGACGCGGAATTGGGCGACGCGTTTTGGCGGAACGTCTTCCGCGCAAGTTTAAAAAATTTGAACTCGAGCGGAAGATTCGATGACGCTTTGTTGCGCCAGCCAATCAACGAAGAGCATCCGAGAAATCCTGTCAGCAACCTATATCAGCGTCAGCGACCCTAGCTAGCAGGTTATCAAACTGGGCACCCGTCATTCTCAAATAGCGCTGGAAGTGGCTGTATCCATGCGCAGTTCCTGAAGAAGACTTCACCGAGTTAAGTTTGCTCTGGATGGTGCTGTGAACCACAAAACACGTCGGCGTTTGGCTTTCCTCCGTATTTGGGACCTCCACAACAATACAGACAGCAATATCTTTTATTTCAGACATGACGGAAACGTATGCTAGAAAGAAATTGTGTTGTTGTTGTTTTTTCGCGAGTGACACAGACGCGCGAATGGGTTCAAAATGTTCAAGCGTCTAACTAGATGCGTTAGAGGCGTATTTGACGCATATTCGCGTTCGGTGTGAACACACCATAACGCATTCACTCAATCTCACGCTCTCACGCTATATAGGCATTCTGTTTGTGCTGCGTGATTTAAAGAAAAGTCCGCACTTTGCTCACGCGATCAGCATGGTAATCAGGTGTTTTCTCCAAAATAAAAGCTTTATTTCTTGCAAGTGAAGAAATTAGGACAAAAGTATTGTAATTTTCCTATACAATAGTGTACGTAAAATATACTTTTGAAATATTCATTTTCATTTATACAGTACATTTATAGGCTATATGGATTTTACGTAATAGGAATAATTATATAAAATCATTATTACATTATTATAATAATCGTTTGGCATCCTAAAACAGACTGAGACTCTATATCATAACTAAAAAGATATTTGATCCCTCTTTAATGTCCAGGTACAAGTCAATGCTTTTCCTTTGTTCAATGTCACAGTTCATGGGGCTGAAGCCGGTTAAAGCTCTTAAATTTGAGCTCTCAAAGTGCACCAGATTGATGCATTTAACCTTAAAATGTACAAAAATTTCCTGCGGGGGAGCATGCCCCCGAACCCCCCTAGAGGGACAAAAGTCCACACAACATAGTTTTAAAAAATCCTGTGGGAAAGAACAATAATTTATGAACTTTACTCCAAAAACATTTTATTTTTTTTAAAATCAGTAAAACTGTTAGCCTAATGGCAAATTAAAATTGACATGGACAAACCTGCCTGAGGAGGGCCTACAAGACATTGTGTCCAGGGGCCTCTGAACACTTAACCCCCTGCCCCCCCCCCCCCCACCCCACCCCCCCGGCAACAGATCTCACTCCAAGCAAAACTCAAAAGTTGGCAACCCTGCTTTAGCGAATTTATTTGGAAAAAATCAAAACATGGATCTCCACTTTATTGTTTGGGATTATGTTTGCAGAATTAAATGACCGATAATTTGGATTTATTGGAAATAATGAGGAGTTTTACTGTTGTATCTTCTGAAGTTTAAGGTTTTACCAGTTTTCATGATGTGAATCATTTGAACAGTTTTCAGTGTCTATCAACAAGGCTATCGTTCTTTGTGGTATGAATTTGCTGAGCGATCTGGATCTGTAGTTTGTCTCATTTGCAACCGAATTGTCACTTAGAAGATCTCATGTGAAGACACATCACAATCTAAAACATGCATCATCTAAAGTAAACCATGCATTTTGACAGGCCTTTTAGGTGAAGTATAGGTTGGTATAGAATGCGCGAAATGGCCGTCAGGCCTATTGGGCTACATTACCACTTTTGATAATTGTGCAATTTACATATAAGTCTCTTTCTCTGTAATTCCTCAAATGACAATAATCGTGATTATAATTTTGAGTAAAATAATCGTGATTATCAGTTTAACCATTATCAGAACAGAACCATACCGCCAATCCAAATATGCTAATGGTCAATCGAATTTGACGATAGTGGTCCTGACAGAAATAAGTATCTATCTAATGATATTTTGTTGTAAATAAAACAAAGATTATTTGAGTATATTTTCCAAGAAAATGCCATTTCAGTTTGTCTATTTCAAAACTTCAAGTTGACTCTTTATGTGTTACTTGTCATTTCTTTATAATTGTGAAATTTACTAGCAATTTCTGAATGAAAATTGTTTCTACACCAATTTATCCATCCATCCATCCATGAAATTTACTTGCAATTTCTGATTGAAAAGTATTTTTTTACAACAATTTGCCATCCATCCATCCATCCATCCATCCATCCATCCATCCATCCATCCATCCATCCATCCATCCATCCATCCATCCATCCATCCATCCATCCATCCATCCATCCATCCATCCATCCATCCATCCTTATTATTGGTGTGAATTTTTCAGTGAATCTATCTGCAGGTTACAAGTGACTCTTTAGGCTGGCAATATTATATCTAAAACACACAGTAGATTACTCAATATTAATGTTTTGTTTTTTTGAACTCGTATAAAAGCAATATTTCACAATCGTTTCCTTCGTTATACTACAATAACTTGCTTTTATTGCTAGTTGTAAGGTAAAGTTTTCGATATAATGTTCACATTGTGGTGTATACCTTAATGCAAAGTGTAGGATTTCATATAAAGTTCACTGTGTACACTTTGCTTGCTTTGTGTGGATAGTTCACAGTCTGGGATCATGTGTTGTTGCATTATATACTGTATGTTCAGCTGTACCGAGACATACTGTAAGTGAGTGTGTTCTTCACTTTGTTTGTACTTTCTACATGCATGCCATATGGTGGTAGAAAGCAGGTGGGAACAGGTGGGTCAAATAGACCACAAAATGACACAAAGCACTTAAAAAAATCACTATACTGCACTCATTAGTCATCAAATTAAACATAAACATAAAATAACCTTATATGATTTCAACACGTGCTGTTTTATCAACAAACAATAGTTTTTTTCTCAGCATGATGCAATCTCCGTGCGTCTGCCGACCCTATAAGACAGCATTAGGAATTAAGACAATAGGATTGAATTCATTATACAAAGAGGATTTTCACTGTTGACACACTGCATACTATCACACATCAAAGCAGATTCCTACTTCACTGCTCATCAAATCACTATTTCCTGTTTACAAATGATTATGATAGGACAATAAAATGATTCTAAGATTTGTTTTCAGTCAAATATCTCAGTGTCAAAGTGTTTTCATATCAATGCTGTTCTGATGCGTTGAGTTGTGTAGGCAGGAATTCTAGCACTTCTGGGAGCATTCTTTAATGGTTTGTGAATAGCTCGGCGGATCAGGCTTTATTTGAATCTTTGTCAAAGGTTTAGAAAGCCTTGTATCCTGGTGAGAGGCTTTGCCGACATATGTCTCTTCACTGAATCCCCTTTAGTGCTTTACTGGAGTGCATGTTTTCGGACTCTCTCTCTCTCTCTCTCTCTCTCTCTCTCTCTCTCCTCTCTCTCCCCTTCTCTCTCTCTCTCTCTCTCTCTCTCTCTCTCTCTCTTCTCTCTCTCTCTCTCTGTGTGTGTGTGTCGGAATTTGAGGAGCATGCTGAGAGTTTGGATGCTCAGTTTAATACTATCACTGCTACCTCTGGGAATTACTGTCTTGACTGCATGTGTGTGAGTGTGACTAAGTAAGTACAGAGTTTCCATGTTCTGTTTAGTTGGCTGTTTGTTTAATTGATTAAAGTGTGCAGTTGTGTGACAGTGAAGCAAATGAGAAAGGTGTAACCATAAGCCTCAGCAGTTTTCTCTGATGTTAGTCAAGGACATCTTTCTCTGTATCCAGCCTCTGGGATTAATGGATGAAGTATCCAGTCATGTGCTTCAGCGAGTTTGTCTTACTTAGGCTCGTTGTTTGATTAACTTGCTGCACATGTTTTTAATTTGTTCATTCGAAATAGATCTGCAAATAATTACGGTATAATTTGATATGGATGTATTCGGTTCAGTTAGAGGTGCTGTTGCAGATGATAGCTTTCTGGCAGAGTTAACGCTTTCGGTGGTTTAATGGTGTTATGGGAGTGAATGGGGTCAGAAGTTTACTCCATGTTGTCTTTAAGACGCATCAGGCACTTGTTAGGGTCTGCAGAGGTCACCAGACTACATATCCTTAGGCTAGAGATTTGCACGTCAAAGGTTTACAATTGACAAGCTACAATTGACCCCCCCATCCCCCCCCCCCCCGCTTGTCCTTACGTATATTGAGTATGTTAAAATAGATTTATTTTTATTGAAGATTGATGTCACAATTTGTTTTAAAAAAAGAAACATAATAAAATAAGAAGAAATGTAAATATAAAGGCAGTTGCAGATGCAAATACTTTTGAGATACAATTACTACTTGATTTTCGGAACAATCATGTATTTTTTTGCTTTTAGTGCAGTACAATTTACCGATTGGAGCTATCATTTTAATAATTTCAGAAATGAGTCACCAGTGTAATTGAAGCGGTCAACAAATCCCCTTCTCAGTACAGGCTTTCTGAAAATATATGGGATTTCAGGGTTCATTATAGCTGCCTAAATTAAACCAGATCGCTAAATTAATATTTTAACATCATAACACAATAAAAATAAGTAAAATCTCAGGGCAGGGCGTCGCTGTTGTCAGTGCAAATAGTGTACTGATTCCTTGAGTCTGTCTTGGTGTTTTGAGTTGATCTTCATGACACAGGGGAAGACCTCCAAATTATGAGCCAGGGGCAAGAGTAAGAGAATCTATCACCTCTGGCCACGACTGGATGAGGAGAGTTAATCTGGGTTGATGCTGGTAATTTGCGGAGGCGGCTTGACTCTGTGCATCTTGCGAGTGTGGACGATTATGTGTGGAATGAGCCTGCGGCGCGAGCGCGCTCACGGTTCATCAGCCTTCATGGAGGCGTGAAGACAAACAACGCACACGAGTCAGTGAAATTAACAACGTGAAATACTTTTCTCAGCTGATGTCTTTCATTCGAGCCTTGCAACCTTGTGTTTTGACTTTGCACATGCTGAAAAGTTCACATTTTCTGAATGTGCTACTAAAGCTAATAAACGTTATTTCATTTGAAACCCTTTTATAACATTTCCAAGAGAAGTTTATATTTAAAGGGGGGGGGGGGGGGGGGGGGGGACTCAGTTTCACTCAATCTCATGTTAATCTTGAGTACCTATAGAGTAGTATTGCATCCTTCATATGTCCAAAAAGTCTTTAGTTTTATTATATTTATAAAAGAAAAATAGGCTGTACCGAGTCTTTCCGGAAAAACCCGAGCGGGTGGAGGCATGCCGTGTGGGCGGGAGCGCGCGAAGCTTTTGCGTGTGTTGTAAACAGACAGACTCATGGTTTATGAGGACATGATTTAGTTTTACAATAAACAAACTGACACCTACAGTGTCCAGCTAAACAACTGTATTTAAACACACACCATGCATCGCATGCTCCACCGATACATTAACTGTACGTGATCATGTTGTTTACTTGCTGTGCTTAGCTTACACGCCGATAGTTAACAACATACAGACATTTGAAGCAGTTTTACTCACCGCCTGCTGTTCCGTGAACCTTTATCGTTGGGACTGCTCCATCTTTAAGTATTAGGCGATCTGCAAATCGTCGAACTGTGCCTTGTTTATAAAACTATTAGCAGCTACGGCCGAAATGAAGGGAACAAACTCCGTTGCTGCTCTGGAAAAACAAAATCCATCCACAGGTCCCTTAACTCTGGGTTCTTTGGACATTTGTGCAGTGTTGTCTTGCCCTGGCAACCAAAAACACACTTTTTGGTGCCATTGTTTTGATTGCAACGCAGCAGAGCACAGCGGTCTGATGGACGCTCTCGTACGCTCTAGGCTACAGCTGCGCGCGCGCACTTCCGGGAGAAGTGCCTTAAGACCCGTATAAGGAAATTCCACCCAGTCTGACGTCACGTAGTTACGTATTCGAAAAAAACTTTCCGAAACTTGTGACAAACCGGAAGGAGTATTTTTGGGACAGAAATACTCCATCAAACTTACAACTTCATTTTTGAAACTTTGTCCATGTTTACCATGGTAATCCAACTCTTTAACAGTGTAAAAAACTCACTATGGATGAAACAGCATTTCACCCCCCCTTTAATGACTCTTGACAATGTCATAGTGCAAACCAGTAAAAAGTAATACCATGTGTATTAAAAATGTGACCAGGGCCTAAAAGTAACTTTTTGCCACACCTGCCAATGGATTTTGCCAATAATATTTTTTTACCAGTCATGAAACATTAATCATTTTTAAAGTTACAAAAGTTATTCAGTCAAGAACAATGAGTGATTGATCTTTGTCGTTTGTTGTTGATTAGTACACTGTGTAACTTTTAGTTTTTTCTACTAAGACTAGTTCTTCAAAATATAGTGTCATAATGTACTTCGTTCAAGTAATAAAGTATTCTCATGAGTGTATAAAATGCCATTGAAAATACATACGGGTAAGGGGTTCTAATATACATACCCCGTTAATTCAAGCTTCGCCTTTCGCGTTTTAACACGCGTGGGTTAGCACTCGAACTGCCTAACACTCAAACTGGAAGCCATGTTAATCTTGGACCACATTGGCCACCGTAGGAGTTAAAATGAAATCGGAATTGAGAGGAACAGAAACTAATATTCACTGGATGGTCATATACCTTTTCACCGCTAGATGGGGGTAAAAATCACACAGTGTAGCTTTAAAATTAAAAACACAGACAGCAGCAGGAATAATAGGCTGCTGTCCCTTTAAGACCTATATGGATCCAATATGATACACATGTTTTCTTTCTCAACTGTTTTTTTTACCTAAGACATAACTGACTGTTTACGAGGATACTCACTAAGATGGGCATTGTTACATAATTGTATCTGAATATGTCTGTTCAAGCGCAAGAAGTGTGAAGGAGAGCTCAATTCAGTATTCACACGCTGTCTGAGACACAAGTTCCCTTTGGTATCTTGTGCTTTCGAAACAATGCAGCACTGGCCTGTTATCTGTCCCGAATGCCTTTCATGTTTGGTTTGTTCATGATCTCACAACAATGCATTGTTAGAATTCATAAAAATGTTTCATATACTTGCATACTTTACTTGCTTGGTGCTTGGCGATTGTTCATTTTAGGCCCTGCATGTGAGTAAATGCTATCAGCAATTTTTTTTAAATTTAAATATTGAAATATAAAATGATTTTAAAAATGAAATGACACTTTTAATATGAAATAAAAAAATTCAAATAACTATTGTGTTATATTACCTTGTCAGTGAATGACAAAAAAATGAATGAACGCTGCTGCAAATGGAAATACAAAAGTTATATTTGCTGTCATCTCCTGTTCACCGGAAGTGTAAAAATAGTCAGTCAGTCATTGAGTCATTTATCTGATTCATTCAGGAACGAAGCAAGTGACTGTCTGCACCAGATGACATTTTACAACCTGAACTAACCTCATCTCGTCATTAAAAGGTCAAATTTAGTCATATATTAGGAGACTTATTAACCCTGACACCCTGCACATGATTTTGAGGACAATTATTTAAAAAATATTATTGACAGTGAAGCAGTTTTGTAAAAATATACAAAATATAATTATTATTATTTTTTTTTATTTTTTTTTGGAAAAATTATAAAGTTTTAATGAGGTTTCCTTTTAAAATAGTTCACTTTTAATGGGTAATTTTCTTCATTAATTAAGATATCATGTTGTGTCAGCCTGGCATTTTTGACTTAATGCCCCCCCCAAAAATCATATTGGTTTTAATACAGAAATTTAAAACATGCTCAGCATAGAAGAAGTATATGTAAATCATTGTATTCATGAATTGCATGTTTAATGCATTTTTTATTAAATTACATAGGACCAAAAAAAAAAACAGCATCAAATCGTTGACCTAGTTCCTGGATTTAAATGCAGGCTTTATTGATGATTTGAATCAATATAATATCGCTTTTGAGGCGATTTTTCTTTTTAAAATGATCTCGCATGCTATTTATCCAAAATATTGTTAAACACAAACAAAAGCGACCAGCTCCTCAAATCAGTTTTGCTGTAGAAGAATTTATTACAATTTGTTCTCTGTTCTGACTCATGTAGTCTTTTATGTCTCTTTAGATCTTTTCCTTGGAGGAGTCAGTAAAGAGCTCTTGCTAAAAGAACAACTTCCCAAGAGTGTTTTCAGCGTTTCCTTCACCTTTGTCCATATCTGCTGGCTGGGATGAAGGGGCTCAGGAGCCTTAGTGTCAGGCTCCTGTCGGCCTTCTTCTCCACCACCGTTGGTCTTTATTTCCCTCCTCAAGGTAAGTACCAGGACAGTCAAATTGCTTTCGTACAGTACGTTTGTTCTTATCAGTGCAACAGTTCAACTTGAGGCTATGGTCATTATTCAACACCATTACATGTTATTATCTAGTAAACCCTTCCAGAAAGAAGCTTACATTTAGCATAAATGAGCATCTCAAGAGCTCTTTTACCCTGTGACCCGTTTCCTGTAGTGGAGCAGCTGCCGACCATCACTGCTCAGACCTCGGGCTCTCTCATTGCCTTGCCATATGACGAGAACATCCTGTTCAAGTGTGAAGCCAAAGGCAACCCAAGACCTACGTGAGTGAGATGTCCTGCTTTTAATGGGTTAATTCCCCCGAAAATTGAGATTATGTCAATGGCTCACCCTCATGTTGTTCCAAAACCACTTTCATTCAGCTACAAAACACGGACATCGGATTTCTGTCCATCCATTGAAAGTCTGTTCACCCAAAACTCTGTCACATCAAAATGTTCATAAAGAGATCGTCAAATAAATCCATGTGGATACCTCATAGGTCCTAGCAGAAGCTCAAACGTGCTGATGTGACACGCGAGAATGAACCTCATTGGTTCTTGTGCGTTTGGTCAAACATGCTTAAAGGGATAGTTCACCCAAAAATTATAATTCTGTCAGTAATCACTCACCCTCATGTTGTTCCAACCCCGTAATATCGTTCGTTCGTCTTCGGAAAACAAATTAAGATATTTTTGATTCAATCTGCGAGCTGGATCACTCCTCAATAGGCTTCTATGGGATTGAAACCTACCGGCCCAGAAAAGTTATTAAAGACATTGTTAAAATAGTCCAACTGACTACAGTGGCTCAATCTCAAGTTTATCAAGCGACGAGAATACTTTTCGTGCGCCAAAAAAACAAAAATTGTGACGCATGACCAGCGTCGGCCAATGGTGAGCCTACGTGTGACGTACAACACAGAAGCGCTGCGCTGTTACACTACGTGAACTCACTCGAGGCCCACAGGAAATGAATAGTTGAATAAAGTCGTTATTTAACTTTTTTTTGTGCACAAAAAGTATTCTCGTCGCTTTTTGGGTGAACTATCCCTTTAAGTTTCCATTTACCAAATGAGTGCACTCTATGTACGTTCGCTCATCAATGTTTATATGAGAATAAAAGCCTAAAACAACATGAATGACATGAGAGTGAGTAAATGATGACAGAATATTAATTTTTGAGTGAACTGTCCCTTTAAGGATGTATGTGCAGACAACTAAACTGGAGAAATATCCAAATAAAATTGAAACTTAACCAGTTCGTTGTGCAAAATGTGACAATGTTAGGTGAAAATTAGTTGTTTTCTGCCACTGTAAATATATATATATTTTTTGTTATTAATTCTATGTATTTGATTCTCTTCAACAAATATATGGAAACGTATTTAAACAGAAATGTTTAACAAGAAAACAAGAAAAAAAAGGGTTGAAACAGGAAACTTGAATCATTTCTTAAATGACAGAAATGCACCAACTATACTGAGAGCTTTTCTTTCATTTTGATGAAACAATCTACTTTCTTTTGTCCATGTTTAATAGGTGGAAAGAAAGTATTAGTTCTTGCTGAAAGTTTCCTGTTGTGTGATTTTAAATGAACAGGTACCGCTGGACAAAAGATGGCATGGATTTCGACCCACATAAAGACCCTCGGCTCATTAAAGAAGAAAGTAGTGGGACTTTTGTGATACCGAACAATAAAGATAAAGTGAAATACCGGGGAAAGTACAGATGTTATGCCTCAAACAAGCTCGGAACTGCAATATCAGAGGAAGCCGAATTTATTGTGCCTAGTAAGTCACTGCGCATTTTTTTGTCAAAGATGGTTATTCTGTCTCACACATTATCTTAGCTGCTAATCATGAAATGAATAGTAGAATTCCAGAAATTCTAATATATAGAATTTCCTTGGATCTGTTCCAGAAAATTTGCATATTCCATCTGTTCCCTTGAGCATATCAAGCATGATGTTGCTCAACTTGTTGTTAATCTTGATCAATAGTTTCAGGTGGCTGCCTGTCTTACATTTCGGTAAGTAAGTGACTGCTAAGAATTTAAAGTAACACCAAGTAACTTTTCCTCTTCGGTCGCCCTACTGGTTGTAAACGAAATTGTCCATTGCCCTGTCGTAAATAATTTAGCCTACCGTTGCACGCACGCTCGCTGTTTATCCAGCACGGCTTTAGAATGAACGATGTCCACAGACAAGGTAGAGTATGTTACATGATTTCATGAAAGGATGATGTATTGCGACATCAGAAACGAAGAAAAACGAAATAATGACTATTGTAGCGCTTGACGTAAAGCAGTCGAATTTTGTAGTTCTTTTTGTGGTTGGGTTCCTACCTGAACCCCGAAGTTACATAGTGCCAGTAAAAGCCTTTCACCCTGTAACGACTTGATGAACCACTGATACGATTTTGGAAACATTATTTTAAGGTAAACAATGTTACATAGTGTTGTTTTAAATCGATTTATTTTTTTCTTGTTTTTTTTTTTGCTTGATCACAGTGGTACCCAAGTTTCCCAAAGAGAAGACAGAGCCAGTGGTGGTCACAGAGGGTGAAGCAGTGGTTTTAGAGTGTAACCCGCCACAAGGGATTCCACCATGGCAGCTGTACTGGATGACCAAAGGTAATTCAAGATACTTTAAAGAAACAGTTTCCGGCACATCAAGTTAGTCAAATTGAGGATTGCAAGGAGGTATTTTTTATGCACTTTCCTGTGAAATTCTTGTTAGTTTCAATATTACTTCTTCAAATCTCTTAGCTGTTACAGCAAACATTATTGTTTCTGATATGTCAATCAACCTTGGCCACAG
The DNA here is from genome assembly GCA_036326025.1 of Chrosomus eos. Lineage (NCBI taxonomy): Eukaryota > Metazoa > Chordata > Actinopteri > Cypriniformes > Leuciscidae > Chrosomus > Chrosomus eos. The sequence continues at coordinate 27,172,209 of CM070837.1, forward strand.
AATAAACAGATGCAGGCATGTGACCCTGGATCACAAAACCAGTCACAAGTTGCACGGGTATATTTGTGGCAGCCAACAATACATTGTATGGGTCAAAATGATAGATTTTTCTTTTATGCCAAAAATCATTAGGACATTAAGTAAAGATCATGTTCTGTGAAAATATTTTATAAATTTCCTACCGTAAATATATAAAACATTTATTTTTGTGAGTGAATGCAGCACAATCACGAACATAAATGCACAACTTTAAATGCGATTTTCTCAATGTTTCGATATTTTTGCACCATCAGATTCCAGATTTTCTAATAGTTGTATCTCGTCCAAATATTGTCCTATCCTAACAAACCATACATCAATGGAAAGCTTTTTTTTTTACCCATATGACTGGTTTTGTTGTCCAGGGTCACATATTTCAACCAACTGTATAATTAACTAGCATTTTTCTGGCGCCAGACTGGAGTTCATAAACGCCTGCACTAATAATAGGCTTTTGATGATAAACATGTTTATGGTTCATTTTGTAAATGGTTAAGAATGCTGTTGAATACTTACTTGAAGCATGAGATATGAATGTGATATTTGAAGAATTTCAGTCAAGCCAGTAAAAGAGTAGTTGAGTCAACCGCAACTGGTCGCAACTGAACGCAGGACAAAATTATCATATAGAAGTAAACAAAAATGTCATTAATAAACAAACTTTAAGTAAGCAATAAAGTACTCGAGGCTGTGGTGTGTCGTGAATGAGGGGCGTTGTTAGGCGCTGAAGCTGAGAGCCTGCAACCCCTTCAACTCCCTGACTTATTCACCATCCATATCACTAGCCTCGAGTACCTTATTGCTTTTATAAAACGGTTACCACGCAATACAAACATTAAAGCCAAACAACATGTATCAATGTATCTTTCATGAAGTAAAATGACTTAAACACCTTCCTTCCGCTGGATAAAATAGTCCCTCACCGTGAACAGCAATAGAAGTTAGATTATATCGGCATTAGATTGCGGCAAAGACTGTCTTCGAGTGAGTGAGTCAGTAGAGAAGACTTTTATATTGAAAGGATTGAAATTGTGAGCACGGAGAAGCAAGACACAATTGACAAATGAGTAGCGTGTCAGGGCACAGGAAAAACCCTTAAATGTTAAGGGCAAGACATTGCAGCAGACATTATTACAGACTGATATGATGGAAAATGCTATATTATCTACTATAAATGCAGGTACTCTCACTTACTCAATCTCTCACAATTCTAAACTTCAATGAAAATATCAATGAAAACAATGTTTATGTTGCTAAGAGTGGTTGCTAGGGGTGTTGTGTAGTGATACCGTTGGGTGAAGCGGTCAATCAAGGACGGGAACTAACTGTTTTTTTTTTAAAAAAAAAGTATTAAAATGATAATAATCTGCATAGGCATAATAGTGTGTGTGTGGTGTGTGTGTGTGTGTGTGTGTGTGTGTGTGTGTGTGTGTGTGTTTGCCATTTTTTGAATGAACCTCTAACTTTTATTCAATTTCTCTGAAGGAAACTTATTGTGTGTTTGCTTCTAAAGTAAATTGAACATTTTTAAGGATGTTTAGATATGTATACTAAAAAACAAGCACAACATTTTTTTTTTTTTTTTTTTTTTTGCAGTGTTATTACTGTACATGTCTTCACTTCTTGAGCCGACGAGGTGTCTTAATCATGTTGAGCCACCTACAGTTGATAGAATATCTGAGCATTCAAAGCTCTACCCATGATGCCTGTTATCTGCTGTGCAGTCTGTCAGATGGGACTATTTCTGGGCGGTTTGGATGGTTGCCCTTTCAGATGTCCTGTTGCTCATGTTAATCTAACAATCCTCTCTGTATTGTTCTCAGATCTTCGGCAGCACATTGAGCAGAATGAGAGGGTGTCCATGGGCCTCAATGGGAATCTGTACTTCTCAAATACACTGCTCTCTGACAGCCATGATGAGTACTGCTGTTTTGCCTCCTTTACCAGTATACGCACAATTGTTCAGAAACCCCGCATGGTCCTGAAGGTCAAGCCAAGTACGTGCCAAGAATCTCTGTAGGGAGTACAAGTAGCATGATATGGTTGAAAGAAAACTAAATAGAAATGAGTTTTATGCTTGTCTTTGAAAGAAATCTCTTGTGGTTACCATGAAAGGCTGCATTTACTTGATCAAAAATACAGTAAAATATTGTGAAATATTATTACAAATGAAAATAACTCTTTGATATTAGAATATATTTTAAAATGTATTTATTCCTGTGATCGAAGATGAATTTTCAGCCTCATTACTCCAGTCTTCAGTGTAACATTCAGACATCAGTCTAATTTGATGATTTGTTGCTCAAGAAACATTTCTTATAATTATCAATGATATCTTATTGATATTTTAGTGAAAACAATGATATATATATTTTTCAGGATTCATTCATGAATAGAAAGTTCAAAAGAACAGCATTTACTTGAAATATTTTGTAACGTTATAAATGTTTACTGACACTTTTGTTCAATTGAATGCATCCTTGCTGAATAAAAGCATTAGTTTCTTTCACAAAAATGAACAAATGATTTTAGGGATGAGCAAACCAACGTTTCGTAATCAACTAATTCATCTTTAGAAAGACCTGCTATGCTGGTTTTGGGTCCTGTTGATTGACGTTGGACACATTCTTGCTTTCATAAACAGCTGGACGAAGCACGTGGCAGGGTTTTTGAGAAGTGTTTTGAAAACTATATGTAGTTTGACACATCGTCATGAAAAATGCAATGAAAATGAAAATGCAAACTGTCAGATTCACAACAACGGTTAAGCAAAGTACACAGTGACATTCGTATATGTGTTTGTGTGTCTCAGCCTATTTTTTTATTTACACTTTGAAATGTTGCCTTGTGAAAGCGAATCGAACCAAGAAGAAACTGCAACATTGTAACAAATTAAGTCCCTGTTTTAGTACAAAGCAAACGATCTACAGGTCTGAAAATGCCCTGAATTTATTGATGATGGTTGTAGATTAGTTCCAAAAGCAATGCTCAGGCTGTATTGGCGATTCTTGTGAATGCAATTTATAGATGCACTTGGTTTTAGTGTATTGTCAGCATGCTTTTTTTTTTAGCATGCTAATATAACAGTAATTGTTGGACAAACTTGAATCTCCATCTTAACCCCATTGATGTCAACATGCACCCTGTATACTTTCTTAAAGGGATACTCCACTTTTTTTGGAAATAGGCTAATTTTACAACTCCCTCAGAGTTAAACAGTTGAGTTTTACTGTTTTCGAATCCTTTCAGCCGATTTTCTGATATTTAGAAGAATATCAGTTACCAGACAGTTTCTGGTCTCATTGACTCCCATAGTATATTTTTTTTCCTACGATGGAAGTCGATGAGACCAGAAACTGTCTGATTACTGATATCTTTCTAAATATCAGAAAATCGGCTGAAAGGATTCGAAAACGGTAAAACTCAACTGCTTAACTCTGGGAGAGTTGTAAAATTAGCCTATTTCCAAATAAAGTGGAGTATCCCTTTAAACATGACATACTTCCCCTACACCTACCCCTGTCTGTTAAACACTATTCTAAACTTATTTGCCACTTTATTTCTACTTGGTTTTGATTTTTTTTTATCAAAATCTGTTGTGACCAACGCCTAATTTTCCAGGAACTGCTCTTCCAACCACTTTTTACAATCTAACCAATTCCTGTTGGATAAAATCCAAGTCCTGCCCTACACTGTTTTCACTTATACTGCATTAACGCCTTTATGTCTCAGTGGATTTTGTTTAGCACAGCTAAAAATATGAACACTAAAAAAGTCTAAACCTAATTATTCTAATCATAAGTTGGACGAGCACTCACACTTACTACTTTGTATTTGCATGCACCCATGTGTTTCTTTGGGCTCTTGTGCTATTCATTAACATTTGAATGTGCTGAAAATGCAAACACTTCTTTCTTTTTTTTTCTTCTTTTTTTTTTATAGTAAATTCAAGCCTAGGGGATGATGGCATCATGAGTGGTAAGTCACAAATAAGAAAGTCAACTATTTTGTAAAATGTGCTGTTTATCAAATATGCAAAAACGTTAATTTATCTTTTTTTAGGGCTTTTTTTTGTGCCGCAAGAAGTTTAGGATAAGGCTTCAGTGTTCTAGAGTTTTCTTCAGTTTGAGATATGCACTTTTCTAAGAATATCTGATTGTCGCTTTGCAAAAAAAATGGCATGTTTTCTGAGAATATATCTTGCATCATGTTTATCTTTCTTAATACCTCTTTGGCCCATTTGTCTTATTCAGACATAAAGGGTAGGTTTCTTTTTTATCTCCATGTCAAGGCTATTTACCATAATTTGTGCCCATTCAGTTCAGGAGAGGAAGCCGAACATTGTGGTGCCCTCCAGTCATTCAACGACATACCTAAAAAAAGGAGAAGAGATGGAGCTGGAGTGTATCGCAGAAGGACTGTGAGTTCCCTTCTCTATGGCCACTTAGTGCTTACAAACACACCACAGCAGCAAAGCATTTCACTGACAGAGAGAGTGACAGCAATTTATTTTGGACTTTTCTCAGGCCGACACCGAAGATAGAATGGATATGGGATAATTTACCGAAGCGCTCACATATCAAAAACTTTGGAAAGGTTCTGTCTATACCAAATGTCACACAACTGGATGAAGGGAAATACATGTGCAAAGCCAAGAATGATCTTGGTGAAGCTGTGCATCATTTCGATGTTGTTGTGGAAGGTATGTTAACATTTACAAGGTATTTGATGATTCTCAGTTGTTCAGTAAATCTGTTTGACAAAAATAAATATTCTAGAAAATTTGAAAATGCCTGAGAATTTAAAAATTGTGATTTCCTGTAGCTAGAAATTGCTCTGGTTCACTGCAAAAAAAAAAAAAAAAATGTAAAAAAAATTGCTGCCTTAAATTTTTTATGTAAAATCAACTTGAATGTTTAAGTCATTTCAACTTAAATTACCGGTACATTAAACTGACTTAAATGAGTTGAATCTTGTATAACTTTTCTATGAGTTAATGCAACATAAAAACATATGTTGTCACAACTTATTGATCATATAAATTAATATAAATGAATTAATAAATGAATATAATATATACGTTTTTACAATGTATAAAATTATTTTAAATATCATTATCCAGTAATCACAAATAACTAAAGAGTTTATAATATATATTTAAATAGTCTGTTAAATAGATGCAGTTTATATGAATCTGTTATATATTATTTATGTGTATATATATTTTTTATAATACTATTTTTAAATTTGTTATTATTTTAACACACACACACACACACACACACACACACACACACACACACACACACACACCACACACACACACACACACACACACACACACACACACACACACACACACACACACACACACACACACACCACACACACACACACACACACACACACACACACACACACACACACACAACACATCCTAATGAAAACACTAAAGAAAATTGTGAAATCATGTCACTTCCAAACACAGGGGGGCAGTATTGCTCTAAGTAGGAAGCTGTTTTAATCCGTATTCATATGTTGTGTGTCTCAGAGCCGCCCAGCTGGCAGGAGGAGCCAGTGAAGAGTCAGTTAGCAGAGATTGGATCTGACATCCACATCAAGTGTTCTGCTACGGGAAAACCACAACCCACAATCACCTGGAAGAGAAACGGCCAGCCCCTTGATGGTGTGTTAAACCCGCTCCTCCCCCACCCTTATCATGCCCATTTGACTGAATTTGTCGGCTCAAAGCCACCGCCAAATGCAGTGCAATTACTGGCTGTGTGAATAGGCTGTTGTTTCTTTTTTAGACTAAACAGCAGTGGAAATATGGACACTTCTGTATTTATGCACAATTTACATGTTCTTGTAAAATTATATATCAAGTCAATAGACCAGTGCATAATATACAGCAAAAGTCAACAACGTATCTTCCAAATATATACCTCACAAGTTTATTGTTGCTATAATGATATGAAATTATTACAATATAGACAACTCCTGGCTAGTTATATCGCTTTGAAATATTTCTCAGAGTGGAGACACATACTTTCAAGTCTTGGCTAATGCACATTTCCACTGTTATTGCTCCCTGAAATGGCAATAGCAAGGCATTTTGTCAAAATGTCTAAATATAATTTGGCACTATTTGGTGGCTTTTCAGCAAAATGTAAACATTTATTAAACACAAAAGCAAAGAAATATCAAACCATTGTTTTATAGTTGGAGTCAGTACGATAAAAAAAGAAGAAATTAACACTTTTATTCAGCAAGGATGTATTAAATTGACAGTAAACCCTAGTTAAAAACAACAACAATCTATACCAAAATCTATTTAAAATACATTTATTTCATACTAAGTATACAACAAATCCATTACATATTTACGGCAGATTATCGCTCGAGACTTACAGATATAAGTCAAACTTTATTTGGAGTACTACTTTATTGCACAATTCATATTTCTTAATATTAATTCTAAAATGTGTTTTAATATTACTATTAGTAAGGATAGTATGATCTCTGCATAATAATCTTTAAATGCAAAATATTTAAAGTGTACCTAAAGCATACTTGCAATAGTTTCCACTTTATCACAATCAAATAAACTTTAGTTGGACCTCAGCACTATTTCTGGATAACTAAAGTACATTCAAAACATATAAAATTAGTTGTTCCAATCTAGCTGACCTTAAAGGGATACTCTACTGGTTTCTCATATTAAACTATGTTATTCCCTTAACTAAGACGAGTTGATACATACCTCTCTCGTCTCAGTGCGTGCACTAAATCGCTGTCTTGCCGCAACCTTTGTTAGATCTTATCTCAGCCCTGTTCATTCAATACGTGTAAAATGGATAACTATATTGTATGGCAGAATACCATAGCAAGTGCTTGGGAGCACTTCGACTTGGCGCGTAATATCATCTCTCGTGAAAAGTCCGCTTCCCGTTCCTCTCCTCTCCCTCATTTCAACGGGAGCGGATTTTCACAGAGATGATATTACTGCGCCGAGTCGAAGTGCTCCCAAGCACTTGCTATGGTATTCTGCCATACAATATAGTTATTCATTTTACACGCTTAGAAAAGCGCAACGTTTTATTTTGTGTCACCGTTCTTGGTCGAGTTACACTACTCTAGTAATTGTATTTAAATAGGGAAAACGTGGAGGTGTTTGGTGGTTTCTCTTCTTGGCACGTATTGAATGAACAGGGCTGAGATAAGATCTAACAAAGGTTCGCTGCAAGACAGCGATTTAGTGCACGGACTGAGACGAGAAGGTATGTATCAACTCGTCTTAGTTAAGGGAATAACATAGTTTAATATGAAAAACCAGTAGAGTATCCCTTTAAGTATACTAATTTAGGATACCAAAAGTACAATTGCAGGGTATTTATATGAAGTACATAATTATGTAAATTTATTTGTAGTATACTTAGCATAAAATTAATGTATTTCAAATACATTTTGATATATTTATTTTTCACTAGGGGAGACATTTATAATGTTAAAAACCATTTCAATTATGAATAAATGCTGTAAAGAATCCTGAAAATATGTATTACGGTTTCCACATAAAATATAACTGTTTTCAACATTGATAATAATAAGAAATGTTTCTTGAGCAGCATATTAGAATGATTTCTGAAGGATCACGTGACACCTAAGACACTGAAAATTCAGCTTTTCCGTCACAGGAATAAATTACATTTTAAAATATATTAAAATAAAAAAGTTTATTTTAAATTGTAATAACATTTCAAAACATTAGAGTATTTTTGTTCAAGAAAACGGAGCAAAATAGGCGTCTTTCAAAAACATTAAAACATCGTACAATGCCCTAACTTTTTTAATGGTAGAGTGCCAATTCAAGTTTGTTTTCCCCCCAGATTTCCCTTCTACCAGTCACAAAGTGCTTGATGACAGAATAATCGTTCTCCGAGCAGAGGAGAGAGACACTGCGGTGTACCAGTGTGAAGCCTCCAACAAACATGGGACCATACTTGCTAATACGAACGTGCTTGTCATGAGTGAGTACTTCACTTAACTGTAAACAATGAAAACCGTATTGCTATGTTCAGAATGCAATAATAGGTAAGGTATAACCCACATCATTTACATGTATCAATTAATCATAGCGCCAGAAGAGAAGATTGTGGTCCTCATTGAAGTTTTCTGGGCTTTGATTATGATATGATTCTCTTGCTGACATGTAACAGCTTAAGGGTTTCAGCAGCTGTTCATTCGTAGAAGACAACATAAAATGTGTGTGTGTGTGTGAAGTACTTCGGTCTCTGTTTTCAGTTTGTAGCTCTGGCAGAAGACGACAGCACTTTTATATGCTAATAGATTTTTTATAGTTTAATTTCAGGAGTGTCCTCGGTTTCGTGCGCCTCGGCCATATGTCACACTGGCCGTTTGATGTTTGTCTGTGTGAATTTTTGACTAATGGTCTGGCTTTCTCTCAGATCATCCTCCTTTGATTCTGACACGGAATTATCTGGAGTACGCAACCATGTTAGGCAAGAGTGTGATTATGGACTGCAAAGTCTTTAGCTCACCACCTGCCGCCCTTAACTGGTGAGTTTGGTATCAAGCGTTGTGATTCTAACACTGTGTCCTAACAAGCCACAAATGAATCGTATTTTTTCTGTTCTTTGAAGTTTTTGTCCTAACCAGTTGTGACGAGTGGTGCTACATTTTGTTTGTCTCTTGGGTTATATGTCTGTAATGAGGAGCACACTGTTCTTGTTGAACTTGTTGAATCTCATTGAAAGTATAGAATGTATGTATATTAAACATCAAACTTGGACGAAGAGAGACTGATTGTGGAAGAATCAGATATTATAGGACAAATTCATCGAATTGCATATGTATTTTATATAAATATGTATTTCTAGTTTTTACACAGAGAGAGAGAGAGAGAGTTGCTCTGATTGGCTGTTTTGTGATTGATTGTTGCGTCATGCACTATTTTTATGTTTAGTGAAGACTGACAGGAAACTTTTTTTTATCTTCACTGAACATAAAAACATTTTTTTATGTCACACCTGGTTAGTACATGTGTACGAGTGTTAATGAAGGCAAATGATTACATTTCATTTTAAATATTTGGGCCTATATTTAAGATTTATGTATTTTAATTGCATAGAAATTCAATCTATTTGGATATTTCACAGTTTTAACAATCAGGGTTCTTACTCATTTTCCATTTCAAAATTCCATACTTTTCCAGACTCAAATTTCTAAACCTCTTTGTAGATTTTTCATATTTAACAAAAATGGTTCAGCATTATTTTCAGCTTTGTATTTTGTCATCTTTAAATATTTTTATTTTCTCAGGTTTTTTTTTTCATTTATTTTCTCATAATGACAACTTACATTATGTTGTCTAAAGTAAAAAATAAAAAATATATAAACACTTTTGCATGCGCACGAAAAACTAAATAGGGACAGTTGTCTGGAAATGCTCCATATACTCAAATCAAATTCCATACTTTTCCATATTCCAAACTTAGGAACCCTGCTTATGAACTTATATGATTCATATTTGCCAGTCATATATACATGAAATTGTATATGCACAGTAACAAGGTTTATATATTTATCATGAATAAATCTAACTAATTGTAAAATTAATATAATCCACAGCTAGCCATATTTAAACCATGTTCATATTTCTTCAAATGATTAACAGTCAAATAATCTTTTTCACGGTTTCAACAGTTTTATGCTGATTTTAATGAGTTTAAATTTATTACTTTTGGAAAATATGATTATTTAAATCAAAGATGTAAATATAGGGCATGGGACTTTTTAATTAGTCCTAATATTAGACATTTGTGCTGACCTAAACTGGCCTTCATTGCAATCAATCAATCAATCAATCAATCAATCAATCAATCAATCAATCAATCAATCAATCAATCAATCAATCAATCAATCAATCAATCAATCAATCAGTCAGTCAGTCAGTCAGTCAGTCAGTCAGTCAGTCAGTCAGTCAGTCAGTCAGTCAGTCATCAATCGATTTATCAATCACTCAATCAATCAATCAATCAATCAATCAATCAATCAATCATCAATCAATCAATCAATCATCAATCAATCAATCAATCAATCATATCAGTCGTCAGTCAGTCAGTCAGTCAGTCAGTCAGTCAGTCAGTCAGTCAGTCAATCGATTTATCAATCACTCAATCAATCATTCAAGACCAATCAATCAACCAGTTTATATATATATATATATATATATATATATATATATATATATATATATATATATATATATATATATATATATATATATATATATATTTTTTTTTTTTTTTTTTTTAAATAGAAAACAACTTCTCAATTAACATTTTTTTAGATGCAAAATGATTTTTTTCAGGGTTTTCCTCAGATTATGGGTAAATGATGGGTAAATGATTGCACTGCAGACCCAATAGGGTCAAGTGAATTAAGTGAAGGAAAAAGGGACACTATATTGAGAATAGACACTGCAAGATCTATAGCCCATTTGAAATGTCTGTTCTCTCCAGGGCATCCTCCTTTTGCACTCATATTTATGCTCTTTTCTTCTTTGAAAAGTTTCCCTTCAAAAACCTTTGGTCAATTTTGAAAGTCGTGTTAAAAAAACAAAAAATAGGCTACATTGGATTCGGCTTTATCAACAGAGCATCTGTAGTCATTTCAGCAAAGGCCCTTCCCATGGGCCCCTATTTCAGAAGAACTGAGAAGAGTTCAATGTTTGTTTTGTAGGAGAAGAGAAGACCCAGAGGGCTCTGTAGATGGAGAGAGATATTCTCTCTCTGAAGAATGGCTCCCTGCAGATTCACAAAGTGGAGATGGAAGATATGGGCCAGTACAAATGTTCGGCAAGCAACTCTGAGGGCACCGCCAGCATCACGACTGAACTTTTCATCAAAGGTTAGCCACCTTCCTTAATCAAAAAAAAAAAGAGCTTTCTGTTTGCTGGTCATTACTGAAACTAAAGGTCTGCTGTTGATAGATTCAACCAGGATCGTAGAACCTCCTCAAGACACAAAGGTCATAAGAGGATCTATGGCGGAGCTGGAGTGCCAGGTGGAGTGCGACCCCACCCTCAGAAGACAGCTGGAGATCTTGTGGATGAAGGATGGGATAAATATCCTCTCCAACTTCTCAGAAAAGTGGGTGACCCGTTTTCCCCGGAGTAGAATTCATTGAAGCCATTGTCCATTTAAGCAAATCCTCGTTTCAGAAAGGGTTGCGCAGTCAAAACAGGAAGGATTAGCATGAGCCGTGACATTTTAGAATTAGGGCCCGAGCACCGATGGTGTGAGGACCCTCTTGGAATTGCTCTGTTTATTATTATTATTATTATTATTCTTCTTCTTCTCCGCAATGAATCGCATTTTTGAGGGCCTAAACATGCACGAAAACTCACGAAAATTTGCACACGCGTCAGAACTGGCGAAAATTTACATCTGATATGCGTTTCAAAATTGGGCGGGGCAAAATGGCTCGATAGCGCCACCTATAAAGGTTCAACGGAGTGCGCCTCGCGTTACGTTTCACGTACGTGTACGAAATTCGGTACATACATGTAATGGCCCAATACCTACAAAAAAGTCTCTTGGAGCGTAGCCCTTAACACAACAGGAAGTCAGCCATTTTGAACTTCCTCTCAGATTTTTGTGCAGTTTTTGCCATTTTCAGGCCTCGTACTTTAACGAACTCCTCCTACAGTTTTAATCTGATCATCTTCAAATTTGCTGAGTGTAATCTTAAGGCCTTTGCGACGTTAAATTGCGAAGATCTTGAGTTTTCGTCGAAGGGCGTGTCCTCGGCGGCCTGACAAATTTTGATGTTTCGCCATGAAACAGGAAGTTGCTGTAACTCAGGCAAACAATGTCCAATCTGCCCCAAACTTCACACGTTTGATAAGAGTTCTGTCCTGAACACATGTCCATGCTCATATTCAGTTACAGTCACAGCGCCACCTGCTGGCAACAGGAAGTGACATGTTTAACACTGTTGTGGACTCCTGATAACATATAAAAAAGTGCCAGCAAGTGTTAAACATGCTAACAACATACTTGAAACATGCTAAAACATGCTAGCAAGCACTTAGCTAAGTGCTAAAGCATGCTATTACTGCAATTCAATAGGAATTTGCTGTAACTCAGGTATGGAATGTCCAATCTGCCCCAAACTTCACACGTTTGATAAGAGTCCTGCCCTGAACACATCTACATGAGAATATTCAGTTATAGTAATAGCGCCACCTACTGGCAACAGGAAGTGACATGTTTAACACTGTGATGCAGTACTAGCAACATATTAAATATGCCATTGAATTATAAACATGTTATAAACATGTTAAAACATGCTAGTAATTCTTAGCTAAGTGCTAAAGCATGCTAATGAAATGAAACAGGAAGTTGTTGTTACTTAAGAAGACAATGTCCAAACTGCCCCAAACTTCACACATTTGATAAGAGTCCTGCCCTGAACACATCTACATTACAATTTTCAGCTATAGTAATAGCGCCACCTACTGGCAACAGGAAGTGACATGTTTAACAGTGTGATGCAGTACTGGCAACATAGTAAATATGCCATTGAGTTATAAACATGTTATAAACATGTTAAAACATGCTAGCAATTCTTAGCTAAGTGCTAAAGCATGCTAATGAAATGAAACAGGAAGTTGTTGTTACTTAAGAAGACAATGTCCAATCTGCCCCAAACTTCACACATTTGATAAGAGTCCTGCCCTGAACACATCTACATTACAATTTTCAGCTATAGTAATAGCGCCACCTACTGGCAACAGGAAGTGACATGTTTAACGGTGTGATGCAGTACTGGCAACATAGTAAATATGCCATTGAGTTATAAACATGTTATAAACATGTTAAACATGCTAGCAATTCTTAGCTAAGTGCTAAAGCATGCTAATGAAATGAAACAGGAAGTTGTTGTTACTTAAGAAGGCAATGTCCAATCTGCCCCAAACTTCACACATTTGATAAGAGTCCTGCCCTGAACACATCTACATGACAATATTCAGTTATAGTAATAGCGCCACCTACTGGCAACAGGAAGTGACATGTTTAACAGTGTGATGCAGTACTGGCAACATAGTAAATATGCCATTGAGTTATAAACATGTTATAAACATGTTAAACATGCTAGCATTTCTTAGCTAAGTGCTAAAGCATGCTAATGGTATGAAACAGGAAGTTGTTTTTACTTAAGGCAAAGTTCAATCTGCCCCAAACTTCACATGTTTGATAAGAGTTCTGTCCTGAACACATGTGCATGCTCATATTCAGTTACAGTCATAGCGCCACCTGCTGGCAACAGGAAGTGACATGTTTAACACTGTTGGTGGACTTCTAATAATATATTAAAAAGTGCCAGCAAGTGTTAAACATGCTAGCAACATACTAGAAACATGCTAGCAAACACTTAGCTAAGTGCCAAAGCATGCTATTATCCCCATAATAAAGGACATTTTTGTAACTGATTTTGATATACTCCCACTATATTTATCTACTTAAATGCACATTGCCCATCGTGCTCTGTCTTCCTAAAGCCACCGGGTGGCGATGGCACGGGTGCGAGGGCCCTTTCAATGCTGCTTGCAGCTTTAATTATTATTATTATTCTTCTCCGCAATGAATCGCATTTTTGAGGGCCTAAACATGCGCGAAAACTCACGAAAATTTGCACACGCGTCAGAACTGGCGAAAATTTACATCTGATATGCGTTTCAAAATTGGGCGGGCCAAAATGGCTCGATAGCGCCACCTATAAAGGTTCAACGGAGTGCGCCTCGCGTTACGTTTCACGTACGTGTACGAAATTCGGTACATACATGTAATGGCCCATTACCTACAAAAAAGTCTCTTGGACCATAGCCCTAAACACAACAGGAAGTCAGCCATTTTGAACTTCCTCTCAGATTTTTGTGCAGTTTTTGCCATTTTCAGGCCTCGTACTTTAACGAACTCCTCCTACAGTTTTAATCTGATCATCTTCAAATTTGGTGAGTGTAATCTTAAGGCCTTTGCGACGTTAAATTGCGAAGATCTTGAGTTTTCGTCGAAGGGCGTGTCCTCGGCGGCCTGACAAATTTTGATGTTTCGCCATGAAACAGGAAGTTGCTGTAACTCAGGCAAACAATGTCCAATCTGCCCCAAACTTCACATGTTTGATAAGAGTTCTGTCCTGAACACATGTGCATGCTGATATTCAGTTACAGTCATAGCGCCACCTGCTGGCAACAGGAAGTGACATGTTTAACACTGTTGTGGACTCCTGATAACATAAAAAAAAGTGCCAGCAAGTGTTAAACATGCTAACAACATACTTGAAACATGCTAAAACATGCTAGCAAGCACTTAGCTAAGTCCTAAAGCATGCTATTACTGCAATTCAATAGGAATTTGCTGTAACTCAGGTATGGAATGTCCAATCTGCCCCAAACTTCAAACGTTTGATAAGAGTTCTGTCCTGAACACATGTCCATGCTCATATTCAGTTACAGTCATAGCGCCACCTGCTGGCAACAGGAAGTGACATGTTTAACACTTTTGTGGACTCCTAATAACATATAAAAAGTGCCAGCAAGTGCTAAACATGCTATCAACATACTTGAAAGATGCTAAAACATGCTAGCAAACACTTAGCTAAGTGCTAAAGCATGCTATTACTGCAATTAAATAGTAATTTGCTGTAACTTCGAACCCCGAAACCCCGAAACTTCACACATTTGATAAGAGTCCTGCCCTGAACACATCTACATGAGAATATTCAGTTATAGTAATAGCGCCACCTACTGGCAACAGGAAGTGACATGTTTAACACTGTGATGCAGTACTAGCAACATATTAAATATGCCATTGAATTATAAACATGTTAAAACATGCTAGTAATTCTTAGCTAAGTGCTAAAGCATGCTAATGAAATGAAACAGGAAGTTGTTGTTACTTAAGAAGACAATGTCCAAACTGCCCCAAACTTCACACATTTGATAAGAGTCCTGCCCTGAACACATCTACATTACAATTTTCAGCTATAGTAATAGCGCCACCTACTGGCAACAGGAAGTGACATGTTTAACAGTGTGATGCAGTACTGGCAACATAGTAAATATGCCATTGAGTTATAAACATGTTATAAACATGTTAAAACATGCTAGCAATTCTTAGCTAAGTGCTAAAGCATGCTAATGAAATGAAACAGGAAGTTGTTGTTACTTAAGAAGACAATGTCCAATCTGCCCCAAACTTCACACATTTGATAAGAGTCCTGCCCTGAGCACATCTACATTACAATTTTCAGCTATAGTAATAGCGCCACCTACTGGCAACAGGAAGTGACATGTTTAACAGTGTGATGCAGTACTGGCAACATAGTAAATATGCCATTGAGTTATAAACATGTTATAAACATGTTAAAACATGCTAGCAATTATTAGCTAAGTGCTAAAGCATGCTCATGAAATGAAACAGGAAGTTGTTGTTACTTAAGAAGGCAATGTCCAATCTGCCCCAAACTTCACACATTTGATAAGAGTCCTGCCCTGAACACATCTACATGACAATATTTAGTTATAGTAATAGCGCCACCTACTGGCAACAGGAAGTGACATGTTTAACAGTGTGATGCAGTACTGGCAACATAGTAAATATGCCATTGAGTAAAAAAACATGTTATAAACATGTTAAAACATGCTAGCAATTCTTAGCTAAGTGCTAAAGCATGCTAATGAAATGAAACAGGAAGTTGTTGTTTCTTAAGAAGGCAATGTCCAATCTGCCCCAAACTTCACACATTTGAAAAGAGTCCTGCCCTGAACACATCTACATGACAATATTCAGTTATAGTAATAGCGCCACCTACTGGCAACAGGAAGTGACATGTTTAACAGTGTGATGCAGTACTGGCAAAATAGTAAATATGCCATTGAGTTATAAACATGTTATAAACATGTTAAACATGCTAGCAATTCTTAGCTAAGTGCTAAAGCATGCTAATACTATGAAACAGGAAGTTGTTTTTACTTAAGAAGGCAAAGTTCAATCTGCCCCAAACTTCACATGTTTGATAAGAGTTCTGTCCTGAACACATGTGCATGCTCATATTCAGTTACAGTCATAGCGTCACCTGCTGGCAACAGGAAGTGACATGTTTAACAGCATGCTATTATACCCATAATAAAGGACATTTTTGTAACTGACTTTGACATACTCCCACTATATTTATCTACTTAAATGCACATTGCCCACCGTGGTCTGTCTTCCTAAAGCCACCGGGTGGCGATGGCACGGGTGCGAGGGCCCTTTCAATGCTGCTTGCAGCTTTAATTTTATTTATAGTTTTATCAGTGCTGGAATCATGGATTAAGTACTTACACTTTGTAGTCGTGTAACAGAGCGGAGCTAGATGTAATTGTGTGCTTTTATCAGTAATAGAGCGCTTTTATGGGGGGAATGTCTCTCTTGAAAATCAAAAGGTACTCCAGCTAATGAGCAGAAGCTTTAACCTCTTTCTACTAGGCTAGAATAGGATGCCCAGCAGGATATTTTGTGTAAATGCAGTGTAATACTGTGCCAAGTTGTGTTTTATTTGCTTCAAGACAAATTATGTTTGCATTTTTACCTCGGGTCACCAATTAGCAGGCTGTGAACCACACGTTTTTTTTTTATTAATAAAGAAATTGTTGACAAAAACACACAGCGAACAGAACAGAGCTGTGCATTGATTGTCATGACAACATTTAGTGCCACACTTATTTGGCGTTTCATACAGAACAAAAGCCACAGAGCCGCCTCTGCCAACCGTGTCTACACCGTCCTGTGACAAACTAGACCGCTTCTATTATAATCAATGGAGATGTCTAAATTATAAGTGGCTGTTTCATTTGACGGATGCCCGGTTTCTATTTCTACTTCAGCCACTTTATTTTTCCTGGTCTGCCAGAACATTTGTATTTTGTGGGAATTGATTGCTTTGAATTTTCCTTTGAGGTTTATTTGCAGACCTTCGTGTGATTCAAAGTCAATAAGTCTCTTAAAATATACGATAATTTGACCTTTTTAATGATAAAAAAAACAAATAAGGATAGTTCAGGTTGTAAAATGTCACGTGGTGTGACTCCCTAAACTAAAAAATGAATGACTATTTATAAATGATATTACTAAAAAAATATATACAGTTTACCTTGAAATAATATATTTAAACCTTTTTTTTTAATAATAAAGGTTTAGGGAAAATATGGTAACATTTTAGTTTTGGGACCAGTTCTCACTAGTTGCTTATTAGCTTGCATATTAGTAGCATATTTTTATCGTTATTAGTACTTATAAAGCACATATTAATGTCTTATTGTGCATGACCATTCTACATAACCATTATAACCACCTTATTAACTACTCATAAACAGTAAATTAGGAGTTTATTGAAGCAAACATAGTTAATAGTGAATATGTGCTTCCTAAACTAAAGTGTGACCGAAAATATTTATCATTTTATACTTGGTTACACCAAGCAATTTTAGAGAAATTAAATGTAAACATTTGTTGAAAATTTGTACCATATGAAACCAACATAAACACAAAGTGTACATTTTCAAGAACTTGGCACAAATTTTTAACTAGCTTTTTACAAGATTTTTCTTTATATTGGACACGCTTTTAACATATAAAATCATTGTTTCATGCCTTTTGTTTTACCATTGACTTTTGCTGCCAACATAGAAATAAGCAATAAATATTCCTGGAATCCACATTGCTTATTTCATTTCATAGACACAGAAGATATTGGCTCCTGAAACAATGTAAGATTCATTGTAAAGGAAATTCAGAGACTACTACATGAATGAAATAATTGTGAGCCTGATGTCTCATTTATGAAATCATAAATTGAGAAATGTGAATTACAGCTAAAACTATTATTTAATATCAATATTATTTTTTAATACATTGGGTTATTTGCAGTTTTTTCATAGATGATGGAATTCTCCAGATTGTCAATGTGAGCAACAGCGATCAAGGGAAATACACCTGCATTGTTCGAACATCACTGGACCAGGATACGGCTTCTGCATACATAACTGTGTTAGGTACGATTGAAGGACCTTTTGAGACTAGACTGAATGACAGCTAGATTGTGTTGTTATGTTTATATATTACTTTAATACCACAATAATAGACCTGCTTGGAAAAATGGTTTTAAAATAGTGGTGCAGCAATCTCCACAAACAGAGAAAACTCAAAAAATAGTGTAAAAGATGTGTTGTTTTTGTGATCAATTTTTGAAGCGATTCTGCTTCTCTTGCTAATGGTATTCAGATATAGTTATTTTGATATGAAGCTTGTTTATAGTCTTGTGTCTGAAATGTGACATAGATGTCCCTGATCCACCGGTTCAACTGAATCTCACTGATCTGAAAGACCGCAGTGTGATGCTCAACTGGGCGGCTGCTGGTGATCATAACAGTCCCATAACAGGTAAAACTAATCTACATTTTTTTTTACTGTGATGTCAGGGTTACAGAACAAATGCAAAATGTTTCCATTGGCGTACCCTTTCATGTGTAATGGTACACATTTTCTCTGCTTCTGAAGTAGGCTTTTGCTTTAAGCAAATTTCTCTGAAGTAATTTTCATGGACGTTGCTCATACTCATACATAGCTCTACAATATTTCAAGGGGGCTCCCACTGGGGCTGCACCACAGTGTATTGAGAGCATGCGCTTTGCATATTCAATGACAGCTGTGCTGTGTTTCTGTG
Organism: Chrosomus eos; assembly: GCA_036326025.1. Lineage (NCBI taxonomy): Eukaryota > Metazoa > Chordata > Actinopteri > Cypriniformes > Leuciscidae > Chrosomus > Chrosomus eos. The sequence continues at coordinate 27,191,040 of CM070837.1, forward strand.
ATCAGAGTTCATCATCCAGTATGAAGAGAACCACTGGGAACCAGGGAGGTGGAAGGAGCTTCTACGAGTGGCTAGCAGCCAGTTCTCAGCCCCCTCGACGCTCTACGGCCACATTAACTACCAGTTCAGAGTCATCGCTGTCAATGCTATAGGGAGAAGTCATCCCAGCATGCCCTCCGAAAGATATAAGACACCTCCTTGTGGTAGGGATACCTGTGATCCTTTGAGACTTGCTTTTGTAACATTTTTCCATTCCATCTTGGCTGTCCTTGGTTAACCTTGGACTTGTTTGAAGTGCCTGTCTCAGTGTCTTTGTGGGGATTTACCCTGAGAAAATTATACAGATGTCTATAAAAGCTCCATAAATTTTAATGCTCTTTTAAGCAAGCGCTGTCTCGAACTATCAATGACTGCATGCTCGTCATTATGTATGATACACTTTGGCAGTGTTAGAGGGCAATGGTATTATTGACTGAGACAGATGTTAAATAATTCATATTCACATTTGTACAGCTCCCGACAGGAACCCAGAAAACATTAAGATTGAGGGTCACCTGCCACATCAGATGGACATCAGCTGGGAGGTAATAAATGCAAACAGCATTGTCTAACAATTTAAATGCATATGCATATATGCATGGCTTGAAGCAAGAAAAAGGCAAACACCCTAACGCAAACAGAACAAAATGTTCTTTGAGCTCCTATGAAGTCTGGTGTCTCGTAGTTTTAAAGCCATAGCAACTTAATTTGCACTGGCAGTCAAGTATATGAGAAAATCTCCATTCACGTATTTATGAGTCAAAATTCCTTCAGATTGCAATTCTGAAGGAAAGCCAAGCGAGGCACCCCAGAAACTATCCCACGCCAAATTTCGCCAACCCATCAGCAAATGTCTCTTGCACTCTTCCACTCTTTTCAAATGTTCCAAATGCTCAGTAATATTTGCAGTGCACTGACCCACTTTTCCCTTTAATCACCAGCCGCTCTTGCCTGTGGAGCACAACGGTCCCGGTCTGGAATACAAACTGAGCTACAGGCTCCTGGGTGTCGAGGACAGTTGGAAAGAACAGATGGTGAAGAGACACTCATTTGTGGTGCGAGACACCCCGACTTTCGTCCCCTACGAGGTCAAGATCCAGGCCTTCAACCACCACGGGTGGGCACCAGAACCCAGAGTGGTGACTGGTTATTCCGGGGAAGACTGTGAGTGTAACAGCTCGTTAATGCATTCATCTCACAGTCGTGTGACACTGCCACGATTAGCCAATAATAAACACTTAAGATAGGAGATTAGTTGGGAGAGTGGTTTAATCCACTCTTTACCATGATCAGTCATTTCTGCTGAGCTTTTACATTGTGCTTTTAGGGATCAGACATATTCTTTGCCAAACACTTATGTGATTATCTTTTGTTTTATTCAATTTTCATATTTTTCATGCCCTTGTCTCTATAGTCGACATTTGGCATTGTCTAGAGGATAATGCAACAGGTTGGGCTGATTTTGTCCCTGTTATTCCCGCATCAAAAAGGTTATCCCTGTTATTCCTGTTGCAAAGTGCAGGGATGCAAACTTGTCACCTTTCAGCTAAAATTATGTTGTTTCTGAATCCAAGATAGTGTGATTCATGTAGAACCGATGAGTTTTGAAAAGCCACAGAAATGCTCAGAAATAATGCTCAATAAGAACCTCATCAGTGCAAGCGTGCATTTTAAATGCAACAAATGCAATCATCTTCTCAAATTTGTGTTTTTCAAAATGAACACCCACCAACCCGCCAAATGCGGGTGGATTTCAGCTGTGGCGTGTAACAGAGTCACTCATACTAGCCGCTTTGGCAGGTTGAATTTTATACATAATATACATTTTTCAGTTGAAGTCTTTTAAAAAGGCATCTAAAACAAACGAAGTGCAATGTAGTGTTGTTAAAAATATAGATTTTTCTATACATATTGACACTGAAATATCTAAAACGCTTCCAATATATTTTCCAGAGAATACACTATACCAGTTGCGCTTTATCGCTCTCCATCTCTCCGAGTTGACACAAAAACCCGCCTCCCCTCACTCACTCGTTTCTCCGTATTAATATTGTTGGTGTTACAGGGCTTTAATTTCAGTGTGAGATCGCATGTATTGTGCATAATTTCACTTAGTCCAGCAGATTTAAAGCCGCCTCTCAACGCTTAAACAGTCAAATACACACAAAATAATGTCAAAATGCCTGTCTTGGCGAGTGTTCACGTAAACGTAGTCAGTTAAGTTGAGAAAGAAAACTCATGCATAACAATATAATAGATCAGTGCCCCATATGAGTTTGCATCTCTGAAAGAGCCTTTCCCATGTACCTCATTTCTCTGCGGATAGCGTTGTGTTAGCATGTGTGCTTTTCCTGGAAAAAGTGTGTCTAACGTGTCATCCAATTACAGTCCATTTTCCCCCCCTCTGTGGCTTTAGTTGCTTCAGAAACTGTTGTGTATCTGTGAATTTGTGAGATGTTACCCTCTTGTTTATCCTTAAACAGATGTGCGTTCTGTTACTATTTCTAGTGCCCTTGGCGCCTCCTGAGGATGTATCTGTGGAGGTGTTGAACTCTACACTGCTGAGGGTCAGCTGGTCACCAGTGCCTCAAACCGCCCTGAGGGGCCATCTTGGAGGATACACTGTGAGTTCCTGACCCTTCCAGCTCAAAGACCCTGTGGTGCTGATCAATGAGCAACAAACAATTAATAGACTCCACTTTTGCTTTTTCTCCCTTTCTGCCTCTCTTTGTACTCTGTTTCTTATATATCTCATCAACACCCTCTTCCTCCTGTCTTTTGCTCCCAGGTGCACTGGTGGCGAACTAAAAGTCTGTTGACCTCTGAGAGTATTCCCTCAGAGAGACAGTCTCTCAACATCCCTGGAACAGGAGTCACTCCTTAGTGCCGGGACTAAAGCCATTCTCTGAATATAGCCTGACTGTCAACGTCTTTAACCGAAGAGGGAATGGGCCCAGCAGCAGTCCCATCTCTTTCACAACTCCACAGGGAGGCAAGAACTCTTTGACAGTAGACACGTTTTAAAATTCAGTGCTTTGAGTGTTTGCTAAGTTCTTGTGTGGATTCGGTTGAGTTTTGCACACTTTGTTGTTCACACACGGTCCAAAATATACTGCTGAACATTAGAAGAATAATTTACATAGAAAGGAGGCGTGAAAAGAATGACACGCAAACAAAATACGATGCTATGCAGTTTCAGCAGCTGAACTCAATTGCAGAATAAAGACGCTGGTTTTTGCACTGATCACAAAAGTGGTGCAAGTTTTTAATGTGTTTCCAAGTTTAATATACATACTGACCAGAAGTGCCTGACATCTTCCCACAGTTCCTAAGAAACCTTACGACCTAAAAGCCACAAACTTTCAGAAAGACTCCATCAAGTTGGTGTGGGCGCCTCCAATCGAAACCAATGGGTTTCTCACGGGATACTTGCTGCAATACCAGACAGGTATGACACTCGCAGATTTATTTCCTGTTACATCATCTATCTCAGTTAATTTTATATAAACTATGTTGCTTAACTGTACTAGATCTTTATACTGCTAAGTGTGGGGTCAATACATTTACTTGTTTTAAAAGAAGTCCACCAAGGCTGCATTTATTTATTTAAAACAGTCAAAAACAGTAACATTGTGAAATATTATTACAAATTGTATTAAAGTGTCCCTAATATGCTAATTCCATTTTTTAAGGTCTCCTACAACAGGTTGACATGCATCAAACGTCAAAAAATACTTTCATTTTCTCATAATATACATTGCACATCACCACATTCATTTTTCAATGATTCCCAAATGACTCGTCCGATAATTCAGTCTCTCTAAATCCCTCCTTTCCGTGCTCTGATTGGCTAGACAGCTCAGTCTGTTGTGATTAGTCTACCGCTTTCAGCGCGTGTCGGAAACAAAATGCACCTTACCATAATTTAATTTTAGCTCTGGAGGCTTTATAAAGCTCAGCGATTGTACAGTTACGATGGCGTCGATTTTACTAAATCAATCCGAGCGCGAGTCCAATGATGAAACATTGGAAAAACTAGTTATTCAATAATTAATTATATTTACAGGTTGTGAATTCTGAGGAGCAAGTTGGTCCAAATAAAGTGTGTACTGTCCCATCTGTAATGGATAAGCATTTTGCCAATCCCATTCAGACCTCATGGAGATTTGAGAAGCACTGTTGTATTGCTGTGGTAATTTTAACCACTGACTCTTAAAATCCTCATCTTTTGGAAGTGTTTTCGGAGAGAATTTGCTTTTGCAGAGCAGAAAACAGCGTCTTCTCGTTATGTACACAACATGTACCAGCTATAGTGTTTGAGGGTGGGTCAAAGTAGACGTTGTTAAAAGAAAGCCAATGAAGGCCATAAGCGGACATTATGCAAATGTGTTACCGTGTTACGTATGCCGGTCACGGAAGTGAGACTGGGATTGCTGACAACTGGTTTAGATGGTTCAGAGTCTATTCGTTTTTTTTTTTTTTTTGGAGACAATATCTTTATTTATTGCGCACTTTGAACTTTATAACTTTTCAGAACGTTTACATTCACAGACAGCTATATTATACACTGCATGAATGGGAATATTTGAAAAATCATAATAGGGGCACTTTAAGGATTTATCTTGGTGGACTAGATTTACTACACTGCTGCTGGCATGAGCAATGCCCAGAATTACAGAACCCGGTAGCAGATCTAGACAGATGGGGAGGAGGGCTAAAGCAAATTCTCATGGCATACAGTACTGAGCTGGTCAAGGTCAGGACTGGACTCAAAAAGGTTGCATACATAGAAAAGAGAAATTTATGAATTTATTTAGAAAAGAAATATTTTAGTGCATTTTTGATTAATTAAAAATGTTACTGACCTCAAACATTTTTATATGTTCTTCTTCTAGTTAATGAGACTTTGGGTAAGCTGATCTCTGTGAACATCAGTGCACCAGATACTACAGATTGGGTCTTGCAGGATCTACAGGAAGACAACTGGTATAAGTTCTACCTGAGTGCGTGTACGCAGGTGGGCTGTGGGTCAGCCATCAGTGAGGAAGGAAGCACCGTCCCTGAAGCATGTAAGTGTGCCTGGAAGCGACTATAAGCAGAGTCCCAGGAGCTATAATGGATCTGGTGTCAGAATCTAAATTGAAGTGCCCATGCTGAGACACAAACATCTGATACAAGAAAAGTTTGTTGTGTTGTGTTCTAATTAGCACAGCCGCAAGGTGTTCGAAAGTGATTAAGCAGCAGTTATGGAACTGCAGAAGTTGCTGTTGGCAAGATCTTGTTGCATAAAGGAGAATGATAAGATTATTGCTCAAGTCTTCTGATGGACGAAAGGGTGGAATAATGTCTACAGTCTAGTGACCAATGCATTGACCGATCAGTGAGGTTTTTTAGTAAAAATATTTGCCTCTAGATGTGTTTTTACTTACTGGATAACTGATTTTGCAACATCATCATTGCACTTCTCTGCCACAATTTCTAGGCCAAAATTTTGTAACAAATTGCATGTTTCTTTCTGTAATGCTCATATTCTCTCATACTCCATGGGTTTCTTTAAACTGATCTGTCTTCTTATCAACCAACTTTTGTTTCTCATGAACTAGTTACTATGCCTGAAAATTCACTTCCTGAAGTTTCTACAGTCTCAGCTGAGACTTCGACAGAGAGCTGTATGTATCACATACTGTAGTTTGTAGCATTTTGCAACTTAGTTAGTAGTTAGTTAGTAATTGCTAGGGGTGGGAATCTTTTAGATTTGATTCAAATTGATTTTTGGGGTCACGATTCGATTAAAAATCAATTCTCGATTTTGAATCAATTCCGATTCGATATATGCATGGATTTGATTTTAGATTTGATTCTAGGCCAATACCGATACTTTAATTTTTGGTACTTGCCGGTAACGATACCTGTATTTTCATTCCATTTTTAATTTGTAAATAAATTAGGTAGAGAAACCAAAGGAATTTCATTTGTTTAGCAAATATATAGCTATATTTCCTTCAGTTATTCTCATGCTTAGTTATGCCTGTTAAAATGTATTGTACAAGCCTTTCACTGTTCATTCTATTGTCATTCTATTCTGTTCATCATACTTATCTTTCATTTATTAGCACAGTGCATAATTAGCACTTTTTTTCCACTGGCCTGGTTGGGTCAGTGGTTCAGAGACCGGTGAAATATCACAATTCTCCATTACAATTTGTATATTAAAACTACTAGCCTAATTAATATACATTTATAACATTATTAAAGACAGTCAGTCTAAAATAAGAACAAATAATCCAATTACAAATATCACAAATGAATTCAATATAAGATACAAATGAAATAAACAGTTTGTTTCATGTTGTTTAGGTAGTTAGTTTTCAGATACAGAATTTAAATAAACCAATTAAATGTAAAAATAATACTGCATCAAATCTTCACTGTATAAAACATATACAATGTCTTGTACAAAAGCATGAGCAGTTAGGGATTTCTTTGTCCTTTGTTGTTTGATTAACATAAAAACACTGCTGTCTCTTTAAGACGGGATCCAATATAGTTACGCGTTTCATTTCTGGTGTCATACTGGTATCGGTATCGATGCATCCCAAGTTAAAATATTGATATGGAACTGTTGTTGTCAAGTAAGCTTCATGTGTCCCCCGTTGCAAGCCTATGTGCTCTCTAAACTGTCCAGGTGCTGCACTGTCTTTGTTCCGTCAACATCACATTATTAACAGATGTTTAGAATATAGATTTTTGAAATCTATCAATCGATTCGAATCGTTAGAAGATATAATCGCAATTCATATGTGAATAGATTTTCCCCCCACCCCTAGTAATTGCTTTTTATACAATGTAACATTTGCAGTGTCCTGCCATGACATCTGCATTTTTGGAGACCTTTAAATGCAGATAAATATATATATTTTAAAGTTATCAGTCAAACATGTCAGCTTATGCGACATAAAACCTGAAGTGATTTTGAAACCACTGAAGAAGATATAATGTCAGTTCCCTTGCGATACGGTTCACTCGTACTGCGTCACTAGACGCAAAGGGAAAACTCATTTTTCTTAGATTAATGAAGATCATAGAATAACGCCTTGAGACTGCACAAACCTATGATGACTGTGTTGCCTGTCTGAGGAAATCTCACGCAGAAGTCTTGCCTCTCTCCACTCGCGGATTGCTTTTTTTTTCAGAGAGCGGCTCGTGGCGTAAAATGAAATTTAAATTACCATTGTAAACAGTAGGATGCTTATTGGCTGTTTTTACTCCCTAATATAACTTTTTTCACTTGTTTTGCTTTTTAATTAATATTAAGACATTTTGAATGATAATAATTAAAGTTAATTTCATCTACACCCTCAATTAAGCTTAGTGCTTTATTGTCAGCCCCAATGCTACCAGATATTTTTTGTGGAACTCAGTTGCTCCGGTGCTTCTGTTCTCAAATGTTAGTCTGGAGCCCTGTGAACTTAAAATAAAACTGCACATTGTAATATATGTACGTTAAGTCTATTTATTATTTAAGAATTTGTCAGTATTATGGTTATTTTGGGGGAAATTTGAATAATTGCATTGCAAGCTGATTTAAGGTGTGCCCCTAAATTTTCTAGTAAAAAAAGTTAGTCTGGAGCCCTGGACTGGGTTACCATTGCATCGAGCGACACAGTACGAGTGAACCGTACAGTAGCAGTAAGGGAACGTAATCTGTTAGTAACATAACCTTGGAGATAACGGGAACGAGTACTGCTTTCACGCTGCACGGCTTGGCGTTCGTCGCTTCAGTCGAATTAAGCCTCTTTGTCCGCCATAATAGTTTACTCTGAAGTCACGTTTGATCTCGAGGGATTTCGCGAGATTTTCCGTCTGACCTGGGAATGCTCGGGAGTCAAATCGGTTCGTGTGTGATGTGTTGATTTTGCCGTGTGGCTGCGCACCACACACTGTACGACCAAAACTGTTAGACCAGTGATTTTTTATCGCCGTGTGTGGGGTCTCTCAGGTTTGGAAAATCGGCCGACAATTTTAAAATCGTCCTGTGTGAACCAGGCTTTAAACTGATTCCCAGGGCAGAATGCACGCTTATATAGAGGGATAGCCGCACACATTGGTTTGCGCAGCTCCGTTATTCTATAATCTTCAGTAATTGGGAAAAGGAGTTTTCCCATTGTGTCTAGCGATGCAGAACTTGTTCCCTTTATCTCAGGGAACCGAGGTTATGTTAGTAACCGAGTACGTTTTGCGAAGTCTGCTTATCTGTCAGATTGTCAAAGCAGTTTGGATTTCTAGAAAATGATCATTTATCTATTTATACATTTATAGTTTTTATCTGTACTGTCTTTTTAAGATGAACCGTCAACATCTGAAGTGACATCACCTGAGTTGAGTATGTACCAACAGATTTAGCTGTTTTTGTAACCTGAAAACTTAATTAGTATATTAACCCATACATTATTATGTCTAAAATAACTATGTCATTAGTTACATTAACTGATAACAGCATGGGAAAACATTCTAGTCTTAACATTAGTCATAGTACCTATAGTTGTACTAATTTTAAAGTAATACATAAATGAACAGCTGTTGTTGTTGTTGATTAGTATTATTGTTGTATCAAAAGTCCCTGCATAACTCCATAATTAATGTAGGAAATAATTATGTATATTCTGCTAAATTTAGCATACTATTCCATCAAAAAACACTCATTGACAGCTAGCTTGGTTGCTGTTGGCGTTTGCTTTGTCTTTTAAGAGCAGCTCTGTGAGGCAGTAGTACTGTCCCTGAACCTCAAGACAGCTGTCTATTTCAATGCTGACAAAACCAGTCTGGCTGCTGACAGGAACACATCATTCAACAGTGTTCATTTTGTAAAGACCATCTGTATACTCAGTCCAAATACACCAAAAAAAACCAACAAAAAAAACAGACTTTTTCTTTTGGCCCATTTATTTAGCTTATACACGATTGTATTATTAGTTGCATTTGAATTATTTGCATTTCACATGCATGTGGCCTGAACTCTCTCTCTCTCTCTTGCAGGGCAACCTTTCTCTTTCACCTCACCTAATACAGACACTCCTTCTGTCAATGCCATATTTCCTACCTTGGGTATTCATCCATTCATCTATATAACCATCATTTTCATACCTTCACACATTCAACATTTCCATACTTGAGGGAAATTTACATTTAAAGTCAACATGAAATCAAAATAGACTATATTTACATGTTCCTGGTCATATTGAGACATGTTATTGCAAAGAAAGAAGTTTGTATTGTAATGAATTCAGTTATTTAAATAATATAATATAATACTTGATTGACATCACCAGTCTCTTAAAATAGATATCAGTTAGTTCCGATAAAAGTCATGCCCTACAATTTTATCTTAAATAAATATCCACAATTTCTCTCTTAAATGTTATGGGCCGGGTTTCCCGATAACGATGTATCTTAGCTCTTAAGAGCGCTCTCTACGTGCAAGGTTACGAACGCTCGCGGCAATTCCACGTGCGTTTCCCAAAAGTGCCCTTAACATGAACGCGCGAGAACGCGCTCTACGTGCTACTTAAGCATCGCTGTCCATTCGCGAAGTGCTGAAATATAACCTTATATGGAACCATATTCTGAACGTTTAACCTAAAAATCGTCATTTGTTGTGGATTAGAAATCAAGACAAGTCTAAAGCATCTATACAGGCGGAGGCACTGACAAAATGGCTGAGAAAAAAAACAAAACAAAAAAAAACAAGAGAAGATACCTTTAAAAAAGGTCAAATTAATGTCCTTTTAGAGGAGATAGAGCGAAACAAAGACTTTATTTTTAACAGATTTAAAGGACACCATACAATTAAGGAAAAACAAAACATCAGGGAGGACAACATTGCAAACTAAATGCAACCAGCAGCGTTCAAAGATAAGGCCAGCAAAATACATGGCTGGTTAAGTCATTGGCATTTTTTTTTTAAAATTCATCCCTATTTTGCCCAGTTTTTAAAACATGATTCCCACATTACTTCGTTTATGATTTTTTTCTCATTCATTTAATTTAGATGTGTATTTAAAAAAAATTCTTCCCTTTTTAATTATTTCATTTATAAATTAATTTAAACAAAACACGAGTACAATAATAAAGTATACAATAAAGTACAATCAAAACCTTATATTATACTCACGTTGCAGTGTAATCTGTTAAATCGAGATAAAGTGTAATCTGCCGGTTGTCCTGCAGGAGACCTCATATATCTGTCTTCTTACGATGCACTTGGGGATGTACGATTACTCCAGAGAACTCGTAGTTCTACGAAGATTTTCAAGTGCTACTTAAGTTACGATGCTTTTGGGAAACAGACCACAATATTAAGATCAGTCGTACGATCGTTTTTACGATCAACTTAGGCTTACGATGCTTTTGGGAAACGCAGCCCTGTACTGTACAGTGTTGGGTAAGTTACTCTAAAATAGATATATTTAATTACTAGCTATTAATTACATCTTCAACAGTGTGATTAAGATTACTGTACTAATTACTCTCTCTAAAAAAATATCCCATTACTTATTACTAATCACTTTCTAAATGATAGGCATACCATATTAACTTTGACCAGCTGAACAATACAAGGATGGACATGAAACTTCTCTTTTAATTCTTTCAAATTGACTGTTTCATGTTGACTTTAACAATGTTTCATTTAGATTTCTGTATAATTTCTAAAACACAATCCTATGGTAATGGGTGTAATGGGTTTCTTTCGCAGGAACTAACCTTTTGACAGTTTGTCCTGTCTTTTGCTCTATATCTTCTTTGTGTATTTCTCTCAGTTGTTCTCAACATATCCACCTTTGTAAGTGACACCTCTGCAAGAATCAGCTGGAGAACCAGTGGAGAACGGTCTGATTCACAGCTCTATGTTGCAATAATGAATCACCGTAAGAATGTCACTCCTCAATCTGCTTTGTCAGGATTCACTGTGTACAATTGTAGACGTATTTGTAGTGCATTTTAGAAAGTATCATCTAGGGCTGCAACTAAGAACGATTTTGATGATCAATTAATCTGTTCGTTTTTTCTCATATTAAAGTAACACCAAGTAGCTTTTCCTCTTGGGTCGCCCTACTGGTTGGAAATGAAATTGTCCATTGCCGCTGTCGTAAATAATCTAGCCTACCGTCGCACGCACGCTCGCTGTTTATCCAGCACCGGCTTTAGAATGAACAATGTCCACAGACAAGGTAGAGTATGTTACATGATTTCATGAAAGGATGATGTATTGCGACATCAGAAACGAAGAAAAACGAAATAATGACTATTGTAGCGCTTGACGTAAAGCAGTCGAATTTTGTAGTTCTTTTTGTGCACGGGTTTCTACCCGAACCCCGAAGTTACATAGTGCCAGTAAAAGCGATACAGACCCCGTCAGGCTATGGCAGACGAGTCATTTAACTTATTTTATGTCGATGTACCATCACAAGGGTCTTGGAAATATATTATGAAGGTTGAAAAACTACATAGTGTTACTTTAAGTGGATATTCAACATTTTGATCAATGTACAGATCAGTGTACAAAGTCTGTATAATGTACGATATATATATTATGTGCAAACATGGAATTATATGTTACGATTCAAAGTGCAGAAAAAACAAAGCTCTCATTTTGAAAGCAGCAGTTTACAGTGAATAACCTAAAATTATATTTTTTCAGTAATTCCATGTTTTTTCCAATAATGTTTGATTAACCACTTGAAATTAATGTAATATTTTTTTAATTACTTAATTATTGCTAAAAGAGCTGTGCGCTGTATTCTGCTGGGAAAAAAAATCTCTAGAATAACGGATAATGTCCTGGAAGAAAATGACTAATTACAGAGATCTCTATTTATAAAGTGAATTTGATGTACACTAACAAATTTGTGCTAAGAGACAGTGATTACTCATCCTTTCTTTATTGTGCTCTGTACGAATATTTAATTTTTAAAGTTTTAATGATGACAGTGACATTCAAAAACTCACTCGCTTACTAATAAGTAAATGAGCGCATTACAGATATAGCTAATATAAAATGTGAGTAATGTTTCAGTGAAAAGCCTCTCAATGATGCCAAACAGCCAGAAAATCCAGACTAATCAATAATGAAATTCATTCTTGACTATTTTCTTTATTGGTTTTTATTTGCAGCCCTAGTATCAATTTTACTCTGCCTACTCTTCTAACCTTTCAAAGTGTGGCTTTTCACTATCATAGATATCGCCTCTTTCTGCTGGGTTGTGGCCTAACGCTATCTGGTTATGCGGTTGTTCCTTCAGGTGATGGTATCTGGCAGCTTTCTGAGGCTTTAAATACATCTAAAGGTTTCCACATCGTTGAAGGGCTCAGCCCAGGAACTGTGTACACAGTCCGGCTGCAGGCTTCATGCAGGGTTGATGGCCCTAGCATTTTTGAAGAGGTTTTCAAGACTAGGAAAGGTGAGAAGTTAGAGAATTTAGCCTGTAGAACAGCATTAGAGGTATCAATGACATGTGATAGTCTTTCTGTGGGTGCACTAGCACTAAGGACATTTAAAGAAAGTTCTCACATTCACTTGAGCAAGCGATTTTAAAAAAAAATTATACTTTATAGGGTTATAAAATCCACTGTATATTTGTGTCATTTATACCAGCAGCTGTGGTTGCCATTAAGCAACATTTTAGGTTTTAAATGACTGAACTTAAATTTACAGTAAAAAAAGTGTATTTCATTAACTGATAAAATGTTAAAGAGGAGCTATTATGTTTTTTTTTTACATTTTCAACTTTCTGTTGTGTGTAATGTTGTTGTTTGAGTGCAAAGTTACAAAGCACAAAGTCACTCAAGGGAGTTATTCTCTATTTCAGTAACACTGTTTCTGAACTCCCTGAAAATGCCTCCATTGTAGTCTTGAGTTCTTCCGGGAACAAACATGTCACAATTTTCTTCATTTAAATAATTTGTTCCCAAGACATGCAAAAAAAAAAAAAGGGACGAGGCCTGGTTGAGGTGTTAGTAGTAGTTGACACCATGTTCAAGAGACGCTGTTTTTTTTCCAGCCCGGATATAATGCAGTTATGATAAGGGGCGTGACATTTCCTAAACATGCTCAAAGCAGGTGACCAATCACAACACACTGATCCAGCCAACCAATCAGAACAAATTGTACTTTTCAGAAGGAGGGGCTTCATAGAGACAGGAACTAAACAGAACGTTACTGACAGACTGGGAAGAGAGGTGCTGCAACAATGTCAAATATGTAAAAAAATTGTAAAATAAGTAAAAAGCATAATAGGTCTTCTTTAATATTACATCCTACTCTTGTGTTTTGTATCTATATTATATGCTGGATAAGCACCTTAACCTGTATAATATGCTAAAAACCACCTTATAGGCAGTAAAAGAGACACATGATGAATTAGAGTTCATCACAAGTAGGTTTACAACAAGCTGAGGTATATACTGAGGTACATATGGTGCACAGTGTAATACAAATACAAAACACCATCATGGTATGACAAGTGACAATTTTTTTTAGGAATAATCCATTAATTAAACAACCTAACAACCTCAAGATCCACTTTTCTGCAAAGTTTTGCTCTAACCCTAATTAAACCCATCTAAATAAAAATGTTTAGGATTACTAGGAAGTTACTGGCAGGTGAGTTTGATCAAAGGTTGGAGCAAAACTCAGGAAAGTGGACCTAAGCCCCTTTCACACAGAGATTCCGGAAAATACACGGATAAAGTGACCCGGGATTTGACCTGGGTTCGTTTGATTTTGGTTCATTCACACTGCCAGTGATTTTTCGGAATCAGAGAGTGCGTTAGCACACAACCCGTAAAAATCCTGTAAAGACACGTGACATCGATGTGAAACATAATGGGCTCTATCTTGCACCCAGCGCAATTGACTTTGTACACCGACGCATGTATCATTCCTATTTTGCACCCGCGCAAAGCGGGCTTTTCCCTCCACAGACGTGCGTCGGTAAACTAGGAAATGAACTTGCGCTCCCTGGGCGAGTCGGCGCAAAAACGAGGCGTGTTTCGGCGCAAACATTCCCTAGTGCTATTTTGCAGTTCCAGAAAACAATTGCGCCACTGACCAAAAAAAACCTAGTCTAAAGTCAGTGGCGCGTTGCGCGTTGTTCATAATGCTATTTTAAGTGCGCATGCTTGGCCATAATGTAACGGGTGCACAACGCGCACACACTTTGATTCTCTCATCAACACATATGCAGCAGTTTTTATTTTTGCAAATCATACATTATAACAACGCATTCTCACCCCAAGGCGTCATCTAACTGACAATTTTGACCATGCTTCAATATTCGACGCTAAAGGTACCCTTTAGCGTCAGTTAGTTGACGCGATCCCAGGGCGTCATCTAATTGACGCGTTACCTTTAGCGTCAGTTAGATGACGCGGGTAGGTTTAGGTCTGGGTAGAAGGGCGTCATCTAACTGACGCTAAGGGTAACGCGTCAGTTAGATGACGCCCTGGGATCGCGTCAACTAACTGACGCTAAAGGGTACCTTTAACGTCGAATATTGAAGCATGGTCAAACTGATTCCCAAGGCGTCAGTTAGATGACGCCTTGGGGTGAGAATGGGCTGATTATAACAAGGACAAATATTACCACACGAGGGAAATCATTGTGGTGTCCATGAAGATGTGAAAAAAATAGGCATAAATCTAGCTTACACATTTACCAGTGTATACTGGTAATTTTTCAGGCAAATTGTAGTAATGACGGATCAGACCTGTTTGCCCAATAGTGGCAAGACACATAAGTATATAAGGACATCTGACAAATTATTTTGTCCGTCAAGAACTAGGAAAAAAAAATCTGAAGACTGCGAAATCATCTTTACCATAATGTAAGTACATTAAAAACCTTACTCTTTAACTTACCAGTTAAGTTGAGCTTTCTCATATTTTTTTCTATTGATTTGGGTGGGTTTGTCCCATCCCCAATGTCAATTCTCTTTCTTTTACGGCCCTGGCGAGAACATCGATCTCCTCGGCTGTGAACCGCTCCTGACCCGCGCGGTGAACATGATTTCACCAAGTACCACATGTTCCTGGATCAACATCGTTGTTGATCCTGGATCAACTTTCCAGTCAACCAATCAGATTTGAGGGACAAGTTTACTGTTTATGTCAGGTTTAGGCTTAAAACCAGGGTGAAGTACTTAAACATTAGTGTCAGTCACCTTTCATTACCCTCTGATTTTAGGGAAAAGTTATGGGTAGGGTTAGGTTTAGGGGTAGGGATTGGGTAAGGACTACATTTTGGGACAGGAATGTTGATCCAGGATCAACAAAATATGTTGATCCAGGACCATGTCTTACTTGGCAAAATCACGGTGACCTGGCGGGTGCCTGGTAAATCCGCCATAATAATAACAATCCGCCATGCGACATGCGCACCTGCTCTTAAAGGGTATGTTGGATGACGCTCTGATTGGTTTATTTCACGCCCAAACCACACCTATGAATAATGAAGCTACTTCAGACCAACCTCTTTTAGATTTGCGCCAGGCGCTAGAGGCATTTATCCTGCCGGGAAAATAGCAACAGCGCCGGGATCCGCCCACAAAGTTACTTGCGCTTTGCGCTTTGACACTTGCGTTTCAGATCGTGCGCTGGGTGCAAGATAGGGCCCAATGTCTCAACAGCATCTTAAGTTTACTTATGAGCTGCGATTTCTTTCTTCTTTCTTTCTTTCTTTCTTTCTTTCTTTCTTTCTTCTTTCTTTCTTTCTTTCTTTCTTTCTTTCTTTCTTTCTTTCTTTCTTTCTTCTCTCTTCTCTCTCTCTCTCCTCTCTCTCTCTCTCTCTCTCTCTCTCTCTCTCTCTCTCTCTCTCTCTCTCTCTCTCTCTTTTTCAACAGGATATTTTTACAGCAAACTCACATAGGCTGTGAGACAGCAGCAAAAACAGCCCATTTAAAGGATTAGATCACTTAAAAAAAAACTTTTGCTGATAATTTACTCACCCCTATGTCATCAAGATGTCCATGTCTTTCTTTCTTCAGTCGAAAAGAAATTAAGGTTTTTTATGAAAACTCTTCCAGGATTTTTCTCCATATAATGGACTACAGAACCCAAATGGTTCAAGGTCCAAATGACAGTTTCAGTGCAGCTTCAAACCAGACGATGAATAAGGGTCTTATCTAGCGAAACGATCTGTCATTTCAAAAATAAATAAAAAAGTTTAAGTTTTATAAGCACAAATGCTCGCCTTGCTCTGTTCTGACCTTTTCAACGTAAATTGCGTATTACATTACGTCATGAACGCACATCACAAAACAGAGCAAGGTGAGCATTTGTGCTTATAAAACTTAAACTTTTTTATTTAATTTTGAAATGAGTGATGGTTTCGCTAGATAAGACCCTTATTCATCGTCTGGTGTCGTTTAAAGCCCTTTGAAGCTGCACTGAAACTGTCATTTGGACCTTGAACTGTTTGAGTCCCATTGAAGTCCATGGAGAAAAATTCTGGAATGTTTTCATCAAAAACATTAATTTCTTTTCGGCTGAAGAAAGAAAGACGTGGACATCTTGGATGACATAGGGGTGAGTAAATTATCAGCAAAAGTTATTTTAAAAGTGAACTAATCCTTTAAGTCAGCAAGTAGGTTGGACATTTTCACAAGTGTTCCAAAAATGCATTAAACATTTGGAAATTAACTTCCACACTCACAAAAAAATATATATTAAAAATGTATATGATCCACAAACGCTCTACTTTGTGTTCTCATTTGACAACCCACATCAGAAGTTGCAGCAGGAACCGTATTTAAAAATGCCATTTGAGGATATGATTGTTTTTATCTTCTAACCCAACAAGACAGTATTTGTCAATGTTTTCAAGTTGGCGTCAGTGTGATGTGATTGTGCTCATGAATGACATTTTCCCAAAAACAAACTCTCTTTTGTCCTTGCAGTGTCTAGTAAACAAGCGGCGGGATCCCAGGAGTGGTTTGTGGGGATGATGTGCGCGGTGGCTTTACTAACTCTGCTTGTCCTCATCGGCTGTTTTGTGCTCAAGAACAAAGGCGGCAAGTATGCAGGTAAGACACAGACAGCTTTAGAGGTCACACAGAGCTTCCAAGACCCTCTACAAGCTCACAGTAATCTGTAGTCAAAGCGTCTACACGTTTGCTTGGTGCTACCCAACCCATAGAGTTATTATTAACTGCGTCAGACAGATATCTTGAGATCAGTGTGCTTTACTGGCCTGTCCTCATCGGCTCCTACTGTGGTCTTCAGCTTTTTTGTTCCACATACTGTATATTTAACCAACGTGAAAGGTTTTTAATGGATTCAAGATTTACTTCCTGAATTAATTATTATAAAATTAAGAACCCTTATGGAGTGTATGCAATTTAGCCTAAGGCATTGCAAGATTTAGCTTTAAACACCTTGATCTTTCACTGTGGCTGTTATACTTTACAATATATTGTTATATATAGCTTACCAAGCTGAAAAGGATAAATGCTTTTACCAGTAAGGCTATATCTTACATTCAAGTTCAGTTTACACAGCAGTCAGTGTCCTTGATGTGCTTCCATGCAGCAAAATAGGAAATATTCTCCCAATTTCATGAGGTATTGAATGTTTACTCAGCATTTGCAAAGAAAACAAGTGGATGTCAATATGATCTCTTTTGAATAACAACAATGTCCTTTTTGAAATGATATCAAGGCAGGAAGTTTAAAAGCAACTGAGAAATATCACTCTCTTTATTACAGAATAAATAATCTTTCCGAATGTTTTCTTGGCAGTGAAGGAAAAGGAGGAGTCTCCTGCTGATCTGGAATCTCACGGCATGGGTGAAGAAACCCCCTGCGAGTACAGGTCAGAGAGCCACATTAGTTCTGTTATAGATATCGACACAAGTTCTTCATCTCACTGAGCTCATGCTGTAACATCATTTCTTAATGCATTATCTCCTGCAAACAAACCCTACATGCATGGCATTTACTCGGAGCCACACGGAAAGCATTGCTCTCACTAGCCTACACACAGGTAGTGAACGCCAGCTTTGTTTTGTGCAAAAGTCAGATCTTTAGTGTAGTTGTGTGTGATAATAGTTCTCGTATTGTGTGTAGCTGATAGTAAAGGTCACCTCAGTCATAGAAAATACCTATTAACGTCTGGGAATTTTCACATTCAAAAATTTCTAAACATTATTTCCATGCCTGATAAGGTCATGCAAATGAATACAATTAAATCATGGCAAAGTGAATTACTCCAGTCTTTAGTGTCATATATTATATATATAATATATATATATATATATATATTTATATATATATATTTATATATAATATATATATATTATATATATATATATATATGACACTGAAGACTGGAGTAATGATGCTTTCAGTACGTTTTGCATCAAAGGAATAAATTACATTTACATTTTTATTAAAATACAAAATAATATTTTACTAATATTAAATAATGTAATAATGTAATTTAATCAAATAAATGTAGCATTGGTGAGCATAAAATACTTACTTAAAATCTTACTGATCCCAAACTTTTGAACATCAATAATCAGAAATGACTGAAAATATGTTGGTAAGAAATTATGGAAACCCTATCAAATGTGTGCAGTTATTCTTGGTACATTAATCAATCATATCCATGACACTGGTGTCACAACCAGGTGCAAACAAGTACATTAAAAACCTGTGTGGAAAAAAGACCAAGCAAAAGGGGGTTGTGTGCAGTTAGCTTGTATTAACTGCATATGGAGTATCTCAAATCCATAAATGTGCTTCCATCTCATTACACTTCGACACAGAAATACCCATTTTATTCCTCCCTCAGGAAAGAAATGCAGCTTCAGCAGAGGCTCAGAGTCTGCGCAACGCTACCCTTGTTTGGGGAGTTACAGCACCAGACACACTCGAACATCTGCTAACTGAAGTAACCAGATAGGGAAGTGCGTCCCATACCAGCTGTGGAGTATGACGGGAGCCTCGGAGGCTTTCAAAACTGCATTACTCGGGCTTACACAAGGAGGCCACTGATTTATTACACTTTTGAGAATAGAAGAGCTGGTTTATCATGTTACGCCATTGATGATATTCATTTGATGAAATGAAATATGATATAGTGCATTGAATTCTGGGATACTAATATATTATGGATAGAAGAGGTGGACAGATAAAGGAGGGAAGGAATTTAAACTAATCTGTCAGTAGTTATTGAAAGAGAAATGCTGAATGAAGATATACAGTATATATAGTAGTAGGCGAAATTCATATCTCTTAAAGGTGCAATGTGTGATATTTCTGAGGATCTATTGACAGAAATGCAATATAAGATCCATAACTATGTGTTCAGTGTTGTATAAAGACCTTACTCAATGAACCGTTATGTTTTTATTACCTTAGAATGAGACATTTATATCTACATAACCGCGGGCACCCCCTTCTATGAAGGTCGACATATTGTGACGTCATATTTCTACCGTAGCCGACAGCGAACAAACAGTGCTACAGAGCGCGTTTCGTCACTACCTTGAAAGAGAAGCCGCAGAAAGCTAGAAGCTAGCCATAAACACCGTGAGTTGTGACTTTTCCCTTGTCAGTGGTGTAAAATATGTAGTTGGATTGTTTCATGTAACTTAGTTTTTCTCCCTCACTGTGTTATGGCTTTGACAATCAGCTGATTAGTATTATTGACCGTAAAATACTAACGTTACAGGAGTCACTAATCCGTCGATCACGGTCGACAAGTCGATCTTGGAAGCATTTTAAGTCTATCGCGAAGAGTTTTCAAAACCAGAGAAAAACAATATTTTATTCATTATTATTTATTCATTTGTGTGTAGTAAGTGGTGTCTATGGGATGCGGAGGCGCGCGCGCGCTGTTACAATCACGTAATTTTTGTCGCGCGCACCTTTGGGCTCATGCGGACGCGTCGAGTTTAAACAAGGCTTTACGCTTTAACCAGCTCAGCCACAGTAACAGCTCATATTAGCCAGCTAAACTTTTACTACCCTGTTAGAAAAAATATATAGTTGCATAGTTTCATGTGGTTCTTCTCCCTCGCTGTATTATGGGTTTGCTATGTGGGGAGAATGTGCTGGTTACGTTCGTGAGACAATCAGCTGATTACTATTATTATATTATATATTAAGACTCTTGATCCTCACCTGACTATGGCTTTGTAAACTTTATCCATGATGTGGTTTATAATGGACTGTGGTACAGAAACAGTGACAGTGTTACACACTTCTGGCTTACTCTGGCTATTCTCTGCTGTGTCAGACGACGATATGTTTGTCCCATTTTAGCCACCGTAGCTTCTTCGAAAGGAAGGGGTGAGCAATGGGCTGAACCATTAGTGCAACTCGCAACCGAACCGCTAGGTGCCGCTAAAATCTACACACTGCACCTTTAACAAGGCCACATATTAAGATCTGGGTAGATTATATAGTAAGCAAACAATTAGTTCTCGTATATCAACATGTTGGACGCAGGAGAAATGGGCAGGAATCTGATAGTCGCAAGATCTGTGCGACTCTGACAATGGCTGAGTTGTTATGGCAATGCGATTGGGTCAGAGTATCTCTGAAATGGCAAGGCTTGTGTGTTGCTCCCGGTCAGAAGTGCTGAGAATTTATCAACAGGGGTCCGAGGAGGAACAAACCACAAATCGTTGACAGTGTGTTGGGCGCCCAAGGCTCATCGATGCACAAGGGCTACGAAGGCTATCCCGTCTGGTCCGAGCCTACAGAAATCAACAGAATTTACACAGAATTTTAATGATTATGGGTTATGGGATGTATTTGTCACAACACACAGTGCATCGCATTTTTCTGTGTATGATGACCCCTGTCCACCGTCGAAAGCACCTACAATGGGCACGCGAGACTTTAACTATACGTACATGAATGTTCAAAAGTTTGGGGTCAGTAAGATTTTTCTTTAAATTAATACTTTTTTTTTCAGCAAAGACACATTTCAAATGTTACATAATTGCCAATAAATGCTGTTTTGTTTTTCTTAAGAATTATGAATCAGTTCCTCAAACAATCCTGAAAAGAAAAAAAAACTGGAGTAATGATGCTAAAAAAGCTTTGTTTTCTGTTTGCAATTTATTCATGTCATCAGTTATTTCATATTGTGATAATTTGTGTTACTTTTTTATTATGCAGTTTATTCAGAAAATATTATTTTTATTAAATTTTTTTTTATGTGTGTGTGTGTGTGTGTGTGTGTGTGTGTGTGTGTGTGTGTGTGTGTGTGCGCGCGTTTGCCTGCGCGCCAACAGATTATGATACAATTATTTTAGTCTTTATCTGCACTAATTAATCAGCAAAGGATGACGCAAAACAGTCCCCATTGGTCAGTGTCCTATTGTGTTTAGCAGGACTATTATTCCTAAAATGAAAAGAGGACAAATGTCAGTTTATCCTAATAAATTTTCTGTCTGGATTTATTTTACGGCTATCCGAGATGTTGTGGCACCTCATAGTAATTGGAAGCTTACGAGGTGACCCCCCGTCTCCTTACAGACACCTGCTTGCTGGCAGTGCGCCTGTTCTCAAATTGGCAGCTAATTTCGGTTTGTCCCATCATTCCTAAGGGACTAAAGTAACCTGACAGGCTGTTTGTCTACAGGCACACAAAAGCGTCTCTTAAGTCAGTCCTCTCATTGGCTGGTGTGTCCGGTGCTCTGTGATTTTCTCTCTATTTAGTTTCAGAGAATTTCCATCAGACCTTGGAAGTCTTTGCAATTAGTAATTAGCAGAAAGCGGTGATTGCATCCTCCCTCCTAACCCGCACTGTCTGCCAGCCTTGACTAGGATCATCTTCTTAGTCACTCTGAGCTGAATGTGACTCGTTTTTCTTGGTGTTTGACAGTGACAATGATGAGAAGCCGCTGAAAAGCAGCCAGCAATTGCCCAGAGACATCAACGAGGATGATAGCAGCGAGGACAGCTCTGCGATATCAGACGATGATGACTGCGAGTTCAACGAAGACGGGTCGTTCATCGGCGAGTACTCGGGATACAAGCGCAGGGCGTCCATGGAGGTGAACGGACACACCCCTGGGACTTCCTAATGTTGGTTCAGTCTTATGAACTTTTAAACAATTTGACAGGGAGAAAGAAAAGATTGTTTGTATGATGTGCCTTGGATGTTTTTTTAAAGTTTGCTTTTGCACGAATGGCCACTTCTTTACAGTATTAATATGAAGGGTGATGGCAGGTTATAGTTCTGCACAACATGAAAATGATGCCATTATTTACTCATCGCTATGTTGTTTCAAACTCAAGTTATGACTTTCTGAGATGTTTAGCAGAATGTTCAAGTAGCTCTTTCCATACAATACAAATAAATGGCAATCAGGGGCTGTAAAACTCCGAACATAAATTCCACATCATATGAAAGACTTAGAATATAGCTAAGTCATTACTCTCAAATCTCAATCATATTTCAAATATGGCACATCAAGTAATATCACACTAGGTTTGACATCAATGCTGAAAGACAGAAAGACAAAAAAAAAAAAGAGAAAGAAAGTCATTTCCATAACGGTGAGTAAATGAAGACAGAATGTACATTGTTGGGCGAGCTAGTTATTTAACAGATCACGTTTGGTTTTATAAAACATGGTCCCAGTTTATATTAAGTGTCTTTATGTACTAACATTTAAATGAATCATTCGATACAATGCCTTTATTGTGTACATACTACATGATTTTGCATTTGTATTTGTATTTTTAAAAAACCTGCATGTAATTACATCTGTAATAAAAGAGTAGTTTACCTAAAAATTTAAATTCTGTCATCATTAACTCACCTTGATGTTCCAAACCTGTATGAGTTTCTTTCTTCTGTTGAACTGAAAAGAAGTTGGTAACCAGACAGTTGACAGTAGCCATTGACTTTCATAGTATTTTTTTTTCCTGCAATGGGTGCGGTCAACTGTTTGATTACCAACTTCTTTTGTGTTCAACAGAAGAAATAAACTCATACAGGTTTGGAACAACATGAGGGTGAGTAATTGACGACAGAATTTTAATTTTGGGGTGAACTGTCCCTTAAATTTCTGCAACTACATCTATAATGACACTGTTGACAATTCCCTTACACCTTAACACACTTAAACCTAACCATACCACCAAACCTGTCCCAAACCTTACCTGTATCCCACCTCAATAGCAGCACAAGCATTTTGCAATACAACATGCATGGACACAAATGACATGGTAGTTACATAAAGATCCCTAATATAAAGTGTGACCTGAAACATTATTTGCAGGTTTACCCAATAACAAAACAAGCAGGTTTGTGCACCTTAGAATTAATGGGGATTACACGTTTGCGGTCGGATTAGGTAACGTTTTTCACTTTTCCTGCTGAAGAAAAATAAATAATTCATGACCTGTCACAAAACTGATATCTTGACAGCACAATTTTCGGTTACATGTTCGCTTGTGTGGGCAATCACGTAACCTCTCTGCACACCTCTCAGCAAAATACTGACACAATGCAACAAAACAATTATGTTATGACTTCAGTATATCTACAAAAACATATTTCTGTTTAACAATGTATTTGATTAAAACTGACATTGGCGCCATGGGGGAAAAAAAAATTCTTAGAGAAAGGTCAACATTGAGTGGTTAGATAGCATATTTTTATATAGTATTAATATGCTAAAATGTGATTTTGCACATTTTAGGCTACTGCCATAAGGGGGTTTATGTTGTCAGCAACGTGCTAAGATTGCCTTTTTAGCTTCTTGAAACTCTTAAGATTCAAGTATGATCGTCAATATACTTTTGTTGTATTCAGCAAATCTTTTACTTTTTTAAATTCTGTTTCGCCTCCAAAATGAGATGATACAAGAAGGAGGGTTTTTATATAATCAAAATCCATGTTTCTAATAATATATTATGTCCGGGCCGCAATCCAACGTAATGTCAGTCCAACTTCAAATCCTGCTAACATATTTATTATTACCGAGAGAAAAAGGCCTTCTGCCTAAATATGAGATGAGTTTTTTGTGCAATTTTTTTTAATTAGTTGAGAGATTCCACTGTAGATATGCACTGTACATACCTGTAGATAATGTTTTTGTTTTATTTTCTTTCTTTTTCATTTTGAAAATGTTGCTTGTACTAAAGACTCAGGAGTTTTTTAATAGAATTTTCTGTGCAAAATGTTCATCTTTATGATATCTCCAGGCCTGAGAAATATGCTTTCCCCCTCATTTGCTATATTTTGTATTCATGCACAATACTATGAAATATTGACTATAAAGACGCATTTTGTTACACTGAACCTAAATAATTTCAGGTTTCACCACAGGAACAGATACTGTAGAACAATAAAAATGACTATTAAACATTCTGTTTTTACATCTATTCTATAATGATCTTATATTGAGATTATATTTCTATTATTATTATAATTAATATTTAACATTCTGATTCCAGAGGAAAAAAAAACTGGAAATAAATGCATCAGAAATTCAGGTAAATGTTTCCGTGGAACTGTACTGGACTTAAGATAAAGGCTTTTCAAGGAATGTCCCCCTTTGTAATAAGCCGTTACATGCTCTTGTGGAAATTGCCATGTGACCTTTGACATGTGTACAATGTGCGTCTCACACAATACAGCGTTGCACCAATTAAAAGATAGACAGAGGTTTTGAGGGCACAGCCTTTACAATTATAACCAGTGCCCAAACGCATCCTGATGAATCTGAATCATCAGGGCTCCAGACTAACTTTTTTCACTAGGAGCACGCGCGCCCCCAACTGAAATTTTTAGGGGCACAACCAGAAAATTTAGGAGCACACACCGTAAATCAACATACTAACCAAATATTCAGATTTCAACTAATTTCCAGTATATTACTATTTACTAATAAATACTTTGATAATAGATGCAGAAATTACAATGCCTTCGCACTCTGACTTGAGGCTAAGATTGTGTTTAACTAGTGTATTGTTTAAACTGTGAAGTGCCTGCACTGTTGGCAAACTTCGTGTTTCCCGCAGTTATGGGGTAGCGACTGCAACATTCGCAGTTTATGGAATTCGTCTCCTTACAGAGTACTACCTCAACCAGCTGAATTCTCCTTACAGTACTACCTCAACCAGCTGAATTCTCGCAGACAGTCTTCCCGAAAATGGTGTGTTCGGCCTTTTCGCCACACAAACTTCTCACTCTGAATCATCATCCGACTGTGACACTGTACTAGGGCTGCAACGTTTCAAATATAGCTCACGGTTCTGTTTGTATCACGGTTTTAGGTTCACGGTTTTGGTATGATTCGGTATGTGCTATGTTCAGGGGAAAAAAGACTGCTGTCAAATAAAATAAAGAAACAAATAATCTAACAACCAGCGAAAGCACAAATAAATACAATAGAGCAAAGATACTAATAAAATAAACTATGCTTTTCTGGTAGGTCTAACATTAGTTTTCAGGGACAGAAGTTGAATAAAATAATCAAATGTAAAATAACATTGCATATTTGACTGTATAAATTAAAGATTAATCCTTATTAAAGTTACAAAAGCTATTCAATTCAGAGCTGATTCAGTAGATAAGTTCACTTAAGGCATAACAGAAACAGACTATGTCTGCTAGGATACTCATCAAGACGGACATGTTGACATACTTTTTGATGTGAATTTGTCCATTCAAGTGCAAGACTTGAAAGAGAACTCAATATTTGCGCGCTGTCATACATCTATGGCTGTCTGAGAGTAGTTGCCTACACATACACAGGCGATCGCGCGCGAGCACACGTCCACACACAAGCACACACACACACACACACACACGCGCACAAATCTTCTATACGCGAGTTCTCTCTTTCGCGTCTTGCTCTTGAATGTTTACAATGGCAAAGCTTAAATGAGTTTAGTTTAAACACCGATGTTAACGTCTGCAGTTCAGGTCTCGCCTGCGCTCGTGCGCTATCAACTCCAGGGTGATGACGGCGTAAATGACAGGTCATATTCGAGCATTTGGCACTCACGTGAACAGTGTTTAGTCAGTTTGTTCATGTTTTCATTATTATCGCTGTTGTAAATGTATTATTTTGGAAGCCAGCAAGTGAGTTTAACTGGCACAATAGTTTGCTTGCTCATTGCTCAGACGCACATAGCATGTTGTGATATTTGTCTCCGTCTCCTTCCCACAGACGTTTAAACCATGGTTTAAACGCGCGCTCAATTATCTCTAGAACTCTCCCTCTCCACACATCAGCCACTTACACTTACACCCTATTCTTCTCACACTCATTGGTACACGTCCCGGATTCATTGATAAGCCTCTTCCACGTTTAACGTGTAAAAAAAAAAAAAAGGCGGACAAATTTACTGGTCGCACATGTGCGACTGGATGTAAAATTCAGTCGCACACTCTCAAATTTTGGTCGCAAAATGCGACCATTTGGTTGCAGTCTGGAGCCCTGATCATGTACAAGAGGGTCACCAGATCTAGCCTGGTTCAACCAGACTCTCGTACATTTCATTTGTACAGAGAGTCTGGGCTCGCTCCATTGAGAAACGTTTACTTCCTTGTAGGCGGGTTCTCTGTTCAAGTTCAAAACTATTGGATCTGCCCAGAGTCACTCAGGATCTGTCATAGCCAATCGCTAACGTGTGGTCCTGACGTATGTCATGCGCCGAAACCGGTCGGAAACAAGTCCGAATGATCAGAGGATATGTTTACAATAGGATGTCTGTCAACGAGAGCTGCAGGTTTTGTTCATCTAGGAACAATTATTAATTCGAAATGTATATTTGACACTAAGGACAGTGATGTATTCATTCAACGGTCGAAGCTGGGTCTAATCATTAAAAATACACCGCTGCGGTCGCTTCGGATCTGCCGCAAATGCTGTACAGTGAATGATCTGTCTCTATCTGCAGATGTGTAATAAACAACCATTTTTCATATTATGTCTTATTGTTTCTTAATTACCTTAATTAATTATGGTCTTCAAAGTATGTGTTTGTACATTTTTATTAAAAACAAATACAACAGATTTTTATGATTTACAACATGTAAAACTGACACACCAACCATGGTCCTGCACGAGTACACAAAGGGGCTCAAAGTGTTCTATTTAGCTCAAATTCTGAACAGTAAATTTAGTGATTCTTGTGATACTGACATCCTGAGTGCATCTTCAACAACAGTTTAGCAGCCAGGACTCGGGGCTTCCGAACACCAGGCTAAATCGTCCGTCCAAAATGTCACGGTCATCGTGCACACCGAGCTGCCCAGCACGAACTCCTAACTTTTCTGCCTCCTTCACTTGGTCCTCCATTAGTGCAACAAGAGGGGAGACGACAACAACTATCGGCTTTGCATCCCTATCGTTCGCCTTAGCTACCTCATTCACCACTAGCGGAGTGAGCTGGAAAATCAAACTTTTCCCGAATCCCGTGGGGAGGAGGGCCACAACATCATGGCCAGCAGCAAAACTTAGCAAACATTGTTCTTGCTCCGGCTTTAAATTCTGCATATTCGGCAGTTTTCCAACAACAGACCGAATAGCTTTTCTCACGTCTTTCTCCGCTGCCATTACTGAACTCAAAACTGACGCGCGCGATACATCAACGTCATCGTTCTCAGCCACTCCCTCTATTCGCTGATTGGTCCTACAAAAAATTGATTTCTGGAAACCAAAGTCTACGGCACGATCCCAGACGGAGTACTGAAGGAAAATGAAATTGAGCGGAAGTGCGTAGGAGGGCGGAGCCAGGCTACACCAGATCAGGATCACTACATATAAAACACACTGGCCAAGAGTCAATGAAGTGGACCGTAAATTGACCTACAAGTTCTTTTGCCTCCTAGACTTTAGCCATGAAAATGTTACAAGTAACATAAATGAGCACAAATGTCAGGGCATTTCAGAACACCTCAGACCCCAGAGGGTTAAGATTACAAAGTGCAAAACCAGATAGACTTTTGTAATATTATATAGATCAGAAGTTTCCAAAGATGGTGTAAAATAAATGCAAATATAAATGTAATACCGAAGCTAAAGTTCGGCTAAATGAAACGGTTTGATAAAGGATTCTCCCTAAACCCCTCCTTGATGAGAGTCTTCTCTGCTCTGATTGGTCAGATGGCCCAGTCTGTTGTGATTGGTCTTCTCTGCTCTGATTGGTCAGATGGCCCAGTCTGTTGTGATTGGTCTGCTCTGCTCTGATTGGTCAGATGGCCCAGTCTGCTGTGATTGGTCTACTCTGCTCTGATTGGTCAGATGGCCCAGTCTGTTGTGATTGGTCTTCTATAGCCAGATGGACACTAAAGCGTTTGAGGGTCAAATTACACCTTAAGATGGAATTAAGCAAATGTGTTACAAACCTACGTAGGTTCATGTGGGAAGAAAGACTGGAATTACTGACGACTCGTTTCAGGCACTTCAGACAATTACTCCATTTATCATGCACTTTGGTCATTGAAACTTCACAGACTTTTTACATTCACAAACAGCTACAGTATATTACACACTACTATAAGAGGTAATGTCCAAAAAGCATAATATGGGCACTTTAAGTAAAATTAAAATAAGTTGCACGGTATATACAGTATCAATGTACATCAGTAATTATTATTTTAATGTCATCATAAAATACACAGGCTTAAAATTCAGCACTCAATTTATACAATATATTATGCCTGGTCCTTTCTCCATCTCGCTATACATCAAAGGGTTCTTGCAGCCTGATAAAGTTTGGAGACCTGGGTATAGGTTATGCAATATAATATAGAGCTATACAATATTATTAGGGCTGTCAAAAGATTAATCGCGATTAATCGCATGCAAAATAAAAGTTTGTGTTTACATAATATATGTGTGTGCACTGTGTATAATTATTTTGTATATATATATAAATACACACACATGCATGTATATATTTAAGAAAAATGTGTTATTTGTATATAAAATATTTATATTTATATATAATATAAATGATATATAAATATATACATTATATACATGCAAATTTTTCTTAAATATATATATATGCATGTGTGTGTATTTATATATACAAAATAATTATACACAGTGCACACACATATATTATGTAAACACAAACTTTTATTTTGGATGCGATTAATCGCGATTAATCTTTTGACAGCCCTAAATATTATATAACATAAATGGTGCTAAGTAAAATGCAAAAACAAAAATGTCACATTAATTTACATTTTGAATCCAGGATGAAATATTATTCTGTGTTTCAGTGCACAAATACTGGATTTACTGTGTCAAGCTGTCATTGTATCATCTGCCTACTACATGGTATTAGACTTTTACAATTTGATGATGTTTATGACAACTGAAATAAGATGAGATATCTGCCATGACCCTTATTTAAAAAACAACAACAACAAAAAAAACAGAAATGCTTTTACCTTCACCTTAAATCCCAATTTCAAAGAAATGTCCTGGGCAATTTTGCAATGTTCTTGTTACTTTTAGAGGTGACTCATTTCTCTAACAAATTGGGTATGGTGGATATTGGAGGAGGAAGCTGTCAACAGTAAATCCACCCTTTGCTTTCTACGGTCACGCTGGAGTGCGTCGCAGCTTCAGATTAAGTAAAAAAAGCAGAGAAATATATTAAAGAAATCTAAGAACAGAGCACACTGCAATAATATATTAGTATATTAATATATATATAATACTTATATAATTATATAAATATATATCTCACACCAGTCACTTTATCCTTGCTAGTACCGGTTGGACCCCCGTTGCCTTCAGACCTGCTTTTATTACACGTGGAACAGATTCAAGAAGGTGCTGGAAACATTCCTCAGAGATTTGTCCATATTGACATGATAGCATCAAACAGTTACTGCAGATTTGACGGCTGTACGTCCATGATGTGAATCTCCTGTTCCACCATTTTAGTGAACTCATCAGGTTTAAGAAACCACTTTGAGATAATTTGAGGTTTGTGACATGGCACATTATCACAAGATGGTCATAAAGTGATGGACATGGTCAGCAACAATTCTCATGTAGGTTGTGGCGTTTAACCGATTCTCAACTAGTACTAAGGAGCCCAAAGTGTGCCAAGAAAAGGGTCAGCGCTGCATTCTCAGGAACTGACTCTGGGGCTAGAACAGACTGGTTTATTTCTCTTGCTGAAACGGACTGGGGAAGATTACTCACTGGAAGCATTGTGACCACTGGAATTGGCAATCCTTGGAATGGGAATTGTTCTTCTCATTGGAACAGACTCATGGGCTGGCGTGGACCCTTGAACGAGCTCATGGACTGGCGTGAACGGGGGTGACTGTGACTGAGTGTTGATGGTGTCTTCATCTACCTTACCAATTGTGAGAAAAGAACCACTCAGCCAAAGCACATAATCAATATATTGGACAAGAGAACATGTGGTAGCTGCTGCCAGTACCTTTCAATTCACATTTATTTGTATAGCACTTTTCACAATACATATCATTTCAAAGCAGCTTTACAGAAAATGTATGAGTCCACATTACAAATTGGAACTGTGGGGATGCTGGAGATACTTGGACCACATTACCTGGTGGAAGAGATGGTCAGAGTCCAACCCAGAAAAAAAATACTTCAAAGTGCTCCAGGGCACCAGATGGGCGAGCTCAATCTCCTGAACATACTCGTCTCTATCGGACGGCCCTCTTGAGAGAGGGTGTGGAGTAGGTCTGCGGGGTCGATAGGAGTGAGGAGAATACTCATACTGAACACTAGTCTGGATATCACTTTCAGTTGGGTCTGGCTGTCTGTCAGGAAATATACACAAACAGAGGTTGAGTAAATCCAGAGAAGCTTTATTAGGGAATACAGGGTGGACATGGGATGAACGGGTGAGTAGAAGTGCACAGTCTTGAATATAGAGAATGATGAAGGGAACCAGATAGCACACACCTCAGAGGCTGGTCCAATACTACAGATTAGTATTGGAGGTAGATAACTTCAGAAACACTGGGAATTCATGAACGTTCATTGCGACAAATGAACGAATGACTCGAAAGGTAAAGCAATTATGTATGTTCCCTGTAAATTATCTTTGTCTGCATTATAATGAGTTCTTAATTCTTAATTCTTAATCAAAGAACATGATCAAGATTGCATACGTGGAAGTGTTCCGGGAATCGTGTCCGTTAAAAGTATAACATTTAAAAGAATTCAGAGATAAAAGATTCATTCATTTTGATGAACAAGCTCGAACGAGAGAGTCAGTAAAATGATCCAAACTTCCCATCACTGCTGGGAAACATGGAGAACAAGTAAGAGAATCTTTCCTTGTTCAAAGCCAGACAGAGACTGAAGCTGAGGTGTGTGCTTATATAGGCAGCTGATGAGGTGAATAATTAGAAACAGGTGTGGGTGATTGAGTGTGTGCAGATCGGGACCAAGAGGGATTCTGGGAATTGTAATGCTGGAGACTGAGGATCGTGACAATAGCACCAGCAGCAGCGTGAACTGTTGATACAAGGCAGGATGGATCCATGCGTTCATGTTGTTTACACCAAAATTCTGATCGCAGCAGAAATCGAGACTCATCAGACCAGGCAACATTTTTCAATCATTTATTGTCCGGGTTTGGTGAGCTCATGTGAATTGTAGCCTCAGTTTCCTGTTCTCATCTGACAGGAGTGTCACCGTGTGTGTCTTCTGTTGCTGAATCTGCTTCAAGGTTTGGCGTGTTCAGAGATGCTCTTCTGAAGACCTCGGTTGAGACGAGTGGTTATCTGAGTTACTGTTGTCTTTCTATCAGCTGGACCAGTCTGGCCATCCTCCACTGACCTCTGGCACCAACAAGACATTTTCTCCCACAGAACTGCTGCTTAATGAATATTTGATCTTTTTTGGACAGAGTATTGAGTATTTCAGAAACTGCTGATCTACTGGGATTTTCATGCACAACCAACTGTAGAGTCTCGACACCAACAACCATCCCACATGAAATAAGTCACTTAAATCACCTTTCTTCCCATTCTGATGCTCAGCTTGAACTTCAGCATATTGTCTTGACCTAAATGCATTGAGATATTTAGATTAAATATTTGCGTTTAGCAGTTGAACAGGTGTACCTAATAAAATGGACAGTGTATAGGCTATATTTCAAAGAATATATATTGAATGAAAGTTTATTTTTCTTACCTTTTTGCCATTTTTAACTATAACTCAAACAAAAGTTATACATTTTGCATCAGGTACATTTATCTTGTTCTACACATATGTAAAAATGTCAAACCAAGAACAGACGACTGATTATGAAAATAATTTCTTGGAATGCAAAATGATGTGTCTTGTGAAATTCTCATCCGAATTCAGTTATTCAGGCCATGTGAGTATCTGATCTCATGCAGATTGCGCAGGTGAATTGCCATTATTCCATCCAAAGCTCTTTAAGATTAAATAGGCATCCAGCTATAATCAGATGACTCCATGGCTAAAGCACTTGAAAAGCACCCAATGCTTAGTGCTGAAATAAAGTCATTCACAGCGATAATCCCTGCTTCGTGCTGGATTATTCTTTTATCCTTTCTAAAATTGCTTTCTGAAACCCACTAAACAACAACAAAAGATTAGCCCCCTCCCCACCCTATCAGCAGACCTTGGCCTTGTCAGAAATGAACCATTTTGTCCAAGGCTATCAGATTCAACATGTAACACGCAGGTAAAGCCCACAGTGAACCATAGTGAGCATCTGAGGTCAGTGCACCTGAATTATACATGACTGAGGTATTTCATAGATGACATATAACTCTACTTTGTTGACCCTTGTGTTTTTCTAATATTATAAATATATATATATATACAATCCTAGTTCTTTTTATGATCTGCTGTGCTCAGTTGCTCCTACCAATG
Source organism: Chrosomus eos (assembly GCA_036326025.1). NCBI lineage: Eukaryota > Metazoa > Chordata > Actinopteri > Cypriniformes > Leuciscidae > Chrosomus > Chrosomus eos. The sequence goes on from CM070837.1 coordinate 27,223,975, forward strand.
TACTGCAGGTGTGTTTAGAATTGAGATTAAAAAAGATTCTGGAGGAAAAAGTGTAAAACCTTTATTTGCCTGCATGTGTTTACCTCTGTCAGGTGACACTCTTAAGTTTAATAGCATGGTAATGTAATATCACATCTCTATTCAACAAGTCTGCGAGCTGTTTTAAAACTTTTGAACAAACAATGTCTGATACGGGAATGCATGACTCACTTTTGATTCATTTCGTTTTAATTAATCAGTTGAACTGAAGTCAAGAGTCAGAGTGATTCCAACATAAATGACTCACTTACTCAAGTGAATCATTCAGAACAGTTTGAAACTCTTGTGGAGAAGACGTATACAATTATATAAAATCTTTTTTTTATCTCATGGGTATTTGAACAAAATGCCACTATCTGTTTTTAATAATGCACACACAAGTGACTTCAATGTAATTACTTTTTCTATGTACAGTCAAGTCAGTAAGATATATTTCTTAAGGATTTGATACTTTTATTTATTTCATTGTGCTACAAAAGATTACAATTTCACATAAATGCTGTTCATTTGAACTTTCTATTCATCAAAGAACCCTTAAAAAAATGATAACGGTTTCCAGAAAACAATAGCATAAGAGACTTTCAAAAACATTTTGTGTAACAAAATGAACCCTTGTGTAGTTTAGTGTCAATAGCTATTTTCTCTGAAGTGTAGCTTTTAGCTTAGCTTAGCTAATGTCACTAACTTGTCACTTAGGTTGCTACATTTTAGCTTTCCCAACAGCACTTGCTAGAACAAACAGTGCATGTAAGTTTAATAATTCTATGCTAAGTATTAGCAGTAGTAAGAGTGATGCTTACCTAAATCTTCATTCAATCTTCAGCCTTCATTATCCTGTTCATGAAACTTGTTAGCTTGATTAACTATTCCGGTTAGATCTGATAAACAAGGACATGAAATCACAAAAGCACAGGCAAACAGGAATTTTTTGGACCACAAGGACGAAAATAAAATATGGCTGGATTGTTTGCTTAAGTATTTTTTTTACAGAAATACAGGGTAAAGCTAGAGTTTTTGCTCTAAAACGATGTCACAAAACATAGAAGTCCTTGAAGTTAGCATACCTTCTACTTTCACTGCTCTCAAGCTGTCTAAAAAGAAAGCACCAAGGTTGAGAGAACTCGAGGTGAACGCATAGACCATCTTCTGTAAATCAATGCTGTGAAAGTCTTATGGGAGCATTGGGTACAGGAGGTTATCGTTACCACGCACAAAGCTGTAGTTAAAATGTTTTAGGAAGTATCTCAGTAGGTGATCCTGAACCAATGCACAGTGACCCTCTCTTGGGTCAACACAAACACTGTTTTCACTCATCAAGCATAAACATAGACCCTAACCCTGACCCGAACCCCATTAGATTTGGATGCAGCCGCTCTCAAAGCCTTAATAAGGAATGAAATCCGATTGTAAATAAAAACACCAGGGCTCACGGAAGACAAGGTTTGATCTACCAATTATTCCAGAGAGCAGTGATGCCATCACAGAGTGTTCAAGAAAATGGAGGACACACGCTATGGAGGTTTTATTAATAATAAAGGCATGGTTCACGGGGAGGTAAAATATGACAGGTGTCATATTTCAAGTTTGGGCTGCTTTGTTAATAAACAGCAGATTTTTAAGAGAACTATTCTCAAACAAAGCTGTCAAGTTGTCAAGTTCAGTGAGAAAAATATGTGCTGCAGAATATGGTTGCCAGTACAATGTGGTTAGGTTCACACACAGAGTCATAAACAAGAATAACAACCACTTGGCTGTCTTAAAATGTTAAGACTCACAACCACATTTTTTTGTAATGTGTGACCGTTATGAAAGTAAGCATCTAGTCATTATGGATACAGGTGAAATTCACCAGTCATCATTAAAAGTGTACTTTAAAGGTGCTCTAAGTGATGTCGGGTGATGTCACTTCTTGTTGACGTTTAAAGGTTTGTCAAACAAAACGGAGGCTAGCTAGACCCTCCCTCCTCCTCATCCACGCATTAACCCCCCCCAACCCCACCCTCAAATCCTTCTTGTCGGAACAGTTTGTTATGTTTCGTGGTGCGGGTTAGCCCAGTTTGTTTTTGTTGCCGTTTTGCCGTTGCCTGGGGTGTCTGCAGTAACCGCGTCTTTTTACAGTGTGTTCAGGGGACAGGCAGCTAGCGGATAGTGAGGAGATGTTTGCTGTATGTGACAAAAACATTTTTGGCGTTTTTTCTTTGCCTTTTTTTAATGTACAAACGACAATGTTGTCAAAACGATGCTGTATTATGATGCCAGGCCAGAAGTTGGCCATGTCATTTTGTAAAGAATCACTACACACCTATAAACGGACGATGTAATACCTGTTTTTTTTAAAACGTGTACTTTTTTTGTTGTTGAAAATGTTGCCGTGTTAATGGCCCCTAAATTTCGTTCTTCACATCATTAAACAACACTATGCTACTAGCATATCTTCAAAGGCGGCAGCCAATGAGCATGAGGATTCTCTCTGACGTTTAGTGAAACACTGCGGGTCGCATTATTTCAGCATGGCGAAATACATCGTGAGGTGTTACCCGCACCGTATATAATTAAGTACCGTTTTCATCTCATGTAAGTGTACACTATTCAGATGAGTGTTCACAATACACCTATAAAGGGGCTATGTGTAGTTTTAGCGGCTTCTAGCGGTGATGTTACAAGAACGCTCGTGCGCATGCTCGAGAGCGAGCACTCATGGTGCCGGCCTCACTGAGACTTTCAACACACCGGAGAAAGCATCACAATAGGGATGAAAGCCAACTCCGTGTCTGTTTTTATACCTAAATATATATCTATACCTAAAACAAAGCGGAGGTCTCTCCATAATTCAAACGCTCTGCCGATGTTGATCCGTGTTTTCGTCCGAAGTTGATCCGATACACGTTTGGCCTGACGAGTTGATAAAACTTGTTTCTGTTTTTTACATTTATGTGGAGTTTGTGTTGGAGTCTGTGTTGTACTGGAGGCAGGTCGTTTTTTTGTGTTATCAGACTCCATGTAGTTCGCTGCAGTGCCGTCGCATAGACTGTATATAAAAAGGAGAGAGGCTCGAGAGCGCGCATGCACGTCACATCCGATGGATTTCGCGGTAAATCCGACCCGGAGCCTTCACATAGAAATAGGAATACTGGCCTTCAGAGGTAATAGCAAACCCGACAAGTGGATCATTGTAATGTGTGATTACAACCCCTTCACACACAGGCAATAAAAAAAGTATTCATTTTAAAAGAAAAAACTACATATAGCACCTTTAATAAATACGTTAGAATAAATATATGAATTTTCATTCACAGCTAATGGCCACACATGTTGGCGTGCAATCTCTATATAGTGAAAACTCCATGATGGTAAAAGTTGTGATAACAACATTTATTAATGTATCAAAACAGGAAGGAAGGAACACATAAGAAAAGATGAAAAAAGAAACATTGAAGGAGGAGAATTATATAGCTCAATTTCAAACCCTAATGAGCTCCCTTGCTGTCTGCGGTCTATACTGCATCCTGTGAAACAAAAAAAGAAGATATGAATATGAAGAAAAAATGTCTCCGTGTCCATACATTGACAGTCCATGGCGATGATGTTGTTTTGGACCCCATTGACCTTTATTTAGGATACAGACAAAACTTTTGTGTGTTCTGTCAGGCATACAGGTTTAGAACAACATCAGGGTGTGGAAATTATGACAGATTGTCCATATTTTGGTATCCCATATCTTATGTTTTCACAGACCTTCCTTTGTGAAAAATAAGTATACTTTAGCATACTTTCAAAAAGAGTAGCCTACTTATTACAGAAATAATATACTTTAAAAGAACCCAAATTAAGCGTGAACTGAATGTAATGTAATAAACGCAGTGTTTTCGTGCACTTAAATTACAACTAATTGAGAATGTATTTTAAATGTATATTAAATGCAATTACAATTACTTAAGAGTACTTTTTGACACACTTCAGGACTTATACATCTTTATATGTAATTTCATAATTACTTTTAGTATTCAGCTGAATGTAAAGATAAACTAAAATATACTTTAATATCATTTCTATTGAAACTTGTATGCCATGTATTTTACAAATATTTGCAATTACACAATTGTAACAATGAAGTTGCAATTTAGTACATAAATGTATTAATGTTAAATGTAAAATCAAATAACTAAAATACAATTATAATCAATTACTTTACATGTTAGTCATGTTAGTCAACACATCGAAATAAGTGTACTTTGAGTATGACAAAATGTTAGTTTAATAGTATTACAATTACAATAAAAAGTACACTCTCTTTAAGTACACTTAAATGGATTTTTATTTCATTCACATTATATTATCTGCCAGTAGAGTTTTTTTTAACAATATACTTTTAAGATTTTAAGTACGCTACAAGTGCACATTCAATACAATTAAGTACACTTCTTTTCCACAAGACTTGTATAAATAAATTGCTTCCTCTTTAAAAACACATGATAATGTCTCAGAATTTGGTATTGTAGAAGGAATCATCCATAAACTTTACATCAGGACTACCTATAACATCTTAAAATGATCACAAGTTCACACAGTTTTAGAACAAAGTCAAGAGATTACAGAAACATCCACTGTTCTTCTGCTGGTCCTGTTCTCACATTAGACTGAAACTTCATTTGTCTCACTAGAAAGGCAATTATGCAAAGACGCCTGTTAGAAGTCATTACTTCCTGGTACAACGCTTTAGATAGTGACTGTGCGATCACACATGTCAGCAAGCCAATCAGAGCAAACGCTGTGGCATCAGCAGGAACAAGGAAACTCTCAGCCATGAAAGAAATAATGAGAGCCGAGCGATGTTAATAAGCTTACATAGCACGACTGGGTAATGGAGTGAGAACATCTACTTCCTTCTATTTATCGCTCATTCAGTATTCATGAGGTACTACAGCACACACATTATCATAAACAAGCACATGTTGTCTATGTTTCAATCTCTTCAAATTCTGAAATCACATAAAATAACCGTTTTCTTTTGAAAAGGTTTACAAATACACAATGAAATGAATAGTGAAATTAAAATCATCTACATTCATGTGTACGGCGCCTTGCACATGACACACAGGGAAAAAAAAAACAAGATAGGCTATTATGGAATTAAAGGGTCATGAAACCCTAAACCAAATTTTCTGAGATTTTGACAGAGGTATGTGTGTTGAACACCATTGAAGACAATGTTAGCATCTGTTAGATTTAATATTAGGGTGAAAATGGTTAAATTTTAGTTTTTTTTCGCTATTTTCGTCTTCCGGGTTTAAAATCTTCATCGTGTCCACGTCACGGGCTGTGACGTGGCAGAGCACTGTTAGTGCGTTGATGACTCATCGGTGTCTCATAATTATTAATGAGACTGAGTTTTCATATCCTATGAGAAGACACTGTCTCTTAATTATTCATGACACCACAAGGATCTTTCCAATGACAGACACATAGATATAATAGGCTTGTTTGAGATGAGCAAAATCTGCGCAGAACCGATCACCGGTGATCAGCGCGTAATGCATGCCGGTTAGAAATGTGTCCGAGAGCGGTCCGCCTTGCTCTGATGTCATGCTGACTTGTGTCAAAAAGCTCTCGCGAGCGCAAGGCGCACGTGCCGGATTCTGCAGTCGCGCGCAGTTGCTCTCCACCGACTGCGCTGATCAAAAGCATGATGGGAAACGACTTACTGACGACACAGCTTAATGTTGATTGGTTTAAACAACCGTGATGTATTGTTCTCTATTAAAATGTTTGATTTTAAAACTAGGATATCATGTTTTATGTGTATATGTTATGTGTGAATATTCCCAAACTCTCGGACTGTGCGATCTCTATGGGTTATGCAATGTCATTTTATTATATATATAAAAAAACACATATATGTCTGTATTAAAGAAAAAATGATTGATAAACACATATTTGGAATGGAATTAAATAACAAGTACTTTGGGTGTCTTGTTCATTATATTTATTTTCATATAAAAACAACAGAACTTAAATTACATCCAGTTTATTAGCAACACTGTGCACGAGCGTGAATCCTGTGAATCCCGCGATATCCGCCTTTGATCTCACAGGTGTCTGATGACTCGAGATCCACTGCGAGAAGCGAGATCTGTCCGTCTTGCCTGCCCTTCTTTCACTCCTCCCCTCACTGCAGCTATGATGTCTATAGACAGACACGTCAAACATATCGTGATATCGCATAGTAAATGAGAGAGTCAGTAGGCTCGTTTGAGATGCGCCTTGCCTCGCCTGAAATGTAGGCGAGAGTAGGCGGCTGCAGTGAGAGGAGGAGTGAAAAAAGCACAGGCAAGATGGACAGATCTCTCTTCTCGCAGTGGATCTGAGTCATCAGACACCTGTGAGATCAAAGGCGGATATCGCGGGATTCACGGGATTCACGCTCGTGCACAGTGTTGCTAATAAACTGGATGTAATTTAAGTTCTGTTGCTTTTATATGAAAATAAATATAATGAACAAGACACCGAAAGTAGCTACTTGATATTTAATTCCATTCCAAATAAGTGTTTATCAATCATTTTTTCTTTAATACAGACATAGGCTATGTGTTTTTTTATATAGGCCTATAATAAAATGACATATCCCATAGAGATCGCACTGTCCGAGAGTTTGGGAATATTCACACATCATAACATATACAAAACATGATATCCGAGTTTTAAAATCAAACATTTTAAAAGAGAACAATACATCACGGTTGTTTAAACCAATTAAGCTGTGTCGTCAGTAAGTCGTTTCCCATCATGCTTTTGATCAGCGCAGTCGGTGGAGAGCAACTGCGCCCGACTGCAAAATCTGACACGTGCGGCTTGCGCTCGCGAGAGTTTTTTGACATACGTCAGCATGACATCAGAGCAAGGCGGACCGCTCTCGGACACATTTCTAACCGGCATGCATCTTGCGCTGATCACCGGTGATCGATTCTGCGCAGATTTTGCTCATCTCAAACAAGCCTAATCATGGGACGCAAGTGTTTGTTTTCGTGGTGCAGAAGTTCAAGTGCGTTAAATATGTTTCCCCGCGATGCTGCCAGGGACAGATTGCGGCTCCGGGCGGTTAGTTGGCCATCAATCGCGGACACATCTAAATTATATGTGAGCAGCAAACATGTTTCTCGAGAGAGCTTCGAGAACTGGAGAATGGTGGACTTCGGCCTTGTTGACGACCAATGCAGGTTGCGTCTTGCGAGTAATGCGGTACCAAGTCCCGAGGACTTTTCTATCCCTTCAGAGGTGTGTGTCTAAAATGTAACCCTGATCGTTTTACTTGCCTTTTGTTAAATAAGCACTTGTTATGAAAATTTGAAATATTTCGATAATACCTCAATTGTATGCTTAATTCGTGTAATTAAAGGGTACCTATCATGGAATTTTGAAAATTACCTTTCATGTAGTGTGTAATATAGATCTAAGTGAACGAAAACATCCTGCAATGTTTTAAATATGAAAGTTCACCGTATACAAAGTTATTATCTCTCAAAAGTAAGAGTCGACTCTGAGTCGTTGATATGAATCGATAGACGAACGATGCACTTTCGTACGTCACTTGTAAAAGTTATTTGAATAAGATACGCCCACTCATTGCATTAGGAGACACCAGGGAAAACATCATGTCGACGAGACGCTGCTGTGTTTTGAAGTGCGACGCAAAAGCAAACTTTTTTCATCTGCCCAGTGAGGAGCATTTGAAGACAGTGGCTACAGTTCATAACTATACCACAGAAGTATTATAGCCCGAACTTGTTCTGTGTTTGCGTCATTTTGAAGATGATTGCTTCACAAACCTAAATGCTATAAAGTATGAATTTGCGAGCCGGCTGATACTGAAGGAGGGAGGTTCAGTACCGAGTTTATTTGGATCAGCTTCCTTCTCCGAATCACAACCTGTAAGTAGGCTGTTGCTTTTATGTTTGTATCATGTTCTATAATTATTTTGTGTGTTGTGTACGCACAGGCACAGCGCAGCTTCTAGCAGCTAACTTAGGTCTTCAATGTCAATTGTATTGAAATATGTGAAGTGTTTGTCGTTGTTAATGGAGTTGTCACAGGGCTCTCGAGTGTCACGCATCACGCATTGAGCGTGACAGTCACTCATTTCGGTCTTTTGTCACGCTCTCCGGCCACACATTGTATTTCTCACGCTGAAAAACTATTTGTAATATATTTAATATGCCGCAGTGCCCAAAACTCACTCACTGTGGAACCGGCAGGATTCAAGCGCGTCTCCTCCAGTGTTGCCAGGTCCGTATGCCTGCACTGTTTCCGCGGGTTGTTTGTGTAGTGCACGCTGGTTGACGCGATTGTTTTATCCACTGGAACATGATTGTTATTGAGGAAACACCCGGGAACGCTATTTGAATATTTTTGGCCGTGATTGGGTTAGTTTGATGAGCAATTGGGCTGGTTTTGTTGTGCAGACCTGGCAACCCTGGTCTCCTCTGGTGTTGTTCGTCTGGTGTTGTTAGCCAATCAGAAAATAGCACTGTTGTATCTGGGTAAGATCTAGCGCAACAACCAATGACACCCCGTCGGCTGGGTGTCTAACATATCACCACAGATTAGCGTCACGCAAAGGCGGGGTTTGGAAAAATGACTCGCTAAACGATTCATATGGGAGTCGGTGAGCAAATCAGGTAAAAATAAATGCATATTATAAGACAACAAAAGTGTTTTTTGTCATTGCATGCATGTAAAACTGTTGTTGGGGACTCCCAGAACATTATTAGGAACATTTTAAATGCCATAATAGGTACCCTTTAAATATATGTCATTGGGGTTCAGGGGGTGCGTAGATCTAGGCTATGCACGGAATGTTTTTTTTAAACGGACAATTAATTATTTTCAAATATATGCATTTATAGTGTGTATATAAACAACTATATATTTTATAATGACATATAATTAGACATGTACATTAATATGTTTTAAATAGAATTACGATTACTGTAAGCTAATATATGTAGCAGTTACTTTTGAAAGGACAATAATAAAGTGTCAGTGTATTTCATTAGACTTTAACTTTGCCAGCTATAAAAATAATCTAGCATTTCCTCACGTTTTGCCACTGATTTTTAGTGACAGTCGATATATACATTGGCCACTGGCTGATGACAGTTCCCCCTCTCCCCTGCCGTGCCACACCCACTCCCTCCCTTCTTCTCACAGCCATCCACGCCCATTTAAGTTGCATTTTTCAAAAATATTGTGAGCTAGACCTGAGCTGAAAGAGGGGGGTTTCATGACCCTTTAAAGGTGCAATCTTTAGGCCAAAATTGTTTTTGTCACATACAGCAAACATCTCCTCACTATCCGCTAGCTGCCTGTCCCCTGAACACACTGTAAAAAGACGCGGTCTCTGCAGACACCCCAGGCTCCTAGCCTGGCTAACGTCACTTAGGTCTGGAAACCATATGTTCATTTTCTCGTATCTGAGGCGTGGTTTACGAATGACCAGAGCCGTTTATTGGGTGCTACGAATGTCTATCAAATGCGCCTGTAGGCTACGTAGCTCACAATCGTTTCAATTATACTATGTAGATGACATATGTAGAGCGACAGAAATTAGATGAAGAAGAAGACGATGGGTCAGAGATGTACAGTATGTGTACACGATGGCGTGGATCTAACGGCTGTTTCACACCGCATGCGTGAGCGGCGGGTGAGTAGCAGTGAAGCGGGGGTTTCGGCTACGAGATGTGCCTTTTATGCAAAAGTACATTTTGATGGACACAAATAAATATGATTTCACACAAAAAGTTCCCAAAATGATGTCTAGTGCGTTTTAACAAGAACTTGAGTAGGCAAATAAAAGAAAATGAAGACTCAAAAATATTTATAGAAGATTTAGGCTACCCTGTTAAAACTTGTTTTTAATTATTCAGTTTGGGTGAAAGTTGTGTATTATATAAAAAAATGAAGTAAACTAGCCAGAAAATATTATATATAAACGTTCTTTTAGTTTATGTAACACACAGACAGCTAGGCTAGCACAACCCAAATCAAGTGGTTTTTTGTGTGTTTTGTTTTTTATCCGCGGAGTTTGAGGTATTGTAAACATATCAAAAGTATGACTGAAACTAATAGATTGGTGCCATTTTCTGGGTTGTTTTGTTGTTTAACATTTATATGCGAATGTTGTACACCGCCCCATAACAAACTTTCAAGACTATCAATGTTATAAATGACCAACTTCTAAAAACAAAATGTATAGTTGTCTTTGTAAAGAATTGCTCGCTTATATATGTAGCTTTGGAGCCGCTGCTGTGACACTGTACAAATGCTTCCACTGTGAATACTCTCGCGGGTCTGCAGCTGCAGTGACGATGTAGTTGCTCAAGTGCTGCTCACCCTTGCGGTGTGAAACGGGCGTACATACATAGTACGTCAAAAGGTAACTCCGCGTCAGCTACCATGTTGGATCCATAGGTATATACAAACTGCTTCGGTGTGTACGTCGTCATCGTCTTGCTGCTCCCTCCCCGTTCTGTGATTGGTTCCCTAGATGAGGCGAAAATATGGACCATGGTTTTCATACTGGCTTTCAGCGTGAATAAAATCGCGCTGCGGCAAGGCAGCATGGGAAACCCAGGCTACCAGCCTCCACAAACGACAACAAAAACAAACTGGGCTAACCTGCACCACGAAACATAACAAACTGTTCCAGCCAATAGCCGACAAGAAGGATTTGGGGGTTAGTGCGCGGATGAGGAGGAGGGAGGGTCTAGCTAGCGTTTTGTTTGACAATACCTCGAACGTCAACAAGAAGTGACGTCACCAGACATCGCTTGCACCTTTGAGAATTTGTTCCTTTGTTTTAGGTAGGCTACATAACAATCAATTCACGTTTGATTTGTCTCCTCCCATCAAATGTGGCCACAATTGATCCAAACAAATGAGGCATTACATAAATAAAACTTGAACACAAATTTGTCAGAACTAAGAACTATTGGCCACAATATCCTTTTTTTATTACCAGTATTATTTTGTTTAATTGATATACTATAAAATGTTAATTTTATTTTTTTTATTTTATTTTCTGTTTTTAATTAAATTTTAAAGTTATAGTAACTTTGTTGTGTGTAGTTTAAAAAAAATGTAAAATTTTTTTTCACCAGCACAGTCACATGTGCAAACATTTGTTTGGATTGAATCCAAGAATGCCCATTTCCTAAACCATGTGGTATGAGATGGAGAAAAACAGACATAAATGAACAAAATCAATGATTAACAAACAGGTTTGTGTGAAGCAGCAGTTACATCCAGGCCAGTAGGTGTCAGTATAAGGTCCTTTAAAGCTGGAATGAAGAAGTACTGGTGAAACAAATGCTTAGTTTAAACCTTTAAACATTGCCCTGGCTTTTAAAAATGACCCCAAGTTAAAGAAACTAAGGGCAGGCACAAACCTTCTTTTGGCATTAAAAAACTACTGTACTGTCAGGATTTACTAAAGTGAAAAATTTGCGCTGAAAAAGCCGTGGACAGGATTATTTCTGCGGCTGACCTTATTGCATATGCATTTGTTGGAGTTACATTATGGGAGGAGAGTATTTTAATACATCACACAAGGTGATTTACTAAGGTTTGCACTAGTCAATTTACTACTATTACTACTACCACCCAAAAAAAAAAACAGATCTTAAACCAGACGCTAATTTGCGCTGCTGTTGGAAAATTGCGTTGGTCATTATGGAAATGATCCGGCTGCGTCTGTGTTTTTAAATTTGCACGTCGCCATAGATATTACTCAAAACTTTCCACTCCATCTGTGCTTTTTTGCAATTGCGCTTTCACGCTAATTTGCCCTGTTTAGCAAATCCGGCCCTAAATCTCTCTCTCTTTTTTAATAGAAGCCTATTAGGTATTTTGTAGCAGATTTTCACAGAGAAACTGCAAGCAAATGAACAAATACGAAAGTTGGCGAAACGCGTTGGCTAATTAAAAGTACTCAACAGCAAGGGGCTGGATGGAAAAGCCAATAATCCATTTTAATGTGGTCACTCTTAACAGGACCTAATGAGATCTGACGATCAGTCATTACAAGAAAAAGAGTTTACTTCAAAGCGCCTCAGACACTAATGAGGGAGGAAAACGTTCTGCTATAGTAGTAGCCTACAATGAGGTGAGTGTTGAATACACGCAGGCTTTCTGATATATTTCATGCAGCGCTTGCAGACACCATTCATTAAAAATGCATGAAGGCATCAATAAACACGATCATTTGCATTTGATTCAAAGCACAACTTTTGATCATTTTATATATCGTTTTATTTGACAGAGATAATGTTCGCAAGGTAAATGGGCGAGGAGAAAATAAACAGAAAACACAAAATGGCAAGATTGAACATAAAACCGACAAGACAAATAATCAAATGATAATTCTGATATGATTAAATAACCGTAATGTGGGTTTTTATTGTCTTCAGAATGCTGACTCTTTCAAGATGCTCTCCCTTTCAGTTTTAGCATTGCTGGAGTTGCCTATGTCACCATTTTTTAAGCAACCTTTTGGTTCAAAACAGTTACTGAATAATTTGTGATATATTGGAGAAATGCCACGGTGATCAGAGGAGGGAAAGAAAAACAGCAAAGCTGAGATTTAATCAAAAAGATTAATAACAGATTGGCCGGCTGTGTTTAAATCTACTGCACTCCAGCAGTTTTAATAGGATCAGAGACGTGGGGATTCACTGCTTGTAATGTTGAGGTAGAATAAAATGCATTTAATTGCACCACTGTCACCCATTAAAACGCAGTAATGGGGTTCTGTACAATCTTCCCCGCAAAGCTCTCTCCGTCAAAAAGCATTTACCTTTTCAACAACATTGAAACACTGCCTTTATGGTCTCACAATACCAACCATAAATGATTTAGTCCTCTGTCTGATACTAAAATACCTACATGAAATGTCTTTACTGGGGACATGGTTTTTTCCACATGATCTGACAAATTTCTTTACAGTATTGCATTGTATGTCGACAAATACGGAAGCAGAAATAGCGTGATGTTCTTGTGTAAAGATGTTAAGTCATGCTAAAAATTGTGTGGCTCTTTGCTCTTTGCTACACACTGATGTGTGTGTAATTTAAGGAAGAATATTTACATAAGAGGATAAACCAGACCTTTTTGACATGCACTCAGGCACAATGTCAAGGACATCAACCTTATTAATTATAATTGATTACAATGTAAAAAAATTAAGAGGATACAATTAAGAAGGATGGACATAAATAGCTAACGTAAAGAGGTTTAGTTCGCTTGCATTAGATTAGTTAGCAAGTGTTTTAACTACTATGTACTAACATTTAGATTAATCATTTATTACAATGCACTTATTGTGTACATATGGCTTTATGTGTTTCATTTGTAACTGTTGACCCTTCCTTTACCCCTTAACACCCCAACCTACCAAAACTACTTAAACCTGTCTTTAATCTTACCCACCTCAATAGCAGCACGTGTTTTGCAATACAGCAGTATAGCAGTTAAAAAACACCTTATAAAGTGTGACTATGTATTCTTATTGGCAAATGAACATTTAACATTAGTCATTTTTAATATTATATATTGTCTCCCTGTGGAGATTAATAAGCTAAACAACAGAAACTTCTAATAGTCTTTAGAACTAATCAGATAATTTATACAACGGTTCCAGTTTCCTTTAATCTGATTGGTCAAACGGCTTTCTAAGAATACTAGTGTAGCTCAGGATACTGTTCCGTTGTTCATGAAACGATTTCTTGAAAATATCTATTGAAATCATTGTAAAGGTTGTCTGTGTTAATAACTCATATTTAAATATTTTATGTTCTGTACATCTACTCTGCCGCAATAACTTGTCTTGGGCCTTTGTATGTAATCATGAATATTTAATGATCGTTCGATGGAGGAACCACAAAAGTGGCTGGAGTAAGGTTCAACATACGGTTTGATGAGCATTCAGTAAGAATGGTCATAAATAAGAAAAACGTCTCAGGTTACTATTGTAACCATAGTTCCCTGAGAAACAGGGAACGAGACGATGCGTCGAACGACACGGTGGGAACGCCTCTTGCGTGATTGCGTCTGAAGCATCTATGCCAACTAGTCCAATGGAATGAGAGAATGAGCGTCACGGGCGGGTGACGTCATGAACCAGGAAAGGATAAGAGCACTTCCGCTGCTCGCCGGCATTTAGCTTCGACAGTTGCCGAAGCAAGCCGATCGCATGGACGCAGGAAGTATGGCAGGGGGACGCATCGTCTCGTTCCCTGTTTCTCAGGGAACTATGGTTACAATAGTAACCTGAGACGTTCCCTTTATCGAAAAAGGGAACTTCGAGATGCGTCGAACGACACGGTGGGAACGAGAATACCCAACCCGCCATAATTACAAGTACCTGAGTGTCAGTCTGTTGATCTAAGCACTCAGCACCTGAGAACCTGGGGCAGCATCCAGGTCCAAACTGTAAAATCTCACGAATGTGAGCGGAGAGGACCAGCCCGCCGCATCACAAACATCTTGAAGAGATACCCCTGCAATATGGCTTTAGAAGCTGCCATACTCCTGGTCGAGTGAGCTCGGACCACCAAAGGACAAGGCTGGCCCGAGTACTCGTATGCCAGTGAAATAGCCTCGACTATCCACTTACTGACTGTCTGTTTTGAAGCAGGAAGACCTTTCTTAGGTGATCCAAAGCAAATCAGTAATTGGTCGGACTTTCTGATTGAGGAAGTCCGCCGTACATAAGTGTCCAGTGCTCGCACTGGACACAAAAGGTGCAGTCTTTCCTGGTCCGCAGTTGCAAAAGGAGGACAGAAAGCCTGCAGCACAATAGGCCTCGGAGTCAAGGTTGGAACCTTAGGGACGTATCCCTGTTTTGGATAAGGAACGCCTTGACCATCCCCGGTGCAAATTCAAGGCAGGTGGGGGAGACCGAAAGAGCCTGAAGGTCACCAACTCTCTTTAGGGACGAAATAGCTAGCAGAAAGATAGTCTTGAAAGTAAGGAACTTTTCTGAGACCGAATCTAAGGGCTCGAATGGGGCCCTAGACAGGCCTTCTAGAACTATAGTCAAATCCCAAGCTGGCACCTTAGTGCGAATTGCAGGCCTCAGCCTCAAAGTGCCACGAAGGAAACGTGTAATCAGGGGGTCTCGACCCAAAGATATACCTCCCACCATGGTATGGTAAGCCGCAATGGCTGCCACGTAAAATTTTTAGTGTGGAAGGACAAAGACCTGACACAAAGCGCTCCTGCAGGAACTCGAGTACTGTGTTGACAGAACAGTTAACTGGATCCCACTGATGTCGGTGACACCACAAGGAGAAAACTCTCCATTTAAGCGCATAAAGTTTCCTCGTAGCCGGAGCTCTGGAGCTTAGGATGGTCTCAGCAGCCTCAGCTGAAAGACCACTATCTATACGTTGGGCCCCCTCAGAGGCCAAACCCAAAGATTCCACATGTCTGGTCGAGGGTGAAATATTGTGCCCCCGGCCTGAGACAGAAGGTCCCTCCTCAAAGGGATCTCCAATGGAGGCCCGTCTAGCAGAAGGATCAGGTCCGCAAACCAGATCCGACTTGGCCAGCGTGGTGCTACTAGCAGTAGGCTTATTCCATACCGACGGACCCTCTCCAGAACTCCTGGGAGCAGAGCAACAGGGGGAAAGGCGTACAGATGTAGCCTCGGCCACGTCTGCACCATGGCGTCCAGCCCCAGGGGGGCTGGGTGCGTCAGAGAATACCAGAGAGGACAGTGCGTCGTGTTCTGAGACGCGAACAGATCCACCTCTGCCTGACCATATGCCTCCCAGATTTTAATAATAAGATGGCTTTTCCACAGACCCTGAACCGAGCGGCCTTCCATTACCGCTCCCCAGCCAGTGAGAGAAGCATCTGTCGAGATCACTACTCGATGGCAAAGAGCTCCCAACACCGGACCCTGGGTTAAGAACCAGAATTTACATATAACTAAGGCACGAAAGCATCGCCGCGTGCCTTGATATGCAAAGTGGGTTTCCCCTCGGGGAGAACCTTCTGGTCCTGAGCCAGCACTGTAAAGGTCTCATGTACAGCATGCCAAAAGGAATTCCGTTGGACGCTGCTGCCAGTAGACCCAACAGTCTCTCGAACTGTTTTACAGTGCGTGACTGGCCTAGCCTCAGCTCTTCTGTGGCTGTTAGGATAATAAATCCCATACCACACCAAGGAAAGTGGTTCTCTGTACTGGAGAAAGTACACTCTTCTTGGCATTGAGCCTCAACCCCAACATCTCTATATGAGCGAGAACTACACCTCAGTGCCGAACCGCCAACTGCTCTGATTCCGCTAGAATCAGCCAGTCGATATAATTCAGAATGCGTATGCCCTGAAGCCTGAGAGGGGCTAAAGCTGCATCCATGCATTTCGTGAACGTGCGGGGTGACAAAGCTAGGCCGAAAGGAAGAACCCGATATTGGTATTCTTTGCCCCTGAAAGAAAACCTCAGGAACTTCCTGTGCTGAGGGAGGATGGAGATATGGAAGTATGCATCCTTTAGATCTATCGTGACGAACCAGTCCTCGGATCTGATTTGGGTCACGATCTGTTTGAGGGTCAGCTAACTTGAACTTTAGTTTCTGAACTGACCGAATAAACAGGCGAAGATCTAAAAGGGACGCAACCCTCCATCCTTTTTTGGAACAATGAAATAATGGCTGTAAAAACCCGACTTTCTGACGGGTGAGTACACCTGTTCTATAGCTTCTTTGCTAACAGGGCCTTTACTTCTTGTCCCATTACCAGAGCCTGCTCGGGATGCACCACTGTGGGCAGCACCCCGCTGTAATGAGGAGGACGAGAGCCAAACTGGATTCTGTATCCCTTCTCTACAAACTGCAGGACCCAATGAGAAATATTCGGCAGAAGCATCCACGCTGCCAGAAAATTTACTAAGGGAACCAGCCCCTCGAGGCTGGTCTCTGGTGTTACTGAGGGAGCCAAATCTGGAGCCTGAAACATAATGGCAGGAACTACCTGACCTGACTACTCAAAAGCCCCCCTCAGAGGGCGCGAAACCAATGCTGTACCGCAGCATAGCATCAGCGACTCGCTGGAGACCGCTGCGCCCTGAAGCACCGGAGGTGGCAGGGTTGGCAGGAGGGTCTCGTGAGGACCCCGAAATGGAACGGGCACCGTGAAATGAGGTGTACACCACTCTACTTCGGTCGGGGCTGTCCTCACAGGCCTGACGCCTAAACGTCAAGACCCTTGAACCGAAATTTTCTTCGCCTGAAGAACGGTCCTCAGATCCGGCTTAGGCTTAGACGACTTCGGTTGAGAGGGTTGCGTCTGTCTCCAGTATCTACATGGAGGAACACGAGACACAGCACTCTCTTTCTGTGCACATAATATGATGAACTCGACGGCTGGGGCTGCTCACGCCCAGCAGCCCCAGGGGGGCTGGACACAGCGAGGGAGAAACCTTATTATATATATATATTTATATATATATATATATATCTTGTATCACCTAACAACGACCGCATGTAATGCGTCGCCGAAGAGACCCGAAGGCTCAAATTTCGCTATATCCAGAACCCCAGCAGATCGGCCTGATAAGCCTGGAGCATTATAATATAGATTTCTATAAACATTCTCCAGCTGACCTGCTGCCGTATAAGCTTTACCCATAAAACCAAAGTAGTTCTGCTTAAACCTACACGCTGCCTCGGCAAACGCGAGATCCCAGCCACAGAATCTTATTTTTGCAAAATACACTCGAAATCTAAGCGGTGCCTCGGCAAACGCGAGATCCGAGCTAGATTCTGATTACAACATTAAACCTACACGCTGCCTCGGCAAACGCGAGATTCTTTAGTATAGGCTTATGAGCAAAGCAGAGGCTTAAATGATGATACTGGACCAGGTGAAAAAATAGCATTTTCCTATTTTTATTTCTGTTCAGCCTGGGGCATCATATCATAACCGTAATCTTTCAACCCTCTAATCTTGAATAAACATTTAACACGAGGGCTGAAAGTAGTGATAAATACGGTTTATTCCATAATTTAAATATTCAGTGTGTAAACCAGGGAAAAAATGGAAGCCTCGTGGTGGAGATAATGTGATAGAAATAAGAAAACGCTCGTCAAGTTTCTTAGGACGAGCGTTCCTTTTTCTCAGCTGGCCATTAAATATTTAATTTACTAACAGCACGGGACAAAACCTCCACCAGTTCATCATATACTGGAAAAATAGATGGCGAATCTAATTCAACAGTGTGTGTGCTTGCTTTCACTTTCAATATTCTCAAACACAAACCTCCTCGGAGGAAGAATATGAAGGAAAAAGGGCTCTCTCTCCCCGAGCGGAAGAAACCGCAGAGCTTGCTTCCAACACCGGGGAGATAGAGCTGGATCTTCCGGGCAAGGAAGAAGAAAAGGCCCTCGGACCGTTCTCCCACCCCTCCAAAAGATCCTTTTGCGATCCCCAGGAATGCATTCTCCGCGCCGCCTCGGAAAACGCGGGTCCTGCATCCCCTGAGAATCGCGAGCCTGCCACTATCATAGTGACAGGCGAGAGCAGAGCATGCTAATCTGGTAGTTTCACTTTCACAATGTTAGCACTCAGCATGCTCTTACTCTCAAACAAAATGACACAAAGCTGTGTGTGTCCCCACCCGTTTAAATAAACGCGGGCAGGGAGGAACACACTGTTTGTACATTTGTTTCGCCATAACGTTTCCGACAATATTGTAACAGACAACAATAAATAGACAGAGACAGTTTGACACAGATCGCTTGCTGAGGCAACAGAAGCTAAATGCCGGCGAGCAGCGGAAGTGCTCTTATCCTTTCCTGGTTCATGACGTCACCCGCCCGTGACGCTCATTCTCTCATTCCATTGGACTAGTTGGCATAGATGCTTCAGACGCAATCACGCAAGAGGCGTTCCCACCGTGTCGTTCGACGCATCTCGAAGTTCCCTTTTTCGATAAAGGGAACATTACTGTAGAGACACACCGTACCTTATGGGAGGTCACTATGAATCTCTGAACACAAGCTGCTCTTAAAGCACAAGGTGAACGTGATGTCACCAAGTGAAACATGTTCCTGGATCAACATCTTTGTTGATCCTGGAACAACGTTCCAATCAACCAATCAGATTTGAGGGACAAGTTTACAGTTTATGTAAAGTTTATTTTTACAACCATGATTAAGTTCTTATACATTAGTGTTATTCAACTATCATTTCCCTCTGATTTTAGCGATAACTTATGTGTAGGGTTAGGTTTAGGAGTAAGGATAGGGTTGGGGCTAAATTTTCAGACATAAATGTTGGATCAACAAAACAAAATGTCTTACTAGGCAAAATCACAGTGACCTAAAACACAAGGTTAAGAAATCTGCCACTTCTGCTCATGACGGCTCATTGAACATCATACTTGCAACATTAACAGACTGTGCCATTACAATTCTGAACCTGCCCTTTTACAAAGAAGTGTTTTGGGTAAGCAAAAATACTGCAAATTAGATCAAGGGGTCAACGTTTGACAGCTTAGCATGACCCAGTTAACCACTGCTGGTATATGCTTACACCATCTGAAGTCAAAAAGAAAGAATGTGTCAAGCAACATACTATTTTTTGTTTTTATCATTTTTGTTAAATTATATATTTACCTTCATCTGTCCATCTTGTTGAGTTTTCTAAAGTCACATGAGGGTCAGCATTTAGATTCAACTGATTGATTGTCGCTTTTACTAGAGTTTCTTTTCATTCTCTATAACCACTGAGCTCCAGTTTTAACAAGCAGTGGGAGAGAGAACCAGACATGTGGGCAGCAGAAAGACGCTTTGAGGACGCATGCCGTTCTCTCTCTTCTTCTGAACAAGCCGTATATACCATGAGGCATTTCTGAAAAGCTTTTAGTGATGATCAACCCACCGGAGCTATTTATTCACGGTGCCATTTGCTGCAAGCGTCTATTTCAATACACTCTACATTTTCATGTCTATAGTTGAGCGTGAATGTGGGCCAGCATTTGTTGGTTACCATAAGCTAGACTGCAAGTCTGCTGAAGTATCCTATTCAGTTATCACACTGAATAACTGTTTGGTTGTTCACAAACTACTTTTTCAAAGATTTACACCGAAAAACACCTAAAGCTGGCCAGAATGAATCAATACAAGGCTGATACAGTATTATACAGCTAAAATTGACAAGATTTCTCATGTGTCTTACTAAAGAATCAGGGCATTTTACAAGGCATCTTTTTTATGATTTGATGTAATGATTCATGTTAACAGTTTTTTTTTCAGCATTGGTTCAAAAATATTGTAGATTAGCTTCATATTTTAAATGATGGTTATACTTTTTCAAGAGTCCACTTAGACATTCAACTAACTATAATTTTGCAACTACATGACAGTGAACTCTCATTAGAGAATTAGTAGACTGGGTTAGTAGAACAAGTTGACATGTACAAGCAAAGTTACTTATAGTTAGTAGAATGTCTAAAGTAACATCCAGCAACATATTATCGGCCCAGATTCGGGCCACATCTGGTACATGTGGATTCAACTTGTACTAGATGTGGGCCGGATCTGGGCCAACCCTATGTTGCTGTCTGGGTATTAAAATTAAGTGTTAACGATATATATAATCGTTTATGTTTTACTTTTTTTAATTTTACTTAACCTTTATTTAACCAGGAAGTCCCTTGAGACTGAAATCTCTTTTCCGAGGGAGACCTGGCCATCCTACGCACTTCCGCTCAATTTCATTTTCCTTCAGTACTACGTCTGGGACTGCTGTATATTCTTAGGTTTCCAGAAATCAATTTTTTGTAGGACCAATCAGCGAACAGAGGGAGTGGCTGAGAACGATGACGTCGATGTAGTGTGTCAGTTTGAGTTGGAGCGGAGAAAGACGTGAGAAAAGCTATTCGGTCCGTCGTTGCAAAACTGCCGAATATACAGAAGTTAAAGCCGGAGCAAGAACAATGTTTGCTAAGTTTTGTTGGTGGCCCTTCTCCCCACGGGGTTCGAGAAATGTTTGATTTTTCAGCTCACTCCGCTAGTGGTGAATGAGTTCTTTTTTTACAGTCTATGGTTCGCACGACCACACGTTAGCGATTGGCTATGGCAGATCCTGAGTGACTCTGGGCAGATCCAATAGTTTTGAACTTTAACAGAGAACCCACCTACAAGGAAGTAAACGTTTCTCAATGGAGCGAGGCCAGACTCTCTGTACAAATGAAATGTACGAGAGTCCAGGCTAGGCCAAGACGGCACACCAGTTACAATTTAAATACAAATCACACATAAAAGAAAAGAACAGGTCACATATGGCAGTTACATTTTTGAGTTATATGGCATTTTAACATGGCCTTAAATTTATTTAATGGGACTAGATAATTTAGATGTAACAACTTTAGCAAATTTGTTAAAAATACTTTACTTTGCAAATCCTGCAATCAAATCACTGCAAAGCCATTGCCTAAAACACGGTCTCTCCGGTTTATTACTTAAATTAGAGTTATTCATGAAACATGTTATGTGCATCATTATGGGAGCATAGATGACACAGGCGTTCTGTCATGATCCGGCCTTCTTGTCCTTGATTTCCCCTAGTCTTAAGGCTGGATCATGACAGACCCATGTTTTGTGTACAAGCAAATGGCCTTTTGTTTGGGCTTGACATGTGCTTGTGTTGTCCCGCCCCCTTGTTATCCTCGTCTTGTCATTATTGTCTAGTCAGTTTCATGTGTCCTTGGCTTTAGTGTTCCCAATATAATCCCCTTGTGTTTGCTGTCCTGTGTGGTTCATTGTCATATGTTGTGTGAATCTAGCTGTGAGTAACTTGTAGAAAGTCTTGTCTAAAGAAGTGTTTGTTCCTGTCTTAGTTGTTAGTTTATTGTCTGAGTCTTAGTCTAGTGTAGTTTACCCTGTCATGTTTTGCCCCCTTGCTGGTTTTGTTATCTGTTTTTGTCATTAATAAACCTTGTGTGAATTATTTGCTGTCTGCTATTGGGTTCATCCTTCATCCACATAACAGAATGAACCGCCCAAAGAAGAACCCAGCAGACTGTTTATCTTCTCCCGCTAAACCACAGCCGACTGACTAAGAACTGTGGTGGCAGTTGGCCATCGCCGACAGTAGAAATGGAAGACTTCCATTTCCTCCCCAGGGCGAGTTGTCCCTGAAAAGGTATGCCCAAGTCGTGGAAGAGAAGAGATTCTTCCTGCCTGAGGTCTCAATTCTCCTCCTCCTCTGTCTGAACGAGAGGAGCTGATTCTTCGCCCATTTCGCGCAGTTGTGGATTGCTCATCTCGGAGAGAGCCAAAGGGTCCCACAAGGTTTTCATCTGCCATATTCACGTTTTCACACCTGACCTTGACGAACTGAGCAGAAGAAATGAAACAGAGAAGAGTTCCACATCAAAGAAGGCATGAGCCTCAGAGCCACATCTACATGTTACTGCAATCGTCACGGACCAATGGTAGATCGATTGTGTTTACCAGCCAGATTGAATTGCTCTGGAAAATTCGCTTTGACAAGCTGTTTTTTTTTGTTTTGTTTTTTTGTTTTGCCTGATTTTGTTCAAAATTACGTCACACCAGTTTGTTCTTCAGTTTTGCCCACTGAGGGTTAGATTTAGGGGTGGAGCTTAATGCATAGTTTTTATTATTTTAGTATGGATCAAATCATACAAAAGTCAAAAGTTGAAATTGCCAACTTGTAAAATAGTTGTGTTTTCTAATGAGATGGGTTGTGTCATGTCATTATAACATTTACACGAAGGGAAAACGCAGATATTTCCCTGCGTTTTGGCCTCTCGTTTACACGAAAACCCCGTTTTTATCACAGAAAACGATTATTTCTAAAAACTCCGGCCAAAGTGGAGATTTCTGAAAACGCTGGTTATGTGTTGCCGTGTCAACTGGGAGAAACGGGGTTTTAGGTTCTCTCGTGTCGATTCTGAGGATTCAGATTGGCTTTATCCTTCTCCCTACACTGCCGCCCATCGGTTTGGCATAGTTATGATGGCGCTCGCGGCGTATTTATGCGGGTGTGTGCACGATGTTATTATTGAAAACGGAGGGGAGGAAAATATTCGTTTCTCTAAATACCCGGCTATGTGTAAACGTAGCCTAAGTGCTCTAGACGAGTGTCACTGAAATAGATAACATTAAATTAGACATGTGCATCAATAATGTGATTATTTCCGATAATCAGAGTAAGGATCACAGTAAGATGTGTTCATGACAAGAGCAAACCTCTTCACTCCTGTTTACATGCAATTTGCATTTGTCTGATTATTTGCTGTGGTTATTTTTACCACCATTATTCACACACCCCAATGCACAGCACAAATAATGAACTTGCATACAGTATGTGTTACTGGCCACTGTTTTAATTAACTTGTGTCTAATTAAAAAAAAATTCTATAGATGTATTGGATTCTTTTCTGTTACGCGCCAAAAATATCTTAATTTCAATGTTTTCGACCATCGATATACTGCTTAGCCTATGTCGCGCGCACTGTAAAAACGAATTTTCTTGATTTGTTATGACAAATTTTTATCTTCTGTCAAATCAACTTGAATGAATGTGATTCAGATAGCATAATATTTTGGGTTTCTATATTAAACCAATATCCTTTGTTGTATTTACTCAAATTTTGTATTTCAATGAACTCAAAATTTCAAGGCAACCAGGTAACTCACTTGTTTAAGTTAAACCAACAATATTTTTTTTCAGTGCAACTTTGTCAACATGAACTCACTTTCTTCAGTACCACAAAAATGTGATGCCTTAAATAGCCTACCACTCTTTTCTAAGAATTTGTGTGTGATAGTGTCATCCATGATACAAGCACATATTCTATGGTCACAGTGGAATAGATGTGATTAAAGTGTTTACATCTTTATTGCGATTAAAATCAGCATACACATGTTTTACCACAATTATGACCTTAATTGCATCAATTTGATTGAAGTATCGTGGTTATGAGGTAGTTTACTCGCAATATTTCTCATTTTAATTGCATTTTGAGGGCGCATGTATACTAGTCACTCAAGCGTTTACCTCCACAATGAAAATTCTGTCATCATTTCATTTTCAAAAATCATATCTTCAAACCCATCCAACCCTTTTCTACTTATTGATGTTTAGTGTGTTCTATTCAGTGAAGCTGCCTGCGGAGCATCTGTTTCTCAAACTAGAGACTCTGATGTACAGTATTTGTCTTCTTACAAGTTGTGTATCGGATTTATTTTGCTGGTCTGATTAAATCCAGTTTGCTTTCTTCTTTCAAGACACTATGCTGCTTGCACATGGAAATAGCCTTCATTTTTTAAAAGAACAATATCGATGAATGAGAGAAATTTGTTTGGTGTTTTTTGTCCATTTTTTTAAACCAAAATTTAACTTTTAAAATGCAATACTGAGTACTTCAGCATCTGAAAGGGGCTTTGTATTGCAATTTCAGCACTTCATTAAAGCACAGCTGTGTTTAGACAATACAAAAGGTCTCATGAGAAATAAATTAGCACACGAGAATTATTTTCTCAATGATTATGTAACACAATGTTATTTTGCAGCAATGTTGCTGAAAATGGGGCCATCACGGGTAAATAAATAATAAAACATTTGTATATTACATTTATATCACACAGTAATAATAATATGCACAGTTGTTTTGATCAGACAAATGCTATTTTGGATCAAGAGAAGTATTATTTCTGTTGGAAGCATATTATAGTGTTTCTAAACTTTTGAAAGGACATGTATGCCATTTACTTTCAAAAAGTTCACTTAAAGGCACAGTATGTAAGTTTCGCTGTTAGAAGTCGCTTATTCAAAACGAGAACAAAGGACAATAGCTTGATGACGCTGTGAACGAACGTGGAATCATGGGAGTTGTCGTCTTCTCTTCACCTCCACAGCCGAAGGAAAGCAATCTGACGGGACTCAGGCAGAAATCATGATCATGAAAGAGCTAATGTATTCATTTTTTTAACATTATTGTGATATGAAGCAGGGTGTTGCGAGAGCCTGGGACATTTTACTTTGCTGTTTTTATTATGCTTTCAGTATATGCTGCAGTCGGCCGCTGCCTTCGTTTTGTTGTTTACTGCAAGTGGTAAATTACTATACAGGTCACTTTATCTGACAAATTACAATTCTGGGGTAACGCAATGCTGTTTTACTTGGTCAAAAAAATCAATATGTTTGAGTGTGTTGAAAGTTATGTTATAACATTACTCATAGACACTTGTTGCTAACCTGATCTCACGGCAATTCGTACATATTTTACGAGGTGGCTAATTCGTACGAACCCCAGTGATAAGTCATTCATACGAATTCATACGAGTTGGGCAACTCGTAAAATATGTAAGATTTAGCAAAAAATTTATGAGTTTGTACGAATTAGCCACCTCGTAAAATACGTACGAATTGCCGTGAGATCAGGCAATTCGTGAGAGAAAATACAAAGTTGTTGTGAGATAGCATTGCTTGTTGCACACTGCAGTAAGCTAGATTGATATAGAATATCATATATAAACTGGATGTTACTTGCGGTGCTAATTTATTTTTATTATTATTTATTCTTTTTCTAAATCAATTTTCTTAGGCCAGGCATTACTTTTGGCCACTATTGTATATTGGGTAGTTGTGTTTGGATTAATTGTTGGAGTAATTGTTTTATTTGTTTTGTTTTATAATTTGGGGCATTTATGTTTAATTTAACATTCTCTCAATTATAGCATGAGTGCTTGGGACCGAAGTGTGTTTTGTTTATATCCTGCAGAGGATTTGCAATCAGTTAGTAGACAATAGCTTGAAGACAGAGTTATCTGAGCGGACGGGACGGAGACCTGTCGAGACTTACTGCAGGGGGTTCAAAGTGTAAATGAGGTGCCAAAGCCGCTGACTGCAGCAGAAGGATTCGCTCTGTTCTGGGGAGATAGAGCCACAGGAATTAAAAGAGCATCTGTCAGACGGAATGAGACCCGAAAGAAAGCTCCTAAAGCTGGCAGATGACTGTAAATATCCCTGCGGGTTTATGCCGCTCTGGGCATTTTAACACAAACTTTTAAACCTGGAGCAAAACCTGGACATACAGAAAGTTTAACTGTATGCTTTGGACATTATGAGGCAATTCTCTGTAGAAGACATTTCATCTGTAGTTAAGGTTATGAATGCATGTGTTCATTTAGTGCACAGTCACTCAAATCTCATCTATTAACAAAGGCCCATTTACAGTATATATACATAGGTGTGCATCTATATTTTATTTATTCAGTAAAAACTGTTGCATAGTCTCATATTATTGGAAATCTTAAAATACGTTTGTCTCAAGATGCACACCAGTCATGTTTTTTAAGGCATGTTTATAAAAGCTACTTAAATGTCCTAAATGAACTAAGGCCTAATCCTGTATTAATCTAAGCCCTGTCTGAGAAGCCAGGCCATAATGCATAATGGGCTTTGAAATAATAAAAATGCATACATGATTTATTTGTTTCCCTCGATTCATTGCGAAAGCAAGAAAAATGCTTTGCTCTCGTTACTTTATGAGAATTTTTACTGTTGGGAAAAGTGCCAGATTAAATACATCTTAAACTGAGATCAAACGCAGCAGCTTTTTTTTTTTTTTTTTACAAAACATAGTTCAACTTACACTGTAATGCACTCTTAAAGTAACACTAAGTAACAATTTTCAACCTTCATAATATATTTCCAAGACCCTTGTGATGGTACATCGACTTAAAATAAGTTAAATGACTCGTCTGCCATAGCCTGACGGGGTCTGTATCGCTTTTACTGGCACTATGTAACTTCGGATTTCTGGTAGGAACCCGTGCACATAAAGAACTACACAATTCGACTGCTTTACGTCAAGCGCTACAATAGTCATTATTTCGTTTTTCTTCGTTTCTGATGTCACAATACATCATCCTTTCATGAAATCATGTAACATACTCTACCTTGTCTGTGGACATCGTTAATTCTAAAGCCGGTGCTGGATAAACAGCGAGCGCGCGTGCGACGGAAGGTTAAATTATTTACGACAGCGGCAACGGACAATTTCGTTTCCAACCAGTAGGGCGACCGAAGAGGAAAAATCCTTAGTGTTACTTTAAAAATAAAATTCTGAAATGCGGCTTTTATAGCTATGCCATAGAACAACCATTTTTGGCTCCCCAAAGAACTTTTTAGTGAGCAGCTAAAAAGCTGTTCCCTTTTGAGGGAACTCACACTGCGTCGATGATGACACTTTGGGGAACGTCCCCCAGCATAGCGCCTCTGTAGCATGAATGATACTAAGCCAATCGTGATTGGTGTTGCGTCATGAGGTAAATTGTGACGGCATACACAGAAGCTAGGGACGCTGGCACACAACAACGTTAGCTTTCTATTCTTCAGCAAGCGCTCTCTGTCGTGTGCTTTATTCTGTGTTGTCTGTCAGTTGCAAAAGCATATTAGGGATGCAAATTATCGATTAATTCATTAATCATTAGTTGATCGACCTTATCTATCGATTAACGATTAACTGATAAGCGGCTATTTTCCTGAGAATGTAAATTTCTCACGGTATCAATAGTGTCTTTAATATAATATTACTTATATACTGAATTAAAATTAGTTATATTGCTCAATTGATACTCAATTGATGTTTTATTGTAACAGTTGGGATACGGTGCAGATAATGGCATTTATGTAGTTTAACAAAATAAATGATGCACAGAAAATTAAAATACATAAAAAATAATTGTGCACTGTTGCATGTGAAACATTAAGCAACATAAAATAAATTTTAAATAAAAATCTATATGGACAGGCTTAGCCTACACTATATTAAGCCTACATATAATGATCTATCTGGTATCTTATTTGTTTATTAAGTAACAAAGTGGATGGTAGAACGTGTGACAGACAGTTAGGCTACACGAGTTAGATTTGGGAATAAAGTGCGAGTTGTGAGACTTCCTCACGAGCGGAGAACCCGATGTTCAAGCCGTCGAGGAACTAGACGTATTCAGCATCAAGGAGGGGATTTCTCTCGTGCTGTGGACCGTCTAAACATCAGTTAGCCACGTGAGAGGCAGGAAGTGCCGACGAAAAGCAAGTTGGACGAGCGCTTCCTGCAGCACAGACAGCAGCCTCATCACCGGGGTTTGCCGTTCTTTCCCGATTTACACAACCACATTACGAAACCACATTCCCCTCGCTCTTCCAACCCCCGGTTATTAGATTACAGCAATATTGTGGGGGCGAGAGAGAGCGGCTATGGGATGATGCCTTGGGTAGAAGAGCCTTTGGCCTGCTATTTGTATAAGACCCCGGTGCTGTCCACCAAACCCTGCCGTGATACATCTTCTTTGCGGAAGATGAAATTGCGGAGTTGTGCAAGGCTGCAGACTTGTCTCTCCGAGTCACCAAAGAAATGGCCTTGCGCTCTCAGCCGTTCCATGGTGGCTATGGTGGTCTCGGAGAGACATTTATAGCTAAATCTGTTTTGCCTGGCTAAACTGATTTCGCCTTCTGATCTGTTCGGCGACTCTGTAAACACTGTCATCAACCAGTGGGCAGCCGCAGCCATCCACCAGCTCCTCTGCCTACAGATACTGTAGGCGCAAAGGCTACGGGCTGCCCAACCCGCGACAGAGCTTTCAAGGTCGTCTCCTCCGCGGAGCCCACAGGAAATCGATGCTGGTATCCCGCCGCCGAGTGCGCCTCGGGACACATTGCTTTCCAGGCAGGATTCGCGTCCGCACACCGAGAAACGTTTTCGATCAAGCCCTGCCGGAAAGCCGCTTCAGGGGGCCGAGAACGAATCTCGAACGATACCCGAAACCAGCCTCGAGAGGTTGGTTCCCTTTATAAAATATTTCGATGCATGGAAAAATCTGACGAATATTTCTCATTGGTTCCTGCACACCATTCAAAAGGGGTACAGACTGCAGTTCAGTTTTCGTGGTGCAGACGTGACCGAGGCTGCATCTGTATGCATTTCCCCAAATCCCTCTGCTCCCGGGAGTTCCAGAGATGGTTCAGTTCCGACGGGGTCAGTCTACTGCTAGTAGCCCTGTTGTGGCCGGCCCAAGTATGGTTCTCAGACATAATATCGCTCCTGGACGGTCCTCCATGGGAGATTCCCATCAGGAGGGACCTGTTGACGCAGACAGAGGGCTCAATACTTCATCCTCGGCAGAGCAATGGAAACTGTGGGTCTGGCCCCTGAGGGGGCACAGTACTGAGAGGCTGGCCTGCCAGTAAGAGTAGTAGAGACCATACTCAGCTCTAGAGATCCCTCCACAAGGAAATTGTACAGCCTAAAATGGAATGTTTTCACCGTTTGGTGTAGAGAGCGTGAGGTGGACCTAGTTAACTGCCCGGTGGCTTCAGTGCTGGAGTTCCCCGTCCACACTCAAGGTGTACGTGGCTGCCATTGTGGCTTTCCAAACTCCTCTGGGTGATGGGCCTCTGGGGAGACATCAGCTGGTCGTACTTTTCCTCTGTGGGGCTTGGAGGATGAGACCTGTGGTTCGTACCAGAGTTCCCACATGGGACCGGTGGTTCTCAAAGGGCTGGTCAAGGCCCCCTTCAAACCTCTGAAGTTCCTTTACACTTCACTAAATTTCTTAGTGCTTCAGGAAACCCATCCATAAGTGGTATTATTTTGTATATCCACATGCTTGTATGAAAAGTTCATATTTGCTTGGCACAGCATAGAAAACTATATTTGGAATAAAATATATTGTTTGAATTGTTTAGCTCTTTTTCCCCGATTCAGTCAATTCAAATCATGTAAAACAGCATTCATATGTGCCTGCAAATCCAAGAAAAGTCTTGACTTGAGTGCTGCATCACACTGAAAGCTGTGGGTGTTTTTATTTGGCAGAGAATTGCTGTGGCAACAGGAATTGAACGGCTTGATTTGCTCTCCCTCTAAGGATGTTTTGGAGACCTGAGGTTGTGTCCTGGGGTTAGAGCTCAAACCACAATGGTACAAGATCACTAATAGTTAACATCAATCTATAAAGTCCCACAAATCATTTTATTTTGAGCTGAATTTAAACTCAAATCCATCCAAAGCCAACACAATAACTGACCTCCCACCAGTGTTTCTCTTTAGTATATAGTCTGGGTGGATTCACTCACTGTTTTCTTCTCCTCAGAGATATCTCTGTATAATGTCATCTCTCCTCTGAACATCTCACCATAAGTGACAGATCTATATCAGGATGCTGTTGTTGGCCATGGTTCTTTCTTTAACACCAACACAGGCTGTGGTCGTCATCCGACTCATAGATCTCGGTGGGCGCAACAATGTTAAACCAGGATTGTTGGACGGGAAGCCCATAAGCGGTTCTAAATGGGTAATGGGTAATAAAGTCTCATGGAAGTGATTTGAAATACTCAACCTCCTCGGGGCAGTTTTTAACACCCTGCCTGTATTAACTCTTATGACTGTACATTCAGGAGAAGCACACTAAACCGCTGATGACACCGCATGCAGTTATAATCCACAATAATGACAAACTCTGTCTGACCGCGGGGTACAAATGTGCAAATGGAGAATAAAGTTTCGGATTCTGATTACATTGGATGTGATGTACAGCAGCAAACTCACCGTGAGTTTAAGGACACGAGGAAGCCTTGGCCTGAAGAAAGGTGTTCTTCTGTCCTAGTGGATGTGATCAATGGGGTGGGGGGCGCTTGGCACAATTGAATATCAGTGAAAGTGCAATTTCGTTCATGAAATATTCATCAGCAGTATTGGAAAGAATGTACAAGTGTTGGATGATTTATACTCTCAAGCAAAATGGTAATACAACTCCCAGTGTGTCTGCGGCGGCCCAGAGGAAAGTATCTTTTTGGTACAAAATGAACCCTTTTCATTGATTATGCTTAAAGCTCAAGAACTTCAAAAAAAGGTGGCTTACATGGAGGCAAGATATAAATTTACATCAGCTAGCTCTATGTGAAATACTTTTCCAATATAACCCATTTTATCTTGAGCAAATGGAGAGCTTTTCATGTTCTTTTTGTGAGAACCAAGATATAGGAAAGTATTGAATTAGGCTATAGCAGTTTTAAAATTCATCCCTGTGAAAATGCACAAATACTGTTTATGCCTGTTTATGACGGGAAGAATCCTGGCAGATATAACTGATGGAAACCCAGTTTTTTTAGATGCAATGTCCAAAAAACAAGCAGGGAAATGGGTTTAATTTGAGTGATTTATTCTGCCACAATCAAGTATTAAAAATATCCTATCAGGTCAAAGAATCACAATAAGGACATTCAGATTCTTCATTCATTGAATAGTTTTGGCTTTCATTAAAACTGTTTTCAGCTAAATAGAGTGACCTCCACATTTTTTGTTACAGCCAGAATGAATAAACAAAATTGAGGAGCTCAGCATGAGAAAGCCTGTTGTTCTTTTGTACTCACTGTGAAACTGCCCTCACAGTTTGTCATCGTTGCTATTGCAAAGCATAACATCTATCAGAAGAAATTTCCACATTGTAAACAAAGCAAGGATGCACCTATAGCATTAAGCTGGCCAATGAACACTAAGCAAGACACAAACGTATGAACCCAGTGCAGGATACTGCAGTATAAATACCATTAGTGCACAAAGGCCCGCAAGTGCCATTTCTACTTTCACAGTAAGTCAGCTCTGCTGTCTGTCGAGGTTGAGTCACAGCTCCTTAGAGTCACAGTAAATGAGAGCGAGCTGCACTTAAATACAAATAAGACTGATGTCCATGGACACAAGCTGTGGACTAAGGCAGTTTTATATCACTCTGAAATGCACTGTTCAGCGCAAATGCAACACACATGCTTGTAATGGCTTCTGGTCTTTAAAACGCCTATAAAAGCACATTTCAAACCAGTTGTTTAAGTAAACCATAAAAGTTATTAACTTGAACACCAAGACATATAAATGCTGCTTAAAAGTATCCATGCTGTACCAGGGTTGGGCAAAATGGTAACACTTTATTTTACAGTGTCCCTGTTACACATTTTAAATAGTTATACAGTAATAACAGCCAATTATGCAACTAACCCTAAACCAAAGCTTAACCAGAACCCTAATTATGTAGTAATTACCTATTTAATTATGATTACTTGGTACTTAATTATATAATTACACTGTAACAAGGACTAAAGTTTAAAATAAAGTGTGTAACCATCAACAATTAGAATTAAAAAATTGGTTCACTTTTTTAATTCAGGAATTTTACGAATTTTACGGATTTTTTTTTTACGTTAATAAGTCACACAATAAACCACCACTGAACTTACTTAAGGTGGACTATGGCACTATTTTCTTCTAGATCTGCTGTTCAGCCGAAACAATCTTTGCTGCATTATTTTATCACTGTAAAGCTGCTTTGAAACAAACTGTATTGTAAAAACCGTTATATAAATAAAGGTGACTTGACTTGACACATAATAATTATAATTAAATACATAATTGTATAATTAGCACCACAAAATAACACCATATATAACCATATTCATCCGCCCAGTCATGCAGAACCGAAGCACAACCAAAACAAAGTCCTTCCGCAAAATGTATGTACTTTTGTTTTTTAACTGCTAGAGGGACAAAAGTTACATAGTGTGCATTTAAATTTGTTTCTGCAAACTGTTTGCTTTCATTCAAAATTCTGAATGTAGCACAACCGTGTGCTGTATTACAATGCACATATGCAAATCTGGTGGTAGAACAGCAACCTAAAAGCATCCCAGATACCAGAAAGATATTGAGTTTCTTAGTGTCCCATTATGATCACCCCTGTGCCCTTAATTGATGCACTTAACACCCAGTTGCTTTAGGAGAAATGTCATTCTAATGTACCTTTGAACAGTCACTTTGTATAGGAAAAAATAAATCAATCTTCTAAATAAAGAATAACTAACAATTCAGCATATCATTACACACATCCAGCCCATACTTGAGCATTAAAGGATAATTCCGGTATTTAGCGCTTTGAGTCTATTTTCTAGTTTGTTTTGGATGAACTAGAATGGTGGACTTAGAAATTTTGACGATGGGTCCTGTCTCGACTTTTTGACTATTTTAGAATCGCCTCTGAGCGCTTCAGAGTGGCTGTCTACGAACATACTGAAACCTGTCCTTAAAACAACCCTTAACCTTCGTTTTCAAAACTGTGCAACTCACCGAGTGGTTAGTGGTGTTCGTTGATGATTAAAAACAAATATATCGGCAGTGGTGGCAGAAGTACTGAATCTCAGTACTTAAGTAAAAGTACAAATAACCAGAGACATATTTACTTTAGTAAAAGTAGAAGTACCACAATGACATCCTACTTAAGTAAAAAGTAAAAAGTACCTGATTTTAAATGTACTTTAAGTATTAAAAGTAAAAGTACTTGCATAACATTTTTTAAATGTTAAAAAATGTTAAAACAGTTAATTCTAACTCATTCAACCTAATAGCCTACTCCTATAATGATGTTCAATAATGATGGATTTATTTTTTAAGTTTTTGTCACCATTTCTGAACAAGCTTGCAATTAGGCAATACCCACATCAAGCTTACTATATCCTTACTATAAATACTAGTATTTGACGGCGTTTGGCTGTAAACGCGATTAATATATGGTGTAATTCTGAACCTCTTGGCTTGCCATACTAATCCTAACCAAACGTATAATACACACGCACCCCACACCACTACTAAACCTACCCACCATATGCACGTAAAAAAATATTTTTCGCGTATAAATTGCACGATAAACACTGCGTGCTATAGAGACGCATTTAGTGTGACCGGGTTGATATGGCAACCAAACTTCACTGACTGGTGAGACAAACGTGCGACGAATGGACGGTCAGGATGACGTTTTGGCAGGAAAAACTGTTCAGAAAATGTAACGAAAACGTAACAGAATATTGTAGAAATGTAATGGAGTAGAAAGTATAATAATTTCTGCAAAATGTAACGAAGTAAAAGTAAAAAGTATGCACTATTGATTCTACTTAAGTAAAGTACAGATATGTGAAAAATGTACTTAAGTAAAGTAACGAAGTATTTTTACTTCGTTACATTCCACCACTGTATATCGGTGCAATGTATGCATTCAATCCGTGTTATTTACTATAGTGGAACTATTTTTTCAGATACCTCACAACCGCGTATAAACTTCCACTCGATATTTGAGTCCTGAAGCGTTAGCACACTCCCGACCACTTGATGGCGACAACCACTTTGCCACGGTTGCTCTGCTCACGCTAGCCTTCTGAGAGACGGAGAACCGAGCGAAAAGAATACAACCAAATGTAAACAGACACCTTTCCGTTTCTGGTAGCGCAGTGATATCAACGAGCACTGAGTCCTTCAACAGACATTAATGGAATTTTAAAAAATGGCAAATAAAACACGACAGAAACTGTATTTCGCTACGCTACTTGTTTTGGAACATCAACGAACACCACTAACCGCTCGGTGAGTTGCACAGTTTTGAAAACGAACGTTAAGGGTTGTTTTAAGGACATGTTTGAGTATGCTCGTAGACAGCCACTCTGAAGCGGTCAGAGGCGATTCTAAAATAGTCAAAAAGTCGAGACTAGACCCATCGTCAACATTTCTAAGTCCACCACTCTAGTTCATCCAAAACAAACTAGAAAATAGACTCAAAGTGCTAAATACCGGAATTATCCTTTAATTATATGCATTCATCAATATAACAGGCATTTCCATGTTTGTTTAAGAATAATCTGCAGTTCATATTAAAGGTTGACACGGTTCATATTCAATTTGACTGAATCAATACTAACACTGTGAAAAGAGGGCACCGGGGTGATCTATTGTAAGAAAGCCCTTGAGTGAGGAAGCTACGACAATATTTCACTGGAGCATGAGATAAGTGTTCACTCTTAGGGCCCTCTTTCACTGTGCATCAACTAAACCGCTCCGCAGATGCGATAAGCTACTTAAGTGCTATCAATGTTCAGCCCAGCTCCCATTCTCTCAATGAACCATGAGATCTTCCAACAAAACAGAGGGCCCGATACGCCCTCAATCACTGCTATAGATGCCAACAAAAACTCAGTAGAGCCTTCACTCTGGGGAGCCATCACTGTCCATCGACGCCCTCAGCTCAGTTCATCATTACTGCCCTTCAATTTATAAACCTAATGTGCCGTATCTGCTTCTCAATGCTTATTTAGTTCCTTTCACTGCATCCCATCATACCGAGCAAATGACTGCATCACAGGTAGGGCCTTTTAAAAGGCATGCCGTAATCTTCTCCAATACCGCCAGTTATCTGAAGAGCCCATTATGGACTGAGCCATGATTGTTTTGTACGCAGGTCAGTTATCTTTGATTACATGGAGGGAAAAGCCAACACCCACTCTTATTATGGCTATAATTCCAAAAAGAGAAGTAGGATTGGATGTGCTTGCTATATAAAAGTTATGATAGATCTACAAATAAGACTTTTACTCAGTCACACAAATATTGCCATAGGCAAGGAGAAAACACTAGGCAGGGCGGCCGTTTGCGCGTTATTCATGTGTCCCTGGGGTCTCGGTTTGAGTCGAGTTGATTTGTATGCATGTTTGTTCTTGGAGATCTGCAGAGGAGAATGCTGGGCTTTTTTTTTAGCACTGGTTCGCATGTTGCTGAAGATCAGTAGATCTCGACGTGACACGTTTCCCAGGAGGCCATGCAAAAGATGCAATAGACTCCAGAGCTTATTACGGCAATTTCAAAATGGCCATTTCAAATCTGTAGTTTCCATGGTTTTAGTTCGTCCTCGTTAATAATAAAAAAAACGTACCTTTGGTTTTGCCTGAAAGTTGTTTAAAACAGATTCAAAATCTGAGTTATGAATTTGTAACCAAAAAATAGGTTTGAATTACCTTCGTTAGGGAACTAAACAAGCGGAATGAACTGAGAAAACCAAAAAGTGACATTCAGAAAGAACATCAGAAAAGAAACCTGTCATGCTTTGTTGCTCTTAATGAGGTAAATGTGGAGCGCACCCAAAGGTTAATTAAGTCTGAGAATGACACTTTTGTTTCTTCAAAGAAGAGCTGGGCTGAGTCATGTACTATAATTACATAGTGAAATATCAAAGCCACATGCTATGCAGCGACCCTTTTTGACACAAGGGACAGAGAGAGGGTATTTTGTCATCATTATTTCTGTTATGGTCTGATTGCCTATAACAATGCTTTAATGGTATCAATAAACACTATAAAAGTAATGTACATAACTTTTTTTTTTATTTGTCCGATTTGTCAATTTTGATGTCAGATGACTGTTACTATGGCAGCTTGTTTCCGCAACAGAATAAAGTTTTTTTAAAGATAATTGCAACTTTTTATCTCGCAATTCTGACTTTATTTCTCGGAATTGGGAGGTATAAAGTCAGAAATGCGAGATATAAACTCCCAATTGCGCAATTCTGACTTTTTTATCGTAATTGCAAATTTATATCTCACAATTCTGACATCTATTCTCAGAATTATGATATATAAACTCGCAATTGTGAGTTATAAAGTGCAATTTTAAGGAAAAAAAGAAGACTTTATATCTCACAATTCTGACTTTATAACACGCAATTGCGATTTTATATCATTCAGTTCTGACTTTATATCTCCCAATTGTAAAGTCAGAATTGCGAGATATAAACATGCAATTCTGAGAAAAAAATAATTATTGCAGATAATCCAATTACGAATTTATATCATGCAATTCTGACTGAGATGTAAACCTGTAATTATGAAAAATAAAGTCAAAAACGTCAGATAAAAAGTCACAATTAATTTTTATTTTTTATTCTGTGGCTTTCATACATTTCAGTTGCTATATATTTGCCCTTTTTTTTAGCTTTTTGTTTTGATTTGGAGAAATTGGTGCTCATGGCCCTCAAGCATTTCTCCATCAAAATGTATTTATCACATGAGCTGTTGTTATTTGCAGCAGAAAAACTATTCATATGTAAAACAGTAATGTATTCAGAACTAATACCTTTGTACAATCATATTGAATCAGCAGCTGCCTGTCCACTTCAACAATCCGCATAACTGTTTGTGAGAGCAAACCTTTTTGAAGAAGCTCAATGGGCAAGCTGTGAGACTGTAAGAAGGGTTTCTACTTCACTTCAATATTTCATAAAACCACGGTGCATTTGGGTAATTGATGCAAGGCCGTTAATAAGCGAGCAGTGTAGAGGTTGTAAGCACAGCTAGAAACTTCAGATGATCATCCCTCGCTGGGAATCCCGTTATAAAATTAGATGTGATTCAGAACACAAGAGCTTGAAATCTAAAAGAAGTCAGAGGAACGTGTGACTGCAGATGGCTGGAGTAACATGAAAGCCGCATCCTCTGAGGAACACAAATGTGTACTAGATATGTCCATCTGACATCTGGAGTAGGGGTGTGTGACGTTACATTATTATATTTTAATCCCTGCTAAATACTTTATATTGTGCGAGTATGAAAGTTGTTTTGCGTCATTAAATGCAACACAAGAATTAGATTGCAGGCTTAAGGTTCAGAACACTCTTGTTGTGTGACTAAAATGTCTGCTGGTTTCTCTGTTGTAGGATGTCTTCTTCTTGTGAACACTATACACTATCAAAAAAGTGGCAAATCTGAAATTAGAGATGAACAATACAGTATATTGGTTATACAATGGTTATAACAATGTAGGATTTTTTTTTTTTTTTGCCACACACATATTCACAAAGTTAATCCAAAAAAAAAGCACAAATAATTTAATAACACTGTTACATCTTGACCATATCTCAAAATTAATTTTTCATTTTTAATACTGTACATTATGCTGTGAGGCTTAAATTCACCAATTGTTAAATTAAAATGATTGATTTTAGTTTTATTGTATTATTTATATTTAAATAATAAAATAAGATGTAATTTAAATATACATTTTAATTTATACATATAAGAATATATGCTATTAGTATAATTATTCCTTTAAGTATGTAGAAAATATGGAACGTTAGTTTATGGCGCTTTTGTGCATTAGAAAAAACAGTATCATAGATAATGAGTTGCAGATATTTCAAGCTTAGTGAAGCACACTAAGCTTCAGAGGACTATATGTTACATAGTGCAGGTCTGAGCCATCTGTCCCAGTTAATTTAATCTAAAAAAAAATAAAAAATATATATATATCTCAGATGTGCCC
The DNA here is from genome assembly GCA_036326025.1 of Chrosomus eos. NCBI lineage: Eukaryota > Metazoa > Chordata > Actinopteri > Cypriniformes > Leuciscidae > Chrosomus > Chrosomus eos. The sequence goes on from CM070837.1 coordinate 27,262,226, forward strand.
AACAAAGATGTCTGGACGATTTCTATTATTGTACACTGTTATGCAACATGTCTGGATTTCTTATAGAGCAAATGATTAAATCCTGAGAAGTATTTATTTTATTTCCTCTACTTTTAAAGCTTGAGCTCATCATGATTTTGGCAGGCAATCCGATGAAAAATCCTCTATCAGATAATTATTCAGGAAAAATGATATGCTATTAAAGACAACAGCGACCCGTTTGGGGAATATCAAACTCCCTTCTCTTGTTTCATATTCATTGTTATGTTTCCCCTTTATCTGACATAATTCTACTCATTGTATTTTCTGTCTTTTCAGTTTTTCCTTCAATGATGAGGATTTTGATAAGCACATGGTGGTTTCTCCAGGACACTAATTGACTTGCAGGAGCTAATTAAATAGGTTGTAAGGTTGCGATAGCTGTGTAATGACAGGGGAATGTGAAGAAGACACTGCAAATTGCTATGCTAAAATTAGATCAGATTAGATGTTCAACACACTGTCTAAAGGGAAATCGCTTTTAAAGAGTTGTGATCAACAGATGGTGACATTGAGGGTGCAAACACATTACAACCTTGTGTGTGTAGACCTTGACATGGGTTTCACAGTTTAGTGAACACACTTCAGCAGTGTTTGTGGGTTTGGCTGGTCTCACAAGTCTACAGGTGTTCTTTCGAGTCATTCCATGAGTTGAATAACTGATCATTAGTTTTAGTGAATTGGCATCTAATTTGTATGAATCCCATATAGTTTTCCTGTTTTCTTATTTTATGTTTTCAAATCTTAATGGTTTCACTCTTAGAAGAAATGTTTTATCGAACTTTAAAGAGTTCACTTCATATAACCTTTCAGGGGTTCCCATTTCTCATGTTTAGTTGTTACTCATTAGTCTTGGTGTATAATTAGCCCTCATGTTTCCATTGTATCTTGTCTAGTTTTGTTCTCTGTAACCTCTGTTGGTGAGTTTTATGTTTCATGTTAATGATTAAGTATAAGTCATTGTTTATTTTGTATCTGCACACATTGGGATTTAAATAAACTGCACTTGGGTTCTTTACACTCACCCTACAGTGGACATTAATTACACCATTATATGATCATTTCCTGAATATAGTTTTAGTTAATTTGGTTATAAATCATTTTTAATTTTATGAATTACATTTACATTTATTCATTTAGCTGACGCTTTTATCCAAAGCGACTTACAATTGCTATATTTCAGAGGTCGCACGCCTCTGGAGCAACTACGGGTTAAGTGTCTTGCTCAGGGACACATTGGATTCGCATCACAGTGGATCCGAACCCAGGTCTCTCACACCAAAGGCATGTGTCTTATCCACTGCGCCATCACCACCCCAGTATTAAACTCATAAACATACTTTTTCCACTATACAAATGTCAATAATCCATTACACTTTAAAGTTTTATGCAATCATTTAAGACATTTCTCTTTATAAAGAAACATTGAGTCAAAAAACCTACAGAACCCCACAGAACTTTTTTTTTCTAAGAGTGTAGGTGTGGAAGTTACTCCCCCCTAGAAATCATATATTTCAGAACAAATAACATTGAATTAATTCATATGAAATTACCACCTAGTAAAATAGTTACAATTTCTCATGTGATCGTGTTGATCCCCAACAAAATTAGCAGATTCCAGTGGGTATTTAGTGTTTAATTTGTTAAACCTATAACACAGGCATTACGACAGTTCTCATTGCATGCTCTCTTAGGTATTTATTTTGAATAACTTACTTTGGGAGTGCTAAAAATGTGTGTATGTGTAAACGTGTGACCTACCAGCGTCAGTTACGTCGCTTCACTGTCATTCACAAATCCTTTCTCTTGGCCTCATGGGATGTAAAAGAGTCCAACATCAGAATCTCACTGGAAGTGGGCCATCTGGGTACTTTTTGCCTAATCTTTTATGAGCATTGTGAATTCGGGCACTTCTTTTGTCACATAGTGTTTTCCTATATAGACCTTAAATAGCCACGCCCCTTTTCATCACTGCGCTCGTTGTATTGACCTTTCACAGGCCCCTCCCCCAAAACGGCTATTGTCCAATCACACATCATAGCAACCGTTACTATGTGAGCAGGTCCGTCAAACATTGACTCCAAGCAAGATGGTGAAGCGGTGCGCCCACGAGAGATTGTCTGGAGGAGTTGTGTTCTTTCCGTTTCCAAAGCCGAAAAACACAACGTGAGCGGTGCCTACAATGGATAAAACAATGTGGATGGCCCCACTCCCAGTTAAATGTGTCAAACATGGTTAACTCACGTGCAGCGTGTGCGAGACTGAGACACTGAGATTAGTCAAAGAAACATGGAGAAAGCAGATAAAGAGGATCCACAAAGGAAGTACGTTTTCTAAAGGGTTGTTGTTAACATGATATTTTCGGGGGGAAATGAGCAGCAGTCACTAGCAGTGCTGCACCCGTATCGTTAGTCTACAGTGTAGAGGAGTGCACGTTCGCAACGGGGTAAGCATGAAGCTTACTTGACAACATCAGTTCATATATCAATATCGTAACTAGAAATAATGTATGGTTATCTGCATCTTTCCGTCTCTTATGTATAGTTACTTTTTAAACACGAAAATCGCATTCAGCATGACACGCAAGCGGTTGCCGTGGTAATGAACAACCTGCTTGTTAAAGCGAATGTATAATCCTGTATCTGAGGCAAAATTACTAAATATGCAGCGCGAGTTATATATTTCTAACTCCAAACAATTAGCCACTGAACCAGCTTATGAAATCTTCTTCAAGGCTGTGCTGGTTGCATTTGAGGTACAGGACATGGGGTTTCTCAAATTTCACTTGAGACCGGTATAAGCATTAGCCTCGATAGTAGTCGTGTCTCCTTCATTGCGTATTTTTATATTTTGAAAATATAACCCCTTGTGCCTCGATCTGGAGGATATCGCAGAGGTATTGCTCCAAAAAAGGTCACTGACACACACCTCTTCCCGTCATGGCAATCTGTGGCGCTGGTCGTGTTTGACCATTTGTTTGACGGGCGTAGTAACAATAACTACGGGGTGTGGCTTTTGCAAACGGTCAATTGTGTCTTCCAGTTTGTGTTTCCACAGCATGAAGGTAAGATCTTACGGATTAATTCATGAACTGCTCGTTTTAAATTCTTCCCTGTCTACTGACATTTGTTATGACATTCACTTCAAACATTGCAATGCTCATAATAACTTTCCTTAACTCTACAATAAGTAAATCCACTTCACCAGCTAATTACTCTTCACTCTCAGAAAAAAAAGGTACAAAATCTGTCACTGGGACAGTCTTCAAAAGGGTTCTAATATGTACCAGTGATGCGCCGGTTGATTCAAAATGAGCTGGTGCCTGCGGTCACCCGCGGTTACCCGTGGTTACCCTTGGTTACCAGTCATCCAAAAATATTTTTAATGATATTCGGGTCGTGGTCGGTCGGGTCGTTTGAAATAAAGATGCCAATTAAACCTTTGTAATTTATATAGTACTAGACACAATTTTCTATTAAATACATAGGCCTACACTTTATTGACTGAATAACTGTCGCGAAGATGATGCACAAGCTCAGTCTGCAGGTAGAGATGGAGGCGGCAAGAGAAAAGGTGAAGACTGGGAACACACATACACAAATAGAAAGAGCAAAGTGTGGGAGACATTTGCCGAAATAATGAAAGATGATGACCAAAGTGCTGGCTTTGTCATGTGTACTTCTTGCAATGCTATTTACACATTTGATAGCCACAAAACTGGCACGACCAACATGGCGCGTCACAAGTGCGGCCCCGGGAAGCCATCACGTCTACATCTGTGGCTCAATGACGCTACGATAAGCACTTACTACTTTTAAAAAATGCTGGTCGGGTGTTGTGTTCACATAATTAACTAAAATAATTTATTTACACACTGCTAGGAAAATAACAAGGGGGCTACTAGTATGAAGTAAACTAGCTGTGTTGGTTGTTACAGAATCAGCTGCGCGATGTTTATGGTGTGCACATGCATGGGGTGTAAGTAGAAGGAAGTTCAGTAAAAAACATGTAATACAGTTTCTGTGTGTCTCGGCTCTTTTGTAAACATAATATTGGCGACGAGGATGGCTGAATTTGGTTTACCCCCACCTGCACACATTCTTGCCATCCCCGGAGATCCTCCAGTTCCATGGGCAAACTTGCACGAGAGTTTCACAGTCTACCTGGACGCTTTAGGCTTTGATGACATTACCGACAAGAGGAAAATGGCGCCTCCGCCATTGTTGGGAGTGGAGGGGCAGCGCATTTTTCGCAATCTTGGGACGGCCAACAACTATAATGCTGCCGTTACCCTCTTGACGACCCATTTCACTGGCCACCAAAGGACTTTACTCCATCGGTATAAACTTCGGAAGCGCCTGCAACGACCCGGTGAGTCTGTCCGAAGCTACGTGACAAACTTGAAAGACATGGCGCGCTTGTGTGATTATGGGGCTTTGCAAGATCAAATAATTCGGGACCAGTTCATTGAGGGGACATCGTGTGAGAAAACAAGAGAAAAGCTGTTACTAGAAGCGGACGATTTGACTTTAAGCAGAGCTGTGGAGATAGCGCTGCAGATCGAGAAAGCCATGGAATGCACGTCTCAGCTAGCAGGCGCACGGCCACTCGCGGACAGAGCTACAGAGCAGTTACAGCCTGCCTATCACACCAGCATGCACTCCGCCAATGACAGTCGGGGTTCAGAGCAAGATTTCCCAGTACAATTCACGCAGAGACAGAACAATAGGCGAACTGCAGAGGTATGTGGTAACTCTGGTTCTAAAGCACACAATTCTAAGGCACTGCATTGTCCTGCCAAAGGACAACAATGTAGAAAATGTCTGAAGCAAAACCATTTTGCCAAGATGTGCCGTTCAGCCCCGGCCACGCTCCCACAACACACTGGACCTCCACCAGCTCAGCACAACTATACAGAGATCAGAAATGTGACTGCTGGTCAGGTGGCGTTCAAAACATGTACCGTCCAGTTAGTCGACGTAACCCTACCCTTATTAATAGACACTGGTGCGGCTGCATCGGTGATGGCACAGTGGATAAGACACATGCCTTTGGTGTGAGAGACCCGGGTTCGAATCCACTGTGAGACACCAATGTGTCCCTGAGCAAGACACTTAACCCCTAGTTGCTCCAGAGGCGTGCGACCTCAGAAATATAGCAATTGTAAGTCGCTTTGGATAAAAGCGTCAGCTAAATGAATACATGTAAATGTAAAATGTAAATGCATCGCTCCTAAATTCAAGCACTTACTTTAAGTTTTTCTCTCACCTGCCATTAGATCATCCTGCCACCACTCTATGTGGCTATGACAGCTCCAGGATTGACATCCTAGGTGTGCTCCACGTGCCGGTCCACTGTGGCTCCAAGCACCTACCATCTTTTCCCTTTCACATTGCGAGGAGGGGAGCCAATCTTCTAGGCCTGGACCTGTTCACAGGCCTGGGATTCACACTCCGGGATGATGCTGGCTCCGACATTCACCACATCACCTCCACTTGGCAGCAAAGGTGGCCGGCTCTGTTTGATGGCCTAGGCTGTCTTTTAGCCTTCACACACAGGCCTCTGGTGAACCCGGATGTGTCACCTGTCATCCAGCCCTTGCGCAGGATCCCCTTTGCCTTGAGAGACGAGGTCACCCGCGAACTTGGGACACTCCTGGACATGGGAATTATTGAACCAGTCAACGCTGCTCCCTGGATTTCAAACCTAGTCATTGCAAAGAAAAAATCGGGGGGAATAAGAATATACGTTGACCTACACTCTTAAAAGAAATGGTTCTATTTAGAACCAGAAATGGTTCTATCACCCGCTTCATATATGGAACTCCAAAATGGTTCTATATAGAACCATTTTAATGGGTTCCATAAATAGAACCCCAAATGGTTCTTTGAATCCAAGTTAGATGGTTCTTTATAGAACCATTTAAGGGTTCTATATTATTAAACCATAATATGATATTTAATAGAATTATTATTAAATTATTATTATGAATACAAAAATATAACCAATCCAGAAAATTCCAAAAGTTTAAATTTATTCAATTGATTATACAAAAATATTAGTGTCACATTTAAAATTGCACATCTGTATACTCTGTATTATACAGCAAAACATTTTTTACATTTAAGATGTTAAATTACATTCAACCATTTAGTTTGAATAATTTAATTTAAGCAATTTTCACTTTGCAATAAACAAACATAAGCTTGTTTATGTACTGTATGTACATGTACAGTACTTAACTTTTACATGCATCTCTGAAATGAGGAAAAACAAATCTTTGATTTCATATTTTTGATATTCGACAATGCAGATAAAAAACAATACATGAACAATTAAAACATCTAAATAAACAGCACTACAACTTACACAAGTTGACAGTACATTTTTTAGTACAGGTATTGGTGTTCTTGTGTCATGCTCATGTTTAAGTTTATGCATATATTTTTGAATAAAAGTCATTGTGTGACTGCAAACAGGCATTCCACAGCCTTTGTCATGTCAATGTCTGCCTCCATGATAATGCTGACACTTTCAGTCTTGAGGGGATCAGGACAGCCGTTAAACACCATGGTTGACGTAGGACCTTTGTGTTCCTGTAAAACAAACATTTCACCTTTTGAGTGCCTTTCACCAATTAACAGAAGTCATCAAATAGACCTAAAATTAATGTTGGTAACCGAACAATGCTGCTACCCATTCACTTAAAATTATATGGACACAAAACCAATGCAGCAAGTCAATGGGCACCGCCATTGTTCGGTTACCATCCTTAAAAATATCTTTTGTGTTCTGAAGAAGAAAGTCAAAGATTTGAAATGACAAGAGGTGAATAAATTATGACAATTTTCATTTTTGGATAAACTATTCCTTTAATACTTTCATTATTGTAATACATGTTTTCACTCATACAATTTATAGAAGCTACAACCTTTACATTGACAATGCAACTTTACACTGGGCATGGAACAGATAGGTTGGATGGGGAAAAATATATGGTGTTACCTTCTGTGGTTTCCTCTTCCTTCCTTTTTTTGCACTCCCTATGATGTTTTGGGCCATTTCATTAGATGTTTCCATGTTCTTCACCAAGTCTGTTCGAAACCTCATCGTCATTTCATGCAGCATCTTTAAAAAATACAAAACATTTGTTTACTTCAGGTGCTTATATCCAAATTACACACTTTCAGCCAAACAAGTTCCTTAAAGTTAGCATGAACTGGAGGTTGCAATTGAATACCATATAGTGATGTATTTCGAGAATGTTCAATAAGAAAAATACTGGGCGTGGTAAAGTAATCAAAATTATTACATGCGTCGAGTCTCACTGCTGGCCAAGGTTTGGCAACAAATGAGCCCTCATTCTCACAGGGTTCTTGTCTGTTAACATAAATACAATGATGAAGTCTTTTTATACAGGATTTTCATTTTACTTGCCACAATATACAGTCTGTTTAAACGTCAAAACAATGATACATACCGAGTACAAGATATTTGAGGCACTTCAGTTTCCAGGCTGTTTGAAGAAAAAGAAAAATATAAATTAAGATAAGGATTTTAAGCTTGCTTTAAGTTTGTTTATTTAGCATCAAGTCCGTTTAAACATCAAAACAATGATACACTCAAAAAAATGATGTGTTGGCTTTACTTAACTTTTTTTTGTAAACAGGCACCACCGGTTCCACATAACTATGTTTCGTTAAACAAACATAATATGTTCATGTAACTTCAACATCATGGAATTTGGTCATTTTAAGCGACCCAATTAAACTCTGAGCTAATGAGTTAATTAGGTGAATAATTGAGTGATGATTGAGCATTATTGAAGACACCTGATGTTAACAAGCAGAATCTCTGAAGGAGAAAACCAGAATTTTTAAGTCACCATTATGGAGATAAGTATTTGTTTTAGTTGGGCTCTTAACCATTAACTTATTAACTTTAGATTTTGTTTGGTTACTGTACATGAATTATAACAGCCGGATGAACAATAAACAAAGGTCATTTGATGGTATTGGTTGTGTTTTAACATAATCATTATTTCACAGTCATTTGACCTGAGTCACTGAACTTATATAAAACCGAATTTCTGAGTTAACTTCACCTTACGGATAATAGCAGAACTGTCATTGTAGAGCATACTATTTTTAGACTTAATGAAATTCAAATGATCAAATCAATAAATAAAAAAGAAACTTCCTAAAAAAAGATTTTGAGTAGGCACACACAGACATCAAGATTCAGCCTGTGAATCTCAACAATGGTGACAATTATAAAGCATGTTGCAGTGCATTCTGGGTGCCACCAATCAAAACTCATTCATGGCTCCCATCATGCATTGCTGCATGAATAAATAATGAGCTTATGATCTGTTTGTCACCATTGCTGAGATTCATATGTTGATTCCTGATGTCTGTGTGTGCCTACTCAAAATATTTTTTAAGAAATTTATTTTTTATTTCTTGATTTGGTCATTTGAATTTCATTGAAAAGGCTAAAAATAGTATGCTCTACAATGACAGTAAAGTAAACTTAACTCAGAAATTGGGTTCAACATGAGTTCAGTGACTAAGGTCAAATGATTGTGAAATACTGATTAAGTTAAAACACAATCAACACCATCAGATGACCTTTGTTTATTGTTCATCCGGCTGTTATAACTTATGTACAGCAACCAAACAAATTCTAAAGTTAATAAGTTAATGGTCAAGAGCCCAACTAAAACAAATACTTACCTCCATAATGGTGACTTAAAAATTCTGGTTTTCTCCTTCAGAGATTCTGCTTGTTAACATCGAGTGTCTTCAATAATGCTCAATCATCACTCAGTTATTCACTTAATTAACTCATTAACTCAGAGTTTAATTGGGTCGCTTAAAATGACCAAATTCTATGATGTTGAAGTTACATGAACATATTATGTTTGTTTAACGAAACATAGTTATGTGGAACCGGTGGTGCCTGTTTACAAAAAAAAGTTAAGTAAAGCCAACGCATCATTTTTTTGAGTGTACATACCGAGTACAAGATATTTGAGGCACTTCAGTTTCCAGGCTGTTTGAAGAAAAAGAAAAATATAAATTAAGATAAGGATTTTAAGCTTGCTTTAAGTCCGTTTAAACGTCAAAACAATGATACATACCGAGTACAAGATATTTGAGGCACTTCAGTTTCCAGGCTGTTTTAAGAAAAAGAAAAATATAAATTAAGATAAGGATTTTAGGCTTGCTTTAAGTCTGTTTAAATGTCAAAACAATGATACATACCGAGTACAAGATATTTGAGGCACTTCAGTTTCCAGGCTGTTTGAAGAAAAAGAAAAATATAAATTAAGATAAGGATTTTAAGCTTGCTTTAAGTTTGTTTATTTAGCAACAATGTTTAATATTTAACAACACACTTACTTTTTTAACTTATTAAGCTCTTTTTGTCAACCGTCGTTACCTGGGGGAAAATAAAACAGAGCATAAATAACACTTCACAAACCAACTATGCAATGCATTAAACACACCTACACATTTAGCCATGTGCTATCATCACTTTAATCCAGCGCATGCATCAGTAAACCGCAGTAAACGATGTTACGAACGCTGCACTGACTGCAACCGTGCAGTTTTAATGGAGACCGGCCGGAAGTTCTCAACTGTAGCGGTGTCCACCTGCTGAGTTTAGCTCCCACCCTGATAAAACACACATGAACAAGCTGCTAACGTTAATCAAGATTTTCGGGATTACTGAAAAGTAACAGTCTGATCTGGGTTGGAGCTAAAAACTGCCCGAAAGTGGACCTCGCGGGCCAAAGTTAACAGTTAAGAACTTCTACACCTGTTAATATAGGCCTGGGGGAAATACTCAACGCAAACTGAGTTAACGTTATGTGTATGAAACTGCGACAAACATTCACATATCATACACCGCTCCGTCTTCCACCCGGTTCGCTTTTATTTCAATCGGCGCCTGTCGTTAACTTAACGTTAAATTACCATTAAAGAAAAACGAGCGTGCGCTTCATTGAGATTAAAATTCACGCTTCTGTCTCGAAGCTCGTCTCCTTATAACACAGCTGTCTTATTGTTATTGACCATTTCATTAACTATAACAAGGAAATAATGGGAGATTGTAACTTTATTACTTTAAAAACCGGAGCAAATTCAATTTAACAGGGCTTTCTGAACCTACGGCTGACGAAGCCCATCGGTGTTAAGTTACACAGCAGTGTTTTTAACTGAGGTGAAAATATTCCATTTTGCTTCTAGTACCAGTATTTAAGACAAGGACTATATACTCTAACCAATAGAAATATTAACTGCAATACTAAATATTTCAGTAAAATGATTTCAAAAATGTAAAAACTTAACTTACCTGAGGGTATGAACGGGCAGAAATGGCGGACTCCTCAGTTTGAAAAATTAACTGTCACTTGTAGGTTCATCTTCTTCGCCAATCCACCAATAGGAATTCAAGGAGGATGCAACGCATATACAGTACGCCACCAGAGGGCATTTTTACGATTATTATTTTTAATGTTCCAGTTAACCATCACTATATGGTACACACAAAATAAAGAAAACACTTTGGTTGTTTATTATTAGGCCTATACTGTTTTATTACAAAATGATTGGTAAAAAAGGTAAACTTATAATGTATTAAGAAATATAAGTTGCATGCTACAAACATGCATAAAGAAATCTCAAATCATACATTGACTAGATATGAAAATTTTGTTAACTCTGGTTTTTGACTACACCAGTCATTCTCATGGGTCTTGACTCAAACAGCTTTGTGAATGTGTTGTGTATAATTATTGTGTAACATGAATCTTTAGTTTACACTTCAGTCATAAAACATGAATTAGAACCATTTTAATAAAAAAGGTTCTTTGCTCTCCAAGGGTTCTACATAGAACCATTTTGTCGTTAAAGGGTTCTATTTGCCAAGTACGGAACCCCAGGGTTCTATATAGAACCTCGAGGAACCCTTTTTTTTAAGAGTGTACGCTTGGTGAATAAGGCAGTTATTCCAGACAGATATCCTTTGCCCACCTCAGAGGAGCTCACCGCACACTTTCACCTCTCAACAGTCTTCACAAAGCTTGACTTGCGTCAGGGATACCTGCAGGTACCACTCCACCCAGCCAGCAGGGACCTCACTGCTTTCGTGATGCATGCTGGGGTGTTCCGGTACACTCGATTGGCGTTTAGATTAAGCTCCGCCCCTAGCTGCTTTCAGAAGGTGATGAGCACAATACTGGCCGGCATCCCTGGGGTAGCGGTCGTTCTGGATGACATTGTTATTCATCCCCAAGACATCGAGACACTTAACAAGCACCTCCAGAGGGTGGCTCAAGCCCTTCTTCAGAACAACCTGACTCTGAACCCAGAAAAATGCTGCTTCGCTGCCCATCGACTTTGTTGGGTTCCGCTTGTCAGCCAAAGGGATTTCCCCTCTACAGTCCAATGTCGATGCCATACACAGGATTCCAGAGCCGACCTCAGCCTCTCAAGTGGCCTCATTTTTAGGCATGACGGCCTACTACCTCCGTTTCCTGCCCCACTACTCACAGACCACCGCACCCGTCCGCCAGCTGCTTAAAAAAGAAGAGCAATGGCACTGGACTACAGCATGTTCTGAGGCCGTACAAACACTGAAAGCCCAGCTCACAACACCTCCTGTACTAGCCCACTTCAACCCTGAATGTCTGACTCTAGTCACCTGTGATGCTTCAGATCGGGCTATTGGTGCAGTCCTTTCACAGGTGCAGGATGGGGTAGAGAGACCTGTAGCCTTCGCCTCCAGGGCATTAACACCAACAGAACAGCGCTACTCGGTGGGTGAACGTGAGGCGCTTGCCTGTGTTTGGGCCTCAGAGAGGTGGCACCTTTACCTCTACGGACAGCGTTTCACCCTCAGGACTGACCATCAGGCCTGACCGCATTGCTGACGGCATCTGGATCCGGTCATAAACCCCTGCGCCTGCACAGATGGGGGGAAAGGCTGAGGCAATATGACTATGTACTGAAATTTACCCCCGGAAGGGACAATGTAGTCGCCGACTTACTCTCTCGTTCCATCGATGCCCCCACACCCATGGTCTCCCCTGAAGAGGACACAGAGACTGAACTAATTCACATGCTTCACACGCCCTTGCAGTCGGCAGTGTCATTGGAGGAGTTGCAGCATGAGTCAGAGCGTGACCCCACACTGTCCTCGCTACGCACGTACATTCGCTCTGGATGGCTAGCAAAGGTTTGTGACGAGCTCATGCCATTCACAAGGGTGCCTGATGAACTTTCATGTTGGGGTGATGTTTGTGTCTCCAGGGGCTTGTGCACCATGGTGCCCTGTAGCCTGTGGGCCCGCGTGCTATCCATGGCACACGAGGGGCACCTAGGCATTGTTAAACTCAAACAGCGATGCCGAGATCTCATCTGGTGGCCAGACATCGATCGCGATATTGAAGCCCTCGTTAAAGATTGTGTGCCATGCCTCCTTAGTGGGAAAACTGGACCTCCAGTGCCAACCCCTCTGCAGCCGGTTCCATGGCCGTCCCGCCCATGGGAACATCTCCAGCTTGACATCTGTGGAGAGATCCATAGCCGTGGAATTCCCCATCATCAGCGTTTTATTGTGGTGCTGGACGACCTCCATTCAAAATGGCCTGAAGTGGTTCCGGCTGGAACTGTCACAACCCAGGTAATCACAGACATTCTAGAAGTTTTGTTTGCGCGTTGGGGCATGTAAACGGAAGTTCAAAGACAATATTCAAGAGATGGTTGGGAGTTTTTTTCTCTGTCTCTACTGAATGATCCTTTTGAATGAATAATTCAAATGATTCACTATTAAAGAATTCACTTGTCGCTAACCATGGCGTTCTGATGTAACCAACAAAAAAAAAAAGAGTCACTACAATTAATAGACAGTCTGTACAGAACATGCAAACACACACAAGTGGAGTGATACAAACTGTGAAAAATCCCAGTGCTATTAGACTGTATGTTTGTGTGGATGAGACTCATATAAAATAGGATAACATAGTGCATATACTCCGTATATAGGTAGATATGTAGATTTCTGTCTCATCCAATCAACACTTTATCAAATTAAATGCAGTTTAAAACTGCTGACCGCACATAAGAAAAAAGAATACCGAGAAACACTGATCTGAATGCCAGACCAAGATGTAATTTAATAAAAAGCTTTAAAATATCCAAAAGTATCACTGCAATTGAGCACAAGTTGTGATAATGCTGGATGGTTATAATTAATTTGGATATTAAGGAGCTCATTCCTTTGTAGAAGTCACCTATTTACAAAGATGTGAGTGGGTGTATTTTAATTAATGAAAATATTAATATAATTAGCCACAGAAGTTGTGATACCATTAGAGTGCATCAGTAATCTTAGCATTGTCTCCATATCAACAGCTGAGGTGACGCGCTTGAGTAAAAACATATTACATATTACCAGAGTCAAGAACATGGAACATTTTGTTTCTTTAAAGTAAAGATGTCTTTAGTAATTAACATCTTTCTATTGGAAGTTTGCAGGAAATTAGAGAATGTAAAAAAGTCAAAAAGCTCTTCTAAAAAATATAATACAGTTGTTGCACAAGTAAAATCATGTGCTGTACATTTCTTCCACCATGTTTTGTATTTAAAGAATTCTGTGCTTCTCTCTTTAAGGACATTTTTTTTTCCTGTATAGGAAAAGTAATCTCAGGTCTGCAAACAGCACAGCGTACCATGTTAAATTTCATACAGGCTTTCTCAGGATCTTTTACAAAATTCCCAAACCTATACTGAGAATTCAACAGCAATCTATGTTACTATGCAATAAAGTGAAAAGGAGTAGAGCAAATCAGGTGTTTTAAATTGATTTCAGATGCCAGGCCTGACCAGATATTTTCTACAAAGTTCTAATGTCAGTCCGAATTGAAGCTTGTATGAGCAATTAAGAGAAAATGTGCAGGTAAGAAGCGTTTAGTGGCAGATGATACTTTACCTCAATGGAACATGCTAGACATATGGATTTAAAAAATCTGCTGTGACAGGGTAAAATGTTACTCATGGAGCTGCAGATGGAGGCTTAGAGTACTCTACACTAAGAAGGCTTAGTCAAACGGATCACAGATTTAACTTGGAGATTTTTAATACACATGAAAATAGACTGGGATTTCTTTCTAGAATGAGTTGTGAGATTTCACTCTATCAATTTAAATTGGAAAATTTATTGAGATGAAATGTGATTTTACTTGCTAATTGAACATCAATTTTAAATTAGTCAAAAAAGCTACTTTTCAGCAAAAGTTCAATCTTTTTTTTTTTGTGGGGGGTTGTCAAAAAGTGATCATTTAGCATTGTAATTGTTACTTCATAATAATAATACCAGTATCTTCAACCAGGACACACAGACTTGGAACCAGTTTGAAACCACTAATCTAAACTATTCATTCAAAACCCTTGTATATAAACATGATCCGAGAGAGAACTTAGATTTTTATTTTTAATGTGTAAAGCATGTTTTATGTTTGTTTGTTTAAAGTCATAATGATAGGTAGACAGTTAACAGGTAGACAGTTAACATGAGAACAACATTAAAACTTAAACATCATCCATGAAACTCCTCTTCGCTAACATAATCGAACTGTCAAACAGATATATGATGTGCTGTCACTTCTGGTGCCAAATGAGGGAACTTTGTGATGGAATAAGCCCTACATCTGTCATCTGACTTCACAATCAAAATAGGCATCTGAAGAGTTTGTGAACTAAGCATGAGGCAAACAAGAGGAGACAATGAGATGTGACTGACTAATAATTGCAATAAGAGAGCTTTTATCTAACACCGTTTTAATGGCCCAGACTTTTCCCTCTGTCCCTTTCAGTCGCCATCATCGTCATCAATCAGTGCCATCACATAATCATGCATGTGAGACAGATTTGCTCTATTGCCTCAAAAACTGAAATGGGAACTCACTTAATATCCATTGTAAAATATTTTTCAAACATTGAATCATAAATATATTGCCAGGCAGACAAAAACCTAAGGGTCAAAGAAGATTCAAACTAGTTCAAAAAGCTAATAATAATATTAATTACAATAGGGTTTCAGCACTTTGTGCTTGAACAAAGTATTTGGTATTTTAACATCAGTTGAATCATTGGCCAATTTTAATTCTGCTTTTGACTCTTTGAGTACTTTGAATTTGAAAGAAAAGTGTTTTTTTGTTTGTTTGTTTTTGCTTCTGAACAAAATATTTGAAGTCAGGCAAAATGTAAAGAAGACTGTCTAAAACAGTGAAAAAAAATACTGTACATATATATCTCAAGAACCACATAGATGGGACCATCTTCGACGATAATAGGAAGGGGGGGATCCTCCATGGGACCAGGTTCTGTGGGAGAGGAAGACACAGGTGAGTAATAGGGTTTTAACAGAGACACATGAAAAAGTGGGGTGAATCTTTTAATGTGCTGGTAAATGGAGCTCATAAAGAGTTCATAAGACTTCCTATACGGCAGGCTTGATGTCTCTATACCTTTTGTCCGGGCTGGTAAGTGGGAGCTTCGGGCTGCCGGCCTCGGCATGACCCTTCTGGAATCGAACAGCTCATTGGAGATGGTGATGAGCTGAGTCCTAGACTCTCACTCTTCTGGACTGCTGAAACGTCTGGGGGTTCCTCTGGCCACGGGAACAGGGGGGGCTGGAAGCCAAGTACGCATTGAAAAAGTGATGACCTGTAGCAGGTTGTTTGAGGGAGTTCTGAGGGTCCTCGGCCCAAACGAAGAACTGGTTTCTGGAGTTCTGGTGTCCGTGTTAGAAGGATCTAAGGAAGCGATCGATCTCTTGGATCTTCCTCTCCGTCTGTCCATTGGTCTTGGGATGATAGCTAGGGATAAGTACTAGGTCATATTTTTAAATAATAGATATAACGAAACTTTCTCAGTTGATTACTTACACAAGTATATAAAAAAATGTATTGCAAGATTTTGAAATTTGTATGTTAAATTATGCAAACTAGGGATTATGTCATTAAATATGCGTGATTTTGCAAATATTTTAGGTAGAAAGATCTGAACATATGATAAAGCCAGGTGCAAAATAATTTTTTCATTTTGTTTACACACAAGATAAAAAATACATGTGAGAGGGATTTCAGTATATATGCTTTCATTACCTAGGAAATCAAAATATACTGTCCATAGCCGTAAAATATCGATTTCCGACATATTTCTTTGATTAAAATGTCACATAAATCAGGCCAGGAATTATTTATTAACAAATCCCTCTGAAAATATCTTCAGAATACTGCTAAGTGTATAACTGGAAAGTTTGGTGTACATAGGTGCTACATAGGCTAAGATGATGTACTGGAGAATGGCAAAAAAACTCGTTTTGAGAATACGGCATGCATATAAAGATTTAAATAGAGGGATTTAATACATTTCTATAAAAAAAAATGCTCAAAAACAAAATAA